>OZ034966.1:66766556-67366556 GCA_964030785.1 Siderastrea siderea | reverse complement strand
GGCTTAAAGGTTCACCTGTGGGTCACCTGTGGTAGAGTTCAAGTCGTGAAGTGTGACTTCACATTACTGTGAAATTACATTACATTTGAAATTGTTATAAACTACACCGTCCTGTTGGTGAGCAGAAATTAATGGATTTGAAGTCAGGAACTTATTTTGTCTTGACCGTGTTTGCTTTGCAGTCAGATGACACCCATCTGCGAAGAAGAATGGCCCCGCTCAGAGTGAACAGTGAACCATAGAACGACTGGTACCTCTAGAGTGGCGGACAGGGTAACTGGAGTAACGGCATTTACTCTGTAACTTCAGTAGCTGCAGTAACTGTGCAGTCTTCCTTAACAAATTTAAAAAATAAAGTGGCTTGCTTCGCGCCCAGAACTTCTCACTCTTCGTAAGAGAGTATCTGGTAAACTCCATTTTGATCACGTGGTCATGTTTCAGAAATATACACAAGCAAAGTTTTGCTCCAGTCACAGAAAGAAAGATGGAAAAATAAGTCTCGGAGATAAAGACGTAGGTTCGAAGCATTTTACGTTACAACAGTGTTCCGTTCCATGCGTCCCAACTGTACTCATGTAAGTTGTGTTTTGGTGGATGTTAATCAGAGAGTTTTCATAACGTGGAGACCTGAATAGCTTTGGCCCTGAGCGCAGATTCTATAGCCATAACCCTTCGTTCTGCTAACCTCTTTTTGTTTATTCTGAACTCTGTCTTTGAATTTCGACCTGGCTTTGAATCTGATTTTCCAAAAACAAAATAAATTCCCTATTTAATCATGCATTGTTTGGCTCTATTGCCCTGGAATCACGTCGGAATGTAAATACTTTTTGATGACTTTTCAACGACTGACAGCAATTAAAACTAGCCTTTAAGTACATTTAATGAAGCACGCTGGGGCGCATGTGAGAAACTTCGGCTGTAACCTATCAGATCGGCGGTAGAGACGAGTTTTACCAGCTAAGAGAGAAGATCGGGGTGCGAGGTTACAGACAAGTAACAAAATGTTTTTCGCAATCTGTTCAACTGAAAAGTTATGTTAATTGGGCGGCACTTGAAATGCACATCTTAGTCATGAGGCTAAAATTTAGATGAAAGGTGGTCAAATAACAAGTTTTTTAAAAAATGGAGAAAATGGAACTGCGTTTAGTTTTCAAAACGTGTGCGCCGTTTACCTTAAGCAAATCAAAATCTTTGATTTTGAGAACTTAATGCATTATTTCTTTTTCAACAGAAAATTAAAAACCTACGAAAAGTCGTCATGCTTTGAGATGTTTTCTCAAGTTTTCTTGCCGACTTGTGGTTCTTATTGAAATTGTGAAAGACTATAGTGTTAGAGGGGCGGGGGAGAGCGCGGAGGAGTAATTAGGCTGTGACATTGAAGTTGTCAGTCAGCACCTCTGTCGCACTTTGTAGTTGAAATACACTTTTCCTAAAACGTTGAGTAGGTCTCTGGCGTACCTCAAACCAAAGACATTCACCTTTCCGTCATTTCCCTCTAAAGTAAGACAGCTACCCGAGGCGGGCAATCATGATCTTTTGCCAAGCGATTCTGTATTAGAGGTAATTGGTAGTCGTCGTCATCATCGTCATCGTCGTCGTCGTCGTTATTATAATTATCCCCTCATCTGGTGGATTTCAGGATCAAATTCAATCCAATTAAAATTTTTTTTAAGAATTCCAAAGCAGATGGGAAAGACATTAAAATTTTTAAACCATTGCCATAAGGACAATTAGTTTTGTAGAACATTTTAATCTTGAAAGGCGCATTGGACGTAATGCAAATCAAACACTGCACCGAGAATGATTACGTTGTTATGGAGATTTCTTATGTTTATTTCTGTTAGTCGATCTGGAAGGACTACGTTCACTCAGTAACACTTTGAAATGATGAATCATTCATAAGAAATAAACTGGAAATGTAAAGAGCCCACGAAACCTATCGGTCGGATTCGTTGTTGAGAGTGATTTTGTTTGAAGAGATAACATAGATTCCCTATTTTATACTTAGACAAGAAAATAAAGCTCAGAACTGGAGAGTTTTTTGTTGCTTGAATCGTCTGTTCTGTTTTTGTGTGGACACGTGTTTGGAAATGTGAAATTTTGCGCAATATTTGTTAACCGCAAATTTAATATATTTGAATTTCAAATGGTACACGTAGATTATCACGTACACTTCATGGGACACGAAGTAATATTTAAGTACGACAGTCTTGTTAATGTTTCACTTCAATTCAACTTTTTATTTATAAATGAGACATCTATAAGTTTGGACAGGGACATTAATCACTTAAGCCCTAAAATTGCTCATAAAGGTAAGGACAAGCGGGCCTGCACTTTTTGCTCCCAGGACGAATACCCATGTCTTGCATAGTGGATCTGACTTTTGAGTCTGTGGAAAAAACTCTCGATAAGTCCAGTTCGAGTTTACCAAGAGCGCTGGATAAAAAGACAGAAGACGCATTGAAGGGTTAGTCTCACTCTGAAGTAACATATTCACAAGTACCAGTGAGAATAGGAACTATTCACAACTCTCTGTATTGTATTATTTTAAAACTTCAGCAATTTTCTGCTGGCATTTGTGAGCACTTTACTTCAGAGTGAGACTTAAATCCTGTATAAATGCGTCTTTTGTCTTTTCATCCAGCGGTTTTTGGTAAACTTGAAACTGCGCTATTGTGCCCACTCAAACGAAAGCTGTTGAACAGTACTTCTTCATAGTGCTGACTAATGTTGTTTGGCATGAACCTTGATCGAACCTGTTTAGTAGTTTTCGTGGTATATTTGATCAGCTTTAGTTTTCTAGCTACCTTAACGAGTGATTTTGTACTAACATTGTGTGTTACGAAAAATATGATTAACAATTGGGTATGAAAGGATTCTATGTGATGTTTGAGTGGATATTCAGATTTTGTAATAGTTAAAACTGTTTCCCCACGAGCGGGTCTGTTCATTTGACAGGGTAAATTGCTGGACGTCACTGAAGTTGTAAATGATTATAATTTTCTAATAAACGATTGGTTTGGTAGTAAAATGGTGTAAGTTTTTTGTCAGCAAGGAATTCAGAGCTTTTTGCGGTAGTTTGAGAGTATTGAACAAAAGAGGCGTGACTGAAAAGTTGATATCTTATGCTCCTATAAAAGAGTTGCTTTATTGAAGGACGCCTTTGTAGGAAATTGTAACAGTTATACGCTAGCCTCGCGAATGGGAAACAGAAAGCCGCGTTTGCTTGTAAAAGCATATGCATATGTCTGTATTTTGTCCTGTCTTGAAGCACATGGATAGAAATCTTGTTCAAGGTCGCGGAGAATTTAAAGTTTACAAGGAAATCCATTTCTCTACAGTTTGTCGTACATTCTAATCGCGTATATCGGCGTTTACGGTAAACCGTGCGGAAGCGACGAGGATTCTATAATAACTTGTGAAAACTTTTGCAGAGACCACAGTTTAAAGAGCCAGTGTCACCCAAAGTGCTTTCCGCGCCGAGGTACAATTTTCAGATATGAAAAATACGCCATTTTCTTGATTGTCGTGAAGTTTGATTTGTATCTTCTTCCATCGCTGCCGTTAGTGATCCGAAAGCACTAGTCTGAATTTTGACTTGGCATTTAAGTGTCGCCGTATCGATTTCGTTGTATATTTCCCAATTCTGAAGTATTTTCGCGGTGGAGAAGGAGATCTTTAAATTGGATGCCTCGTAGGGTTCAAGAAAGTTGAGGCGAAGGCCGAGTCTTCCGGGCTCTGCCAAAGTTGTACGGCTGAAGGAGTCCGTGTATCAGTAGCGGAGGGAAAGAAAAACATCTACGGGTTTCAGCAATAGTCCTGACACTGTGTTTGCCGAAATAGTGCTACATTCGTTGCCGAATGAAAACAGAAGGAACGTTAATTTACCACAAAATAACAGTAGCTAAGGGCTTGCTCCAAAATTAATGCTTATGGTCATGAGCTTGTGCTGTTCTGCTTAATTATTCCTTGTGTTCACTGTCTTTTTATGTTTTATTTTTATAAAAAGTGTTAGTGGCTATATATTCTGGTTTTGCGTCCATCGACATCGGTCGATGCGATCGATCGCGCAATCAATCGATCGGCCTGTAATAGATCCATGTATACGCATTGAATGCAAAGTCAGATCTTGAGTAGCTTTCTCCAATGACATCTGACGATGAAGACGCCAATATTCTTTCTACTTGTTTTTGTCTTATTATTTTTATATCGAGTGGAAGTGGCTACTCTGGTTTTACGTCCATCGAGATCGATCGATTGATCAATCGGTTGTTATAAAAGCTCCATACGCGTGACTACAAAGTCAGACAGTAGAGTTGTTTTCTCCGGTAACATCTAGTGATGAAGATATTACTATTTTCAGAGGCTACTACTGTAAATATCAGCTTGTTGAAAGGCCAGTGCCGCAGGGTATAATTTTCAAAACGTCCAGCACACATGCCAGCCAAACTTCAAAACAAAAACACAACCGCGCAAAGCACTTTGGGTGACACTGGCTCTTGAGACCTTTCAAGGCGCACAGGACTGAAAGTAACGAAAATAGGTCCAAATGCTTCAAAAGGGTAGTGAGGAAATATTGGCTTCTTCCGAGTAGCGATTTCTTTTGGATGAATCGTTCCTGTGCGCCAAACAGCATCAGTTCGCTGTTTACATGAATATAATTTAGGTACGCGAAATTTAAAACCCAAAACAGCAGGATACTGGAACACGATTAAAGACGCTTTACGCAGACGTCCCTTTTCCGCGTGGAGCTAAGGAAATAGGAGACGCCTGCACGCACGCAATACTGAGTGTGACTGTCGCTATTAAACGCGCTGAGTTGCACAATTGCTTTACAGCTTTACACGTAACCGCGGAATGATACAATTTCCGCTCCTCAAAACATTCGAAAAGGTTAAGGATTTGGAATGAGCAAGCTACTAACTTAAAACAGCCCAACTTTAAACCTTCTTTAACCAAGTATCTATTCAGGTCTTAAGTAGGATTAAGTATATATGAATTTTTGATTACCGTTAGTCATATGTTAAACCGGTATGCAAATAAAAGTTAAACGGATAAAATAACAACCTGAAAATTCAGGCCTAAAGTAACTGTGATGGTCGTCATCTTCTTATAATTCACCCGCAGTTCACATATATGATTATTTCAATAATTTCATGCATTCATTCTCGACTATGTTGATAATGAGATTCTCAGCGATGTAGAGTTGTAGTTCAATTTTATCCTTGGTTCAATTTTTATTTTCCTTTGTTCTTTTTTATGTTAATATATGATGATGAATATAAAACAAAATTGAACCAGGATAAAATTGAACTATAACAAAGATACCGATTGTATCTGAATATAACGTACTTAAATAGTGGCCTTGAAAACATTTATGTCCTAGCTAACGAAAGTGAGCAGGTAGATAGTAGAAAAAAAAAACGGTAGGTGCAGCTGGTAGGTAGATAACTAGGAAGGAAATACATAAAATCACATTGTTAAACGGAGTTTTCAGTTACAGCTCGTTTGAGTTTTATTATTCGTTTGTTGTTCCCAAACAGTCCTTTGACGTCAATTCATACTGATCCCGTGGATTACGTCATCATGTCATAGTCACGTCGCCAGGGCTCTCGTTTCTTCGATTGACTGATTTGGCAATGAATTTAGGAATGAATTTATACGTTTTGTTGATCACAGACAAACGAACAATAAATACACTATCCGTACGTGATCATGTGTGTCGTCATCTGTCACTTATCAAATGATCCCGGTCACGTCTGAAGGATATTAGTATACATAAATGTTGTCGGGTGGATTAGGTGCTTTCAGTATAGATGTGCAGTTCCAAAAGGACAAAATGTATACGATGGCCCACTTCAATGGAAAATTGATTTTGATTATGATGATATATATAGCACAAAAGGCTCAAGGTAAGTAAATTAGCAATCGGCTGCGGTAGATCTTAGATACTAAAAATTAAACTTGACTCGTGCATTGCAAATAAGGTCACAAATAACAGAGCGCAGCAAAATAGGGCTTAATTTGCATATCTAATTTAACGAAGATGCCGGGTTCATCGTAAATTCGGCTGCAGAAGTTGAAAAATCAATTTCTTGCACATGAATAGGTATTGGTACGAGTAGAAACCTGATCTGGTTCGTTTCTGTCAGAAGCATTTTAATTTCGATTTAAAAAAAAAAGGAAATCGATTCTTGCGTTCGGGAGGACAAAATCGCAGGAATTATATCTCGAAAATTTTGCATCGCGCTGGAAATCTAAAGCGCCCAGGAAAAGATGGACACTTTCAAACAAAAAAGCCACTCTTTTTCATTAACTAGACGTGATTAAACTGCAGTAGTTGAGTTAACAGGAAAAGAACAATTTTCAAATAAAAAGCAGGTTTTGATGATCAGATTCGATAAAATAATAAAACAAGTGCCATAACTCCAGATAGTCTCAATCCTCGTTCTGTAGACAGCACAAACATTAAACTAAAGCATCCCTTCGAACTAGGTGCTGCTATCTTTAATTTGGGAAGACTTCGAACTCAGCGAATTTTAACACAGTGGTGCTCAATAAAGTTGAACTTTACCGCATCGGGAATACAGCGAATTTTCCGCCGGTTAAGTTACACAATGTCTCTTTACCTCGTCGCTGCTTGATTACTTAATTGGCCTGCAATTATAAATTAGGTACGCTAACTACATTCAGCGAATTGCTCAGACGAAGGGTTAAGGCTCAAAAGTTTGTTTAGGCATCAAATTGAAGTATCACACCGCCGTCCATAATTGCTTTGAGAATTATAAAGAGATAAAGAAATAATTTGCATGGCTAATTAATTCCTTTTTGGCTTTTTTCTTTATTCTTTTTTCCATTTTTGTATGACAACGTTATTGCAATTAGGTGTATGCAACTGATATATTATTATACCCCTTTTGATTTATTTTTCAGGGCTCCTATTGATAACGGAATCTGCCTTGACTCCGACGGGATTTCCCTGAATAAGTAAAAGTGTTTACTTACTACTATTAAAATCCAAATTTGGTCAAACAGCAAAGTCACGGTATTTGGTAACGCAATGCAAACAACTTTCAAAACAAAAGAATATTAAAGCTAAGCAGAGGAAGCCTGTTTGGGTTAAAGAAGCAATTTTCGCCGTGTTTTTCAATTTTGTGTACGGCAAACTTGAATTTCACAAAGCCCCATTTGTTTAATAAAATGTGGTGAGTTCCAAACAGAGTAGCATGGATAACCACGCCAGTTTCAAGGTATGGTCTAGTTCAATATTTTTACTGTCTATTGGACGAGGATTGAGACCATTCAGGGACACCCAAAGGAGAACATTTTGGCAAAATACTTGAAATATTATTTTCTAATTTCTCAGATTGTTTCAAGAGCCTTTTAAAGGCATATTGGTGTATTAAAGCTGATACAGATTGATCTGTTCGGATTTTTTAGCTGAAAATTTAGGCCGCGGAAAATTTTAGGAAACAGAATCCTATCTGCCGAATTTCCGATCTGCTGATGGCTCTCCGAAAATGCTAGCTGACCTTATTTTGCAGTCTAAACGACATATTTGTCCCTACGAAACTGACAATAGGAACTAATCAGTCCTCTTGTTACGAAAGTCCAATAGCGAAGAGCACTATTACTAACAAGAAAGCCCATTGGGCATTTTAACCGGCCATTCTGACCCTCCCCACCCCTAGGTTTCACAAATGTTAGCGCGATCCTCTAGTTATACGAACCGGCGTGACGAAAAGTGTGATTGTGTGACACAATATTTTGACTGTAGCGTTACTGGATGACGTAATGTTTAAACTCTGATGACTCAGCTTATCTTTCTCATCGCTTTTATTTGTGCTGAAAAACGCAAATTCACTCAAACGTTGAATGTCGATATAAATTCGTCCACAACTGAGAATGCTTACACAGCGACGACGAAGTTGCCTGTTGTGCCTAGACCTTAAATACAAACAGTGAAAATAGCAGTAGAATCAAAATATAACGTTTGATAAACACGAGCTCGAGCAGATCGTCAGAGTATGGGGCACGTCAAGGCATATCTCATGATGTGATGTTTAAATCCGGTTTGCTAACCCGGGAATCCCCTTGCAAAAGTAAACAAGCGAGCGGGCACGAAAGTCACCCACGTCTTTGAAAGCTAACGTGCCTGTCGAGCCGCAATCGATTTCGCGCTCACTCGCTCGTTTTTCTTTTCCTTCACTATCTCTGAACGGAAAGAGAAACTGCTCGTAGCCTTTAGCGAACACCACACGCAAACCACATAAATCCGTCGTTAATATTCAGATATTTTCGTTCTTTCAATGTAAAAAGACTCGTAACACCTACCTTATTAATTGATCTCCTTATTAATGACGATTCCTTCGTATCAACTTCTCGCCTCAAAAAAACACTCACTTCTCTCCGTTCACAAGAACTATCATGTACTGATGGTGCAATCATCATACTAGTACCAATTCCTTCTCTTCCTAGCCCACGCCGGCAAAACGCAACTGTCCTTTTTGTCCGCTGCGAAATACAAGTTAGCCAATCAGAAACCTTACAATCCACTTCGCAAACCATCCCCCCCCCCCCCCGATAAAACGCCAAGGGAAACCCCCTCTCACGCAGCACAATATTACACCGCTCCTATACAAAACGCAACATTCAAAGCAAATCACATGCACAGAAGCGTGGTATGCTCCTGACATTCACAAATCCTTCTGACTCCCACATTTTTACATCCCTCAAAATGTCAGTCCCAATAAAAAAAACTCCTGCGCTAAAAAAATTTTCACCATAACCACTGACTAGATCAGACAACACAGCTGATTTCGCATTCAATCCTGTTAGCTGCTTTACTTAATTGCGCATGCGTTATACAAGACAAATACAAAAAACCCCAAACTTAACAATCCTTCGCCGTTGATATCTTAAATACTGTAAATTAAAAGACAAGAACACACTAAGGTAACATTCAGCAGACTAATATGCGCATGCGTCTTATATAAGACAGTACCGCTTTTGAGTACCCGTACCACAAACTTTACAGCACTTTGTTCGTATGTTATGCCAACTGACCATGACCACAAAACCGTGCCCATTTTATAAACCGGCGGTCGCCATAGCGACGTCCGGTTAAAAATAGATTTCGCCGCATGAGACCCCCCAGCGTGACTCAGACAACAATTTTAGTTTGGCCAAAGGTTTTTTCTATGAAGGGGACGCATTCTTGACAAGAAAAAAGACGAGAAAGGCACAATTTGAGGCCGAGACTTTCGATAGGCTCGAAAAATGGTAGATATCAAACACTCTTGCTTTAGTTAGTGAAAAACAGATTCAAGGTATCCAAAAAATGGCCCAAAATTGAATTTATTAGTCGAAGATCCGGCAATGACATCTTCATACCCACTGCAAAATTATTCAGGATGCCTTGAAATTTAAGCGGCGAATAGCGAACTACTATGAAAGTATAGAATTGCGACGAATTGCGAAGAATACTACTTGTATGTTTGCTTCATTTAGGCCCTGGAAAGAACGTCGATTGCAAGAAATTCCCGAATTTGACGGCACCGATGGCCGGTCATCTGTTTCGACACACGATAGATAGAGGGAGAAAATATTATGCTATTCAAACGCCTTTCTAATGGTATAATCAGATATATCGTTGCAGTTGGATCATGAAGGGCTTTGATTTTAATAAAGCTGTTTTTTATCCCCATTACTATGACAGACTGCAGCTATAGCTGCCAGGCTCGATCAGCCTCTAAATTTAAATTGTATTTGCCGCGACAATCAAGGAGACCGATCGGACGAGCGTTTCTTTGTGTAATTTTGTCGTGGCATACATCTGAGGTTAGCTCTGTTGTGTTACACAATGTGCCACAAAGAACAGTGTGAACATTCTGCATTTCTCGTACACATAAAATAATGTTTTCTTGCAGCAAATCGGGCCTTTATAATCCATTCAATAACTGAGGGAAAACATTACATTTATTGAATAATCGCTCTGTTTGACAAACCCTTTGTTTCAAACCAAGGTTTTAGCTTTCTATGCCGCACAGCTAAGGTTTTCTCTCGAATTCTGAGCCCATCTGGCCATAGTATCGTGAAACAATCGCTAAATATGCCTCCGAAGTGCCGGCCAACTTCATTTTGCCATACATCGCTCTTACGGAGAGCGGTTTGTTTGTCTGAGTTTTGTCTGAGTCACACAGGGGGTCAAAATTCTGTGACGTCATTAGTGCGCTTCGCTATTAAATCCGAATATATCTCAGACGATTTTAGGCCTTCCGAACAGATATTTCCCGAAACAAACCGATGGAGGTATGGCACATTTTTTATTATTTCACAGAAGTTAGTTTCCAAATCAGTGGCTACATTATAATTAAAACCTGCCCTTTTGGTTTGGAATTGGTCCTGCTCAGTAAATTTCGCTAATGCTGTTTCATAAATATCTAGTTACAGTCAAAATACTCAGCGTGTTCCGCTCATTATTTAGGAATGATTTTCATTGATCGGGAACGGATTGCTTTAGTGGAATCAAAATTCCCTTTTTAAATTGAAGATTGAAATCTTCCAACAGTAGACTCATTCGAAGAAACGAATTTTGATTGGGTTGTTATAATTTACTTACAATTAAGGGTGCGTTTCTTTGGGAAAATCCGAAAACGGATTTGTGATCCCAGATCATATGGATTCTTCGACACCAAAGAAACGCAAAATCCGGTAGTTCAAGTAAACTCGCCATTTGCGTTCACAGTTAGCAAAATCTGGCCTCAGAATTACAGAAATGGTACACAAATGAAGTTATCCTGGTTTGGGTTCAGCTTGTAGTCATCGAACTTGTGATCATGTGGTCATTCTTTTCAAACGCGCGGAGTGAAATCAATGGCCCATAAAGCGGGCCAAAAAAATCCCCCCTCAAAAAACGTCTGAGGTGGATACTAACTATGATTGTCGGCAGGGAAACAAATGGGGTCATCAGTTGGGTTGTGAATTTCAGAGTTCGCGTTATGTAAATCTCTGAAGATTGACTCATTCGGTAACCTGAAGCGCAAAGCATAAAGGTTGATTTCCACTGTTGCGTAAATTTTACGTGCGTACAGACGTGAATTTAAGTAGCTTTACGTGCGTATGTAAAATTAGAGACGATGTACGAACGGCATACGTTAACGTAAAAAGGTAACTTCCTAAATCAAGTTCGGATCTTTAAGCAGCGCTGCCATTAATATGTAAAGCAACTGTAATTTGTTTATGGTAACTGCGAATACGGAATCGAATGGAGCCAAACATAACGAAAAAGGAATAAAACGAAACAAAGCGGAAAAACGAAAAAGAAACGGAAATTAATTTCACGTACGTGAAATTATTAAGCTACTAAAATTTTTTACAAAATTTCACGTACGTAGCCTGCGTACATACACGAATTATGGGAAGGAATAATTCATGTCTGCACGCAAGCGATGTCGGAAATTAAAATATCGCACGTGCACCGGTACCACAATTTCTAGTTTTGGGAAACTGATTTCACTGATCAATGTCGTCGCCTATGCATTTGGGTAATCACGCAACGCTCCTTCGTGACGACCCAACAAATAACGGCTACATAGACTCTGTTGAACAAAAATGAAGGCCGGCGAGTATAGATCGTAAACACTTCAGGAAGACTACCAGCAAAAATCTGTAATGACAAACATAGCAGCAAGGCTAAACTGACTTTGCAAGACATCAACACGGCACCGATGGAACTTCAACAGAGCTGGGTTTGAGCCGTAGACAGCTGTTTCGCTCTTCTTAGAGCTCATCAGTACGGCGTAAGTTCTTCTGGATGCGGGTTCTGGATCGGCGTGCAAGTGAAACGCTGAGTTAAGAAGAAAATTATCCGCCGTGGAAGTATGGCAGCTAAAGAAAGTTTGTGCAAATTCAACAGAGTTAACAAATTGCGGAAAAGGGTTGCTTGATACATCCAAATGTCTCGAGGGAAATAAGTTTTGCGAAATTCGATAAGCCCCACAGACATAAATAATTACTACGCCTTTCACTAACGCGAACTGACCGAACTAAACGTCAAAACCCAGCTGGTATTCGCTGGTTTTTACTACCGGCAATCATAAATACATCACCAAGCAGAGAACCGTTAAAACGAGAAACCAACAAACTGCTGGTGGTCGCACCATTCATACCCCACGAACTTGACCTCTTGACCCCGCTGAGCTGAGTTTTGAAAGGACCGCTGCGAGAATTTTTTGTTTTAGGGATTCCCCGTTTTAGAGATTCCCTATTTTAGAGATTCCCTATTTTAGAGATTCCCCGTTTTAGAGATTCCCTATTTTAGAGATTCCCCGTTTTAGAGATTCCCTATTTTAGAGATTCCGCGTTTTAGAGATTCCATATTTTAGAGATTCCCTATTTTAGAGATTCCCCGTTTTAGAGATTCCCTATTTTAGAGATTCCCTATTTTAGAGATTCCCCATTTTAGAGTTTCCCTATTTTAGAGATTCCCCGTTTTAGAGATTCCCCCTTTAGAGATTCCCCGTTCCCCATTCCCCGTTCCCTGTTCCTCGTTCTCTATTTTAGCCTTTACAGCACACTTGTTTTTAGAAATTATTCTTCACATTTTTATAACAGCGGACCGTTTCTTCACGTGCAAAAGTACTTGCGATTAACATTTTGTTGAGCGAACACAAATTAGGTCAGACACGTCAAGCCGCCAACAGACCGGACCGGGCCACTTGGAAGAAAATTGACCAATCACAACTCTAATTGAGAACAAAAGATAGCAAAGTATTTTCGTAAACAACCAATAACGTTGAAGCATCCAGACAATACATGCTCGAAAAAATTTGAAACCGTGACCTCTGATCATGGCCTCTCGGGAAACTGCCACGTCTACGATTGGTTATTTTCGATCCTAAATTTTGAGCAGAACATTTAGAGGTCGAATTCGCAATTCATAGCGGAGCCTGCGGGCAAAGCCCGCCAGCGGAGCTCCATTGCTAAGGAAATATGGTAACCTATCAATCCGAGAAATTTTGGTTGTGACGTAATAGTCACGTGACCGTCCGTCCGTACGTCCGTACATCCCTACATCCGTACATCCGTACGTCCGTCCGTCCGCACACTCTGCGGGAGGGGGAGGGGAGTCCCAAGACAACCCGACGGGGGCAGAGAATGCCATCTTTTCTGGCGGGAAATCGCGCGGTGCTTTAGGGCAACCGGCATTTTTCTTGGCAGGAAATCGCATGACCATCGTCGCTTTTGAAAAAGAGGTTTCTTTCAAGCCTTAAGCTTCTTTAGCATTTAACGATTGCTCGAGAGTACTGAAGTTTTATACTTGACAAAAAAAACATCTAATATATATAAATCGAAAGAAAAAGTTCAAAAGAATACTGGTAGAAGGCGAAAAGTTCAAGTTACGAAAGCTGCATTCAAAGGACTTCATCGCTTTGTTTTCTTCACGGCGGAGAGTTTGCCCTGTTCTGAAACACAACCGAGTAAGTGAAGTTTTTAAAAGGTCTAAGGCACATGATTTCGAGTATTACGATGAAAGAAATTACGTTTTGAAATGTAAATTTGATTTATGCCATTAGAAATGTGTTATTTACTTTTGACTTTAAAAAATTATTAGAAAGCGTGCTCAGATTTGTGACAGATTCTTGAATATTTTGCCATGCTGAGCCGATTTCACTCGCGTGGACCGACCTACGATTTTGGAAGTGTAACGCGAATTGCATTTAAGTATAAACTTAGGGGTTTTCGAATAACTGTTTTTCAAAAATGATTTCTCTGTCCATTATTTTGTGTTTGTTTATTCATAACAGTAGGTCTAAGCACAGCTGCAAGACAACTGCACAAGCTTTGCTTTCAATTTTCACCGTCCGGTCCATCTCTTTGTGCAACTGTCGATTTTCTTGTCCTAGAAGTTTTCAATAGTAATAATCTTTTAAGCGAAGCAGTTGTCGGTTTAAGGCTATTTTATCCGAAAAGCTTCCGAAAACAGTTTTGTGCGTTCCTCAAAGCGCCTAACTTTATATAGGCTTACTTCGCATCCGCAAAACTTATGCCGGCATAATAACAATTTAATTAAAGCGTGTTTGGCGTTTCTTTGTTTTGAATCTTGATTGTCTCTAGTTAGAGAACGAAATATAACAGTTATTTGAAAAACTATAAGCGAAGCAGTTGTCGGTTTAAACCTATTATGCCCGAAAAGCTTCCAAAAACAGTTCGGTGCATTTTTTAAAGCGCTCGAATTTCAGACAATTTGCAGCCGCAAAACTTATGCAACAGAGTTAAGAATGTTTGGACGGTGTTTGTTCGTTTGTTTTCAATCTCGATGTTCTCAAGTTAGAGAACGAAATATAAGCGAAGCAGTTTTGAGTTTAAAGCTATTTTATCCCGTAAGTAATGTGTGTTCCTCAAAGTGCTGGAATTTTTTCGCGGCTGCTAAAACCTACGCGACATTTCTTCGATAAGTTTATTACAAGTGCTTCGAAGCTCCCCAGATCCTTTATTTCGGGTAATCTCAGTAAAATGCCGGTGAAATGTCAGTATAAATTTTTGACCAGACTAATATTTTTATTCAGGGGCAGTTCATGTTATTTGTTAACATCCGAACGCGATGAAGATAACCCATTTAAACAGTCGAATAATTTTTATTTTGTTTTTGTAAATGAGCGCCGTTTCAAGTTCATTCAAGCGAACAGCCAATAAACCAAGGAGATTTGACAAGCCTTCACAGTTAATGACAGGATATGGAAACGTTGCAAACACCAAGCTAGACGGCTCGTGAGTAAAATAATCAAGCTGTGCTCAGCCTCTAGAACTACCTTTCGAGCTTGGTTTTACAGAACAGATCCCCAAAATATTGAAGGACAATTCGGAACACTTTCAGGCTTTTTGAGAAACACTTTTTGAAAGCGAACGAGCCAACAAAAGCCCCGAAATGTATTTCAGACCGAAAAGTTTCAGGACTATTTTTGAGAAACGAACACCAGTTTATTCCTTCGCGGCTCCGCTTTTAGGCTTGGCTAAATCTATATATTAAACAAACCTTAAACAGTACTTTCGCTTCAGCAGTACAGCTAGTGCCTGAGTATGTTTGTAGTAGAAACCTTTTCCAAAAAGGAATTCGGTAACGCATCAAACTTGCTCAATTCTGAGAAGCGTTTGCTCAGCACAGCGAGTATAATATAAACAAGCAGAGATCTAAAGATAAATGTCGACATTTGCGTGCTTTAATCGTTCAATAATAAACAGAGGTTCGCAAATCTCCTTCCTCACTAACTGCTTTTCGAATCAACAGGTGCTTATCGTTGATGTATTGATTCCAGCTTCTGCAGCCCTTTCAATTCGTCGCGCGGAATCAATACTGCAAGGAAATCCAAAACGAGCTTTTAGTTCCATTTCATTGTGGTGCAAGTCTGAAACGTAATCTCGTAATAGCTAGGAATGTCGCCGACTATTGCTGTATATGCCGCCCTCTCGATTCAGTCTCGCTTGTATTTTCTGGGCAAAAGCCATTTTGGAAACATTTACATTTACCGTTAGCTTATAGTGTACGTAGCGCGTACAAACAACCCGCGAGATATTTTCAATCACATTGAGTCAACACCGCACCGTTTGAAAACGTTCAAACCACAAGTAGCCCAAGCGAGCGGAGCGCATATATTAGCCTGTTCCATTTTGCATATATTATGACCTCGGAGTTTGTATGACAAATGCAGCAAATACGCTTTAATTGCCATAAATGCGAAATAATTCACAATAATAAATGGTTCACCTTGTTTGTGTGTTATATTGCTTGCTATTTAATGGCCTTTTGGGGGTGATTTGAAGCGTTTTGAACGAGAATAAGAGTCCTTTATTATTTGTCCCTAACACTTAATAAGCGAAGGCGAAAGGTAACACACTCTTGGCTGTCACGTGACCGATTCAGAGTTATTTATTTGCTGTAAATCGCGAATTATGGCACCTCTCTCCAAAATTCTTTAATTGACCAATGGCTTTATATCGTTACAACAAATACACACCAAAAAAGTCCAACATTCGCGTTCTTTACCTTATCAAAATCGCCATTTTCAATCTCCCCACCACATCGAACCATCCGTGTGACGAACTGTTCGCGAATGCAAATTTCTGATCTCTTTTCATTGGAAGACTTGCACGATAGGCGCTCAGGACAGCAAAATCCCATGTATGGGAGGTGTATTTGACAAATTACATGCGAAATTTAAAAATCGCACGTGGAGCGTGCGAAATGCAGAACTTGTGATTTACACCACTTTTAGCACCAAAACCTTACCGGGAAAAACCACACGTGGTTAAATAAATTCAACAACAAAAAACACATGTACTGTTGTAATTTTATCTTGAACACTAAAAAGCTAAACGGATGTCTTTTTTGACACCCTCTGATAGTACTGAAGGTTGATATTCGAATGTCACTGTGTGTAGCAAGTAAGTAATTTCGATTTTTTTTTCAGTATTATCAGCAAGGGTTTTTTAAAACTTTTAAAAGTAAAAAGTAATCGGCCGTTTCGACCACGCTTCACGTGCGACTTTCACTTTATTAGTTAGAGAAAACCTACGCGCGAGTTCCTCATAGCAAGGCCCACAACGCAAAATCTTCTTGTTAGAATTCGGTAAAAACGAGAAGAATCAAACATTGCAGCAAAGTATTCTGCTGGAGGGCGTTTTTATACAACTTTCGCCCGTTGCGTTTTATCTATTTACTAGCGCAATAAATGTACCTCTGTCATCGTCAGTCGGTTTGCTTACCAAAAAGGAAAAGGAGGATTTTAGTTCATTAAAAGCTTTCTGAAATCGGTGCAAAGGTGAAGTATTTTGAAAGATGGCCAGGGTACTAAATGCAGCATTGCGCCCTCTTGACACTTACCTTAATTTATTTGTGGAGCTTGATGTTACGTAAAAGATTCAAGTGCCTCAGAATATTCCAAAAAGCTTTAAAAATGCGTTTTAACACCAAGCCCGTGCAGTCTGGCGTTAGCTAGAGGTTCCGGCTTTAAATTTCTTTTCAATCGATAACATGTTAAAATTTTTAGCTTTCTGACGGGTTGCAGATTTCGTGCCGTGGAGAAAAAAAGAATCCGTAGAAGACTGCAAAACTGTCTCTATTGGCTTTCCAAAAAAAGTGTTTGATATGGAAAAGTGTCAAACCATCAGTGCAGATCAACACATGTCAGAACATTGTCCGCACTCAATGCGCTTCCTGTCAAAATCTGGGTTATCAGTTCTAATTTAAAAAAGAATGCCTTGCATTAGGACAAACTGTTCGTGCACGTTGTGTTACCGCTGTACAGGCTTTAGGTCCTGCAATTTATTTGTACTTCGTTTTGTCCTTTCAGCTATCGACAATTTTGATATCGTGGAGCCTTTACCTGAAAACATCTATCCAATTGAGTTCACTTCAGCCGAGGTTACCTGTGTTGCTTCTGATTCATCAGGAGAGAAGAGTCCTGAGAAAATTCTGTTTATGAGGAAAGACCAGTTTGCTACGTACACAGAAATAACAGCTAATGACAACTTGTACTTCACAAACCGAACAGAGATGATTGTCACGGGAGAAGGCCCAGGTGGGTATTTGCCTTTGAAAACTGAAAACTCAAAGCCGTTGAACGATAGGTGTGAAGTTCACATGCTACTGTAGTACGTTTACCATATAGCGTGACATCAAGGTTATTTCCTGAACATACCTTTGATAGCAAGGAAAATTCCACATCTTGATTGCTCTTAGTGGCTCTCCACTTCCACTGACGCTCCATTCAAGCAGAGGCACACAATGCGTGCAGAAAGGATCACGTTTTTATGGCACGTATTGTTTAATCTTTTTTGTGATGCCCTGTGCTCTGCCCTAATGACCTTGCTTGTCAACATGAATTTATCCCTCCCCAACTTGAAGTAAACTGTCCTGGTAACGAGCAGCGTGACTGCGTGATTATACAGTTCATGATAGCGTGTCATGACGACGTCATCTTCAGCTGAAATTTCCCCCAACAGATGGCATTTCTAGTGAAGTAAATTAAACTCTTCGTTAATCCCAATTCACTCACCGTTGAACAGGAATAAAAAAAAAACTAAAACCAATATTTCAGAGGTCAAGAACTAAAACTCAGGAGTCTTAAAAACAAATTGCGTCGAAAATTTAGCAGACATAATCATTTTATTTGGAGATCAGGGCAAAGTTCTTCGAACGGTAGACTTCGAAGGTTTTAGACCGTTCGCAAGATTTGCATGACACATGACCCACGTCATGTGTCACAAGATTAGGCCATGTGTCACATTTCTCATATTTAATTAGTGTTTGAATACATTGGCTTTCAATGCAACCACCTGAGTTTTCCTATTATACACAAAGATCTTCCTGATATTGGTACTATTATCTGTTTGTTAGAAGTGGAATATTTTCCTCAAATGTACGTTTTCTGTAACGCTTTTATTCTGTATCATTTTTTCTATTATCCTAGAGTAGTTTGATTTGCTCCTGGCCTTTTTTGTTGTAATTTTGCTCTGCATAGTTTTTGCTTTCCATGTTTTATTTTCGATGTCTTATTAAAGTATACAAACTGTAGGATAAGTCACAAACACGAAGACCACCAAACAACGCATTCAAGATCGAATGCAAACACGTGACGGGAAGTACTCCCATTTTAAAACTATATGGGTATGTGCTGCCGATAGGATATCCTGGGGGCACACCCCCATCCAAAATCTCACAGAGTATCCCCCGGACTTTACAGAAGTGGTACATCCGTCATCAAATGAGCCATCAGCCATCAGGAACCGGCTTAGCCTGCGTGCAGCCGTCTCCTATTTTAATAGGAGACGTCTGTGCCCGCGATCGGCCACGGTCTTTTAGCTTTGACAACACCCGATAACGGAGACGTCATCGGTTAAAAAGAACACTTCAGAACTTATTTGTAGATCTACCTAGGTTGTTTGTTGCTTTTGTCTTGGGCAAACCACCTGTTCTTAAAGATACCTAGCTACTACTTAGCTAACACTTAATACACTTCTACAGATGCCAAGAAAGCAGCGAAACTCTTCGTCACTATGCACATTCGAAATGTTACGCTTGATGATGATAGCCAATGGGGTCTGCTGGGAAGGTACGAGTGCCACGCTTTTGCAGTTAATGACTCTGTGGAGAGGAAACATGGCTTCAGTGTCAATGTCATTAGAAGTAAGTATCTAGGGTTAAGCTCTTAATTTTACTTTAGAGCTTGGCACCGCGATATGCCCTAATAAGAGGGATCAGAATCCATTCAAATGTATGTGTGTGTGTTTTTTTGTGCTATGAACTTGCATCTTTCAAAATTATATTGTTAGTGATTGGTGCAAATCCCCACGAGCATGAGTCGTCTTGCAAGCATGTACAATCGCCCCTGCGATACACTGAACCTGTTTTGAAAGCGGCTGCTGTAATAGCTTTGATTCAAGTTAAACACTCCCTACACTTGCGTCTATCACTAGTAGATTTAGTTGGCTAATAATTAATTCGATCATTTTAGAGTTTTCTATTTGATATTGTTTATTTTCGAGTCTTTTGGTTCTTTCCTGACGTTTTGGAAGAACTCAAAACATTTGAGCTAGCTAAGAAGGTGGCTATCCGGAAATCATCCATAATTCCTACCGACGCCATATGTTGATTTCATTCTCCTGTTATGATAATGTCTGCGTTGTGAATGAAAGGACAAGTGTTAGTACCTGGCTGATCGTCAGATTTCTGAGCAAAGTTCTAATTAGAAGGTTACTTATATTTTCGTCGTGTTTGAATTAGTGGAGAGACTAGGCTTTCGCAAACACCTGAAGGAAATGATAATGAGGCATCCAAACTAGTTGTTCGACAATTCATCTCCCCGAGCATTCTAGCCAACACAACAGCCTGCGGCCTTTCCCTATATCAGGGAAACACAAAAAGCACAAAAAGCCATTAAGGCATTTGGAGCAAAAGTTCATCTTTCAAACCGGCACTCTTCAGCTGGATCCCCACCGAATCAACGAACGCTTTTCATCTAAGTAATTTATTCTTGTTTCCACCAACAACGTAGCTCCATTGTTTTACATATAAACCACGTCCAATCCTAAGAGGAAAAATATCGAAACATTCACTCTTTTTCAAGTATTTGCAGCCAACACTACAAAACTCCAGAGTACTGGCTAAACATGTTCAGTTCATTAACTAGAGTCTTAAATTAAACTATTGAATGACAACCTCCCATTTTTTCTTTACTCTGAAAATGACGCCAGCTCCAGCCAGGGGCACCCAATGGTTCGTCTTGGGGAACATCTGTTCAGAAGGTCTAAAATCGCGTAAGATACATGGATTTAATCGCAGTAAAAGAGAGATTTCTTTGACAAATCATCACCTCGGACTTTCGGAACAAGAGGACTTATTAGTTCCTATTGAAACAAATTTGTCGTTTAGAGTACAAAATAAGGTCCTAGCATTTTCTGCGGCCTAAATTTTCAGCTAAGAACGCCGAACACAAAATATTCTCACACGAATATGCCTTTAAAAAGCTCTAAAGAAAAATAAGAAAGCAGAAAATGATATGTCAAGTATTTGGGTAAAGTTTTCTCGTTGGGTGCCCCTGTCGGGTTGTCGAAATGCCAGTCATTGGCGATAACACTTTAGCAACTTTATCTGTCCGCCGTTTAAAGCTACCATTTGGTAGGTGTGCATGGAGACGTGTATGTACAAGTACTTTAAACAAACCGGACCAACGGATGCTAACCATGCAGTTGTAATGTAGTGCTCTTAATACATCTTCAAATTTAAGACATATTTTTTTGACCATTTTCAGAGGAAGAAATTCCTAAGGTATCTGTCCCTAAGGTCAGCATCGTACAACATGGTGATAACGTCACAATTGTATGTAACGTGACTGAAGGCATTGGACCTGTTACACCGTTGAAGAGGGTTTCATGGTATAAAGGCGGTGTATTACTGCAAACTCTACGAAATCCTGACCCAAGAAACCCGGAGGATTTCCTAGGGCCTCTGGTTATCAAAAACGTTGGCGTCAGGGATGGAGGAGAATACAAATGTCTTCTCGAAGTGCTGCTACGTAGTTTCAGAAAACTTAACGTGTCGGATACCACTGTGATTAGGGGTAAGCTTGCATATACAGTGTAACCCTGGTTAATACGGACACCAAAGGACACGACCAAAAAACTCTTCGCGCGATACCTGGAAATCCGTATTAAGCGGCACTAGGAATTCGACAGAAGAGACGTGACTGACAAATGCTATATTAATACAAAAAAGCCAAGGCACAGTCAATCTATGAGCAACAGAAAGAAAACATATCTCTAGCTTTTGTTCTCGTTTGACCCTCACATGCCTAAAACTTAAAGTTAAGTTAAATTCAGGAGACTTTCATGCAACTCCTTATCCAGAGGGCCAATCTACTGTAGTTCTTGTGAATGGTATATTGAAAACAACGACTGCAAATGCCTCAAGATCTTGCAGTATTATGGAGAAACTTGCCAGACATTTAGAAAATACCAGGTCTTAAAAATGCTTAACAGAATACATCTGACACTATTTTTTGTTACCTTTGCTTCTTTTGTTAAGTTGCTCCATGGCCTGATAAACCAAAAGAGGATCTGCAATTCAAGAAGTTCAAAGGAGACAACGTTTCCTTTGAGTGTGCTGCAAGAGGATATCCTCTACAGGTGGAGTGGAAAGTTCAGAAGGAAAGCGAAAACACTGTACAATCTTGCATTAGTAAGTCTGGTGAACCTTTTTTTTTAATTAAAAAAATAGTGAATTGATGATATTAGGTCCTTTGGTCGTAACAAGTGAAAAAGATTGACATGTCTTGCGATTCTATTTTAATTAGTCATCGTTTAGCACGGAATTAAAAAAATTGAAGAAAGTTGACAGTCTACAATGGGGCTCTTTAACTTCACCAACCTGATCATTGATTGATTGAGATTAATTGATTGATTGATTGATTGATTTATCAAACCCACTATTTGGATGCTTTGCATGTGCAAATTTCGATCCAGAATGTCACGTTGCAGACAGAGTTTTTGTTTCAAATTTGCTCGCTCAAGAACGGCAATATAATCGTGTGTTTGCCGTCTCTCCTGTCCCCAAAATTATCAATATGTGTAAACAAAATTGCCTTGGAAATGCGCGCAATTAACACAGCAGGTCAAAAAAAAAAAGAGTCAAATAAGTTAATGAAGTCGCGAGGGAAATTTGTTTAAGATTTTATTGAAGATAGGTCTTGGAGACATCATACATCATGGCAC
The DNA here is from genome assembly GCA_964030785.1 of Siderastrea siderea. Classification (NCBI taxonomy): domain Eukaryota; kingdom Metazoa; phylum Cnidaria; class Anthozoa; order Scleractinia; family Rhizangiidae; genus Siderastrea; species Siderastrea siderea. Next base: position 67,344,287 of record OZ034966.1, on the reverse strand, counting down.
GATCACAGGAGTAATAGTCTTAAAGAACCAAAAAAGCCGCATGGAAGGGCTAATATTTGTCTTGCTTTCATAGTTTTAACCTATTCTCGATAGTATTGATAATAAAATAAAAGAAACTCAAAGTTATTTATTTCTTTATTTCTTTATTTATTTATCTTGACAGATGAATCAAATGGAAACTATCACATTCATCGCCGCGGAACTTACGCCCCTTCTGTGCTGACAGTATACCACTTGCAGTACGCCGACAGCGGATTTTACTACTGTTGCCTGCCCTCCAACTGCGCAAACAATGTTAACGAGAACTGCCAACGTTTCATTCTAATGGTTAATGGTCAAAGGTAGGAGTACTTTATGGATGAATTTGTGGCCCATAGGGGGTAATAATAAATCCAATTAAAGCAACGTAAATAGCCGTCCACTTTGGTTTCCTCTTTCAACAAAGAAATTAGGGCTACCTAACCGTTTTGAATTGAAAGTCTTTGAACGAACTTGACTGGGTTTTTTTTCACGTGTTACTGTTTTCAGAAAAGGTCTTATTATATTGAATATCAGAGTAAGCAAGCTGGAAAAAGCAGTGATACGGAGATTTAAGGGGATAAATAATCATGAAATGAATTTCCTAGTGGCTTGTCCCATTTTTTATTTTTCATTTGTCTTTTTTTTAGCTCTCCACTGGCATACAATCTTTATCTATTAGTGGCATTGATTCTCAGGTAAGAGCAAGTTTACATGAAAACGAGAAAGTTGTGGGGCGGGGGCGGTCTTGTTCTTCTTTGAATAGTGCGCAACATTATATCAAAGCAATCAATTTAGAATGGTATTTGTTTTGAGCTAAATTAGTAATCATGCTTTAAAAACTCGTAATAATAATTACGCCTATAATAAAGTAAGGTAACGAGGGAATATGTGTTTTACACACTGAAGGCGTTACTAGTGGTAAAGAAAACATACATCCAAAAGGAGCCTAAAAAATAGCTGCCATGTCTTCCACATGGCAAGATTGACCAAAAAGAATCGTAAACAAATCGTAACAGTATAAACACGCTATCGGCAGAGATAAAATGTTTGAATGGCCTGAAACTCGTGGCTCAAATCTGCAATTATTGCTCGAAGATATAAGAAAAAAAAGGGACAGGATTTTTGTGTCTGTTGCGCGCATGCGCATAGCAGACACAATGTAGGTGAAACTGTTTAGCAAACACTTCCGTAACCACTTCTGTAACCACTTCTGTAACCACTTCCGTAACCACTTCGGCGATGCTCTGATTTGATAACGCACAAAGGGCTCTTACGTCACACTAACCGGAAATAAAGATTCAACCCTAGAAAAATGGCTACAGATAAAGTGCTGGAAGGAGTTTCGAAGTCACCGCTTTGCTGCATTACAGCCAGCAGTACCGTCGCTCACTAGGATTTTCGCAGGCCAGTCTTTATCTGAGTAGGATTGTAACTGTTTTTAGGAAATCAAACTACTAGCAACTGGCTCGCTAAGATAGCGCAGGACTGTTTTCGCGAAATCAAACTATCGGCAACTCGCTCGTATTTAAACGCAGGACTGCTTTCGAGAAACGAAACTACATGCAACTCGCTCGCTATGTTAATGCAGGCAAGGCTGTGCCACCTTTCACGGACACAGCAACAGGTAAAGCGGGCTCTGGATTTTCACTGCCAATATTCGGACCACATAAGAACACTCGGCAACAAGCAAAGGCTGGGGATTTTCACTTACAAGATTCGGAGCAATGTGTTTCTCCTACTATGACTTTTTTTTTCGGAGTTACCTGTGCAAATTAACAGACCAATAGCAGCTGATTCACTCTATTTCATCGTATTTTATTTTTGAACTCAGTTTGGTTCTCTGGTGATCACCCATTTAATATCTAACCCCACTGAACTGGGTTTAACTTTGTTAATCAGATGAATGTTTTCATTGTGGTAGATGTTCCGCTCCCTTCTCTTCCACACTCATGCAAGTGCAATATACACTAATAAAAATAATGAAAGGACGAAAATAACGAGATAAAGATAATTATTTGAACTAATTATATCGCATCTTCCAGTTCATGATTGAAGGAGTCAATCAGCTACCATAAGTCAAAGCCCAGTTGCCTCGACCGCCCGATCAGCAAAGTTAAGCCCAAACCACAAAAACCACATCTAGTTTACCTTGAACGTCTTTGTTATATTGATCAGTGTTGGAGCAGCAGGCACGTGGACCCACTGGGGACCCTACTTTTAAACATGTTATGATTTTACTAAGAACGTTTTCAAATCTTATTATTATTATTATTATTATTATTATTATTTTATTTTTTTTTAATTTTTTTGTTCGGGTTGAAGTTATTTTCCTATAAACGAGACTGATTAAATCGTTCTTTATTTTTCTACCATGAATTGGGGCCTTTTTTAAGCAAACGTCATGGTATAAATTTGATTTTAATAACGTAGTTAAGCGAGCCTGTTCATATTAGAGGTAAGTGGTATATTATGTACGTTGCAGCCAAGCAGCCACCAGCTATTCAGACGGTTGATAATTTGCGGGGTTATTCTATATATCTACCCTAAAGAACAAGGGAAAACGAATCACGTGGAATATAATAACTATTGTGGACAATACAGCTTTAGTTGTTAAAACAGAGATACAAGATGATGCCAGTTGAATTCTGTTGTAATGGGTTTTTTAGTTAATCACCAGGGTTTCCACTAATTTTCCTTAAAAAACTTGGTTCGATGGTGTGTAGGAACAAAACAAACAAACAAACAAACAAAAAAATACAAAAGAAAACAAAGGAATAAAACAATTCTCCTCATGAGTTAACTTTTATGAATTGGACCAATCAGAATCAGACAATCCCTGAAAGCAAGGCGACTTAACCTTAGTTTATCATATTTACTCTGTTTCTTTTTTCTTTTCTTTTTACAGTACGATCCAGTCTTTTACAAGGAGGGAGCTGTGAATTGAAGGCGAAACAGAGAGGGGTTGACGTGCATGATGCTTGTAGTTTAGAATTTATCTGTGCCACTTGAACTTTCGTTATAAAGAAGAGCATGATTTTATTGATATTTTAGAATGTGTTCTAAGCATTAGTTATTACAAATGAAGAGAAAGAATGAAGAGAACAAAAGCTATAGTAGGATCCACAGAAAGAATCAAATGAATATATATTTATTTTTAGTGCTGTGACATTAATCAGTAATTATCTTCAAGTCGTTGTAGGGTCTCAGAACAACTATCTTTTCGTTGATGTTTTAAAGTTATGAGAATTTTTAATATAATAGCTATATAAGGATCTCCAGAGAGAGTGAAAATGATATATAGTTTCTTATGTTGTGTCTTATCTTATCGAAATTGTGACATTAATAAGTGATTATCTTTAAGTCGTTTTTGGGTCTCAGAACAGCTGTCGTTTCGCTGATGTTTTAGAGTTATGAGAATTTTTAATATAATACCTATAGTAGGATCTCCAGAGAGAATAAAATGAGTATTTATCTACTAGTCGAGATTATGACACTAGTCAGTGATCTGTCAGGAGAGTTTTATGCATGTTAACCTTTAATTACAAAAAAAGTTACTCTCCCTGAAAGGAAACTCTTAACAACACGCTGCACGTGAAAATAAGTTATTTTCAGTAACTTTTCTGTTTACATCGCGTGCTATTGCAGGCACCTCCGTACTTTATTATTACAACAAAAGAAATCACGTGCACCTCACTTAGCCATTGAAAACTTGTAGGTATTTAAAGCAGGTATCTTGTGCATTGTAAGCTGGTTACATCTTGGGTTACAACGTCAGAAGTTAATCAAGCATGCAGGCCCCAGTTGTTCAAAAGTTGGATAGCGCTATCCACCGGATAAATCACTATCCAGTGGATAAGTGTTTAGGGAAACCAATTGCATTATCCACTGGATAGAGATTTATCCGGTGGATAGCGCTATCAACCTTTTGAACAACTGGGGCCAGATGTACATCTCGCCTACAAGATGATTATTGTCTCAGTGGATGAATAAATGCTGGTTTTTCGAACAAAAGAAATCATTTCACTTAGTCATTGCAATCTTGTATGTAATTAAAGAAGAAGGTCACTCCAGAAACGGTGTATTTTCTGAAATCGCCAAAAAAAGATAACACTTAGTTGAGTTACAGACCGTGGTTTTAGCTTCTAAAGTGCATGCGATCCCACTGAAATTTCTCTTTAAAGAGGGCCAAAATTCAACACTGCGCGCCGCCATTTTGAATCGTACTTAGCAGCCTGGCCGCTTGTTCATGACGTCAAATTGTACAACGAAACCAGCGGTCGGGTAACGTGGGCTCGTTTTTCAGAGCCCACATTACCCGACCTGCAGGCGTTTTTGAGATTATATAATTTTCTTTTAAGTGCATGCCTTAATTAAAAATGAGTGATTATTACTACTTAAAAACGTATTTTTTTTCACATCAAAAGCTTTTCGATGTGTAACGTTGAGTAATTTTAAGATAAAGTTGTAACATCATCCAACACATTATTTTGCTCGCCGGTTTAGTGTAGTTTTTTTTTTATAAGCAAATGAGAAAAAAAAATCCTTGAATCAAGGCCCCGCAAATTATTTTCAATTATTATTTGTTCCCGATAATATTTTGATCTCCACTTCTTGTTAAGCTTCGGTAGATTTACTGTTGTATTAGTCAGTGCGATTGCAATTAAGGATTTGCACTACGAGTGATATTTGTTACATTGAGTTGGTTTCTAGCGGAAGCTAAGCTCTGTCCAAAGTGAAAATTTGCTGCCCCTTTTAAATTCCGTTGTTTCATTTTAAATCATCTCGAGTCTGTTAGTAATTGTTTGCAGCTTGCTAAAAATGCCGAAAATCACTGCAAAATCCAGGGGAAATCATGGACGCAACCACGTCTCCTGTCGACAAAGTGAACCCTAACCGCTCTCTGGCAATTCACGGCCCATTCTTTGTCAAGGGCTTTCCTTTCCTTCAGTCTTGGTTTAGAAGACGAAAACAGACAATTGTTTCATTTTAGGATACGTTTTGGTGAAAGAAAACTCTCATTACTTCGTAAAAACCAGACCTAATAACCACTTCGGAAGAATCGCTAATGTGAGAGCCACCAGCAAGCCTTTTTAATCTCACGTCACCAGTCAATCAGGTGTGACAGAGCTTGTCAGCGATCAATTACCATAATTAACAAGGAAAAATCTTTTACTCCTAGAAACTCTCGACTGAGCCAGTATTTTCTTTTAAATATTTGTTTGAAAGAAAGCTCTCAAAGAGATCATCATCATCATCATCATCATCATCATCATCATCATCATCATCATCATCATCATCATCATCCTCATCATCCTCATCACCACCACCACCACCACCACCACCCCCACCACCACTATCATCGTCATCGTCATCGTCATCGTTATCATCATCATCATCGTCATCGTCTTCGTCGTCGTTGCCATTGTTATTATTGTTATCCCGTCATCTGGTGGATTTCGGGAACAAATTCACTTCAATTAAGAAAATTTTAAGAATTCCAAAGCAGATGGGAAAGACATTAAAAATTTTAAACCATTTCTATTAAAACAATTAGTTTTGTAGCACAGTTTAATCTTGAAAGGCACATTGGAAGTAATACAAATCAAACACTGTACCGAGCCGAATCATTATGATGTCATGGAGCTTTCTTATGTATATTTCTGTTTATAGTCCATCTGGTGTTCCAAGTTGACCTTTTGGGACTCGGGGTGGAAATTGGTCTGTTTGTTTGTTTGTGTTTAAGTACAGTCGGTGTATTCTAAGCTACGTTTTTTCAATAACACTTTGCAATGGTGATTCATTCGTCAGAAATAACTGAAAAAGTAGACAGCGCACGAAAACTGTTCGGTCAGATCCGTTACTGAGATGAATTTTAGTTTTAGAGAAACGTAACCCAGGATCGGCGCGCTTTTTATTGCTTGATTCGTCTGTTCTGCTTTTTGTCTTGAAACGTGTTTGGAAATATCGAATTTTGCGCAATATTTGTTAGCAGCAAATTTAATTCATTTGAAATTCAAATTGCACACGTAGATTATCACACACACTTCATTACAGACGAAGTAGTATTTAAGTACGACAGTCTTGTTAATGTTTTACTTCAATTAAATGTTTTTTATGCATGAGACATCTATAAGTTTTGGCTGGGACATATATAACTTAAGCCTTAAAATTGCGCATAAAGGTAAGGACAAGCGCATCTGCACATTACGCTCCCGGGACGAAAAACCATGTCTTGCATTGTGGATCTCATTTTTGAGTCTCTGGAAAAAATCCTTTAACGAGTTCACCAAGACCACTGGATAAAAATACAGAAGACTCATTTACAGGGTTAGAATCGCTCTAAAGTAAAATATTCACAATTTTAAAACCTCAACAATTTCCTGCTGGGATTTATGAACACTTTACTTCAGAGTGAAACTAACCCTGTATAAATGCGTCTTTTGTCTTTTCATCCAGCGGTTTTTGGTAAACTCGAACTGCACAACTGTGACCACTCAAACAAAAGCTGTTGAACAGTAATTCTCTGTGGTGCTATTCATAGCGTTGAATGATGTTGTTTGCCATAAACCTTGATCGATTCATTTTAGTAGTTTTCGTGGTATTATTAGATCAGCTTTAGTTTCCTAGCTACCTTAACGAGTGATTTTGTACTAATATTGTGTGTTAGAAAAATATGATCAACATTTGGATATGAAAGGATTCTATGTGATGTTTGAGTGGATATGCAGATTCTGTAATATTTAAAACTGTTTCCCTACGAGCGGGTCTGTTCAGCAGACAGGGCAAATTGCTGGACGTCACTGAAGTCATAAATGATTGTAATTCTGTAATAAACGATTGGTTTGGTAGTAAAATGGTGTTGTTTGTCAGCAAAGAATTCAGAGATTCTTGCGGTAGTTTGACAGTATTAGAAAAAAAGAAATGTTACTTAGAATTTCATATCTTATGCTCCTATGAAAGAGATGGTTTATTGAAGGACGTTTTTTTAAGAAATTAAAAATGAATTTAAAAAATCAATTTTTATTTACAACAACTACTGATTACGTTACAAATAACACAAATGATATCAAAAATAACAAAGAACAAAATAATAACACTTAATAGCACTTGCATCAACGCGTGAAGGAGCACAAGAACGTGTCATACTTTTAAGTATGAAATCTGAAATTGACGAGTCCGTCTTGTGTATAATTTCTGATGTTTTCGTAGCTAATGAAGGATGTACCACGGCTAAGTAAACGCAGGACTACAATGCGAATAAAATCCTGCCAGACCTCAAGTATACAAAACAGCGCATTCGAAGTAAAATTAAACAGTTCGTGCATGTTGATCGAGACTCGCCAATGCAAAACACTTCAAAGCCCGGGGGTACTCCCAGAGTATAAGCTGTAAGGGTATGTGCCGCTGATAAGGTAAGGGTTTCATTATCCCGGTGCACACCCCCACCCATTGTTTAACAGAATATCCCCCCAGCCTGACAGACAGCACAACAATCGTACATCCGTATATCGTTGATTTTCAGGCTCTGACAGTAGCCATATGAGGTCACTAACGTGACGTCATTGGCTAAAAACGTATTGGTTTGTGTTAGAATCAAATATTCTGAGTCTTGGCTGATAAGAGAGAGTCTTGATAAGATAGAAAATCACGAAATTTGATTTTTTAATACTTAAGGTGAGCTTATTGGCAATAAGTCACTCAAAAGTTTGCTTTGTTAGTTCATTATTTACAACAGTGATCTATAATTTCTTTGTCAGCCTTGTTGTTTTGACGTCATAGGTCACATGACCAGTGCGCATGGAAAATTTCATATTGATTTAAAAGTACATAAAATTCAATTAATAAGCAGATTGTTTGACTTAAGTAGTAGATATTTCTCTGGGTAATTTGAAAAGGGCCATTAATATTTTTTCGTTTTAAACATAAACAGGCCAAAAATGCACTTAGAACATTCGATTGTATCCTGTTCAGCTCCTTCTAAAGTTAGAACTGAAAGTACACTTTTGCCATAGGCTTGGAAATATGCTCTTTCAAACCACGTTAAAAGTTTGCCTCAGTTTTGTCTCTTTTAGCGCGATAATGCATGTCATTTTTCTCCGAAAACGTGGGAGACTGGGCACCAAACCGAATTTGAGAAGCCTGATGTGAGTTTAACCGCAGTCAAACGTGTACGCATGCGTGTAATTTGTTTGCAAAGCTACACGAAAGAAGTACAGTATGTGGTCCTTGGTCCGCGAGGTCCTTAAGCGACTTTGCGAACATGATGTAATACTTACTCGTTAAATAGAATACGAAGAGAAACGAATGTGTTCGATGATCTATTTATTAGTCTTCTTCTATATGACCAAGTTTCGGCTTTCCTGCTGTTGGTGAAGGCCCGGAATTCAAGTTTGTTGACAAGTAGGTCAATTTGTCTTTCTTGAAGTGTTTACTTTTGCGGCTCCGTAAATTACATGGTCATGTTTACTTAGCTTGTGCGCAGATAAAACGCAACGGGAGGACGTGTTTTGTTGAAAAACAAGTTTACAGATAAACTTATTTCTGCGGTTGTGAACGAATTTGCTGCAGAGTTTGAAAGTTTCGTTTTATCGTCTTTTGAAAAATATCAATAATTTTCTCATATAGGTCCTTGGTCCGCGACCTATGACCCTAGAGAACTTAACATTTCGCAGACCAGATAAAGAAAACCTTAGATAAATGGAAACGGCCTTTGTTTTGGCTGAATACTTTCAAAATCTTCTTTATACATGTTTATGAACGGGGTTAACTTCTCTTGTATACGTAGAATACGTATAAGCTTGTAGTCTTGTAATTTATTAATATTTTCGACTGCGCTTGGGGCTTGTGTGTGAGACTGTCGTCTGAAAAGTACAACACTGATATTATTTTATACTCACAACGACTTTCCAACAAGACTGTAGCTTAGATATATCAAGAATAAGAAAGAATAAATAAAATATTGTTAAAATTGTTAAAATTTTTATTCTCCTATGGAAATTATTGGGATTCACAGGTGCTTTTCGTGCTGTTTACATGATTCGCGGAGTAAGGGCCCGCGAGCACAGTCACCTTTTTCCGAATTGCAAGAAAAATATTTCAGTTTGGAACTTGCCAACTTTAAAAGTACCGCAAGAAACATAAAAGCTATTTTCAGGGAAAATCTCAGCTCGCGACGTTTTGATTTAGGTAAGATATACAAGATTATAATTTTCACTCGCGGACCAAGGACCACCTACTGTATCAAGAAGGTAATATTGCTTGTGTTTTTTTGTGGGATGTCATTCACGATCGAGTGGAAACCTGATCAGAGATAACTGGAGGTGTAGGTGAATGTAACCTTATCTCATTTCTCTCACAAAAAGGCCTTAAAATGCCTGTCTGAAAACTGCTTTGACTAGTTGTTTAGTCACAAAGAGTCTGTTACAACTAAGCCTAACTGTAATGTGAAAACAGATTTTGTCCAGGGATTTTGTTGTCTTTTAGCGGCAAAAGGAAAGTGGTTCGCTAAATTGTTTTACTCATAGGTGTTTTTTGAAGTGCTGAAAGTACGTCTTTGTTTTGCAAGTGTCAAGTGCGACTCGCGTGTATGCAGCGGTCAGCTAGTTTGTTTTTAAAAGAGAAACATAAATCAATTTCAAATATCGATAAAATGCATTACTCTACTCAAATAAATTATGGTTAGGTTTGTGATTTTTGAGAGACCAACAATCGAGTGTTGGTCAGTTCTTGTGCTTGTGCTTATTTCACGCCGCTTGTGAAATAAGCACACAAGGGAAAACAGGGAACATTTCTTAACTTTACAGACTGAAGTAATATATGTCCTTGGAAATGTATCCTGCTGGTATTTCAATACACATGTACAGTTTTTCTTATGCTTTCATACTAAATGTAAATATGTTGTATGGCTTATATCACAAATGGGGACCAGGCTTATGACCCCGCCTCCCACTTGAGCAATAACAACAAGCCCAAGGGACACAGTAAATAACTGCAAGAATAATATTCCAATCAGATTAAATTTGGTTCAAAAACTCATGAATAATTAATGATCATTTCCACCAATTACATCACGCAAATGAGTCACGTGGATGCTTGTTTAAAACCGGTAATACATCAACAATCTAAAAAGCCTGGTGGCGGCATTTGATTTCAGTCCCAGGGGAAAGCGGGGCTGATAGTAATATACCTCATTACTATTCTTTATATAAAATGTTACCCTCATTAGTATTCTTTATATAAAGAATACTAATGAGGGTAACATTTTATATAACAGAAACAATGCTGTACAGCGTACGAGGAGGATAATTTTCCCCGGTATCTTTGCACACTTCCATTATGAATTTTGTTAACCAAAAATTTAGCGACTCTGCCGTCATATCAAGCACGTCGGTTTCCAAGTCTTGAATTTGTGATGTGTCATTAGTACAACTGCTCGGCTCTTCAGAAGCTTTCTTATTTACTCTTGTTGACTGCCATTCTGAAAAAATCTTCATAGCCCACTTATTGACGGAACGTGTTGACTTTGGTACGGCATTTTCCAGCAGTTGTTTCTCTTCTTCAGCATTTTTGGGTTGGCGAAACGTCCGCTTGTGCTTCGAAGCCATAATGTTCTCATCGAGCTCACTATTGAATGAAGTTTCCACTATACAAATCATCTAATCTTATAATTCTTTTCAGATCTAGCAGCATGAACTAGCAGCACGGGAAAATGGTCCGAAGCTCATTAAACAAAACTTTTTATTCTTTTCAAAGACTATAGGAACTACAAAACATGAAAGAATGTCTTTATATTCTGTGAGATCGATTTTGACATTCTCTTGATGAGACTATGGAATAAAGTTATAGCACGGGAAAATGGCACCATTAGTTCATTATTCTATGAGATCGTTTTTTGAAGCCGTTCAATAAACTCGCAGATCGTGTTTTATCGGGTCTAAAACCACTCGGCTACGCCTCGTGGTTTTAAACCCGATAAAACACTCCTGCTCGTTTATTAAACAGTACATAAACATTTAAGGATAAAAATTAGCGAAAAAAGTTTAAACCATGACATCATTTTCAAATGATGTCATGGAGACATCGAAACGTTGTGTTAAACTTTTCTCGCTAAAGAATAGTATTAGCAAATCAAAGGGAAATGGCTGGGTTTCATTCAATTTGACATACCCAGGGTGCCAGGTATCGGGTCTACTTAAATTACCTGAATAAACTTCTGGGGTAGGGGGCGGGGGGAGGGTACTTAGGGAAACGTTTGGTGGGGGTGTGCCGCTGGGGCTCTGAAACCCCTAACCTATACCAGATCACTTTTAGGTCCTTTTTGCAACCCTATTCTAGACTGGACGCTTAAATTCCCTACCCTATCCCAGACTAGCTATTTTCCAGCTATCTATCAGAAATGTAACCACACAGTACTTTTAATGGAAACCATCTCTCAATCAACAAAGTTGTCACGATTTAGAGTTTATATTTCCTAGTTTTTCAAATCCATTAATTGGGACAAATTTTCACACCACATATTAGTTTCTCAGTAATTTGATACCCTATCCTAGGCCAAAACGCCCTGATTTCTATACCATATCCCAGACCAAACTACTTGACAGTTCACAGTGGCACCTACCTATTTCGGTTATATATGGGAGTAGCCCCCCCCCCCGGAAATAAACGGACAAACTGACACGAGAAAAGCAGGGTCAGTATAATTATAGTACTATTTCTTACCACCATTTTCACTTCTACGCGACTTTTCTTTTCAAAACACCTCTGAACACTTTGCAATACGCTTCCGTCAATCATACCTTATATGGGAAGTGTGTGATGTTACCGCAATTGAATTGAGCGAAGGAATAAGGATGGCGCCAAATTATCCCGTAAATTTGCGCTGGCGAGTCATATATTGACTAGTAAGAAGCTTTAGAGTCGTTGATGTTGCAAGAATACTTCACGTTTGGCAGATATTTGTAAAGAAATTTCGACATTTCTTCAGAACTACTGAAATACCCGCTCGGTGGATTATCCTATGCGGCCGATGGTAAGAGTGCGTTTAATCTCGTGAATAAGTTAAAGGGACACTGTCACGGGGATTTTTACGTTTTGGGGTGAAAATGTGCGGAAATTTGAATTAAATGCTTTTTTCACGTACACAGAATACTCCTAGAACGTCAAGAAAAGGAAATCATATGATTTTCTCAAAGGAAGAACAAACCATAGTCAGTTACTGGCGATTTTTCCACGAAACAAAGGAAAAACTTGAAAACATCAGCCTGATGTTTTCAAGTTGCAACCATATCCATCCCAGCGATCCGCAGCCAAACACGCTCAATTATAATCTCAGAGAACTGGTAGAGTAATTTTAAACGAAATTCAACCAGTATTTTTGGATTTCCGCTGATTAGAATATGTCCTTTTGCTTTTCAAAATTATCTAGATATTGGTGACAGTGTCCCTTTAAACCGAAGTGTGAAGTAATAATTCTAGCTTTTCTGACCTGAAAATAGCAAACGACATGTTATTCACCACGAGCATAAATCTGGCAGTATCCCGAAGTGTATGAGGACGAAATTCAGGAGTGGATAGAGTATGCAACGGGAAAACGAATCATGATCGGCGTGCGATCAACCGATTCGTGAAGAAAATGGGTTTGACAAGACAGGCCCGGCCAGGGGGGGTAGTGGAATACCAATATACCTCGTTTCTTCCCCCTGGGATACCAATATACCTTAAAAATGCAAAAACGTTGATAACAAATACCTAAAATTATTGAAATACAGAATACCCTATACCTGAAGATTTTGACACAAAATACTGAATACCTTGGTAAAAAACGCCCTGGATACCGTATACCCAAAACCCCTGGCCGGGCCTGACAAGAAGAAAGGTACGTATGACTTGTTGCATTTTTTTGGAAGGAACACTGCTTATTCTAATCACCTATCACCTCCGGAATGAATTGAAAAAACAAAATAATGTATAAGCTTATAATGCGCTTGTAACGTTTGTTGTTCTACGTTCGAGAATGTAAACATATAACGCTGTGACATGATAGGGAAATTGTTATTTCTACAAGCGGGAACGGGGAATCGAGGAAAATATTTAAGCTTACTTTCAAGTTTACTTCTTCGTTTTAACTCTTTAACTCACGACAATTGCCAAAGAACGTGATGAGGGAAACAGGACGATGTATTGTCATAGGATCGCTGAATTTCACCGAGAACAGTTGCTATTTATAGATGAGTCTGAGAAGTTCTGATTCATCTATAAATAGCAACTGTTCTGGGTGAAATTTAGCGATGACCTACGACGATACATCGCCCTGTTTCGCTTGTCACGTTCTTTGGTAATCACAGTGAACTATAACGAAGAAGTAAACATGAAACTGTGCTTAAATATCTTCCTTGCTATTTTCCCGTTCCCGCTTTTATAAATAACGATTTTTCAAATTTTTCTTGCTATCATGTCACAGCGTTATCATTCACGTAGAACAATAAACATTATAAAGCGCTTATGCTTTGTTTTTCATTCCATTCCTCGGGTGATAGGTGACTAGAATTAGCAGTGTTTCTTGCAAAAACAATCCAACAAGTCATACGTACGTTTCTTCAGCTTTCTTCTTGTCAAACCCATTTTCTTCACGAATCGGTTGATCGCACGCCGATCATGATTCGTTTTCCCGTTGCATACCCTATCCACTCCTGCCACTCCTGCCAAACGTGAAGTATTCTTGCAACATCAACGACTCTAAAGCCTCTTACTAGTCAATATAACACTCGCCAGCGCAAATTTACGGGATAATTTGGTGCCATCTTTATTCCTTCGAGCTCAATTCAATTGCGGTAACATCACACACTTCCCATATAAGGTATGATTGACGGACGCGTATTGCAAAGTGCTCAGAAGTGTTTTGAAAAGAAAAGTCGCGTAGTAGTGAAAATGGTGGTAAAGACTTTTTTATTCAGTGGGTGAGAAGGAAACAATTTTTAATTACAGTTTTTAGTTGTACTTTTGTGCATGCACAGTTGTTTTGGGATTAATAGTTATGTATGGTGTTTCATAATCAATTTCTTATTATACCATTTGAAAATGCCGAACTTGTTTATAGTGAATCACTGTACACAAGTTCTGTATTTTCAAACGGTATCATTTAGAAATTAATTATGGATCAGCAAACTTGGTTCTTATGTGTTAATAAAATCTGCTTTGTTTTCTTTTAGGTTTCTATTCCATCTTGAGCTGTTGTTATAATATAGCACAAATCCAGGTATGCATATTTAAGCCAGGAATGTGTAACAGAAAATTATTTCTATCCAGTATTGTTAGCCTTTAGTTTTGGAAATTATACCCTGTAATTCATGGCTTTTCCCATGATAAAATATGTGTAAAAATGAATATTTGATAAACAGCTCGAATGTTTGTTATTTTCTTTCCTTGTCAGTTTTTGTTGATCATGTTTTTAGATCTCATTGATCTCAATTACATATATCAGTACGACTTAATGATCTTAATTAAGTACATGAATGCAAAACATGCATGGTCTGTATGCACAAGCATGGTACATACAGCTATTTCAATTAACGTTGTCCAATGATAGCTTTTAGCCTTCATGACAAGACTGCAAGGTGATATGCGATTTGTATGACTTAAGTTCACCAAATGAGCAGTACTTTGCCTGCTTTACTACAGTGTATACGTGGGTGCATGTGGAGTACGTGCATGGTTAGACTTGCTCCAAGTCGACCTCTCATAAGTCCCTCGATCATCGATCGAGTAGCTCTCATAAGTCCCTCGATCACCGATCGAGTAGTGTCTAAGGCGAGCGAGCGAGCGAAGCGAGCTTTAATGAGGTCGCGCCGCGACCGAACGAGCAACGAAGTCGCAAGAGGCCGACTTGTTTCGCCTGAATGGATTTGAATCATATTATAAATTCATGTGCGAAAAAATGATTGACATAAGCTGCCTTGGGAGTTGTGTCAAAAATCAGACACGTGCTGCTGTCTTTGCGTGCAGTAACAAACTACTGTCAGTCGGCGAATGGAGGCGGCGGGTTTTACTCCCACCAAGTCATTTTCTAGACTCTCTCTTACCCCAAAATCGAAGAACTCGGTTTGTTTACAGTGCGGAGACTGAGATTGACAACGCAGACAAGCGAAGAAAGGTTTCTGACGGTGGAGAGATGACACATTTCTGCAAAAACCCTGACAAAAACCTTGACCTTGACATGTCGGCAAACGACAAAAATAATATGGCGTCTTCCGTCTTCCGACATGCAAAACTCTCACTCTCCTATTGGCCAATTGTCATGACGTCACCGGTGGAATTTTCAACCGGTGAATTTGGCGCCAAACAGGTATGAAAAGTCCTTTGAAATGGCCCAACCAACCAGAAAAAAAATTTTTAAAGGACTTTCAGAAAGTCTACATTTAAGTATTCGAATAAACTTTTTAAAAAAGGATTACTCTGTTTACTATTTTGTGTTTGTTTATTCAGGTCAAAGCACAGTCGCAAGGCAACTGCACAAGCATCACTTACGGCGAATAATTGCTTTCAATTTTAACTGTCGGGTCGGTTTGTGCAAATGTCGATTTTCTTGTCCTAGAACTTTTCAATAGTAATAGCGGAGTAATAGTCAGCGGAGCTCCATTGCTAAGGAAATTTGGTAATCTATCAAGCCAAAAAATTTTGGTAGTGACGTAGTAGTCACGTGACTGTCCGTCCGTACATACGGACGTCCGTCCGTCCGTACATCCGTACGTCCGTCCGTCCGCACCACAGGGCTACCAATACACTTCCTACACTGGATAGAACCCTGTGCTGAATCCCGTGTGTTTTCGGCGCGAAATGGCATGTTGACCCGCGTTGTAGCAAAACAAGCAAAGACAACAAAAGTCAAAAACAAATTTGTTAGTGGAAAAAAAAGTTCAAAAGAACACTCAGTTGTCTTTTTGGTGGAAGGGGAAAAGTTCAATCTAGGCGAAAGAAATTCGGCGATAAAGTTCAGGCAAAAAGTTCAAATTTGCCTCGTCGGTTCTGTTCAAACTCGGTCGGCACACCGCTTGAGTTCGCAGCTTTTCGCAGCGGTTTCGACGTCAAATATAGCAGAGCTAGTGCTTTTTGGTTTTTTCTGTCCACAACCATGGTTTTTACGGCGTTTCGAACACATTTTGCCAGGAAAAACACCAGCATTTTCATGCTGATAGGCAGCTTGTCAAGAAGGAAAGAAATAAGTATTAAAATTAACTATGAAAACAATGTCAAACGCCCATGGCCTAGTGGACAAGTTACCGGCGTCTCACGCCGACGAGCCGGGTCTGACACTCAGCGGGAGCAAGAATTTTTTTCTTTTTTTTTTTCTTTGTTTTTTTTTTTTAATAAAACGACTTGGATGAGAGTATTTTCACAAATTAATAACTGCCAGCAAAAACAAAACAAAAAAACAAAACAAAAAACAAAAGCAAAAAACAGACAAAACAAAAAGGGGGGCTCCGCTTTTAGGCTTGGCTAAATCTATATATTAATCTTTTAAGCGAAGCAGTTGTCGGTTTAAGACTATTTTATCCGAAAAGCTTCCGAACAACAAGTTTTTTTTGCGTTCCTCAAAGCGCCTAACTTTAAATAGGCTTACTTCTCATCCGCAAAACTTATGCCATAATATAAAGCGTGTTTGGTGTTTGCTTGTTTTCAATCTTGATGGTATAAATTTTTGACCAGATTAATAGGGGCAGTTCATGTTATTTGTTAACTGAACATCCGAACGCGATGAAGATAACCCATTTACCCTCAGAATAAGTTTTTAGAAACATCGGTAGCTGTTCTAAATTGAACCACTCATTATCTGATTTCATTATCCCAGGCCTCCAATTTAACGGAAATAGTATACAAAGCAATTACTTTCTACAGTACTTTCCTATTTCAACACGGCGTCGAACATGTTACATTATATTCTCGTTCCCAGATTCTCTGAGATTTGTTCTGGTGAGAGAGACCTGGTCAACCATTGAATTGAATGGAGCATTGAATTGAATGAAGCATTGAAGCATTAAATTGAATATGCATTCAATTGAATAAAGCATTGAATTGAATATGTATTGAATTGAATTGCCACAATCGGCTTGCCATAGTGCATGCTTGGCCATTAATTTAATTTTAGATCCAAACCACGCCAGGAACGCAGCGTCGTGTTCTTAAAGTTTGAACTTTGTCTTGCCATCATGAACAGATAATAAAATACTTCTAAAATTTGGCAGCTTCCCAACACTCGTGATCTCTATGTGATTTAATTTAAACCTTTAATTCCCGGCATCATTAATTACTCAGATTCTCCTTACTGCTCTCCATATGATACATACAGCCCATCGAGTACCACTTGGAAGAACTTGTTTTAACAGTAAGACAGTATATCTTTGGTAATCATTAATTCTCATTGTTATACTGCACTGATAGCAGAGTTTTACTCCTTTGTCTTAGTTATTTCTATTTTATCAGTCTTGCAATAAAAATAATTAAAAACAATATTATAATTATAATAAGAACCTTCCCAGAATGCTTTGCACCAGAAAAATTTCAATGCAAAATAACTTAGTTAATTTGTGGTCGAAGAGAATGCTGTACCATGTGTTATTTACAACTTCGTGAAAGTTATCCCTCATATTAACGTTAGGGTGATGACGTCATTATTCACGTGACTATGGCAAAAATATGTTTTAGCTCACTGCAAGAACAGGCCTCCATCAATTCAAAAGCAGATAACGTGCCCTGATAGTCATTGGAATGGGCAATATGGAAATTGCCACTTGACATCTGGCATTTGAAAGTTAAGGTGGCTCTGTACAGGAGCATTTCCCAGGGGACTGGTAAGGAGTCAGTAACTATGGTAGTTTAAGGCGGAGAGAAACAAAGCTTGGCTGGTTAATAGTACTTCGCATGAAAGTAACGACCATGATATGCTCACTGTTGTGACGTCATTGGTCACGTGACCAGAGCGCACAGAAAATAAATTCAAATCACTTTAAAACTGCTTTAAGCTCAATAAATTCGTAATTTCTCACAGTAATATCGCAGAAAAAATTGCAAGTTATTCAAAAACGTTCATTATTATTTTTCCTTTTGAAAAAAGCACAATGAAAAATGAACCTTAAACTTTTGATAATCCCCTGTTTTGTGAGGTTTTAATATAAATGTAAAAACGAATCAGCATATTTGGTTTCAAACTATGCTCTTTCTGACTACGTTAACAGGTTTTTTTAAAAAATTCGTTTTCATAGAGCTTAGGGATGTGAATTTGCAGGCACGCGGAGTACTGGGCACCAATGTCACGGATTGCTCAGGAAGACTGGTGCACTTTTTAGGCGCGGCGGCATAGCTAGCGACAAAAGCTGAAAAATGGGGTGAAAAGGTGTTTTGCTAGCTTTCTGTCGGTCCGTTTCTGCTAAAGAATTGTTAATGGTTTTTCCGAAAGAGGACAGCACTTCATTTCTCGCTGCATTGCTCATGTCAGGTACGTGTAATTATAGCTTTTTATTGTCTTCGGTAAACAGCTTAATATATTAGCAGGGCTTTACCAATCGATCATTTTTGTTTAATGTTTCATATTTATCGTTGGTCCAGTGCTTAAATAATTTGCCATTTTCGTTCCGGTAGCAAAAAGCCGAAAGATAGACACGTAGGTTGGTAGCTAAAGTTTATTAAGTTTCGTAAGTCTTTAAATAAACGTTATATGAAGTGATGTAGTTTTTGTACACTCGTCTGTGAATCGTACATGTATGTTATTTGTTGGCCCAGTAAAAGTGTAGCATCGCATCCTTTATGTTTTCAGTAACTTTAATTACAGCGTTGCTGTTAAAATTAATGTTTCAAACAGCTATTGCTCAAAGCAAGAAGGTCAGGCTATTCTCCTAATGTTGATACTGGCCGATAAGCTTAAATTCTTTTGTGTAGCATCATTTAAGCTTACGTGTTGTAAACATCTCGTAACAACATAACATAACACATAACATACTTTATTTTATCTCCATCTCCATTTGTTTATTAGCTGGGCTTTTCTTCACTGCTTGCAAATTATTTATATACATCTAATGACTCACGAATGTTTCTTAGATCAAGTAAGGTTAAAAGCTATAGTTGGCATGATTTGATGACAAACAACAAATTTAAATTTCGAATTAGGTACATGTAAAACTTTTATTAAAAGTTATATGTTGATCACTTTTGGGAAAATATGCTTAAGATAATCGAGTTCAAAGCAGGTGAATGTAATTGTTTTGTACATCTCATTCTCTACTTTTACTGATTAAGTTATTCCATAATTTGCAGGGTAAAAAATTAACTTCAGTGCTTGAATCATTGAATTGCAACTCGGGCCAGTATCCTTGAATTCCAACCTCGTCCCCAGGGTCTTTTCACTTGCTCGCTTAGTATAGTGGACCAGGCCATTTAGATAAAGTGGCTTTCAAAATCCTCTAGTCTAAATCAAAAAATTTAAAACCATATTTACTTTAATAGACCCCTCCCAACCTGGGTGAGAAGTAAGTCTTTTATCCAGGGATTTCGCCAGTATTCATGTGGAAAAAGTACCACATACTGTAGAACTCTAAGTAAAAACAAACCTCAACTTTTAGTGGCCCTGGTCAGTTTTAAATTGCTACTGGCAACCAGGAGACTGTCAATTTTTAGCCCTGAAGTTGTTGTTTTCACTGATCCTTTTTTATCTATACTAGGCATGTATATGTCAGCAGTGATCAGTGATGCAGCTTTTCTTACAGTGAAGGTATGCACATGGAAGATATCAATCACATAATTATCCCAGCTTACGTACTATCTTACTGTTCAGTAAAATGAACTGGGTCAAATGCAGTGATCGGTTTAATTTGGGTTCGGTAGTTGAACACAATTAAACCAACAATATGCATACAGCAGTGTTTGATTCCAATTTCTGAACCCAGTCAAACATAATTAAGCACAGTTAAACAGTTTAAAATCATTCAAATATACCAGAGATTTAAACCATCTGCCTTTAAGTGTGTGAGAACAAGCACAAATTTCTGTAGTGTGGAATTTGAACATGATCTGTTTTATATTGTCGTGTAAACACATAGAAGACTGGGTGACTAAAACAGCCTTTTTGGAAAAAGAAAATTTGGCAATCCTAATACTCACAAAGGCAAATAAAAGTTGAACCAAGGAAAAAATTAAATCACAACATTTACATGAGTGTTCCATCAAGACTTCCATTGGGGTAGGTGATGAAAACCTTATACCCACTTAAGTTACAAAATCCATTTTTCACGGTGATGTAAGATTTATTCTTGATGGTTAAAGGGTTAAAACTTAATGCAGAATGAATCAAACAGTTATACCATGTATGGGTTTCCGTACCACAGTGATTATTGTGACCCAGTACCACTACTGGGGCAAGCTCACACAGGTATGACTTGTACAGTTATGAGATGTTGTGCTGTAATCATTAAACAAATACAGAGAAACAAGAGGAAATCGGGAGGAACTTGTACCAGAATGAAAATCATGCTGGTATTATGAAAACACCCCCTTAGCCTAAAGTTGAGCAGCTCTCAAGAATGTTTAACAACATCCTCAGAGACCCAGGGGCAGTAACGCCCTGATTTCATGAGACCGGTACAAACTCAGACTGGTACGATTTTGTTTACAGGAGACCGGTCTGAAAGTCAGACTGGCATGAAGTGTTTACCTGAGACCAATCTAAACTCTGTTTGTGTTAATATGGTCCGCAACCATCCCATCCTTAAAAATCCACTTTATCTATTATCCAACAGCTTGGAATGCTCCAACGCCACTTATTAAACGTGCATACCCAAAACAAATATCTCAGACCAATTGGAACCCTGTTCATGCTTAAGTGGCTCCCCAGTCTGATTTCAAACCGTTCTGAGTCATTCATATTGGTTCAGCAGCAGTAATGAGTTAAACCAGCCTAAGGCCCTGTTTACATGAGTGACTTTATCCCCGGATGACTTTTATCTCCTCCCGGGGTGACTTTCATTGCGGTGTCTGGTCATTTACCTGTAAATGTTTACATGATTTGGAGCTGAAATGCGTTCACCCTGGGACGATTTCATCCCAGTCTTCAGCACGGGGATGAAATCGTCCTGGGGTAAACACCATTTCAGCTCCAAACCATGTAAAAACTTACAGGTAAATGACCAGACACCGATGTGAAAGTCATCTCGGGATGAAATCACTCGTGTAAACACAGCCTAAGATGATAATTATTTTATACTAGCTTCATGTTTCGTACGTTTCGTGTAAACAGAGGTAAGCATTTGGAGTCGATCTGAAGTTGTACCGGCCCAAGTTGGTACCATTCTCATAGACTACGAGCAGTCTCTCATTTTTCTCTGGCGCGTGCACACTGACTGTTCTACTATTGGTAATTGTGATAATTAAAATCTGCTTTGTTTTTCTTACAGGTTTTTATTCCATCAACCTGATGTCAGGAAAATATGGCAGTTTATTGTAAGGGTTTGGTTAAGAAATTTGTACTTTTAGCTATATTCCCAGACACACTTTATCAATTCAAATAAAAAATTTGAAGAGCAGTTTTGAAATAAGGTTATATATTTTTTTGTCTTTTTCCGCTTAACATTTTGATGTCATTGATTAGTTTGACTGACCCCTCAGTACTACTAAGTGGATGATGTATGAAAATGGAATGAATCCTGGAGTACCTTTTAGGGCTCTACTTCAAAATATCTGATGAGCACACCCTGCCCCATATCTTTTTTGGGGGGAGTATCCCCCCCAACTACTATCCCAGGAATGAACAGTCAGACCTATTTGATTGAATTCTCTTTATGGGGAAAACTATATCGATTGACTGATTCACCAGTCTGATCCCTTTTTGTCAGTTCATTGCCTATTAGGTTTCAGACTATTCTGAAATGATTTAGGAAGAGGCTATTCCTTTTGTTTTTCTTTGGTACCAGATTATGGCAATCAGTAACAATGCTTATTGGTGACAAATTATCAAACCAAAAAGAACTAAAGTCTCGAGATCTACTGCCATCACGGTCTGGGGTAGTAAGAGAGTGAGTCATAATCTGTGCATCAAATAAAGTCACTAGTCATTACTGGACCATTTGTTATTCGCATTAGCAACACTGAAGTCACAGATTGATTGATTTATTGATTTATTGATTGACTGATTGATTGATTGATTTTTTAATTGGCTGGTTGACTGATTTATCAGCCAGTTGGTTGAGTGGTTGATTGATTGACTGATTGGTACTTAAAATAGATGAATGAATTGATTCACCTGAATTACATGTAAGTAATTACATGCATAATGCTGCACTTCTTCGCATCTTCCTCTGGCAGTAAAATAATACCCGGCATCAGTCGAAACATAAAATAATTTTCAAGCCCCAATGTCATGACATAATTGTAAGCAAATAATTTATTTGTAATTAGCAAGTAGTAGGTAAGAAGGCGTATTAGAGAGCAGGACTATTAGAGCTTTTACAGTAATTTAAATGATATTTCATATTAACTCCAGTAAGCTACTCCTTCTGAGTAACTACCACTATTGGACAGTCAAGAAAGAAAGCAATGCCCTGGGATGTTTTAGGGTTCACTACTTCCTACTATTAATTAAACTTCCTGGGGAATTAATACAAGTAAATAAGGTACATCATCATCATCATCATCATCATTCAACTACAGCGTCATTTTACCATATAAGGAGACAAATATGAGTATGAGAGCGTCTTACACTGTAGAAAACGTATTGCACTATAGTATCCCAGTTTCAAATCAGTTATTGAATAAAGCATTTAAATTGCTTAGATATTTAAGTTTATATTACCTACAACAGAGGCTTATTTAAAATTTATGAAACACTGGTTCTAATTTGATGAGAGGTGTATTACTAATGATTAACTAATAATTATAATATTGTTTTCCGGTCTCACTTGTAATAATAATAATAATAATAATAATAATAATAATAATAATAATAATAATATCATATCTCTAGACTAAGCTACGGTTCCTGAGCTCTTCTTGGGTAAATAAACTATGTCTGTGTCCATAAGAATGATAGCCACAGTTTTTAATCTGTAAAACATGTTTTGATCGGACTCAATAATTTGAATTAAAAATGTTTGAATTAAAAATTTAGCAATAACATAGATCACAAAAGAACATTAAAAGTGAATTTCTAAAAAAAAAACTAGTTAAAAAAACTTCAGCAGCGTTTACATTTGAACGAAAGACTCTTCTAAAAATCATTAGCCTAGCGAAAGGGTATTTTCGAGCACCTAGGGGTACTTAACAAAACTGAATGCAAGGCTGGCACTACACGGCAAAGGGCTTACTTATTTAATGGCCCATATTTCGGCTACCAAAATTAGCCTTCCTCAGGGCCAGAGCTATACTAAAGGAAAATGACATAACGGCTCCAAAAATTTGAATTTTAAAAATTTACCA
Source organism: Siderastrea siderea (assembly GCA_964030785.1). Taxonomy (NCBI): domain Eukaryota; kingdom Metazoa; phylum Cnidaria; class Anthozoa; order Scleractinia; family Rhizangiidae; genus Siderastrea; species Siderastrea siderea. The sequence continues at coordinate 67,320,815 of OZ034966.1, read as the reverse complement.
ATGGTTAATGATTAGCTAGTTTAGAAAAAAACAAAATATACATATAATAGTAACAAAAAAACGACTATAATGAAAATAAAAAATTCCTAGATAACATGGCATACATATATACAGGGTATAATATATATAATACAAGCAATGTCTAGATTTCAGTGACCAGTGTTCATTCCGTCTGTGTATTCCGTCTGGTGATATGGTTTGACTTCTATGTATGACGTAAGCTTCTCGTGCTTTCCGGTGGGATGCGCTGGGTGTAGGTTGTAGTTCAAGTGAGATAATACCCATGTCTGTGATAGACTTTCTTATCTAATGTCACTCTTAAGTCGTACTTACTGTGACTGTCGCTATTGAGAGCACTGAGTTGCACAGTCGCTTCACACGTAACCGTGGAATGTTACAACTTCCGCTCTTCAAAACATCCGTATAGGAAAGCAGAGCTGTAAGGATTTGGAATGACTAAGCTACTAACTTAAAACAGCCAAAATTTAAGCCCTCTTTAACCAAGTATCTATTCAAGTCTTAAGTAACATAAAGTATATTTGCTTTTTGTATTTAAATAATGAAATCCGGATTACCGTTATTTGTTTGTTAAACCGGTATGCAATTACATGTTAAACAGATAAAATAACAACCTAAAAATTCAGGCCTTAACTGCTATGGTCATCAACTTCTTATAATTCACCCGCAGTTCACATATATGATTATTTCATATATTCGTTCTCAACAACTTTGATAATGAGATTCTCAGTAAGTAAATACCGAATGCATTTGATGATGAATGTACTGAAAAATTGGCCTTGAAAACATTTATGTCCTGGGTAATGAAAGTGAGTAGGTAGACAGTTAGGAAAACACGACAGGTACAGTTGGTAGGTACGTAGATAGCTAATTGTACGAAGGAACGTACGTAAAATCACATGTTAAACGGAATTTTCAGTTGACAGCTCGTTTAAGGCTTAATTGTTTGTAGTTTGGTTTACTCGACCTTAGACACGGGCCTTTGACGTCCACGACTCATACTGATTCCGTGGATTAGTGGCATAGTCACGTCGCCAAAGCTCTCGTTTCTTCGGTTGACTGATTTGGCAATGAATTGAGCAATGAATTTATACGTTTTGTTTATTGTTTTACAGAGACAAACGCACAATACCGCTTTTTTTTTAAAATAAGAACGCCTAATTTTGATGTAGAGCTCAGGTTATTCAGCTTGGGTACGTTCTTAGTATGTTCTTAGAACCTGGGTCAATTTCAGCCTCAATGTTCTTCTAAAAAAAGGTTCTTATAAAGCTGTCATCTGTCACTTATCAAATGGTCCCGGTCACGTCTGAAGGAGATAAGGATGTATAAATGCCTTAGCGTGGATCAGATGCTTTTAGTATAGAGGTGCAGTTGCCAAAGGACAAAATAATTACGATGGCCAACTTCAATGGAAAATTGATTTTGATCATGATGATATATGTAGCACAAAAGGCTCAAGGTAAGTAAACTACCAATCAGCTGCGAAAGATCTTAGTTACTAAAACTAACTGGACGTGCTGTCGAAAATCATGCATCGCAAACAACAGAACGTAGCAAGGGCACAATTTGCATATCTAGATTAACGAAGATTCCGATTTCAATTTCTTGCACATGAATAGGTATTGGTACAACTAGAAACCTAATGTGGTTCGTTTCTGCCAGAAGCGTTTTAATTTCGATAAAATAGAGGAAATTTGGGCGGACAAAATCGCAGGAAATTAAATCTCGAAAAACAGTACTGAATACTTACCATGACCTGCATCGCGCTGACTAAAGCACCCAGGAAAAGATTGACACTTTCTAACAACAGAGCCACTCTTCTTCATTAACTAGACTTGATTAAACTGCAGTAGTGTAGTTAACAGAAAAAAGGACAATTTCCAAATATCAGGCAGGTTTCGATGGTCAGATAAACATTCATTTGGAAGCCGCGAACTTCGGTGAAATAATATTTAACGTGTGCCATAACTCCAGATGGTCTCAATCCTCGTTCTGTAGACAGAATAAACCCGACAAACATTGGACTAAAGCATACCTTCGGACCAGGTCCTGCTGTGTTTCATTTGGGAAGACTTCGAACTCAGCGAATTTTAACTGACAAACGGTGCTCAATAAAGTTGGGCACCCCGAAAGAACACCGAATTTTCCTCTGGTTCAGCCACACAATCTCTCTTTACTTCGTCGTTGCTTGATTACTCAACTAGCCTTATAATGTTCTGTTGATCTCAAAAAAGGTAGAAAAAGAAAAATTAAACGCTCCTAGCTTTTGTAAGCTCTCTGTGCTTACCACGACAACATGTGTCTTTCCGGCTTTGTTTGCAAGATATGTGACATTGAAAAATCCAAATTTGGTCAAACAACGGAGTTACGGTATTTGGCAAAGCAATGCAAACAAATTACAAAGAAAATTTGCACAAGAAGGAACGAAAGTTTGGAAAGGTAAAACTAGCTCATTTCGCGCTTTTTTTTCCCCTTCTTTTTTTAAACACAAAAGAATGTTAAAGCTATTTATAGCGGTCTTAACCAAGAGAGTATAAGAGAGACATACGCACAGAATTCATTATCATTGCGATAGAAGACATTTCCCGTTCTTCATGGCTTTATCTGTTTATCAAAAGTACTTACCAATCCTCTTCTCCCCTCCACCCTTTCGCATTTTCGTTCTAGCTTCGATTGTTTGTTCATGAGCTTTTATTATATATATCGCAAAATTTCCAGACATTTCTTTTTAGCTATGCAGTCGGTTAGTATGTTTGTCGCAGCTGCCTAAACCGTTTTCACGTGGGAGATGCTTCGTTCAACTTTTCCCTACTTCGAGGTTAGTATTTGCCTTCTACTTTGCGTTCTGTGCTTTTGGCTTTGACTTTATTTTGCTGCTGTTACCATTCTTTTCTGTTCATTTATTTTCGTTTTCTGCTGCCGCACCTTGGATGATAGTTTTGCAAGGAAGTCTAATTCCCTGTCGGATGACTGGCGCGTAAAACTGTCATGTCCTGAGCCGCGTTTTCCTGTCCTTGTTCTTATGTCGTATTTTTTGTCTTTCAGGTTATAATCGTCTCGACAGGATTTTCCGTTTTGCATTTCAAGTGCAGCAAATCATCCTCTACTTTTTCCATTCCTGGCTAAGAGGAAGACAGGAATGCGTCCGTGGGCATTTACCACCATTTTCACTACTACGCGACTTTTCTTTTCAAAACACCTTTGAGCACTTTGCAATACGCTTCCGTCAATCATACCTTGTATGGGAACTGTCTGATGTTACCGCAGTTGGATTGAGCTCGTAGGAATAAAGATGACCCCAAATTATCCCGTAAATGTGCGCTGGCGAGTCATATATTGACTAGTAAGAGGCTTTAGAGTCGTTGATGTTGCGAGAATACTTCACGTTTGACAGACATTTGTAAAGAAAATTTCGACATTTCTTCAGAATTAAATACCCGCTCGGTGGATTACCCTATGCGGCGGATGGTAAGCTTACGTTCAAATTCGTGAATAAGCTAAACCGAAGTGTGAAGTAATGATTCTTGCTTTTCTGACCCGAAAATAGCAAACGACATGTTATTCGCCAGGAGTATAATCTGACAATATCCCGAAGTGTACGAGGACGAAATTCAGGAGCGGATAGAGTATACAAAGGGAAAACGAATCGTGATCAGCGTGCCTTCGATCAACCCACTCGTGAAGAAAATTGGCTTGACAAGTAAAAGGTACGTATGTCTTGTTGGATTATTTTTGCAAGAAACACTGCTAATTTTAATCACCTATCACTTGAGGAATGGAATGAAAAACAAAGCATAAGCGCTTACAACGTTTATTGTTCTACGTTTCGAAAATGTAAACATGTAACGCTGTGACATGACAGCAAGGAAAATCGGTATTTATAAAAGCGGGAAAGGGGAATCAAGGAAAATATTTAAGCATAGTTTCATGTTTTACTTCTTCGTTATAGCTCACTGTGATTACCAAAGAACGTGATAAGCGAAACAGGGCGATGCATCGTCGACTTTTCGTCGTATGTCATCGCTAAATTTCACCGAGAACAGTTGCTATTTATAGATGAATCAGAACTTCTCAAACTCATCTATAAATAGCAACTGTTCTTGGTGAAATTCAGCTATCCTACGACAATACACCGTTCTGTTTCCCTTGTCACGCTCTTTGGCAATCGTATTGAGCTATAACGAACAAGTAAAGTTGAAAGTAAGCTTAAATATTTTCCTCGATTCCTCGTTCCCGCTTGTAGAAATAACGATTCCCCTTCCTATCATGTCACAGCATTTAAATATATGTTTACATTCTCGAACGTTCAACAACAAACGTTACAAAACGCATCATAAGCTGATGCTTTGTTCTTCATTTCATTCCTCAAGTGATAGGTGATTAGAACTAGCAGTGTTCATAACAAAAAACAAAAAAAGGCAACAAGACATACGTACCTTTTACTTGTTAAGCCCATCTTCTTCACGAATGGGTTGATCGAAGCCACGCTGATCATGATTCTATCCGCTCCTGAATTTTCGTCCTCGTACACCAGATTATACTCCTGGCGAATAACATGTCGTTTGCTATTTTCAGGTCAGAAAAGCAAGAATTATTACTTCACACTTCGGTTTAGCTTATGATAGCCGCGTATGATAGGGTAATCCCCCGAGCGGGTATTTAATTCTGAAGAAATGTCGAAATTTTCTTTACAAATGTCTGTCAAACGTGAAGTATTCTCGCAACATCAACGACTCTAAAGCCTCTTACTAGTCAATATATGACTCGCCAGCGCAAATTTACGGGATAATTTGGGGTCATCTTTATTCCTACGAGCTCAATTCAATTGCGGTAACATCAGACACTTCCCATATAAGGTATGATTGACGGAAGCGTATTGCAAAGTGCTCAAAGGTGTTTTGAAAAGAAAAGTCGCGTAGTAATGAAAATGCTGGTAATTTCTTTCCTCTTCTTTTTTGTATGTTTTTCAATGTTTTACACCTGGTCAGGTAAATATCCTTTCTTTTAATACTTTATCATGCCGCATGCCCGCATTTCCTACTACTCTCATTCAGTTCGTTTATTATGCTGTCTTGTTAGTTCTGTGGCTCCAGAGCAGAAGTTTTGTTTTACGGCAATTTTTGTTTCCTGACTCTGTTGAGCGTGCACCACCAGGGGCTCAATTTCGCTAAATTTATTGTTCCCTGGCCTTGTCAGTATGTTATGTGGCTCCAGAGCAAAAGTTGTTTCAGGGCAAGTTTTATTTCCTGACTCTGTCAAGCGTATACCTATAGTAGCTGGGGCTAAATTTCGCTAGATCTATTGCTTCCTGGCCTTGTCAGTATATTATGTGGCTCTAGAGCAGAAGTTGTTTCGCGAACATTTTTGTTTCCTGACTCTGTCGAGCGTGTACTGAGTGGCAGTGGCTCCATGTTTTACAATTTTAAAAATTGTTGCCTCATGGCCGGTATTTAGTTTAATATTTCCAGCATGAGATGTTTTATAATTTTTTGCCTCATGGCCGAAGTTTATTTCATGTACTTTCCGGCATGAGATGTTGTTATTTGCATATGCTCTTACTGGCCCAAAAGGCTTCTGCTTTGTCACAAAATTAATTGGCTTTTATTTTGTTCCTCGTTACGATTTGTTGTTTGCATGTGCCTTTGTTTGTTTTTATTATTCAGCTCTCTCACGAGATGTAATTGGCTTTCATTTTGTCCCTCGTGACGTATTTGTTTGTAGTTTGCATACTATAGTAGGCCTTTGTTTGCTTTTATTTTAGCAGGGCTGGCCCAAAAGGATTTATTCGTCGTTACGTACTTGTTGGTTGTTTGCATATACTTTCGCTTGGTTTCTATTTGTGCAGGCCCAAAAGGCTTCTGCTCCCTCGCGAAATGTAATTGGCCTTTACTTTGTTCCTCTAACATATTTTCATATTCCTTTTATTGTTTTTATTTGAGCAGGCGCTAAAGGCTTCTGCTCTCTCACAAGATTAATCGGGGTTTTATTTTGGTTCTCGTAGTGTCTTGTTTGCTGTTTCCTTATGCTTCGCTTATCTATTAGGCGCTTCTTTTCCGGTCAGCAAGACACATTTTCTGTTCCTCGCGGCGTTTTACTTTGCGCTTGCCATTGTCATTGCCTGTTTAGAGGGCCCAAGAGGCTTCATCCTTTGTTACAAGATTATTTCGGCTTTTTTGTTGGTTTTGTGGCATCTCTTCGTTTTACGGAATTAATTTTTGTTTCTAATTTTGGGCCTTTGTGCTAGGTCTCGTGTACCTTGTTTTTTAGCTTTGGTTCATTTTGAGTTCGGGTGTCTCGCAGTTTGGGTGCTTTTAGGTTTGGCGCGTTTGAGTTTTGGGTGCTTTTGAGTTTTGGGGTTGTTGTTTTCTGTAGTTGCCTTGTTATGTATATTTCACCTATGTGGCCGCCAGATTCCCATATCTTAAAGGAGTGCGGGTAAGACCACTGTAAATAGAATACCAAGTAGAGCAGTCCCTTTTGGTTAAAGAAGCAGTTTTCGCCGTGTTTTTGTGTACGGAAAAATTCAACTTCACAAAGCCCCAATTGTTTAATAAAATTAGGCGAGTTCCAAAGAGAGCAGCATGGATAACCTAAACCAGTTTCAATGTTTTTGCTCTCTATTGGACGAGGATTGGGACCATTCAGGGGCACCCAACGAAACCATTTTGGCAAAATACTTGAAACATCATTTTCTAACTTCTTAGATTGTTTCAGTGCCTTTTAAAGGCATTTTGTGTGAGCTCATACAGAGTGTTCTGTTCGGTATTTTCAGCTGAAAATTAAGGCCGCCGAAAATTTTAGGAAACAGAGTCGTATCCGCCGAATTTCCGAGCTGTTGATGACTCTCCGAAAATGCTAGCTACCTTTAGTTATTTTCACTCTAAATGGCATATTTGTCCCGATAGGAACTAATCAGTCCTCTTGTTACGAAAGTCCAAGGTCATGTTTCGCCAAAAAATCTCTAGCATTCATTGCAATTAGATCCGAATATCTCAGGCGATTTTGGGCCTTCCGAACAGATATTTAATTTCCCGAAACAAACCGTTGGAGTTGTGACACATTTTTTATTATTTCCCAGAAGTTAGCTCCCAAATCAGTGTCTAAATGATCAAAACCTGCCTTTTTAGTTTGGAATTGTTCGTGCTCAGTATGTTTCATGAATGTCTAGTTAACGAAAAGACTTCTCCTGCTGATAGAAAGTATCTACCTTTTTCCCTGCGTTTTGGTAGCTCTTAACAAATTTTATAATTAGACTATTGGTTAGTCAGTTAATTAGTTATTCAGATGTTTAGCTAGTCAGTTAGTCAGTTACTTAGTTAATTAGTTAAGTTAGTTAGTTAATTAGTTTCATTTAAAGGTTTTAATGATTCTTAGTTTTTTCCATTTTCACAGCTTAGTTATTTTATAAGTTAGTTTATTTTTCTCATGTTTCAGATATTTTTACGTTTTTATCAATTTTATTGGTGACATTTTTAAAATTATTGTAAAGCGCTATTGGATAGCACTAGAAATAGCGCTCTATAAATTCATTATTATTATTATTATTATTATTATTATTATTAGATTACCAGCGTGATGATTTTCAAGATTAATTTCCCGTGTTTTTGACCCTCCGAAACCTGACTTGAAGCCATCAGTGCACTGTTGTTTCCTGGGGAATCTATCGGTGGCAATATCATCCGGAGTTGCTGGGCCAACAGGAACAAACACTGGAATAAACAAGAACAAATAACAACACAAATCCAACAAAAATGGCATGGCGGTAGCAGGACTCGTATGAACAGATGCACAGAACAAATCGCCGCATTTTGCACAATTAATGACATCGTTTCAATCCCTCCAATTAAAAAAAAATCGAACAAGAAAAGCTCCAGAGGGATTACTTCACATCTGCCGAATAGATAAATAGCGTCTTGAACATTTGAGGAGTCTACCACCCGCGAGCCGTTTGATCTGTTTTGAACTCGAAATACGGTGTTGAAGTGAATGACAAACATTTTTAGGACCCCTAACATATCCCAGAAAAAGAAGACTAGGCTTCTATTTTTCTCAACGTTGCAAGATACGTTGCAGCGTGTAACATGCATCATGCAACTTGCCTCGCAATGCTCTCGTCATCTGTTGCGTTGCAAGTTGCTGGAAAAATTGCCCGTGTAACAGCGCCTTTATGCACTGCGGTCAAGAGAGGATAAAGGGTAAGAGAGCTACACTCCCATATAGGCCCTATCCCCATCGTAATCGCTCTGAAGTTATCATTAGTAATAAACTGGCGGGAAATTCGAATTTCAAATAACTTATTGAGTTTTCAAGCAATTACCCTGAAATTTCATGATTTTAGGTTTCCTATTTTGACATGTTTCGCAGTCACACTGAGTTGGCGCCAAATTTTGCTTTTATTATTATGGGATATCTTATGACGGTTTCTGAAAGATCTTGTTACAGGAATCGTAAACTGACAAACAAAAAAGGAAATATGTTTATCCACTCAAAAGATATAACGTTTTAAAACTTGAGTCAGTCCCGCCATTTTCTTACTAAAATAACTTAAGGGGGATTACAATGGCGATAGGGCCTATATGGGGGATTAACTTTCTTACCCCTTTATCCTCTCTTGCTACAGTATAATACTTCAATTTTGTATCAATTGAGTTGATACAAGGTAAATTGGCCACCGAAAAGACCTTTCCAGGTCTACCCGTTCGTCATAGGAATTCCATGAATGTAGCTAGCATGCCTACTTTATTTCTATTTGGCTTTTTCCTTTTCTCCCTTTTTTTTTTCATTTTTATAAGACAACGATATTGCAATTAGGTGTAGTATTGAATGATCTCCATTTGAACCGTTAAGTACTCCCATATAAACTCAAAGAAAATAGTGAGACTTGGGGTATTCGAATGTAGCCTTAGCAGAAAGAAGAATAAAATATTAAAAATCCAACATTGACTTTTCTTAGGATTATCCTGAACCGTGAAGACTATTCCAACTTCGTCGAATTCATAATTGTCATCATTTTGGTTGTTTTACCAGTCTGGTAATATATTCCAAACTTTTTTCACTACAGTGCAGTTAACAAGCATAGGAGGAAGCATTCCTAGTTCAGCAATTAAAATGCGTACACATTTGGTAAAATGCTATGTAGAAAAATCATGATCAGTGCTTAATTTGTCACTTTAACCCTCGGACGTACAAGGATAGTCACAACCCCACAATGATACAAGGGGTGGGGGGGGGGGGGTGATAACCCTCCCCTGGGCTTTCGTTATGTTACAGTATTTTGAAATAAATTTCAACTTTAGTAGAAAGCCCGGTTGGGGTACATATTATGGGTGCCCCGCTGCTGGGGGCCTGTGACGTCTTCCAAGATGGCCGCCATTTTGAGCGCCATCTTGGATTATACAAAAAATTAGAAATTGTCAAAAAACGTCAAAAAGTGGATATTTTTGATGTTGGGCATGTAGAATATGACACCTAACAAAGGTAAAAAAACACATTTTTCTTCAAAAATGGTCTGACCACCTGCTATTTATGAAGTCAAATCTTGTAACCATAGCAACCGATTCTCACCAAACTTGTGTCAAAATGTGTCTAAGGGATATGCACACAGATGCTGGAAACGGCAGGTCTAGATAATGATTCGTCTTGGAGAAATTCAAGAACAACCTGATGGGGGGGGGGGGGTGGCATCCCACCCCCCTTGTACGCCCGAGGTTTAAAGGTAGCCTGTGAATCGCCTTGAGTTTAGTTGGGTGTCAGTTATACCAAGCCTGTGCAGTCTGGAGTTAGCTAGGGGTTATTGAAATTTTGTTTGAGTCCATAATATGTGAGCTCGCTTGCAACTGAATGCTTTACTATCATTAATAATTCCGTTTTTGGTTGGCTATTGAAACTTGCCTTTAAACGCACCTCCACTCATCTGGTATTGCACAAAGCTTGGTGAAAGGCGTATAATATCAGTTCTTCTGCAAAGTCCTCCATAACTGATAGGAAGTTGTCATTATCATCGGGTAAATCTTTTATTTCAGAACCTAAGGATTCCAACAGCATGCCATTCTTTCCTGGTGTACGGATTTTTGTTCTATAACTGTTGGTATGAACTATGATGGTATCTTCAATATCATTATGACAGTCATGATATTTGTTTCTATACGCATGAATTTCTGCCCAAGACCTAAGTATGCGCATGTAAGAAAGCAGGCGTGTTCTTCTTTTTTTTTTTTTGATTTCGGTCTTTTGCCATTCCAGACAAATCGGTGAGCAGTTTGTTGCCAGCATCAATGACGTAAGGTGGTGTGTAGATGCAAGCACTCTTAAAAGTAACGTTTGACAAACCTAAAGTCTTGGCTATCGTTATTTGACCATGAAGGCACAGATCTCTCTGCGACCATATATTCAACAGTTTTTAAACTTTCTTGAGTTTATATTAGAAATTCTCTTGTTCACAAAATTTGGCGTTCAACGAAAAAAAAAAATTAAAGTACTTAGTGCGTTCACTGGTCTTTGCGGCCAATGCACCTCAAATGGCGTACTGCACAGCTGTCAAACAATTTTCCAAGCGCGACCTTATCCTGTGCACGATATCATCAGCATAGACAGCTTGACTTCTTTATTGCTTACTTGGATTCCAGTTATGTCTGAACTAGTTCTGATAGAACACGATAACAATTCTGCGGCTGGCACAAACAATAGATCCGATAACGGACACACTTTTTTATCCTTTGCCTTTCCACTGATGAAAAAAAAATTGCTCTCAAACTTCCTTCCGAAATCTCCGGGGATGATCTAATTTTTTTTTTGCAATGTTCTGTGACTTTTTCGAGGAAAGGAAAGAAATCGATTGGAACCAAAGACTCTCGACTGTTTTCCGAAGTTTTCAAAAACTGAATGCCATTGGAATGTTTCAGAGCATTATTGTGGACGCTGGCCAAGACTTCCGGAGTTTCCGAGTAAAATCCGAGGATGTTTCGACTATATCCCAAACACGAATCCACGTACGCCGGGAGATCACCGTCATATACCACTCTGGAATATTTAATTTGTAGCTTTTTTGACGGGTTGTAGACTTCATGGCGTGGAAAAAAAAATCCCTAGAAGACTGCATAACTGTCCCTATTGGCTTTCAAAAAAAGTGTTTGATATAGAAAAGTGCCAAACCATCAGCGCAGATCAACCCAGTCAGAAAACTGTCCGTGCCTTATGCGCTTCCTGATTAAGTAGTGAAAGCTGTGAAAATCTGAGTTATTATTTCTAATAAAAAAGGCCTTACACTAGGGCAGTAAACTGCCCTTGCCTTCTGCATAATTAAGCCAGCATTTGATCGCCGTTGTGTACACTGTAGAGGCTTTAGGTCCTGCAATTTATTTGTACTTTGTTTTCTTCTTTCAGCTACCAACTTTGAGATCGTTGAGCCATTTCCTGAAAACATCTATCCAGTTGAGTTCACTTCAGCCGAGGTTACCTGTGCTGCTTTTGATTCATCAGGAGAGAAGAGTCCTGAGAAAATTCTGTTTATGAGGAAAGACCAGTTTGCTATGTACACAGAAATAACAGCTAATGACAACTTGTACTTCACAAACCGAACAGAGATGATTGTCACGGGAGAAGGCCCAGGTGGGTATTTGCCTTTGAAAAATGAAAACTCAAAGCCGTTCAATGATAGGTGTGAAGTTCTCATACTACTGTAGTACGTGTACCAAAACAGCGTTACATTAAGGTTATTTCCTTACTATAAATCTGATGATGTAGAGGGAAACCAATCATAGGTGATGTGCATTAATAGATAGCAAGGTTAATTCCACATCTTGATTGCTCTTAGACTCTCCACTTCCACTTATGCGTCATTCTTAAAAAAACATAGGCACCCAATGCATGCAGAAAGGATAACGTTTTTATGCAACGTATTCTTTAATCCTCTTTGTGATGCCCTGTGCTCTGCTCTAATGCCCTTGCTTGTCATCATGAATTTTTCCCTCCCCAACTTGAAGTAAACTGTCCGGGTAAAGAGCAGCGTGACTGCGTGATTATACAGCTTATGATAGCGTGTCATGACGACTTCATCATTAACTGAAATTTCCCCCAATAGAAGGCATTTCTAGAGAAGTAAATTAAACTTTTCGTCAATCCCAATTCAATCTCCTTCAAACAGGAGGAAAACAAAACTAGAACCAATATTTCAGAGGCCAAGAACTTAAGCTCAGGAGTCTTAGAAAACAAATTGCATCGAAAATAAAGCAGATATAATTATTTCATATTGAGATCAGGGCAAAGGTCTTTGAACGGTAGACTTCGATAGGGTTTTAGACCGTTCACAAGATTAGGCCATGTGTCACATTTCTCATATTTAATTAGTGTTTGAATATATTGGCTTTCAATGCAACCACCTGAGATTTCCTATTATACACTAAGATCTTCCTGATATTGGTACTATTATCTGTTTGTTAGAAGTGGAATATTTTCATCAAATGTACGTTTTCTGTAACGCTTTTATTCTGTATCATTTTTTCGATTATCCTAGAGTAGTTTGATTTTCTGTTGGTTTTTTTTCTTGCAGTTTTGCTCTGTATAGTTTCTTCTTTTTCATGTTTTATTAAAGTATACAAACGGAAAGATAAGTCATAAACACAAAGACCACCAAACAGCGCATTCGAAACAACAGACACGTAACGGGAGGTACTCCCATTTCAAGACTTTAGTGGTATGTGGCGCTGATAGGATATTCCGGGGGCACACCCCCATCCAAAGTCTCACAGAGTATCCCCCGGACTTCCCAGAAGTGAGAAATCCATCATCAAATGAGCTATCAGCCATCAGCAACCGGTCTAGCCTGCGTGGAGCCGTCTGTGCCCACGATCGGCCACGATCCTTTAGCTCTGAAAACAGCCGGTGACAGAGAAAGGCATCGATTAAAAAGAACACTTTTTGTTGCTGTCTTGGGCAAACCACCTGTTCTGAAAGATGCTTATCTAGTACTTAGCTAACACTTAAAACACTTCCACAGGTGCCAAGAAATCAGCGAAACTTTTCGTCACTATGCACATTCGGAATGTTACACAGGATGATGATAGTCAATTAGGTTCGCTGGGAAGGTACGAGTGTCACGCTTTTGCAGTCAATGACTCTTTGGAGAGGAAACATAGCTTTAGTGTCAATGTCATCAGAAGTAAGTATTGTAGGGTTAAGCTTTTAATTTAACTTTAGAGCGTGGCACCTCGATTTATATTACCCTTAAAAGAGGGCTCAGAATCCATTTAAGTCTGTGTTCGTGTGTGTGTTTTTTGCGTTGTGAACTTACATCTTTCAAATTTATATTTTTATTGATTGGTGCAAATCACCACAAACATGAGTCGTCTTGCAATCGCCCATGCGATACGCTAAACATATTTTGAAAGCGGCTGCTGTAATAACTTTGTTTCAAGTTAAAGACTTTCTACATTTGCGTCTATCACTAGTAGATTAAGTTGGTCAACAAATAAATAAAGTCATTTTAGCGTTTTTTATTATAATTTTTTTTTATTTTCAAGCCTTTTAGTTCCTCCCTGACGTTTTGGAAGATACTAAAAAAAATTCAAGCTGGGTAATCCAATAAGGTTGCCATCCGGAAATCATCCATAATTGCTACTGACGCCAGTTGTTGATGACATGTCTCCTGTTATAATGTCTGAATGAAAGGACAAGTGTTCGTACCTGGCTGATCGTCGGGTTTCTGAGCAAAGTTCTAATTAGAAGGTTACTTATTGACTGCTACCAGTCCCTTTCTGGATAGTCGAGACGGCGCGATAATGAGGCACCCAAACCAGTCGTTCGTCAATTCATCTCCCCGATCATTCCAGCCAAACAGTCTGCGGCCTTTCCCTATGTCAGGGAAACACAAAAAGCCATTAAAATTTTGAGCAAAAGTTCATCTTTCAAAGGGGCATTCAAGTTCAGGGAGCCCCACGGAATCAACGAACGCTTTTCATCTAAGTAATTTATTCTTGTTTCCAACAGCAATGTAGCTCCATTGTTCTACATATAAACCACGTACAACCCTGAGAGAAAAAATATCGAAACATTCACTCTTTCACGCATTAGCAGCCAGCGGCCCAGCGCTAAAAACATGTTTAGTTCAGTAATCAGAGTCTAAAATTAAACCATTCAATGACAACCTCCCATTTTTTTTTCTTTACTCTAAAAATGACGCCAGCTGGAGCCAGGGGCACCCAACGGTTTGTCTTGGAAAATGTGTCTGTTCGGAAGGTATAAAATCGATACTCGGATTTCATTGCAGTGAAAGTTAGAGATTTCTTTGACAAAACATCACCTCGGACTTTTCAGAGTACAAAATGAGGCCAGCTAGCATTTTCGAAGAGCCATCCTGAGCAGCTCAGAAACTCTGGGGATAGGATTCTGTTTCCTAAAATTTTCTGGAGCCTAAATTTTCAGCTAAGAACGCCGAACACAAATATGCTCACACAAATATGCCTTTAAAAAGCTCTGAAACAGTGTAAGAAAGTGGAAAATGATATATCAAGTGTTTGGGTAATTTTTTCTCGTTGGGTGTTCCTGTCGGGCTGTCGAAATGCCAGTCATTGGGGATAACACTAGTGAGAGCAACTTTATGTGTACGCCGTTTAAATCTAGCAGTTTGCACAAAACTGACCAGCGGATGCTAACCAGTTGTAATTTAGTGCTTTTAATGCATCTTCAAGTTAGAGACATGTGCTTTTTTGTCCATTTTCAGAGGAAGAAATCCCTAAGGTATCTGTCCCTAAGTTCAGCATCCTACAACATGGTGATAACGTCATAATTGTATGTAACGTGACTGAAGGCATTGGACCTGTTACACCGTTGAAGAGGGTTTCATGGTATAAAGACGGTGTGCTACTGCAAACTCTGCGAAATCCTGACCTAAAAAACCCTGAGGATTTCCTGGGGCCTCTGGTTATCAAAAGCGTTGGTGTTGGGGATGAAGGAGAATACAAATGTCTTCTCGAAGTGCTGCTACGTAGTGTCAAAAAACATAACGTGTCGGATACCACTGTGATTAGGAGTAAGTTTGCATATACAATGTAACCCCGGTTAATATTGGGACACCAAAGGACACGACCAAAAAACTATTCGCACGATACCTGGATATCCGTATTAGGCGGCACTAGGGATTCGACATATAAGAGAGGTGATGGAAAAATGCTCTGTTAATACACAAATACCATGGCACAGTCAATCTATGAGCAACAGACATAAAAACCTCATATCTCTGGCTTTTGTTCTCGTCTGTCCCTCACATGCCTAAAACTTTAGGTTAAATTCAGGAGGGCTCACGCTTGGCCGGCTGGTTAAAGTGTCTCGAACTCAAATTGTTGTCCTCTTCTTTCCAACGTGCATAGCATAAAGTACACCACTTAAGAGGCAATGTCCACTAAGACCGAGCGAAATCGAAAATATGTGGCACATGATGAAAAATCAAAATTCTCCTTTTTTCGCCCAGAGATACCGTAAGGTAGCTCTAGAAACGTGGTGGCATTTTTTGTTGAGAAAATGTTTTTTAACCTCCAAAAAATTAAAAAACCGTTACCGCATTATGTGCCTCCACAAACACCCCGAATAAACGCGAATCATGCCTTCTCTTAAACTTCCCTCTGTTTAATTCGCGTCATGGAAAAATCCTGTTTTGAGCTTAGGAAATTGCTGTTGAAGAGTTTACAAGTAATTTGAGTCAAATTATACTTTTGTGGATTAATTTTCAAGGTCATGGCAGGCTGCTAAAAACCACTGAAATTCGCTTGCTCAGAATTCTCAATTTGGCGCATTTTTTTCAAGAGAAAGTTTCCCTCCCCGGTAAAACACCAAATCACTTGACATTCAGAATTCTTGAAAGAGGAAACGCCGTTCTTAAACCAGGTTTAAAAATTAGTTTCGGGCTTTTTATCAGCATCGAGTACAAACGCTCTCAAAATCCCGATAATTGCAAGACACGTAGCCTGTTCCAGGCGTTCAGATCCCACTATCTGAACGCCTGGAACAGGCTACAAGACACGTCAACAATTGGCACACACCTCCGACCACATAACGCGAAAATGTGGACATTTCTTCTATTTGTTTGGTATTCGGTTGTAATCCAGAGCGGAAAGGTAATGTCTTGCTCACCTGAATATGGTATTGTTTAAATATCGGGTTCTGTGCGTACTCTTTCATAATAACCATCTTGACGTCCCGGGGTCAACAACAACACTGAAGCATCGCGTATTGGCAATCAACCCAAATCAAGAACCTTCAGAAATAAAATGATTTTGCCTTAATTGAACTTCAAAACAGTTTTCTCCTATACGACGTCTTCTCTTTATTCGTTGCAATATTTCGAAACCATAATTTCTTACCGAAAGCTCACAAGCCTGTTTAATTTGAGTCACGCAATAAAAATGTCACGCACTTGATTTTACCTGATGCCAGGTTTGACCTTGGGAAAAGTGATTTGGAGGGGGGAAATGCACAGGAAGCAACAACAACAGCAACAACAACGAAACAAGCAAACAAACAAACAAACAAACAAAAAACGAAACCAAAGCAATGAGAACTTTGAAAACCGGTGGACCCAAGGACCGATTATTTGTTTATCATTTTCATTAGACACAGTGAAGCCTGTTACTAGGGCTTTGAAAAAGAAATTATTATTAGTTCTCTATGTACTGGTCTTCAAAAATTGGGTCATGACAGGAGTAAGAAAGTAAAAATGTATGTTGAGTTTACTCAAGCACAAACCAGGGATGCCAGGGGTGCCGGAACCGTACTTTTCGTTCTTTATAAGCCTATGAAACCATTTTATGGCAAACCTAGCGGATTACACATTTATACATGAAACTCAAAATAAAGTTGAATTTTAAACTAAACTCATATGTTGAAACTCTTCATGAGAAGTAGTCCTAATGTTCAGGGCTCTTTGTCGCTTTGCGCCTGATCTTTTAAGCAGTGCAGGTGACGAAGGTGGAGAACCATCGTTGTTACGAATGGCTAACGCTCGAAACGTCAGCTTTCAATCTCTTCACGGTGGCTCAATTTACCTTATCAACTTAGTTGATAAATCCAAAGTTTTGTGCTTCGCTTCCCCACCGACACAGCACCACAGTTTCTCTAGAAACTAACCCCCTTGTTTGTCAGGTGACAGTTGGTTGTGCGATAGTTCTCCATCTTTTCACGGTTGAGGGGAACGAGCTCGGTTTCCCTTAGAGCACTGCTATGAAAGGTAGACTATCTGATGACAGGGCCTTAGATTTCAGCGCATATATTAGTTTTATAGGTCCCACGCCATATGCTCTTCATACACGGACGGATTCCTTCTTTAAAAAACTGTTTATTCGAGAGTGTGCTCACACCATCGATCTTCCAAGTGCTTGTAAAGGGCTACTAATTTACGCACACAGGGTGACACTTAAGGATGGTTCTCCACCGGGATCTTGATATCGTGTCGGGAGTTTAGGAGGATAAATGTATCCAACTTACTCTCCGCCGGCCTTGCGGTCGTACGCTCTCCATGGAGGGAAGGGAGCCAGGATTTTGAACACCACGCCCAGCTCTGCTCCTAGTACTCCTGCGCAAACTATGTTGCCCCTGCAGGCCCTGCAGTGATAGCAGCCAGCGTTGTCTTGCCGGAAGCTGACTGTCTTCAGGGCTGGTATGGTGGTGTTAATCTGCTAATTAAATGACGTCTGCCATCACAGCGAGGAATGCACGAAACTGGATATGAGAAAAAAGTGTACTGACCAGAGCCCACTGGAACGAAGACGCCGATGTGTTGCAAAGTAGCTTTGGACTCCGACTTGCCAATTCCACGGTCTGCTTTTCTCACTTTCCCGTTCGAGGCATACTTAGACAGCCCCGGTAGAACTCAACATGACCAACGTCGATTAGTCCCTCTGTCCTAGCCAATTCCCAGAGAAGAGCGATGGGCTGGGCAAATGGTCCATGTTTAGAATGCTAATTAGAATATACTATTGCGCGTGCTGAAAGAAAATCAACGAAGCTCGACTTCTGAGTGAATATCGCTGATTCCAACACTGCAAGTGTGACCGAAACTGGAACAGCAACTACTCGTTCATATCGCTTGTAAGAGGCGCGAACGCCTGCAACTAGTTTCTGAAAAGAATACGTGGCCTTTATTCGCAGCCAAGGGAGATTATGGTTTGATTGGCTATTGTACTCGGTGACAGGGCTTCTGAATGTGAGAACTCCAGCGAACCCTGTCATTTTACAATGGCGAAATATAGAGTAAGCGCTCTACAACTACTGTGTGTTAAATCTGGCGTTTTCCTCTTTTTTTCTTTTTTTTTTTTCTTAACGAAAATTATCAGTTTTTGAACATTTACTCAAAGCCGATCCGCACATGAGGCATTTTGTCTAGTTTCCAAAATTCTCACACGCCTGATTTCCAGCAAGTGTTTTATTTTCGCAAATGGCAGGTTCTCGAGGCGCCTTCTTCGACGCAACACTGGTGGCTTGCAGATAATACTGAAATCCTTCACCGTGAAATTAATTAGGCTGTGGAAAAATATCTTAAAAATTAATGCATTCACGCTCAGGAATATAGGCGTCTTAAAAAGTCGAACATTAAAAAAACGGGTCAATGTTTGCTATTTTTAGACTCTAGAAGTTAATTTTTAGACTCTTTAGAAGTTAATACTTTATGCTTCTAGTGAACACGTGACAATTTTTACCTCTCGCCAGAGCGTCACAAAATGTACATCTACGTAATCTGTAGCTTGTTTTGCACAGGTCAGTCATCATATATAGCATCACTCAATTTTACTAGTCGAAAGATATTTCAGGCATAACTTCGCCGGTGTAACATGACACCAAACAGAAGGACGGACTGTGAGTAAACAAACACAGCTGTAGCCAAGTGCTACGGATTGAAAACTCACGATTATAGAGAAAATAATTTCAGGGATCTTGTAAAAACAAATGGATGCCTTCTTTGTTAACCTTCGATATGCTTAGTTTAAATCGTGCAAAAAAATTCAGCTATCTCTGCGGTTTGTTTATACGTTGAGGTGGTCCGGCGTCTGGGATGAAAACGTTCATTCCGGTCGAGTTGCTGAAACAAATGCCATCACTATTTATATGGCCTTCTATCTTGTACAATTTTTTTCATAACTTAAGTTATTTCAGACGTCCTAATCTTTCCATTTGATTTCCTATTTTTGCAATCTCATCACCGAAACCTATCCTGTGACTGTACCAGAACCCGTTGCGTGACAGACAAATTCAGTTAAATCAGACCACAATAACAGTGCGGTTTCTGAGATGAATTTGGAGATCACTGCAAAGTTGTTTAGTTTCTTCAGGGAATTAACACTAAGAGATTTTAAAAGGTCATTTGCCATTCGTTAAGGGATGTGAATGTGACGGCGGAGTCGTTATTCATTAGTTGACAGTCAATCTGGAGATACCAGGAGATAACAGTCGATTCCACGCGTCAAGATGGCCCTTGGACAATACACCTTGACAAAACCTGGCATTCAGACAAAATCTTATTCAAGGTGAGCTAGAAATGACCTTAATCCTGTACTTTTCATCCAAATACCAAGGGAAACAAGAAAAAAAAATCCCAAGTTTTGGGCTATTCGGTCGGAGGCACGAGCCTATTGTTTGTACTGGTTGACAGGTTAATGTTTTGATTATCGGGAGTTTGAGAGCGTTTGTGCTCGGTGCTGATAAAAAGCCCGAAACTAATTATTAAACCTGTAAAAACGAGAATAGTATTTCGTCTTTCATGAATTCTGAATTTCAAGTGATTTGGTGTTTTACCGGGGAGGGAAACTTTCTCTTGAAAAACTGTGCCAAATTATGAATTTTGAGCAAGGAAATTTTAGTGATTTTCAGCAGCTCGCCATGACCTTGAAAATTAATTCACAGATCTGAAACTGGACTCAATTACTTCACACACACTTCAAAAGCAAACTTCTCCGCTTAAAATGGGGTTTTTTGGGATGCTAATCAAACAGAGCGAAGTTTACGAGAAGGTATGATACACGTCTACTACCATTTTCGTTCAACCCTGAAGCGTGACGATTTTTTCGCGTATGTTTACTTTTTAAACTTACAGTTGATCCACGTCACGCGTAACGGAAACCTCAACACGTGATCGGAGTCTTCAAATAAACAAGCTACTTTCAGTGACGTAACGGAGATCACATTAGGGAAATATTGAAGATCTCATTGAAATTTCCGAAAATGGCTTCTACCTTTGTAGAAACAAGGGGTTGTGACGGGACAAATCTTTGTTTATCGAGAGACCGCGTTATTTTCTGGGTTCGCTTCTCGTCAGTGGTTCAAAAACGTTTTAGACGACTAGAAGGAGGTGAAATTATGTCAATTATTTTGCTGACGAGTGATTCCTGTTTCAACCGAACGAGAACAAATCTTGGAGCTGAACACTTGTGTAAGAACGGTAGTTCCGAAGGAAGTGGACGAAAACCAAGATATACATCTGCCGTGTCAAGCAATTGCTGATGGCAGTTTTTCCTAGTTGCGAGGTTGATTAAAGACAAAACCGACGCTTCGTCCATAGTTAACCAAAGCGTAATGTGAGTTGTTTGTATGGAGCTGAAATTCGATCCAAAATGTAAATGGTCAGTTTTCCGTGCAAAATACCTAAAAAGCGAAATAGAGTTTGAAGACCATTACCTGTTGTGTGTTTGCTGTGTTTTTGCCACTTTTCCGAGCTTCTGGAGGCCGTTTGGGGCGATTTTCTGTTTAACGGTCGATGCGACATCATGTCAAAGTAAAGCCAGTATGTGACAAGACATCGCTTCGACCGTTAAACAGAATATCGCCCCAAACGGCCTCCAGCAGTTCGGAAAAGCGGTAAAGACACAGCAAACACACAACAGGTAAGGTTTTTCAAACTCTATTTTGATTTTTAGGTATTTTCCACGGAAAACTGCCGATTATTTTCAATCGAATTTCAGCTCCATACAAACTCTCATATTACGCTTTGGTGACCTGTGCTTCGTCTATTGCATAACCTACTGCTCAACAATCTTTCGCGCTTTTCCCATCCATATATCCTAGGTTTCGCTAGTTTGAACAATTCAATAGATTCTACATGCAACGTCGTCTGAAAGTTTAGAAGGATAACTTCGTCCCCCTTGAATGAACGCCTCACATGTACTGAACGTTTCATGATGTCGAATGATACAATAAACAGCGCCAGGAGTTGCACGAGCTGTTGTGGAGATCGCTTTCGGTCCCTCTCCAGTCAAATAACGATCAACAATTATTCGTCTTCTCGTTTCCTTGTGGAGAGGCCTACATGGCCTGTTCTTCCGACCTAAGGCATTAACATAACCAGGTCTGACCATTTCGAAAAATCTGTGACAGATTCGAAATCTCCTTTCGATTTTCGAAATTCCTCTCTGAATCTCAAGAAACACAAGGCGAATGCCCAAATATGGAGAACGTGACTCATCACGTTGTTTTGAATTTTAGAGTTTCCGTTCACGCGTGACGTGGATCAACTGTAACGGTTTTGTATGGTTACGTGTCACTTTAGACCGATGAAACCTTGTCGGTTATGTCGCGAAACTGACAAGGTTCTTGGCGCCATTCGAACATGTTTTGTTCACGTGCGCTGAGACTTTTCAGGTTTTGCCGCATGCAGTGAAGGAGATGAGAAAAGTTAGCAAGTTAACAAGTTTGGAAGGAGTTACTGTCCAGGAGTCGCTTTAGATCAAGATTTAAAATGCTCCATCACTGACAGAATGTTTTTTTTTTTAATATCAGTGAGGGTCTGAGTGAAGGGGCTGAACAAGTTACGGGTAAAATTCCGCGGAGTTTAGACAATTTGCGAACGAGTTGCGTGACCGTAAACACCGCAAAATCTGTATGGCACAGATACTGCGACGAAATGCAAAAATTGGCAAAGCCTAAAGAGGCCTGACATCTGAAAAATTACGGGAAGATGACCTTGAACTCATCGAAGTATTGAAAGTCCACTACTGATCTATCTCCCTTTCCCAAATTACCGAGGAGTTAGTGCAGTTTGGAGCACAACAAATTTCAATGTTGGCCGTTTCGCGGACCATAAAGTTTCAAAGCACGTGAACAAAACATGCTCCTGTGCACGGAAAACCTGAAACGTTTCAGAGCACGTGAACAAAACATGTTCGAATGGCGCCAAGAACCTTGTCAGTTTCGCGACATAACCGACAATGGCCGCGGCCGCACTTGGAGAGTTAACCGAGTTATTTCCAATTAATCAATTAAAATTAACCGGGTCAAAAAAATGTCTAGTGCGGCCGGGTATTTGGAGAGTTAACCGACTCTTAACCAGGTTAGCGGTTCCCATGGAAATTAATCAAAGAACAATAGATTTTTTAACCGAGTTAGGTTAATTCTAAACTACCTTTCTAGGTCGTTTTACCCGGGTTAGTGGTTTCTTATCAGATCTTGGCTGTCAAATATGTCAATCATCACCGTGTAAGATGTGATGTTCGAGGATCGATGTTTTTAATTACACGCAAACATGGCGGCTGGTCATAATTCGCACAGTTCGTGGTTTAATTCGTTAGTTACCCTTACAACTAGAGAACTGGAGAGCCAGGAGAACGATTATTTAGTTCAACAAGGGATACCATGGTATCATCAACAAGCTACTTCGGCTGCGGCTTCGCCATATCTGGCAAGTCTACACGGTGCATTTACGCCTGCAATTTTTGAAACACCGCATTCGCCTCAGTCATCAGAAGGCGAAAGTTCAAACTGTTCCACAGCGGGTTCCACAGCGGGTTCCACAGCCACTTCTCAAAGCCGAAAGAGAACTCCATGGATGAGGGGAGAGGAAGAAATTTTGATAGATCTCTGCAGGGAACACAAAAGCGCAATAAAAGGAAGCGGTAGTTCGAAAACATGGCAAGAAATTGCAGATCGACTGAACAAGTCAAGCGAGGAAATAAACGTATCCTCATCAGTGAAGACGGGGCAGCAGTGCAAAGACAAATGGCACAATTTGCTGAATGCTTACAAGAAAGCTAAAGACTCCTCTACTAAAACTGGTGGGGGAACCAAAACCATTAAGGCTTTCAAACATTTTGAGCAGATGGATATGTTTATGGGTGATAAAAATGAAATTACAATGCCATTTGTAAGAAATTCAAGCCAAATCCCGGCGGACTCTCAGGACTCTAACAGTTTTGAAACTCATGCGGCCGTCGACAGTGAAGATAGCTCTGTAGGCTCTCCTGTAAACGCTGCGGTAGGAAATTTGGTATCAAGTCCGCCTTCAGATCATTGCAAGCCCTCCACATCAGGTGTACATCTACAACAAACGGATGGGTCACCACAAAGTCCCTCAAAGAAGAGCAAGGTAAAGAAAGGGAAGTCGCCTAAAAAAGGGAAGTCGCCTAAGAAAGGGAAAGGTAAACTTATGAAAGATGAGCAAGATGATCGATGGTGTGAACTTTTCGAGAAGCAGACCAAAATTCTGGAAGCGAGCCAAAAGGGCCAGGAACACTGCTTTCAATTTTTCAAAGAGTCAGAAGAGAGGGGACGAGATTTGCTGATAACTGCGATTAAAGAACTGGGATCGGTTCTCGGTGGTCAAAAAGGAAGGAAAAGAAAAACCGATGAGAAAATTGATAGTTCTGATGAAGACTGACCGAAAGACTGTGAACTGAACTGAAGGCTGTTATATCAACTGTCTTGTTAGACCTGTTAAAATTGTTGTGTTTACACTGCACATCAGGCAGTATTCACTAAAGTTTAAGATGTTATTCTTGGTTTTGTTTCAGTTGCATTTTTGGACTGTGCTTAAGACACACTATAAGAACTCAGAAATATTCTTGGATAAACTTAAATTGGCTAGATACATTTATTAAACCCAACATCTAGTATACATTTGTGTTCACGCAACGAAAGAAATATGAAATAAAAGCAACAGGATTTTTGTTATTAAGGCATCTCCTTCGAAACTCTATCTGTCCTGAAGACTGACGAATGGTAATGAATCACCATTCATCAGTCTTTTAATCCCCACCCCTCTTTTTAGACCCTACACAACCCCAGCCTATGATCCCGGGGGGGGGGTACTCCCTATAATGGCCTATACGGGGAGGATCCGCCCAAAAGGGGTACCTTTTTCAGGCTTCAGGTATATGAAAGGGTAGGGATTTCACAAGTTTAGGTATTTGAAAGGGTATGGAAATTTGTCACTAAAATATTTGAAAAGGCCAGTAAGTTAAATATTTCGAACAACTTTTGGCTGTATCATCTTAATTTCTTAAGCGCTACATAAAAATGACCAGAAAAATTCCTGTTTTAAGTAAATGTCATATGCATGTCGTGTAGGTATATAAAAAGGGGTACCTTTTTCCAGTAAAAGGTCTATGAAAGGGGTGCTTTTTTGTCAAAATGGTGTATAAAAGGGTAAGGGGTTGGACCTCGGGGCGGAGCCTCCCCGTATAAAACTTTTTTGTGTACCCCCCCTCCCCCCCTCCGGGCTATGATCACAGTAACGGATGAGGAAAAAGACAGCAAAAAGCTGGTTTTCTATCTATTGTCCCTATGACAGGTATTCCGTAAGGGCACGTCTTATCTCCTGCCCCTCCTCATCATCCTCTCTTCCATCTTCATCGTCGTCATCATCACTGTCATCATCATCGTCATCTTCATCGAATTCGTCTCCCATGATGATGCAAAAGTTATGCAAAATACAACAAGCAAGTGTAATGTCAGCAACCCTTTGTGTATCATCCTCTAACTCCTTAAGAATGCAACGCCAACGTATCTTTAATTTTCCGTACGCCCTTTCCACAACAACGCGTAGTTTTGTTAGGATTTTGTTGAACCTTTCCTGTGCAGGGGTTAAGCGGCCGCTGTGATAGGCCGTCATTAGGTAAGGGCTCAAGGGGTACGCAGTGTCTCCAATCAAATATGGTCTAATGTTAACATTGGCGACCACCCTCGCCCCTGCCATTATATCGCCCGCAATAATGTTCCTGTAGAGTGCGCTTCTACGAAAAATTCTCGCATCATGAACGCTCCCTGGGAAGCCCGTACTGACGTCTAAGAACTTGCACTCTGAGTCAACCACCCCTTGTAGAACAATGGAGTAACATTGCTTTCGATTGAAGTATGCCTCATGATCTTTCTCGGGGGCCTTAATTTTTATGTGACTGCCATCAATTACGCCTGCAACTTGAGGAAGGCCATGCTTTAACTCAAATTTCTGCATTACATTTTCTAAGGCCCTTCCGTTAGATGGAAAGGAGAGATAATCCTCTCTCACGTGAATCAAAGCGCGAACGAATTCGTGAACAATGTTAAGGGCTGTGCATTTCCCAACACCAAACGTAACCGATGCGGAGTGGTAACTTTCGCCAGTTGCTAAACGCCACAGTCCAATAGCCACGCGTTTCTCTAGTGGTACTGCTGCTCGGAAGCGAGTATCTCTTTTCATCATTTGGGGTGCCAGAACTCGGCAAAGCTCTTGAAATGAATCTAAGTTTATACGAAAGTGTTCTTTCCAAAACCGATGCATAGCAGGATTCCTGATGATCTCTTCAAACCAGTGCTGATTCCTTGGATAAACCCAAACCTGTGGCGGATTTCGATGGCGTCGGGCCCTACGACGTCTGCGTAAAATCAACAACATGTTCGAAGCAACTGCGTTTGATATTTGAGTTGAACGCAATAAGAAGGAAAAAAACTGGATAAGACGAGAACGCATTGAAATATACCCAAACAGAAGGAGAATAATGGTGCAAATGATAGCGTGATCACGGAAGCCGGCCATTTTGCTTGTTTATAAATAGCACGTCACTTCAGTCTGGTTTTGTATAATGCGGCCGCTAAAAAAATATTAACCGAGTTAATTTTCGTAACCATACTTAACCGAGTTAAGTTGAGAGGAAATTTTTAACCGGGTTACTAGAAAATTAACCCAGTCAACTCTCCAAGTGCGGCCGCGGCCAATGTTTCATTGCCTAAAGTGACACGTAACCAGACAAAACCGTAAACATATACGCGAAAAAATCGTCACGCTTCAGGGTTGAACGAAAATGGTAGTATTTTGCGTGTTTACAGGACACGCGGGGCCTAAACGTGTCATATATATATTTTTTCGGGCTTAAAAAACAGATTTCAAGAAAAAAATTCTACCACGTTTCTTAGATTACCATAGGGTATCCGTGGAAAATTTATTAGGGAATTTTATTTTTAATCATGTGCCAACACTCGCTCGATGTTAGTGGACATCCCCTTTTAACTTGGCAGCTGAAAAATAGAGCAGGCCGGCACCGATCCAAAGCGGCTCCGTGATTGGCTAGTTAGCGAGAACAATATAATACTTTTTTCACGAAATGACGTGGTACATGTGTCGTTGATTATTTCACATTGGCTTTGAAGTCGACTTCTTTATTTTATTAGCAAACCAACTAATACGTCCCCTTTCTTCATATGTCACATCATTTTGTGCAAAGTATCCTACTCTTCTCGGTAACAAGGCAGTCATAGTGCCACTTTCGATCGGTACAGGGAGACCTGTTCCTTAAGAACGAGAAGACCTCAAACCACAACAAAGGATCGTGTCAGTTGAACCTCTGGGTTCTACCGGCTGTACCGAGCGTACCGAGTGTACCGGCCTTACCGAGTGTACCGAGCGTACCGAGTGTACCGGCTGTACCGGGTGTACCGGCTGTACCGAGTGTACCGAGTGTACCGGCTGTACCGAGTGTACCAAGTGTACCGAGTGTACCGAGTGTACCGGCCTTACCGAGTGTACCGGCTATACCGAGTGTACCGAGTTTACCGAGTTTACCAAGAGTACCAGCTGTACCGAGTGTACCGGTTTTTTAACGGACAAATTTCGATGGAAAAGAATTGTCTAAGTGATACCCTGAAAAAGCCGCAAACGTAATAATCGGTCACAAATGCAATTAAATCTTCAAATGTAAGGACGACCGACCACAAATTTGATAAAGCCCTCAAATGTAATAAGGATTGATCACAAAAAAACCGGTGCGAGACCATAAAGCGCTTTGTATGTTGTAACCTAACTTTTGAAGTCAGTGCGATATTTGATGGGGAGTGAATGCAGATCAGAAAAAAGCGGCGTGGACGAAGGTCTTCTTTTCCTTTCGAATGACGTTTTGGAACTATTAATTCCCAGTTTCAAAGCACCCTCTTATGTCATGCGTAACGGACACTTAAGGGACGCAACCAAATGTGCTAATTACAGAGGTGTTTGGAAGTGATAATCATGTTCAGCAAGATCAGAGGTAAAACTCATCACTGTTGTTATTTGTTACTGAATTGTTAAGTGCTTTAGACTCGGAACGTGTGTGTTCAAATTTCAAATTGTCGTTTTTTTAAATAATGGCTGGTTATATGTTCTGTAAAAAGACTCCTAATGCTATCTGGGCTTAAGTTTTGGTAAGCTTGCAGTGGTGGATCCAGGATTCTTGAAGGAAGAGGGGGGCTGACCTGATATAACGATATCGAAACAATCCGAGACAAAATCGCCTCAGTGATAGTTTTGTTCCCTTTTATAATTTCAGGCTTAAACGACCCCAAAGGGGGGGGTGGCTAGCAACCCAATCCACCCATCCCCCTGGATCCGCCCCTTGTTTGGTAGGCAATGCAAGCAAATCCCCTTTTGTAAATCGAAGATAAAGAGTTCTATTTAGCCTTGCTCAGTACTTCATACTTTGGGACAGATGGACGTATGTTATGGATCAATCTAGCAACACGGATATAACATGGGGCTGGAAGGACTACGCGACTCCTACTTCACGTCTTTGTTCGCCGCGCCTTATCTCGGTCTTTTGACCAATTTTGCTTTTTGTGTTTTGTAGTGGGTTTAGTTTGGAGGATTTTTATAAGGTGTCTGAATTGAGCTGTTACAACTTAGGCGTCGCATTGTTTAAGACTTTGATCTCGAGGTCATATCTTATCAATTTTCTGATAACCGGTGGATTCTTGTGGCTCGCGCGCACTGTTTGTTATTCTCGGTTAAATTTGACCTCTGCTCGTTTGGTAAGCGACTCAATGTGGTTTCTATGCCACTTTTGGCATATTAGGTACGTTGAATCTGGCTCGCAAAGGAGCTTGCCAACGTTTTCATCGCAAACATCGAAACAAAAATACTGAGCCAAAGCAGAATAAAACCTACAGTATGGAAACGTTTCATCGATGACGGGACATCTCTATAGGACATCGACAAACAAGAAATAGATTTATTTCTTGAACAAGCAAACAGTTTTCATCCAACAATAAAATTTACAGCTGAAATTTCAGACAAAGAAATTACATTCCTTGACACAGTTGTTTATAAAGGAGAACGATTACAAAAATTTTAAAAACGCTATCCTTGACATAAAAACTCACTATAAACCGACAGAAACATTTCAGTACACACATTACACCTCCTGTCACCCACCAGGTGTCAATAGAGGTCTTATCAAAGGCGAAGCTATTAGACTTCTACGAACAAATTCCTCGGAAAAAATTTCCAGGGAGCTCTCTCTAATCTCAAAACACGCCTTCTCGCGCGTGGATACCCTAAAACATTAGTGGAGGGAATACTATCTGAAGTCTCCTTCGCCGGAAGACCGTCGGCTTTGAAACAAAAGAAAAAGACTCACGAGCAAATATTACCATTTGTCACGACATATCACCCAGGAGCTAAAAACCTAAAAAATATATTGATGCACAAATGGAGTTTAATTCAAAACCAGCCATTGCTGAGGACCTTTTTCAAAACGCCTCGTATTACATCATACAAGAGAGGCGAATAACTAAAAGACATGCTCGTCAGAGCAAAGATTTGAAGGCACAATAACTTACACGTCGCAAAAAAAACTCCACAGTAGGGAGTCTGTGCAGGCCTGTCACGATCGCTATACCATAGAGATCTCGCTAGAGAAAACCTGTAATGTGATTGGCTCGGTATATCCGGTACGAAAATGCTCAAAGCGGAGCAAAGCGGACCAATCACAGAGCGGCTTTGGAACGGTGCAGGTCAACAGGAAAAATAAATAGAACTTTTGAATAAAGATTGCATTAACGTCGCCCTTAAAGGCGTTATGTCACGAGGATTTTGCTATTTTAGGTGAATTCTGTGCTAAAATCACAACCTAGTGCCTTACTCATACACAAAACGCTCCTTTTAAAGTATGAGGAAGAAATCAAATGAATTTTCTCAAGGAGAGCTAACTATAATAATTGTTTTGGTGACGTTTGAGAACATAACATCAAAACTTGAAAAAATTGGCCCAATTTTTTCAAGTTTCAATCCATTTCCATCCTTGCCATCGGTAGCAACAGACGACAGGAAACAATTTCAGTGCCGTAAGATAGTCTTCAATAACAAAACTGGACCATTATTTTTGGAATGCAATCGATGCCAAGACACTTTTTAGCTTTTCAAAAAGATACTAAAATAGCGTGACATAGCCCTTTTAACCCCATTCGTCGTAGGCTTTGTTTTCGTTCCTAAGCCCCCTCCTTAACCAGCTCCGAAATTATTAAGGCTGGGGCAGGGAAACTTCCATTGAAGATAGTACGTTTAAGAGTGCTTCCTTTGGGGTCCACTTCACGTCTTGATGAGGTCACATGACGTAGGAATTACGTCATGATTTCAAAATTAAGCGGCCATCTTGGATCCACCATCTTAGATTTCTGGCTTTTTCAAAACCTTCAAAACCATTAAAATTCGCCGAAGTAGTAAAAATCAGTAAAAGAACACCCAAATGATACAAAAACGGAAAAAAAATCATTATAAAGGTTTAAACCTATAGAATAAAAAAAATTGGGGAAAATGTGTTAAAATATGGCTGCCATGGCAACATCAGATTTGAGGAACAGTAACATGTCACACCAAATTGTTTAGCCTGAGAAAACAGCCGACGTTTCGCGAGGACGCCACTTGAGCCCTCGCAAAACGACGTCTGAGTAACGAGCGCAGAAATTCCATACTGATGACGCGTCACTACCCAGATCTTGGTATTGCTTCTGATTGCCTGAAACGAAGTTCGCACGCTTTTCAACCAATCAGAAGCACTACCTAGATCTGGGTAGTGACGCGTCATCAGTATGGAATTTCTGCGCTCCTTACTCAGACACCGTTTTGCGAGGGCTCAAGTGGCGACCTTGCGAAACGCCGGCTGTTTTCTCAGGCTTCAAATTGTTCCCAGATGAATTTTACGAAAAGTCACAAAGTTTGGTGGATGTTAGTTGCATATTAAAAAAGTTACAAACATTCAAAGTGAGCTCCGGGACTTTGTGCGCCCCCCCCCCCCCCCCCCCCACTGCCCCCCACTGCTCTGGAGCAATAGGGTCAAGACGCATTCAACTGAATTACATTGACACCGCTGAAATACCACATATACAGAAGGCCATCACGAACCTGGTGGAAATCTTAATTGCACTCACTCTACCTTGTCAAATTTCAATTAAACTTGGACGAGCGATACCGTCAGGTGCGCAGGCAATTACTTACCTACGTGCATGTTTTAATTCCACAGTATGTCGGCCAGAGAGTTGGATTCGAGGTATCGGTGGTTCCTGTTACAAGTTCTCGTCCAACACCCTGGGATGGAATTTAGCAAAATTTGTCTGTGAAGGTCTTCGATCAAAGCTTGCAATGTTGACTTCAGAAGCAGAAAACCAACTTCTTGCTCCAAAAGTATCAACACATTCTTGGATTGGATTGCACAGGGATCCCAAAATTAAGTCGCGCTGGTTGTGGGTTGATGGGTCACACGCCACTTACACTAGCTGGAATCGTGGAGAGCCAAACAACATCAACGGACCAGAGAACTGTGTAGAATTATCTCCGGCTTCTAACAACCCAGGAAAATGGAACGATGCACCCTGCACCAATCCCCGACATTACATTTGCGAAATCAAGGGTAAGAAGAGAACATTCTTAAAACAGTTGTGTTTAACCTGCTTCTTGCGTCTACCACAGTTAAAAAAAGCGGATATTAATCCAGGGGTGGAGGGGGGGGGGGGGGGGGGGCGGAAGCCACCCTACCGGCTTTTGAGTAAAAATGCCTCAAACCCTCCCCTCTTTGTACCACGGTGGGGGTGTGACTTTTGTAATCTTCGTCCCAGGATCAGAACATTCTAGATATTCCAAACAATTAGTTTCCGGTCATTATTTCACGTAAATGGAAAATAAAGAGATAAAAGAAGTGACAGCCATACAGTGTACAGCAAAAGACGAGTCATATCTGACCAAGTTTTAAAAAACGCAGAAAGCTTTGACTTAAAAAGATTCCTCTTTCGAATCTTATGAACTCACCAGAACCAAGCTGATTTCATGTTTTTCCCTATATTTATGTACTTCGCTTCAATTTTTTTGGCCAATTGACTTTTCCTCACAGAGTACAAGTGCCATAAGCTTCCTCTAAGCAAGGGTGTCTTTGTCTCTCCTCTTCAATGTAACACACCCCATCAAAATTATGGAACAACTTGTTCCTTTTCCTGCGACAGTGGTTACCGAATCAGCGGTCCTTCGTCTAGTCGGTGTGGAATCAGAGGAACCTGGAGCGAGGATATGGACACAGTCACCTGCAATGGTTTGTATTAGTTTTTTAGTCTAATTTTAGCTGGTCTCTTCTTTGTAATATCTGGTTATATTGTGTTGTCAGTACATTTGCAAGACGCAGGTAGCTGTCAACATTAGTTCCGTGGCTTGTTTTATACTACAATACGTTATTTGCTTTATGTTGGTGAGACCACAGATTGCAAGACTGAGCCAGTAAACTGCAGTCAAACAATAAAGGACATGCTTTAGTGTTCATATCATCCGGATGCCGTAATAATTGAGACCGTGGAAATTCAATGGAATGATCGTGACGGTCACATTTTATTGACCTAAGGAGTAACGCACAATTATAATTAGTAAGTAACAGAACAAGCTTCAATGTCTCGATAAAATTTCAGGAAATGTCACGAGATTTGGTGATTACTCGTCTAGCCGTTTAAAGTTATAATTCGTTAGTCAGCGCGGGCACAATGTGCCCCCTCCCCCCGCCCAGGCTAAATAGGGTTAATGTCCGCCAAACTTCGTGAATTCTCTTGTCCGACAACAATTTGGTATTAAATATCTGTGTCTAGAAAATTTGTCAGTAAACCACATTTTGACAAACATTTATTTTATATATTTGTTATTTCCTTCTGTTTCTCGCAAATTATGAGACTTTTATAGCACTTGTTTCGCTACTGGTTTTTGATTATTGGTTTCGATTGACTTTTTGGAATAAACCAAGAAATCCAAAATCACATGTTATGTAACATGATCATCTTATTTTTAGAATCTTATTTTTTTATTTAATGCTCTTGAAGTAGATCCCCCCCCAAAGCTATCCCGAAATTAAGCCGTTTATTCCCATTTTTCCTGGAATTACAAAATTACGCCTGAAAACACAAGAAAAAGAAGGCAATGAACTAAGACGTTTTCGTTTGTTGTTGCACTTAATTTAGCTGTTTTTTGTTTGTTTTGTTTTGTTGTTTGTTTGTTTGTTTGTTTGTTTGGTCACATGAAATAAAAACCACGAAATAGCCAGCTGCATGAGAAAGAATATAGAAAAAAGGATATGTGTTTGAGTTCAGTTCAGTTTGGACAAAGAGTTATTAAGAGCCAAATGTGTGCTTGGGCGCTACCATTTTGAATTTGCAACGTTCCAGCTATTCATATTATATAGCTATTAACTTGGCAGCTAAAAAGAAAGATCGCATTAACGTCGCCTTTAACTGCATTTATCCTGGGCTTTGTTTTCGTTCCTAAGCCCCCTCCTTAACCGGCTCCGAAATCATCCGGATGCCGTAATAATTGAGATTGTGGAAATTCAATGGAATGATCGTCATGGTCACATTTTATTCACCTAAGAAGTAAAGCATAATTGTAATTTATAAGTAACGGAACAAGCTTCAATGTCTCGAACTCGTGTTCTCTGTAGGGGATTGCCTGGAAATAACGCAAGGTCAAAGTTAGCCTCTTGTGCGGTCAAACGGTCAATTCCTCACAAAATTAATTTAAAATTCCCTTCTTCAAAAAGGGCATGGCACAATGTAATATTTTAAGATAGTTGGGAACGGCTTTGCCTTGCACCGACATTTTCAGTGCGGTGTTGCTTGACAAATATGCAAAATATATACTGGTATTCCACAGATGACCAGTGTCCGTGAAGTTAGGTTAAATTTGTCTGGGAGCATGTTACTCAGGTCAGAGAAAAGTATCCGTGTCCATATTAACTGGTTTCCTTATTAACCTGGCTGATGTAAGAGAAAACATGTAAACTTTCCATTGGGACAAAGAGAACTGTCCGTAATAAGTGTATCCATAAAGTGGGCTTCCACTGTACTCGAAATTAAGTATACTTAAAAAAAAACTTTTAGGGGCAGCTTTTTCCCTGATTGTACCGAGATTGATGATTTCTTTGGTTGAGGAGCCTGGGTACTGAGATATGTCCAGGATTGAACTCTGCTACGAAAATTACGAAAACTGCGAAAATTCGCAAAGGTACCAAGAAAGCCTGACAAGATGTCAGAGTGACCAAACGAGAACTGCGAATTTTACGAAAATTACGAGAATTACGAAACCTCCGAAAATTCGCAAGATCTCAGAGGGACCCAACGAGAATTACAAGAATTGCGAAAACTGAAAATATTCGCAAAGGTGCCAAGAATGGCTTACAAAATGTCAAAGGGACCCAACGGGAACTGCCAATTTTACGAAAATTACCGGAATTGCGAAAACTGCGAAAATTCGCAAAGACCTCAGAAGGACCCAACGAGAATTACGAATACTGCGAAAATTCGCAAAGGTACCAAGAATGGCTAACAAGATGTCAGAGGACCCAGCGAGAACTGCCAAGTTCACGAAAATTGCGAAAACTGCGAAAATTCGCAAAGACCTCAGAGGGACCCAATGAAAATTACAAAAACTGTGAATATTGCAAAAGTACCAAGAATGGCTTACAAGATGTCAGAGAGACCCAAAGAAAACTGCGAATTTTACGAAAATTACAAGAATTACGAAAACTGCGAAAATTCGCAAACGAGTAAGAAAGGCTCAAATACGTTAGAAGGCCCCAACGATAACTGGGAATTTTACGAAAATTATGAGAATTATGATGATTGCGCAAATTCGCAAAGATCTCAGAGGGACCCAGCGAGAATTATGAAAACTACAAAAAAATCGCTAAGACACAAAGAATGCCTTGGAAGATGTCAGAGAGGCCTAATGAGATCTGCAAATTTTTCGAAAATTACGAGAATTACGATAATTACGAAAATTTGCGAAGATCTCAGAGTGACCCAGTGAGCATTTCGAAAACTGTGAAAATACGCAAACGTACCAAGAAAGCCTCAAACATGTCAGAGGGTCCCAACGAGAACTGCGAGTCTTATGAAAATTAGGAGAATTACAAAAATTGCAAATATTCGCAAAGATCTCTAAGGGAGCCAATGAGAATTACGAAAACTGCAAGAATTCTCAAAAGAAAGCCTTACGAAAGCCCTCATGATATCAGAGTGGCCCAATAAGAATTGTGCATACTGCCAATTTTATGATTATAAGGAAAACTGGTACATTGGCAAATTTCGAAAAGAAATTATGAGATATCAGACACATTAAGGAAAACTGCTCAAGAAGCAAGGGTTACAATTTGACCAAAAAACATCGTCAATGGTGAAAACATATATTTCTGGGTTGTCACTTTGTAACAGCTTGTTTCATCTATCATTTCACCTAGGACAAACTGCAAAAGCCTCTGGGTTGGTTTAAATTTGCTGTCTCATTTCATGACTGAAATGACTATAAGAAATAATCATTCAAGAAATCACAACTGTCTAGATATGCTTTAATATTCAGAGTTTTTTTGTAAATGCAGCTTGTGAGGGGTGCAAACACAACAACAGATAGGAAACAAAAGTAAAGCCAACATATGCTTACGTGACTTCGTTCTTTGTATCGTAGCCACTACAGCCGACAAATTGTTGTCAGTCCTCCATATTGTTTTAATAATCATTTGATGTTCAGAAATTGTTGTAGATGTACATATTGAATGTAAACTACTGAGGTAAATTGACATCTTTGAATTAGAGGCCAGTCAGTAGAGAAAATCATATCTTTGAATTGTGGAAGTACTGGTAGAGATGTCTTTCCATGAAAAAGCATGGGCAGTACAGAATGTCTCAGCTCCCAGCTTGTCGATGAGGAATCGAAGATTATGCCAACATACAGCAGTGACGAAACGTTTCTTTTCACTTGTATTCCCGTTTATGATCCCCAAAAACTATCAAAAGGGAATGAAGGTTTTTCTTGTTCCTTTAGATGGCTTTTGTTACACTTGAAATGGCTAAACTTTTGCTACTGATTGAAGTGTAAATAAATGTACTGAACATGGCGAACACTTCTGCTTGCTAAATCTGCCCGGCCGTCTAGGCATTGTGACGCTTGAGAGAGACTGGGGGCAAAAATTGCCCCATTTCTCCCCCATTCCCCCCACATCCACCCTCAGAGAACGAGGGACATTTCTTAGATTCCTGTTATATCTGGCACGAGGTGCTTTTAGAACGAGGGATATTCATAGACTCAAGTTAAATCTCTAGCTAGGACGTTAAAGAACGAGGAATAGTCTTCAATTTCTGTAATATCTCGCGCTAGATGCTTTTAGAAAGAGGGATAGTATAGCTTCACGGTTTTGTCGCGCGTTAGATGCTTTTCGAAAGAGGGATATTCACCGCGCCATGTTATGTGTTGCGCTAGGTGCTTTTAGAACGAAGGATATTCATAGAGCCATGTTATATTTTGCGCTAGGAGCTTGAAGAACGAGGAATATTCATAATAAATTTCTGTGATATCTCGTTCGCTATGCCTTTTATGTCTCGCGCTTGATGCCTTTGGAACGAGGGATATTCACAGATTCATGTTACATCTCGCGCTAGGACCATTCACAACGAGGGATATTCATAGGTTCACGAGACTAAAGACTAAAGACTAAAGACTGTGAAAAATCAGAAAAAATTAAAGCGTAAACAATCGTTGAGGCTGCGATATTTTGCAAATTTTGTAAAATCTGCTAGCCGACTAGCCTCTGTTGTCATGAGGCAATTGGCAGGACAAAAGACTGCGAAAAATCTCAACACAGCGCAAAAAATCGTGAGGCTTCAAAATTTTGCAAATTTTGTAAAATCTGCTAGCCGACTAGCCTCTGTTGTCATGAGGCAATTGGCAGGACAAAAGACTGCGAAAAATCTCAACACAGCGCAAAAAATCGTGAGGCTTCGAAATTTTGCAAATTTTGTAAAATCTGCTAGTCGACTAGCCTCTGTTGTCATGAGGCAATTAGCAAGACAAAAGACTGCGAAAAATCGCAACACAGCGCAAAAAATCGTTGAGGCTTCGAAATTTCGCAAATTTCGTAAAATCTGTTAGACGACTAGCCTCTGTTGTCATGACGCAATTAGCATGACAAAAGACTGTGTAAACTGCAACACAGCGCGAAAAATCGTTGAGGCTAACGAAAAATCGCTAAAAACGCTTAATTTTTAAAACCTCCGTGTCTCAAGCAAAAAATCGTTTAAAACGTAAAATTTGTCTGAAGCGAAAAATCGCAATGAACAAAAATTTTTTAATTTCGCTAATTTGAAACGAAAAATCGTAACATTACAAAAAGTCGTAAAATTTGGAACTGAAACGAAAAATCGTAAAGTTCGTTGCAGAGTTCAAGCCTGGACATAAGTGTGGGTACTAGAGGATATTCTTTTGCACTCAATGTAGTTGTTGCAATTCTTGAATGCATGAGAAAAAACTTTTGAATTCCAGGGCTGGATTGAGACCCTGACAGCGTACATACCGGTAACCATTCGAGAGAGAGAACGTGCAAGCCACAGTCACTGAAGGGATAACCAAAAATTAATGTACGCTTACATGTTTTTATCCGGCACCGTGATGTATATAGCAACAACAACAAAATTGTTTATTATGTACAAAAAAAAAAATACATGAAAGGAAACGTCAGAGGTTAGCCCTATCGAGGACATTTCCTAGTTTAAAAACATATATAACAGTTAAACATATAAACAGTTAATTTTTAAGAAATTTCCTAATTTACTTTTAAAAGTATTAAAAATACTTTAAAAAGTCAACTTGAAATGATAACCCAGTGAGTTAAAAAAAGTTGATGTGGAAGTGGATAGGATTTTTGCTTTGGTTTTAAATGTACAGTTTTGCATTTTTGGGGGGGTAACGAGATCACTCCAGGTTTTATATATATTTTTTTGTTTTGGGTTAAGGGTATATAACGTCTGTGATGTTGTGCTCTTGGCTCATGGGAATTTTTCTTTTTGTTGATTTGTTTGTTTCTTTTTAGCAATGGAATTTTTGTTGTTAAATTATGACTTTATTTCCACCTCCCCATTACTTTGAAACCCTACAGGCAAAGCAAAGTGCTGCTTCTGAAATTTATGAAAAGAAAGCAATGCTATAAATTATAGGTTTTTCATTGTTTTTATATATCCCCTTGTACATAGTGAATGTACAGATATTTTAAACTAAGCACATAGGCCTTGGCTTGCAGTTCACTTTTTATATTCTATTCTTGGTAGACTGTCTGTGTGGATCCTACAAAAAATACATTTGGTTAATTGCAGTTTTTCAAAGAACAGTTGAATCTGGAATATAAGGAATCACACGTGTCATTAATTGTTTCTTCAGTTTTACTCTTTCTATTGCCATAACGGGGACATGAGAAGACATTATATGGGTGGGAATGTATGATCACAAAATTGTACAAGTAATTGTAGAAGAAAATAGTTTTAACAATGTACGGTCCGTAATATATTGATAACAGAAATACCCATAACATAGTAAAGCTTTGTTGCCGTAAATTCCTCAAAATTGTCTTGAATGGGGACTAAAAAAACAAGAATAATGCAGAAACAATTCACCGCACAACAAACCAAGCAAGAAGGCAAAAAGCTTATTAGTTTTATGAAGACAACCCGATATGGAAAGGAACGCCGAATACTCATCCTCAGGGCACATTTTTAATTACGTGCGCTTCCGAATAAGGTGTGCATTTTGTCTCAAGAAAGGTTCGTAAAGGTCCCATATTGTGTATACAGACACTTAATGACTCTTACATTACGTTGTTTACATTGTAGTTTTGTTTTCGAGGAGTATTCGCCATGTTAGACCAAATCAATTTACATTTTCTTTAAAAAATTCATAACTTGAGATTTAAAAATGTCCTCACTAGATTCAGACCTGGCCTCAAAGGGCAGAATGTTCCATCTGTTTTCTATCCTATGAAAGAAACTGTTTTTAAGTAAGTCTGTCCTGGCATATCTCCTTTTAAGTGATCTCGTATCGAAGTGTCGAAGTCAGTATCGGTCCTCTTGACAATAAAAATCCAAAAATTGAGTGGAAATCCACGTCCATATAATCATTGAGGGCCTTAAACAAAAAAGTGATATCAAATAGGAAACGCCTCTGTTCGAGGGTTAACAGCTTAAGCTTGCTTAAGCAACCACCGTATGGTTCTTCGGATTACAGTGGAGCACCATTGCTAAGCAAATTTGGTAACCTATCGATCCGAGAAATTTTGGTTGTGACGTCAGCGTACGCCCGTCTGTACAGACTCTGGGGGAGGGGGAGGGGAGTGCCAAGACAACCTGATGAGGGGTGGAGAATGCCATCTTTTCTTGGCGGGAAATCGCACGGTGCTTTTGGGCAACCGGGCGTTTTTCTTTGGCGGGAAATCGCATGACCATCGTCGCTTTTGAGTTTATTTAGCAAAACGATTGTTCAACAGTACTGAAGTTTTAAGCTTGAGAAAAAACACGTAATAACTATAAATGGAAAGAAAAAGTTCACAAGAATACTGGTGGAAGGCGAAACGTTGAAGTTACGAAAGCTGCCTTCAAAGGACTTCATCTTTGTTTTCTTCACGGCCGAGAGCTTGCCAGGTTCTGAAACACAACCGAGTAAGTGAAGTTTTTAAAGGGTTTAAGGTTTTGAGTATTACGGTCAAAGAAATTACGTTTTGAAGTGAAAATTTAATTTATGTCATTAGAATTGTGTTTATTTATTTTGACTTGAAAAAAATTATTAGAAAACGCGCTCAGATTTGTGACAGATGTGGTCTTGAATATTTTGCCATGCTCAGCCGATTTCACTCGCGTGGACGGACCCATGATGCTGGAAGTGTAACGCGAATTGCACTTAAGTATAAACTGACGGGTTTTCGAATAAACTTTTTAAAAAATGATTTCTCTGTCCATTATTTTGTGTTTGCTTATTCACAACAGTAGGTCAAAGCACAGTCGCAAGGAACAGCACAAGCATCACCAGTGAGATTACGGCGAATAATTGCTTTCGATTGTGACTGTCGGGTCGATCTCTTTGCGCAATTGTCGATTTTCTTGTCCTAGAAGTTTTCGATTAAGTAATAATCTTTTAAGCGAAGCAGTTGTCGGTTTAAAGCTATTTCATCCGAAAAGCTTCCGAAAACGGTTTTGTGCGTTCCTCAATGCGCCTAACTTTATATAGGCTTACTTCGCATCCTCAAAACTTATGCCATAATTTAAAGCGTGTTTGTTTGTTTTCAATCTTGATGGTCTCTAGTTAGAGAACGAAATATAAAAGTTGTTTAAGAAATTATAAGCGAAGCAGTTGTCGGTTTAAACCTAATTTATCCGAAAAGCTTCCAAAAACAGTTCTGTACATTTCTAAAAGCCGCCCGAATTTTAAACAATTCGCAGTCGCAAAACTTATGCCATAGAGTTAAACATGTTTGGTGTTTGTTTGTTTTCAATCTCGATGGTCTCCAGTTAGAGAACAAAATATAATAGCGTTCCTCAATGCGCCTAACTTTATATAGGCTTACTTCGCATCCTCAAAACTTATGCCATAATTTAAAGCGTGTTTGTTTGTTTTCAATCTTGATGGTCTCTAGTTAGAGAACGAAATATAAAAGTTGTTTAAGAAATTATAAGCGAAGCAGTTGTCGGTTTAAACCTAATTTATCCGAAAAGCTTCCAAAAACAGTTCTGTACATTTCTAAAAGCCGCCCGAATTTTAAACAATTCGCAGTCGCAAAACTTATGCCATAGAGTTAAACATGTTTGGTGTTTGTTTGTTTTCAATCTCGATGGTCTCCAGTTAGAGAACAAAATATAATAGTTACTTAAGTAAGTATACGCGAAGCGGTTTTGGATTTAAAGCTATTTTATCAGGTAAGTAAGTGCTCGAATTTCTTCGCGGCCGCTAAAACTTACGCGACATTTCTTCGATAATTTTATTACGGGTGCTTGTAAGCTCCCCAAATCCTTTCTTTCGGGTAATCCCAGTGAAATGCCGGTGAAATGCCAGTATAAATTTTTGACTAGACTCATAGTGGCAGTTTTTTTTATTTGTTAACATCCGAACGCGATGAAGATAACCCTTTTACTTCAAAATAAGTTTTGTTTTGTTGTTGTAAATGAGCGCCGTTTCAAGTTCATTCAAGCGAACAGCTAATAATCCAAGGAGATTTGACAAGCCTTGACAGTTAAATGACAGGATATGGAGAAATTGCAAAAACCAAGCAAGACGGCTGGTGAGTAAAATATATGTGTTCAGCTTGATGCCCCCCCCCCCCCCAAAAAAAATAATCAAGCTGTGCTCAGCCTCTAGAATGACCTTTCGAGTTTGGTTTTACAGAACAGATCCCCAAAGTATTGGAGGACAATTCGGAACACTTTCGGGCTTTTTGAGAAACACTTTTCGAAAGCGAAGAAGCCAAAAAAGACCTGAAATATATTTTGGACCGAAAAGTTTCAGGACTATTTTTGAGAAACGAACACCAGTTTATTCCTTGGCGGCTCGGCTTCTAGGTTTGGCTAAATCTATATATTATGGTTATAAACTCCTAAGACAGTCAATGGGAAAGTTGTGAAAGGCTATTTTATTTGTATATGTCGATACTGGATGAAAGGAAAATTGCCGAAAAACTCAGGAGTAAAAGGGTTAAGAGAATTTGTTGGATTACTCTACATTTATCCATGGCCAAGCTGTTTTGAACAAGCATTTGAAAACATATACTCGACGGGGCAGCTTAAAAGGAATATGAATTTCTAAATGGGCCAGATGACAGGTCGATGGTGTTACTAGACCATTAAAAACATTGCAATATATTGGCGATCTCAACTAATTTTTATTTCCAGGAACTGATATAAGTTAAACAAAAGAACACAAAGCGTGTTTTAAATCTTTTTAATCTCACTTTACCTGCGGAAGCCGGCTCAAGGGCTAGAGTGTCGCCTTAATTTTCAGATCTTGACATAGGCTAAACGGCAGTTGAAATTCATCCAAAATCGTACTTCGTACTTCCTCTGCCAGCCACGAAGTAGGTACCAGAATTTGCCGAGTGTTAAAAATTCATTCTGTATCAACACACATTAGTCCAGGAAAGTTACCGCGATTTGGTACCGTAAGGTCAAAATGCTTGCAACAGAATTTTTATTTTCAGGGACGTTTTCGTTAAGGACTCCAGATAAACATATTAAAAGTCAACAAAAATCAACCCTGGCGAAATATGAAAAAAATGTAAGTTTTTTGCCTCTGTCATTTTGACTTTTAGACGCCATGTTTTTATGCAAATTAGCCTAATCACAGACAAGTTTTACGACAAAATTTCATTTTAAGTGGCATTAATCAACTAACTTGTTTTAGTAAAGTGTTTTTAAAGGGAGAATTAATGCTTTGGTTTGCTTATCGAATATTCTCGCTACGAAATATTACTTTTATTATTACTACTATTATTACGGTTAGTGTTACGAAGTTTT
The DNA here is from genome assembly GCA_964030785.1 of Siderastrea siderea. Lineage (NCBI taxonomy): Eukaryota > Metazoa > Cnidaria > Anthozoa > Scleractinia > Rhizangiidae > Siderastrea > Siderastrea siderea. The sequence continues at coordinate 67,278,989 of OZ034966.1, read as the reverse complement.
AGTTTTTTTTAGCTCTCACATAGCACTTTGATATTACAACTGCAAAGTAGTGTAAAGAACAATTAATCAATGTAAGCAAACGAAAAGATTGAGTTCGGTTCAGTTTCGCGTCGAAGATGACGATAGAGTATAAGGTCGACACCAGTTCCCTGGAAGATTAGTACATGTTGGTAGGGCAGATACGACAGATGACGAGCAAGTCCAGCCATTCCCGTTATCCAACCTTGAGGTAAAACTATGTACTTCATGTAATGCTTTTGTTGTGCGCTTTGCATAAGACGATTCCGGCGGGAGTTCTTGCATTGGAGTGCTTAAAGCTACAGTTGTTCACAAAATTTAAACATTGTTATTTCTAGAGAAACACTACTGAGACCACGTGCGCTGTGCAGCAAATTTTTACAAGAATTTCTTCTTTGTTTGCAAACTACGGTTCACATCTTATGAGAAAATAGATGGTTTTTTTAAATAGCTGTGTAAGAATTGGACAGCTGGGCATAATTTGTATACCAACACAATCTACGTTTACCTTCAGCAAATTGTTATACTACAAACTGACCATCGAGATATCTATTCCTTTTTTCTAAATAATCTGCATGTTGTCCGCCACACTGATAGATTAAGGGCTAGTCTTTCAACTTATTTGGTAATCGAACAGACGCTAATGCGCAACATCAACTCAACTGGTGGCCTTCCAAGAGACATAGGAAAGAATGTGGTGCAAAGATTAGTGTGGGTCAAGTCTATGTCTTTCTGTTGCAACGTATACAGCTCTATGCAAGATTTCACCGGCGTCGCTTCTAACACTACCGAGCAACAGGTAGAAGCTTCAGATACTTGACAAAAGAGAGACTGGAAGGATAAAGAGTAACTAGGAACTCCTTTTCCAAGGATGATACCTCACTAAGAAGCATAGTATCAGGAGTTGTAGCACACGAATCTGTAAGTGTTGATCGTTTTTATAAACGTTTAAATACTGAGTAAACTTAAATTTTTATTTTTATTTTCCCACACGACCCCACAAGCTGTAAGCTAAAATATTTATCGTGTTTAAATAAAGGTCTAAGTCTATCTATGGGCCCTCAGTTAAAGACGAAGCTCGCTTAAAAAGACGATCAACCAACGCTGTAGCTGTACACTGTGATCTTGTGAACACACTCACTGTAAAGAAAGACGTTTTCCTGCGAAACAAACAGAACAAACAACGTTTCATCAATATGCTGAGTGAGAAGTAAAAGGAGGCGGGGTGTGACACCATTCATGCTGCAGGCGATGTTGATTTCTTGATAGGTCAGTCTGCGGTCTCTGTATCTGCTACCAGAGACACTGTCGTCATTGCAGATGACACAGACATTTTAATTTTACTCTGCCACCAAGGAAACAACTCCAAAAAGAAAATTTTCTTCAAACCACAGCCGAAACGAGGGTCCGCGCAAGGCAAGGTTTGGGACATCCAAGCTACTTGTTTTGTGCTCGGGTCAAACCTCTGCAGGCATCTTCCATTTCTACACGCGTTGCTGGGATGTTGTTCCACGTCACGGTTGTTTAGTATTCGAAAGGCCGTCGTTCTTAAGAAGAGATCACAGTTGTAACAGCATGCCGAAGTATTTTATTATGCCAATTCGTTGAAAAAAGGAGATTTTATCAAAGCAGGAGAACGCCCATTGGTAGAGGTGTATGGCGGCAAGGTGAGCGACAGTTTGGAGGCCTTTCGATATTGACGATTTTGCGAAACGACACCTAAAAGCACAATCGCAGTCAAGGTGAAGTCCTTACCTCCGACGTCTCCGAAATTTCATTCCCTTATTACCAGGTTCACCTTTGGACTTGAAATCAAGAGCTTCAACCGTGTGACTGGGGATGGAAAGAAACAGATGGTACCCTAATTCCGGTAATGACCGACAAACCACCTGCACCGGAAACTCTCCTCCGAGTTATCAGATGTTACTGCAAGGTGGCCTGTAACACGGCTCGATGCAGTTGCAGAAAGCACGCACTTGACTGTTCACCTGCCTGTGGAGAGTGTCGCGGAAGTGTTTGTTTCAATCCACGTTCTGACAGATCCAGATAGCGATACAGAGGACGTCGGGTCAAATGCCTTATTGCTTAACTTCAGTACTGTTAACTTAAAAAGGTACCGATAGATAATCAGGTGATGCTATATGTTTGAGACATTAATTTAAGGTTACAAGCAAATGAGGATAACTTTGAAAACTGTTCAGCCCAACAGCATTTCACAAACATATATCGCAATCCGTTTCAATCTTCTTCACTTTTAGCCATCCGTGCCTTCTTTTGTATTTGCTGTGTTATATTTCACCGAATTTGATGGACATTTCCCTTGCATGAATTTGGCTAAAATCCGTGACGCAGTTCCTTTAAACACTTTTTGTTGAATATTTGTTGGAAAACGGTCCATGATAGAACCTAAATGTACACTTTACTTTACCGTCCTTTGTTTTTACATGTTAAGTGAAACTAAAAGTGGTAAATGTCTTGATGGGACAGTTTTCAGTGGCTAATTAGCATAAAAAACATGGCAGTCGTCAACACGTGGATTTTTTTCGTATTTCCCATGAGTTGATTTTTGTTGACTTTTAGTATGTTAACATACATGCCTCAAAAGCAAACAATGTAAAAATAAAAATTATGTTGCAAGCATTTTCACCTCCTGGCATAACTTTATTGGACTACATCGCTATGAGACTCTACGGAATAAACCAGAGAGTTTATTTGTGTTTGTTTTATATTCCAAAGGCTCCTGGTGACGTCTATTGTCTTATGATGAATTTTATTATATCGAAATTGGGCAGTAGTCACTGTTTTTGTGTCTTTGAAAAGCTTACAACGAGGGAATACATATTGAACGTTTTCAGTGGAATAGTGAAAATTTAACTTGTTGATTATTTTTGTCTTCAAAGCTATTAAAGTTAGCACAGGTTATTAGCAGTTTAATTGACTTAAGGCTCAACAAGCGAAGAACCACTATTTTCTTAATATTCTATTGAAAATGTCGATCGTTGAATCACATTCCCTAACAATATTCCAACAACCATTTTCAGTGCAACACTCACCCATTTACAGGTTGTGTTCAATTCATGTAGAAAATTAACATCTAAGGACCTTTTATTCCAATGGCGATTCTCAACCACGAGCCGGCATTATTTTGCACTAGAAAAAATATTAGGATTGAAAAATGGAAAACGACACTCTCTTTGTAAAATAATAATAATAATAATAATAATAATAATAATAATAATAATAATAATAATGATAATATTAATAAAAATAATAATAATATTAATAAATAGACTTTAATTTGTACCCATATCTAGAATGTCAAGAAGCTCTAGGCATGGAAAGTGGTGCGATCTCTGACGGGCAAATTAGTGCTTTTTCACAGCAGGATGCCAATCACGCCGCCACTTACGGCAGACTGAACTTCCAAAAAACTTCCAACGTAACAAGATCTTGGGTAGCTGCTACTAATGACGTCTATGAATGGCTCCAGGTTGATCTGGGTAAACAGCATACCACAGTCACACATGTGGCAACGCAGGGAGCCGAAAGTCAGTGGGTGACCGAGTACAAGTTGCAGTACTGTGACGATGGTATAAAATTCCAATATTACATAGAACAAGGACAAAATGTAACAAAGGTGAGATAATCCTTTTCACCATTGAAATTCACGCCCGTAAAAATCCTCCATAGCCCTATGTTCCTGAGTCTGTGGTGGGGCTGATTGCGCTCCACCTCCATGACCTGGAAAGCATTAAAGTATGACAGTGGAAAATGAAAGCTATATAGTAGATAGAATTACAGTGATTCTAGGAAAATAAGTTAATAAGGACATGTTTCTTAAACAGATAATTTTAGCTTTTATCGTCTGAACACCCCTGATATCAACTGCGAGGCAAAAAAGGGAAGTATTTGTGGCTGTTTGACAGTGAAAGGTTTTGAATGACCGCAATCAGTAGCCGACCGTGGTAGGAAATTAAAGTGAATTCCCATTTACCTAGAGAAGTAATTCAGTGGTTTCGAGCAATTTTTTCATTGGAGTAAGGGATAGTTTTGGAGAAATGTGCTTCCGAAGTAATTTTAGTATAAACACGTTTGCTATGCCTGTTTTGAATGCGGTTGTGAAGACATGCTCGATTCATTGTCGATTTGCTGAATACAACTTTACCGGGTGATTTGCTTTCGTTTTGTTTCAAGCAACAATTCAAAGATTGGAAAATTTTGCTGTTGGTTACAAACAACTGAAAATGTCAAAACATAAGAAGACCTCCTTCAAAATGTTTTCGTTATTTTGTTTAGTGCTGAATCTATGCCAAGTTATGTTTTTCATTCGCCGCGCTTTCTCCAAAAAACCTCGACTTGAAAGCCTTGTTTGGTCGCAATTTTCTTCGTTACTGAAGAGAGAAAAATCACTCTATTTTATCATGGTACACTGGCCAAAATAAATTACCACTAACCAGGAAGAAGCTCAAAGGTTAAAAGCTAAAATCAGAATCCGTCTACCTTTCTGCCACAAGAATGACGGTTATAGCAAAAAATTTACTAGGAAATTGAACAGCTACACCCAGTGGAAATTCAGTTCCTTCTTTATTTGGCAAACACGCAAAGTTGAATCTCTTTTCAAACTTAAAGATCCCAACCTCCACCCTTCACATGTGATTTACAAAGGCATTTGTAGTTGTGGTCCAACGTACATTGGTAAAACTGCACGCAATTTTTAAGTCCGTGTTAAAGAACATTATGACTAAGACAAACAATCAGAACCAGTAAAACACATTAAAGACCACTCACATCACTCATTCTTCTGAGATGTTTTAGCAACAGTTCATTCATGGTTGAAAAGACGAATCATAGAAGTGTTCTACATCGCACGTTTCCACCCAGAACTTAACAATCAAGTACAATGATTACAACTCATCCTGTTCCCTATGGGAACTGGAGTTACGTAATTTTATTCTAAGACTATGATATATAACCTCGGTTCTTTGTACAATTTCACACTCTGAAGATGATCTCAGTGATCGAAAACTTAGTATTTTTAACTTTTTAGACATTTTATTGGGCAAATATGTCTATAATTGTAATCATTTTAGACTTTTCCTGGGGTGGGAACCGAAACGTTCTAACTCGATCAGACAAATAATCAAACAAGAAAAACCAAATAGGACCACACGATCAATCAAAGGAAATTCAATTGAAACTAACCAATGGAGAACAGCTAAGTTAATTATTCAACTCAAGACCAGTCTTGCAGTCAACGCGCTTCACGCATGAACGCTCAACTTCAAAGGCTATCTCTAAGAGCAGGAACAGGGAATGACGGAACGGGGAAAGGGGAATGGGGAACGGGGAACTCTAAAATAGGGAATCTCTAAAACGGGGAATCTCTAAAATAGGGAATCTCTAAAATGGGGAATCTCTAAAATAGGGAATCTCTAAAATGGGGAACTCTAAAATGGGGAATCTCTAAAATAGGGAATCCCTGAAATGGCTAACCTTCAAATCACAGCATCGGTTCTTTGAAAGCTCAGCTCAGCGGGGTCAAAAGGTCAATGTCGTGCACTATGAGTGATAGATTTCGCTGACTTTGTAGGTTTCTGGTATTTATGGCTGGCAGGCTAGCTGTTGATGTACGATCGAATCTCAGACGTTCCTTGAGAAGGGTTTTTTAAGCTCCCTTCACGGACCATTGATTTCACTCCGCGGTTTGAAAAAAAATAACCACGTGATCACAAGTTTATGGACTTCAAGTCCGGCAAAGATCGGCAACGCTCACCTTTCGATGAATGAATTTTTACTCGCCCTTACATTTCTTGCTCCCAATAACACTTTTCCTGAATTTTTTCTTAAGGTTATGTTTACAACTGGTATAGGGCGACCTTTTATTTCAGGAACGGCGTTATTTGAGAGTATTTATGATGATTGCGAGCTGAGATTCACTCATCGCATTTTCAAGTTTACAGATCTTGGGGTCAGCTTGTGGTCATCGAATTGCAAGACTGGCAAAGATCGGCAACGCTCAACTTTCGATGAATGAATTTTTACTCGCCCTAACATTTCTTGCCCCCAATCACACTTTTCCTGAATTTTTCCTCAAGGTTGTGTTTGCAGCTGGTATAGGGCAACCTTTTATTTCAGGAACGGCGTTATTTGAGAGTATTTATGATGAGTGCGAGCTGGGATTCACCCATCGCGTTTTCAAGCTTACAGATCTTGGGGTCAGCTTGTGGTCATCGAATTTGAGATCATGTGATCATTCTTTTCAAACACGTGGAGTGAAAACAATGGTCCATGGAGCGAACCAACCTCCCCCCCCCCCCCTCAAAAAACGTCTGAGATCGATACTAACTATGTCGGTAGGGATAAAAAAGCGGTCATCAGTTGGATTGTGAATTTCAGAGTTCGCGTTCTTAAAATCTCTGCTTGAAAGGCACACTAATAGATTACTTCCAATCGCTGTGGTGCAGTTGATATACCCCTGCTTATCTGTACTCAACGGGCCTGTAGAGGTAGGGCAGCATCTGTGAGGCTTATATATGCACGTGAAAAACGTATTTACTGTAATCGCAAGAGTCTGTTTGGCTTACTTGAGCAAATCGACTCATTCGGTAACAGGAAGCATAAGGCGTAAGGTAACTTCCTATAAATCAAGTTCGGATCTTTAAGCAGTGCTTCCATTAATTTATAAAGAAGCTGTAATTTGTTTAACTGCGAACACGGAATCGAAGGGAACGAAACAAAACGCAAAAGAAATAAAACGAAACAAAGAGGAAAGACGAAAAAGGAACAAAAATTAAGTTTATGTACGTAGCCTACGTACATATACACGAATTGTCGGAAGGAATAATTCATGTCTGCACGCAGGCGACGTCGGAATTTAAAAATATTTCGCGCATGCACCGGTACCACAGTTTCTACTCAGTGTAGTCTCCTATGCATTTGGGTCATCACGCAACGCTCCTTGGTGACGACCCAAATAACGGCTGTATACGGCTCTGTTAAACAAAAATGAAGGCCCGACGAACACAGATTGTAAGCACTTCAGGAAGGCTACGAGCAAAAATCTGTGAGTTGTTCTGGATCGGCGTGCAAGTGAAACGCTGAGTTGAAAAGAAAATTACCCGCCGTGGAAAGAATACAGCTGAAGACAGTTCGCTATTGACGGAACGCCAAGTTGATAATCAACTTAGCGTTGCAAATTCCACTGAGTTAACAAACTGCGGAAAAAGGGTTGCTTACATTCAAATTTTTCGAGGGAAATTTTTGCGAAATTCGATTAGCCCCGCAGACATAGAATTACTACGCCTTTCAATAGCGCGAACTGACCGAACTGAACATCACAACCCAACTGATATTCGCTGTTTTTTACTTCCAACAATCATAAATACATCGACCACCAGCTAGGCTTGGATAAATTCTGCCGGCAGAATTCGGAGCAGAATAAGCGATTTTTGTGGCGAGCATTCTGCCAGCAGAAGAACGCATTTTCGAGCAGAATTTGAGCGGAATAACGGAAAAATCAGTGACACTTATGATATGCATAACAGTTGTAAGAAAAATTGAAAACTAAATACAAAACAAATAGAAAATACCTTGTGATTAATGTGATTATTAGCTAAAACGTACTTACATGATTCACTGTTTTGTCTAATATTAGTGATATAAAGTAAGATGAATGACAATTTTGCTACGCATAATGAATATCTAATTGGTATTTAAGGGTTAGGCCCAGGTTCCCTTCCACATTTGCGAAACTACATAAAGCACCGAAGGGCCGAAAATTTTTCGGGTACCGAGCCGAATTCCAGCAGAATTAGGGTGTCCGAGCAGAACTTCGACAAAATAAGCGATTTTTACGAGCACTCCCGGCAGGCAGTACAAGCCATTTTACGAGCAGAATTTACCCAAGCCTACAACCAGCAAACCATGAAAACGAGATACCCACAAAGTGCTAGTGATCGCACCATTCATACCCCACGAACTTGACCTTTTGACCCCGCTGGGCTGAGCTTCGAAAGGACTGCTGCGATAATTTTTTGTATTGGAAGTTCCCCGTTTTAGAGATTCCCTGTTTTAGAGATTCCCCGTTTTAGAGATTCCCTGTTTTAGAGATTCCCCGTCTTAGAGATTCCTCGTTTTAGACATTCTCTATTCTCGAGATTCCCCGTTTTCGAGATTCCCTATTTTAGAGATTTCTCATTTTAGAGATTCCCTATTTTAGAGATTCCCCGTTTTACGATCCTGGTAAATCTTTCCCTTCTAATGCAAGGAACGAGTAAACATCTGCCTTCTAATGCAAGGAACGAACACGCTGGATGCTGGATTGGGGTTGTCAGACATTTAACGGAACACAAGTGTGAAAAAAGGAGCTGTTCATAAAATCTTCCGACACTATTCATTCCACGCGACGACTCAACCATTTTCTTGAGGAGGAAAGGATCCTTGATAACGGATGACATCCCTGAAGTAATTGATTAGGACTTCTTTCGAGTGCGCCATGTTGACGATTTCTGATGTTACGTGTGAACTTTCGAAGAATCGATTTCGTTAATCGAAAAAAATTCGTTATCTTTCAATCTATCTACAAGAATACGTATAATCCAATTAAGGTGGTCTTATACTCAAAAAAGGTGATGTTAGGTTGCAAAAGACACTTTTTTTCAATGGCAAAATTGTAAACTTTAAACACTTGGGAATGCTGTCTTGAAATAATCTCACTCGATTTCCAGCATTAAAGCAGCGAGATTTAAGAAATCCAATCAGCATTATGCGACTTTTTCCATAGCAACGGCCATAGCAACAATTGTTTACATTTATTAAATGCGCACAAACAAGCCTCAATAAGAACATTACCCGCCCCCTCCCCCGCCTCTCTGTAAAATGACATCTGGTACTACTGTGGAGAAACACCTGACTGAGGAGAGAGTCCTGAGGTCCGAGTTTCAACCGACAAAACATGACCCAAATCTTACAGAAACGATGGTTTTTGCATCAAATTACCGTTCAGCTTGTATTTTAGTGTGGCAACTTGAATTTAACAATAGTTTTAGGATAATGAGCGACGGATAAGCTGTCTAGAATCCGTTCTCTTATCTTTAAGACTGTTTTTCTCCAATAACAGAATTTCTCGATCTGAATGAACTTTTGAGCACGATATCTCCGTGGCATTGTAACCTAGTGTTCTGAAATTTCAGCAAGATTAAAGGACTTAATTTCCTAGGTCGTAAACCTAAAAAATGCTCACGATCTCGAACTGCTTCTCAGTAAGTGAACCCTTGCCCTCTTTTTTATTTCCTTCTACCTTACTTTCTGGAAAAAAAGAATAAAAATAAATTCGAAAGAGGCCAAGCTGCTTAATTTTCGAGGTTTAGCCCCTGAAGAATTCATCTGTGGACAGATCTAAGTTGATTTCATACTTATCCAACCGTGCATTAGTTAGATATCGTGCTTACAATGAACCCCCTATTTTTTTTACTGAGAAGGCTGGTTAATCATTAACTATTATGTCATGTGACCTGAAAAGACTCAGTTTGAAGTCAGGGCGTGAATCCCTATAAAAGGATGGTAAAAGTCTCCCGCAAAGTTCTTTGTAAAGAAATTCACTTTTTGGGTATAAGACCACCTTAACCCTTTCCCGTCAGCGTTTTTCCTTAGAAAAACGCATTTTTTACCGCTAAAGCGGTTTTTTTAAGTGCTATGTTGCCAAATGCCACTAAACTTTGCTACAAAAGCGTTTTCTTACAATTTAGCTAAATTTTGAGGCAGCCTCCATTGTAAATTGTACAATATTTTGCTTTCACGCATGCGCATAAGCCAAAATTTAGACTTTTTTTGGTTTGTTTTTGTTTTTTTTTTTTTGCTGAGTCACTCCTAATTTTTTTCTCGATTCTTTTGCTTTCCTTTTTCTCTCCCTTTCTTTTCTCTTTATCTTCTATCCTTTATCACCTATCAATCCACTGGAAAAGTTTTGGCCTCAGCCCTTCTAAAAACCTGGAAATGGAACATTGATCAGCTAGGTGACTTGGCCTATTTTACCACCAACTTTGCAGCCAAAATTGGACACGTTTTTTCTGGTATAGCTCTGCTAGAATTTGGTCGATATTCAAAAACGGACACACGTATGGATGGATCTGTCTTTGCTGTGTTAGCTGCTTATCAAAACAATCTGGTGACGTCAAAAATGATGACATCACAAGTGGTTCAATGGTTCCCAACTTCAACGTCGGGAAGATACAACTCTTGGCGGGAAAGAGTTAAGGAAGGAATGCGCACGTGAAGAATGCAATCTTCATTCCAAGATCATTCATGCATGAAGCGCGTTGGCTGTAAGACTTACTCTGTTGTAGGTCCACGCCAAGGTTGCAAGAACTCCCAAGCACAAAATTGTTCAAAGACTAATTAAAAATGCTTGTTCATATAGACTACACAAGCTATAATCTGTGAAATAAATTTACGGGCTAGCCTAGTCCTTGAACGACCTTGACCACACGACCAACATGGCATTTCAAACTATCAAGAAACAGTGGCGCTTCCAAAGTCTTGTTCTTGAGATAGTGAGGGAACTTGACAGCGAATCAGGAGCCCCTTACCCGGGGCGTGTAACTTCCATACTGCTTCTGTAAAACGGTGTTTTCACAATTTTTTTTAGAGAAGCCTTTCCTGCGAATTGGTTAGAAATAGCCAATCAAAAAGTGATTGCGTAATTGATTATAGGCTGTTAATACAAAACTACGACAACTCGTTCCACACAACCTACTATGTGACGTCATCAGGATTGGTCGCTCGTGCCCTCTGTTATGTGAAAATCTTGGCTGGTGTCAACCTTTCGTACTACTTCGTCGTACTGCTAAAATATGTGTACGAGCACACTCCCTTTCCTTTAGACCTGCAAAGCGCCATGGTTGCTTTTCATCATTCCACCACGATTTTAAAAGCCCCCCTCCCAACCAATTCTCACATCGGATCTTATGTCGTTGTTGATCTTTCACAGAAGCCTTCAGATATTGCCATCATCATCATCATCATCATCATCATCATCATCATCATCATCATCATCATCATCACCATCATCATCATCATCATCATCATAATGGCTTCTTATCTGTTTGATTTAGATGTTTGTTGGAAACACAGACCCGAATACTGTCGTTCTTCGTGAGCTATATCCACCAGTCAGGGCACGTTACATCCGTTTTCGACCAACAGCTTGGCATGGTCACGTGTCAATGAGGGTGGAGCTCTATGGCTGTAGAGGTACTCAAAATTTCGTGTATAATGGCAACTGGAGTCTTTGTAAAAAGATTGCATGGGGAAAAAAGATATTTTACCATATTTTCTATATATGACACTATTCCGGGCGCGTACATTGGGAGAAGGGGAGTGGAAAAGCTATGCTTTGTTCGTCCACTTTTAAATGAAATCTAGCAGTAAAAAGCAAAAACCTTCAAAACCCCGAAAACAAAATCCCTTCTCCGCTTGACTGCTACCTTAAGTCTATACAATGAATCAATGAATGAACAATTTGGTAATTGGCCACATTAAGGAAATTGAAAGCTGACGTTTCAAGGGTTAGCTCGGCGTCAGAGTGATTCCCTCAGTCATGCCGTCATTCGTCCAATCAATCAATTTATCTATCAAACTTCTTCCATTGTAGATTTCCGATTTTCATTTTTCAGACAGTAGAACACTCGGCCACTGGCTTCTTGATGGTTCTGATCCAGGTGTACGGTCAGTAAAGCTACCAACCCTTTCAGCTTAAAATCTGTTAATCTTGACCTGGCAAAAGCTGCCATAAGTATAGACACTTTTAGTTATAACAAGGCTTACCACGCAATATTCGAGGTTTCCTGTTACTAAATGAATAGTTACTCACAAATTAACATCACCCATAATTTTACTTAAAACTGACAGTTGGTCCAAACAAGGACTGAAAACTGACATTTATAGCCCTTCTCAGCATCCTGGCCAGCGGGATAAGAAGAAAGTTGCAAGAGTAAGAGAGAAACAAACCTAAAACTAAGTCGAGGCACATCCTTGTATATGGTGAATTCTGCAAATTGAATAGAAACAACCTGTTTGTCGGAAGTAGCTATTTCAGTCGACTTCTTTTTCTCATAATGTGTTTTTGTAATTTAAATCTTATTCTTTTTTTATTGCAGGTATTATGGTTCTGTAAACATCACTGAAGGCCGATGCCCCGGTAGTAAGGCCGCGCATTTCAGTTCACTCGGCTCCTACGCTACTGTGCCAAACATAAACATCACGAACTGTGACTTCACAATTGCTTTCTGGGTAAAATCCACTGATTCTGAGGGGCCTATAATAGCAGTCCGATCAATAACTGGAAGACTATTTTACGTAGCAATCAAGGAATCCAGTGTTTTCCTATCGGTTTTCAACACGTTGGAAGAGGCACACTGGAAAAAAAATGATTGGAATCATATAGCTGTAACATGTGCACAGTTTAAGATAAAAGTGTTTGTTAACGGCGCAGAAGAAACATTAAAAGAACGATGGAACGAGTACTTCTTTCTATCTCCAGATCGCTACCAACCTTACTATGTTATTGGAAATAATCCGGATTTAATGAAAATACCATTGTTAGCCCAGCCGTTTGTTGGTTCAGTTATGGATCTTTGTGTAGTGCGAAGCGCTTTTTCTTTGGCCCAGATTTCCGACTTGTTCAAAGGTAATATTCCTCATATTTTGGGTTAAGATTTCATATAACATAAGAAAGTATTTAGTAATGTTAAAATAAAAGATGAAGAAGAAGAAGAAGAAGAAGAAGAAGAAGAAGAAGAAGAAGAAGAAGCTGTGTTATTCACTAAAACAAATTTAATCAGATACGTGATCTGATCGCAGTTTAAAAAATATTATACCTACTTGAGCATATTTAGATGTATTGCATGTGGGAGCATGATACCACAGCTCTTGAACACGCCAGTGAAATAGAATTATTAAAACCGTATCGTTATTATCATGATTATTAACCTAACCAACAATCTGAAATCGGGGAGAAGAGAAGGCGCGGTGTTGAAAGTCCTCACCTTCAACCAATGTGGCCCATGCTACCAGGGACCTTTCAGAACACCCAAAATATATTGTAATTTCCTTACCTTCTATGGTCCTTAAAACTAATTTCATTTTTTTTATCGCAAAGCTTGAGGGTTTGAACAATGTACAATCTCCGTTTTTTGTCCCTCCGCCTTTACAAAGTCAATTTGCCACTTTCAATAATCAAGGCGAAAATCATAATGTCCACACTCTTTTTTAGTCTTTTTAATACCCCTCATATCAGTAGAAAAGGCGAAACCTTAGACATAACAGCGACAGGTGCGTATGCTTATGCAAAGGGTAAAAGTTCAGCTAATGTAAATTAAGAAAATATTTTTAATTTAATGGTAACTAGTGATTACCACGAAGCTACTTTTCCTACAGTCATTTTTGATTCAAGGTTTTTCCTTGATTAAAGGCAAGCCGCTGATACCTCCTGTAATTAACAACAAAGAAAAGGAAATAACTGGCTGCAATGTGAACCTCACTTGGAGTCTCCAGACAGGCAACCCATGCTCCATTCCTTACAAGATACGCTACAGAGAAATCAAGACATTCATATTTAACAGTGGATGGAGTGGAATTTCCCAAATTACGGACAACTTTTATGTCATAGACCTTCCCTGCAACAAAGAGTATGAGATTGCAGTGTCTTTTGATGGGAAATGGGAAATTGATGCCTGGTCAACTTCTTGGCGAGTACGACCCAACTCAGGTGTGGCACTGTTTTATTTTTGACTTTTAGTCAAAATTGAGTAGGAAGTAACTAGATCACAGGATGTCACTAAACTAGGGCAGGTTGGCGTTTTTTCACGTATTGTTTACTTAAAATAACTTAAGGCATTTACACTCAAGCGTTTTGTGTTTCATTTATGCTCTTCTGACTAAAAGGGAATGGAGGTATCGTCTTGATCCCAGTTTAAAGGCTGCAGTTTGTTAAGTTGATTTTCTATTGCCTCGATATGGCACAAAGTTACCGATATACCTGATAAAGTTACTGGTAGGTTAATAAGAGTTCTCATTTTTCAATTCTGAATATTTATAAACAATAAGTCTGAATGTTAAGTTGATTTTCCATTGCCTCGATAGGGTATAAAGTCACTGGTACACCTTATACAGTTACTGGTAGGTTGACACAACTTCTCATTATTCTTCTCAAATCTGAATATTATAGGAGAAAGAAAAGAAATTAGAAATGAAACATTTCATCCCAAGCACTTTATGATGATTTTCAGTTCACGTTGACTTTAAACATGTTCGTAGTTTGCTAAGGATGTAGGAACGTTCTATCTCTTGGAAGTATTTTCTTTTTACCTTTCAGACAAAAATGATACTGCAAAGATACCAGGAATAATTGCCGGAATTGCTGTTGGTGTCATTGTCACAATAATCACAGGAATCATTTGCTACAGAAGAAGACAGAAAAATAAAAGACACGATCGTATGCCAGGAAGGTATGTCATTCAAGTTAGCTCGACGGCGTAAAGAAAAGGGGCGTTATGGCGTTGTAATTTAGATAGTATATGTTAAGGTCATTAACGCAGTCTCTATGATCTATCATGACGTCATTCCCACATGACGTTTGGGATCACTTCATGATAGATTCGCCATCTTAAGCAAAGGCCTTTTTTAAAAATCCACAATGTTTATGTAATCCTCCCGGCCCGGGCCACTAATTATACTGCTCCATGATGTTCCCGAAAATAAATATATACTATATACCCAATCTTTTCCCTTTTGGGACTGCAGTTCGTTACTACTCGCATCGTAATCTCTGTGCAAACACTTTTAGAAATCATAAAAACGCTTAAATCGGTATTGGTAGACTCCGCTGGTTCAATCACTTGGCCTAGTGTAGCCGCGGCTATTAAGTTAGGATAAATTATGTGCAACTGGGTATAGGGAATCTACCCACACGGATTTTGGACGCTTCTAACTTATTTAAAAAATATGCAAGGTAAAGCCAGCAAACGTGGTGACATTTTCTTAAATTTATCTGGAGACAATTTGTCAATAACATGTTGTTGACCATCAGATTTGATGTTACCATGGCAACCATATTTTGACAGGAACTTTTTCCAGAACTTAAATTTCCCTCTTTTTAATGAAAAATCATAACTTTCTTGAGGTAACTTTTCCATTTTTAGATCATTGCAGTGTTCCTTTATTTCAGTTTTACTTTGATTACTATTTCGTCATATCTAACACTTTTGGAGGTTCTGGAAAGATCAAGAAATCCAAAATGGCGAATCCAAGATGGACACCGTTTGAGATTGTAACGTAATTACTACGTCACGTAATGTCATCAGCTTATGCTACGAGCCTCAAAGGAAACATGTTTGGTGTAATATCTGACCCCTAAGTTTCGCTGTAATAAAATTAAATCATGCACTATTTTTCTCCAGATCAAAGTCTGACATAGTCCCGTTACTGTTACGCGAAGTGCCACCTGAGCGAGTAACCATGCTGGAGGAGCTGGGTCGAGGCGCTTTTGGAAAGGTTCACAAAGGAGATTTAAGGGAATTGCCAAAACGTGAAGTGTTTTTCAAGCCAAGGGAGGAAAGAGTGGACACCAGTGAGGAGAGAGTGGTTGCCATAAAAGTTCTACTTGGTAGGCCTACCCTTGGTGTACGTTATAAATTTGTGCTTTCCTGTAGCTTTCGAAACATAAGATGATCGATCTATGGAGAGTTTTCCCGGCAAATTACTTTGAACAATTAGTTATGACGAAACAATAAAAAAGGTTTCTGTAATGCTGAAGTTAACGTTTATGAGACAAGAATAAAAAAAAAAAGGAGAGACGTTGAATCAAAACTGCCTTTAACGTTTTTAATCACTTTTTCATCATTTTGATGCGTTATGCCCAAAATATTTCGATATCAGTCTAGACAAATGACGTGGAATGTTGCCCGGTGCATTTCTCGGAATTACAAAGGGAATGTCAGTTGAATGTCACCTAAAAAACGCTTAGACTTTCTAGTAGAAATTACCTGCCCCTAGAGTGACGTAAAATGACGTAAAAGAACGCTCAAGACAGAATAGCGTACCCTCGAAGAACAAAAGAAAATTCAGTCATCGCAATATTAATTTTAGTATTCGTTTCAATAATCCGCTTCTGGAGGTTATTTAACCTTTCTGACCGTTTCGCGCCAAAGCTTCGTGTGCGCTATGTTTTAGAGCAAAGTAACCCATCCTATATATCAATTTTAAGCTTATAGAATAAGAAAGCTGTGAAATAAGAATTTAATGGATTGAGGAAAAAATGTGGTCGTTAAGGCAAGTCAAACTAGAATTTACCGATTGTTACAAGCGTTGGAGCCGATAATTATAAAACTAAAGCGAAATTCGCAAATGCCCGACACTGGTTTAAAGGAGAACTGTTGGAGAAGCAGGGTGCCAGATTTCACTTCTGTACGATACATTCTCTGCTCCATCAATTGGTTTATAGGAAGCAAAGTTACGAAAAACTAAAACCGGGAAAAAAACAGCCTTGAAGATTTTACATACAGATTAAACAATGTGAAACGTCTTACAGTCATGACAAACAGGATACCCAAGCCTTCCCATCAGGGATTCTAAACTTTTGTAAGAAATTATTCAATTTCACCAATTTCAGTCCGTACATGATACGCCAGTTTAAGAGTACGGGTATTTGTTTCTTGAAGGAAAATATCTCCGGGTTGGTATAAATAAGGAGTTTGAGACCAGCACAGTTGCTGCACAAGTACTTAACAGTCTTCGTATCGTCCATTCAAATCGCCAATGGCCTAAAAATGGCCGGTATTTCACCAGAATAGGATATAAATTAATGCATTCATTCGCCTGATTAGCAATACTGGAAATTAATAAGATACTTTCGACTCGCCAAAAGTGAAACCCTGGGAAGAATTTTGGAAAGAGTAGATCATTCCTTCCGCTCACAAATAGGAAAAATGCATTTCAGCTTTAATGGTTCTGATCAATACAAATGTGTAAGTAATTAATTGGCCATTAAAATAATGTAAAGTAAAATAACGCTAGCATTTTTTTTTTACTTTTAGTTTAGCTGGATAAGAGTTAGTTGATCTCAAGCGACAGGCCCGACATCATTTGAACCAACCAGGAATCTTCTGTGCTGAATTACTGAATCTAGCCTGTAAATAGGCTAAGCGCTGGGGGAAAAGCCCGGAAAAAAATCGGCGAGCGGAGAGAGCCGAGCGTAAACTTGGGGTAGAGGACGGGGCAGTGGGGCCTGTGAACACAGGTTTCATGCCGCCGTTCCAGGGAACCCGCTGAGTGCTAGATCCTGCTGCAGTCTCCGATTGGCAGATCACTGATTGTTGACAAGTTTGATTGACAACCCTATTTTGTTGCCGGATTTGCATATGGTGTCTCAAAGCAATGAACGTGATATCCTCATGCGAACGATTTACGGATGAGCTCTTCCAAATAGCGTTGAGCAATTCGCTTCGGGACTTCATTCATATAACGGGAAAGGGTGAACAGAAACGCTATTTACGATCTGTGGCAGAAGGAAAGGATGTTTTTGGAATTTTTCCTACTTGATTTAGAAACAATTTGATATTCCAAATGCTTCCACGAGTCCACGCGCTGTGTTGATACGTTTATTCTTATCTCGCTTCGCCGAAGGTGTAATTCCTTCCGGCGAATGAAGCGCCAGTAGCTCTTACAGCCACAAGTCAACGACTTTTTACAAAACCGACAATGAAGCTCGCGCTCCATTTGAAGAAAGCCGGAGAAAAGCGCTCGATTTCCCGCGATCTATATACATTCCAATGCATCCAACCGAAGATAATTGCATCTTGATGACAGATCCTTGACAGGTAAATTACAAGCGGACCAAATAGCGGCTTCAATCGTTTGTCAACAGGCTCTCCCCCTTCCCTCTGCCTCTCCTCCACTCCCCACCCTCTCCCCGTATCTTCGTTTGTTCTAGTCCTTTGTTTTCTTCGCTCTTTTCCCGACCAAAGAGCTAATTCACAGGCTATACTGAATCGTTTTCAGGTGGCTGTTAGTTCATTTCAATTGTTTTATGTTGGATTTCATTTTGACGTTTGCTTTGGTTTGTTTTCAGAAAGAGCCAGCGAGGAAGGTAAACAACAATTTCTTCGGGAAATTGAGCTAATGAAGGAAATTGGCTTCCACAGGAATATTATGAGCATGCTCGGCTACTGGGTCAAGTCGGAGCCCATCATGTTAATCTTAGAGTATGTCCCACACGGGGATCTTCTTCAGTGGCTTAGAAACAAAAGGAACCAGGTGCGAGTCTGCTTTAACTTCGTGTTTTTAAGGAAATCTGGGGACAGTTTTGCTTTTTCTTCGTTGATTGACGGAGGAATAAATAACTGTCCCACGGACGAGATCTTGTGGTTGTTGCACAAATGTTGCCCTTGTGTTGTTTCTTGACCGTCTGAAAGCTTTTCAACGGCATTTCAGCCAGCTTTTAGGTTTCCGAAGCCGTTACCCTTCGATCAGCAAAGTCAACAAGCGTCTTCGTACTACATCAAAATAGAATATCAAAATGTTTATTTTCGTCTCTTCTTAAAAGAAGAAATTTTTCCGTTCGTGTATCCTGTTTTGTTTTGTTAAAACAATCCTTTGTGTGCCCTCTTAAATCGCCAGGGGACAAGTTGAATCGAATCTTCCAACAAGGAATTTTTATTTTCAGTTACGTCAGCGGAAATCAAACATTGCACCCTACAAGATTATTTAGTAATCAAAACCGGAAATCGGCTGTTCTCATCGACTACGCATGCTTCACAATCACCACAAGTACAGAATCACCATACGATCCATACAAAAACCTATCCTAAGAACAATAGCAGCGTTGTTGCTGTGATCTAACGCTATTTCTCTTAAATTGTAATGTAACATATTGTATACTATTGAGCGTGAAATCATGGATAAACGACACAAGTTATCACTCTAAGCAGCAGGAACCCCAAGCACCCGAATATCTAACACACCCACACCTGAAAATAATGAAAGTGTCTGCGACATAGCCCGATGATGCAGCGAAGCTCCTCTCTTGGGAATACCAAAGATCTTAAGCGAATATCGGCGACTCTACACGACAGAGCAAGCTCGCAAAAATAACCACAGGAATGTACTCAACCTCACTAAAATATCTCGTAGTTGCTATCGCAACCACGAGATAAAACCTAGATACAGTTATGTCAAAATAGGTTTATCCCTGGTTTTAATAGGGCGTTAGAGTGTTTTTGTAGCAAAACGCAATATCTCAATCTTATCTTATCACCTAATGTTTACCTTAGGATCAATATTCGAGGTCATCGACCCTTTGCTATACAGTAAACTGAGGCAAAGGTCAACTAAGAGACAGTTAAACTGAAGAGAGTTTCAGCTTTTGTGAAATCGTCCGTGTGAGTTCACATCCAATCGGCAAGTCGATCTGCTGTGCAAGGTCACATACACGTTGTAATCCCCTGTGGTATTGCATTGTGGGCCAAGATGACAGTCGCTATACGGCTTACCAAGGATAAAAAAATATTGCTACTTAAAGCACAACGCTAAATTTTGGCGTGCTCCTATTGGTCGAAATTGACCACGTGATGCGATAGTGTCTCTCCTCAGCGGGCGTCTATCAGCGCATAGGGCCCATTTTTGGTTTTCCGCTCATAATTTAGCGTTATACAATAAAAACAAAAGAGTTCTTGAGTCTCAGGCCCTGAGTGATAGGTTCCCTTGGAAATGTGATGTTCAAACTTCATATAAACCCTCTAACTACGTTCTCGGGCTAATATTTGTTGGGTGAACATCAAATTTCCTCGGGCAACCTATCACACGGTAGTGCCTTCGACAGAAGAACTCTGTTGTTTAAATAGATGCCCACCTTGCACACCATTTGAACGTAAAAGCCAAATCTTTTTACGTTCAACATCAGAGAGGTAAACTCTGATATCTATATATTAACAGGAACAAATGTCGGAAAAAATCAAATGCCCTGAGCGGGATTCGAACCCACGACACCCCGATCTCATGGAAGGTGCTCTAACCACTGAGCTACCAAGGCAACCACAGTGGAGTGAGTCGAATATTTGCTACAAAGGAAACATTGATTACCAGACATTTGCTCCCAGGCCTCTCGGACTGGGAATTACTTCTGGGGCTCGTCGAGACGCATTGTTCATCGGACCCAGATGTTATAGACCATTACAAATGTACGTAATACGGCATATTTCGAACAAATGTTCATCATCAGAGAGGTAAACTCTGATATGCCTATCTATATATTAACAGAACAAATGTCGGAAAAAATCAAATGCCCTGAGCGGCATTCGAACCCACGACACCCCGATCTCATGGAAGGTGCTCTAACCACTGAGCTACCGAGGCAACCACAGTGGATTGAGTCGAATATTTCTCTGATGATGAACATTTGTTCGAAATATGCCGTATTACGTACATTTGTAATGGTCTATAACATCTGGGTCCGATTAACAATGCGTCTCGATGACCCCCAAAAGTAATTCCCAGTCCGAGAGGCCTGGGAGCAAATGTCTGGTAATCAATGTTTCCTTTGTAGCAAATATTCGACTCACTCCACTGTGGTTGCCTCGGTAGCTCAGTGGTTAGAGCACCTTCCATGACATCGGGGTGTCGTGGGTTCGAATCCCGCTCAGGGAATTTGATTTTTTCCGACATTTGTTCCTGTTAATATATAGATAGGCATATCAGAGTTTACCTCTCTAATGATGAACATTTGCTCGAAATATGCCGTATTACGTACAAATCTTTTTTATGCTTTGCACAATTAGATCTTCATTCTTAACAGTTGCCACTTAAATTATATATATACTTTTAAATATCGGTCTTTTTTTTCCACTTACCAAAGACCCAACTTCCTGATGGTGGTTACACCACAACTAGGTAAACGTGATTTCCCCATTATAATATTCCCTTGGTTATATAGCTTGGGTTTAAATCTACCTGGGTATAATGATAATGCTATTATTTAAAGTGGAAGTGTACTTAGCTAATCCAGCTTAAGTTCCCGACCATTTACTGAAATAATCGTAAGCAAATAATCAAATTGACGCGGTACTCGAACTCGGGACCTCCGGGTTGCGAGGCCAACGCGCTGACCACTCGGCCATACTGCCCCAACATAAGGAGAAAAAAACAGTACCCAGGGAATTCAGCGAGTAAGTGTTTTGGCTGGGTAACTTAAGTGGCGCAAACATGGACGATTGAAATATGTTTTTCTTTGTGGACCGAACAAGAAGACGACGAAACAGCTCCAACGTATACGACGCCAAATTCTTGGTCTGTTGCGTTTCCTAACACGTAAAAATTTCCGATACACATAAAATAAAAAAGTGCTGTGAGCCTCATCATTCCGTTACAAATGCAACACTCACAACATTGCTTGAAAAGGAGCTATCTTCAATCTTTTATACGTGGACGCCGTTTGCAAATTGGGTCATGTAGCTGATCACGCACTGCACGTGCAGTGTCCAAAACACGGCTTCTCTACCTGGGGAAACCGAACGGCCGTATACCTCGGGACACCGAACGGCCCCTAAAACCACAAAGGAAAATGCACCCAGATAAATTTTCACTTGGTAAAAATCGATTACACGGGAAAATGTCACTTTCCCCACAGTAGTTTAACCTAGGTAAAGTTGTTTCAAATAACCACGTCTTTTGCCTTTGTAATTTTGCAGCTTAAGTTGAGGAATACTGCTGATGTTGACATCTTTGAAAATGTGACAACTTGTTTAACTGAGGGCAGCATTTTTGATCATGGAAGCTCAAAACTACATACTGGTGTCATGGACGAGGAAGTCATTTCTGAAGAAAATGTAAAAGAAGGGAAAATAGAGGAAGGAAATGTAGAGGATGAAAAAGAAGGAGAAGCTGAGGCCGAAGAGATGGAGGACAAAAGCCCAACCATCCGAAATTTTACTGCTGGAAAAAGAGAAAACGAAGGGAAGACACAACCAGTTGGTTCGACCTTGGCGGTGCCTTCGATCAAGTTTGGTCGTGTCCCGAAAAGAAAAGAGAATCTCACTCCACCAGAATCTAAGGAAACTGGGCAAAAGGAGACACCAGAAGAAGGTTTGATTGCAGCCAACGAGGGCAGTGCAGAAGTTACGATCACCATCCAGCAGGAGGATGAACATCCTGGCGGTGATAAGGAAGACAACGAAGTTATTTCTAATAAAGACGTTCTTTGTTTTGCATGGCAAATAGCCCAGGGAATGGTTAGTAGGCATCCTAAAGAGGAAGACCAGGAGGGAATTTAAAAAAAAATAACACAAAACCTACAAGACCCTTGGTCGTTTTCTATTTCAATAATATGAGATAAAATCAATCTTCTATCTTCGTTTTATCCCACCTCCAAGCCGATCATCTGTGTAATGGATGATCTTCAACAACTTTCAAAACAAAATAAAAGAATAACATAGCAAGTCAAAGTCAGGCTAGCAGACTAAACTCTATTTTAAAATTTTATTTTGCTGGCTAGTGTCTCTATGACTTCATTCTTGTACCATCATCGTGTAAATAAATCCGCTTGATCCCCATCTGCCCAAATTACGATTCCCCCCATGAAAATAGAATTCTCCTCCTTTAGATATGAACAGGATATGAACAGGAACTTTTCTTCAAAATTGTCTAGCTAGTCTTGAATTGATATGTTTGTGACTGTTCATTTAAATGTCGTGTTCCACAAAACATATTGTTTACTTACTTATTCACTCAGCCTTTCTTGCGGCAGGATTACTTGGCCAGCAAAGGATTTGTCCATCGTGATTTAGCAGCCAGAAACGTTCTTCTTGGTGAAGACAGAGCAGTGAAAATTGCTGATTTCGGTTTGCTGCGCCATATGAGTGATAGTGACATATACGAGGTGAAGACCGTAAAAAAACTGCCCATCAAATGGACAGCACCCGAGGCGCTACAGACCGGCAAATACACTTCTAAGTGTGATGTGTAAGTATATAGAAACCCATTGTCTGCAGATAATATTGTACGTAATATATCAAACACGAGATTAAGAGTGTTTCATCAGGATATCCAAACCCCGAGAAGTGGGTTGAAAAAACGAGGCGCAGCCGAGTTTTTTTGACTGACTTCGAGGTGTTTGAATACCTGATGAAACACTCTTTCGAGTTTTTGATATGGCTTCTCAAACCACTCATAATTCTTGGAGAAGTTCAAAGCAAAAGTTCGCAAAATTTTATGATAATTAAGATCCGGTATCCAAACCACCGTCACGGTAGTGATTTCCTTTCTTTTCTCTTTATTAATTATTAATGAGTTTGAGAAATGTAGATAAGATACGAGACAATGTATTGTTTCATATCTAAACGCTTTCATTAGTGAGCCTCTCACAGCATGAGAGCGTTGAGGCGCCCTTCTTTCAAACACACAACTTTGGATTTATCAACTGAGCAGTTAAAGCAAATTGGCCTTGATAGCTCACGTTTCGAGCGTCATCTCGGAACTTTAAGTTGTGTTCCACTTCTCCAACGACGCAGCACTACTGAACAATTTCTTTTGACTTTCAAACACGTGAGTTAAATAATGAAACGTTCTGTGCACGTATTAGATGTAATTTATAGCCCACCAACTATTTGTCTAAGAAAATGTCCCAGGAAGGGCAAAAAGAAATTGCCAGCGATCTTCTCAGTCAGCGACTAAGGTAATCGTTAAATCTTCTGTCGTTGTGATTGGCTTTGGCCTGATCACTTGCCGCGGAAAAAAAGCAGCAGGCAAATGAAAAAAACCTACGACTGGCAAAAAATACAGGATTTTTTTTTCTTTTCGTGTATAAATAATTTAAGACATCTTTTCTCTTGAAAAGTTGATGTTCTTACAACTAGGTTAGTGGCAATAAGTTCTTAAGACACCTTGCAGGCTGTAAACGTTGCTCGAAAATATAAAACGATCATATTGTCCAATTACAAAGCAAAGTTGCGAAGAGGTTAGGGGTTTTAAAGAGAATTAAGCATCTGCTCCCTGTTTATGCAAGGAAGATCTACGTCCTACAATGGTCATCCCAATACTTGAATATGCAAGTATCGTATGGGGCGACAAAAACAACAAAGTTTTAATGGATTCTATCCAAGTTCTCCAAAATAGAGCAGCCAAGGTGGTCCTGGATAGGGTGCCACATTCGTCTTCAACTGAAGCACTTGCAGATCTGAACTGGGTGAATCTTACAACCAGAAGACAAATGAAACGCTGCCTTTATATGTACAATTTAATAAACTCGGACAATAGAAACAACATGATCGTCCAAGGTTCAGATCGTCACAGTCACAACACTCGGTCAAAGAACACTGTTCGAATTATAAAATCAGATACTAACTGGGGACTGCTTAGATCCCTAAATAGTGCCTTACTTGACTGGAATGCTCTGCCTATGAAGATGAGAAACCTATCTTATAATGCTTTTAGAATATCGTTACATAACAGGTTTAAAGTTTAAAATAGCTTTCCATTTTCTTCAACTTAAGTAGAACTTAGGTGTTTAATCCCTCTTTTAATCTCTTCTTTTCTAATATTTAAATATTAGCATTTTAGTATTTTTAGTTAAATTTTATCTTGTTATATTTTCACAGTGCCCTATTGAAAACCACCTTGCGTGATATAGGCCATCTGTACAAAGAATTGCTTTATTATTATTATTATTATTATTATTATTATTATTGTTATTATTATTATTATTATTATTAAATCATCATTGCATGGTGAAGTGGGAGGGAAGGGACCTTGACCCTCGACAGAAGTGATCCACTAATTAGAAAAAATTGAAAGATAGTAAGATTTGCAGTTTTGCTGTAGTTAATTGTGTTAAGGCTAATTTACACGCTGCGATTTGTCGGGCCGTTTTGACGGCCACGACAAATCCGGGAGCGAATCGGCGCGTGTTAATGACGATCCGATGCGCCCGCGACTCCAATCCGACAAGTCGGCCGATTCAGAAAAATCTGTGACTGCTTCACAGATTTTGGCGTGTCGGGCCCGATTTTAAGAACGAAAACGCAACCTGCAAAAGAATTGGCGCAAAACAAATTATATCTGCGGTATTTTAGCTGAAAACAAACTAACTAGTTAACACCTACCTTTTTGTTTTCCAAAACGTTTTGACTATAAAAAATGCATGTGCAGTCCTTGCATTGTACATAAACCGATTCGCTTCCCGATTTATCGTGGCTGACAAATCGGACCGACAAATCGCAGCGTGTAAATTAGCCTTTATCCAAGCGGTAATCAGGGCCATTGCCAACTAGCTTGAGAAACTAACATTGTTTTATCCAAACTCCATATTTATATGAAAACTTTGATATTTTTAATACTCCGTGTGTTTAGATGGTCCTTCGGAGTACTTCTGTGGGAACTGGCTACTATGGGTAAGATGGTTCTCAATCTGATTTACCGTTATATTACTAACTCTATCACAGTAGTATATTCGGCATGGAAATTAGGATTAGAATTGAAAGACGTGTTAGGTAATTTTAACATGCTTTGTTTAAATTTCTGCTTTCGCAACAACTCACTTGTCCTTCAAACTGTTAGAATTGTTCTGATAAATCATCCATGTTAGAATCCTTCCGAACACACCTAGTTTTGGGAAGTTGTTTGTCCTTTTTTGTCAGCTAGCATTATTTCTCCTTGATGTGACACTTAGGGGGCGTCCCATACCCTGACATAAGCAGCAGACGGATATACAATGTTCTTAAGACCGGATACCGCATGGAGAAGCCAAAAACGTGTAACGAAGAGATGTAAGTACAATTTACTGACTCTTCTATGATCGGTAAAGAAATTCAGCGATAAGGCATTTAGCAAAATCCATGAGGTAAAAGCTTATTTTCCTTAGACAAGGACTTTATGGGGATTTTTAAGGTCTGAGGTTGTCCTTACATATTACCGAAAAAATTAAAACAAATATTCGCTTCACGGTAAATACCCACCACCGTACCGGAATAATTGCTTTAGCGCAAACCACGCAGGTAAACAGCCAGCCACCAAAATTTATTTCTTTTCTTTTTTTCCCCATAAATGGTAAAAAACTTGTCAGAAGTTATTGCTTGGTCGGTGGGTGTATAGAAACGCTATCCAGAGTTTGAGTAGCCAGTCAGAGCGCGTGAAAAACATTATTCACTTGTGTGCTACGTACTAAATGGCATTATTTCTCCGAGACATTGCAGCTTTGGAAATTCGATTCCTTTATTTTTCCTGCTCGCCAAAATTTACCCTCGTTCAATTCCTCTCTTTGATGTCCAACTCAAGAATCGCTATTTTTGCTCAGGATTGAAAACATGATAATACAGACTTAGCTCTTTTTATTAGGTATTGCAAATTTTTTTTTAACCAAATAGGTACATGCTAATGCTGGACTGTTGGAAGGATGATCCAGATGAACGACCGACATTCGCACAGCTGGTCTCAACATTGGAGGAAATGCTGGAAAGTGATACTCCATATTATCATTTTCCTCAATTAGATGAAAGCCAGCCATGCTACAGTAGCGAAGCTGTCAGTACCAGCAAGACGGTAGAACTGGAAACAAATGCATGATACGTTAGCACTGTTGATAAAGATTGGCTGAAGTTAAGAACTGATTCAGGCGATAGTTTAAAGTTATTCAACCAAATTAAAAAATATGTAGCTCATCATGATTCGCTATTTAATGGAAGGCCAAGCTGTTGTGAGGCAATTGTGTAATCGCTTGGAAGGTATTGTTTGTTAGGGATTGTCATTTAGCAAGTCCAATAGAGAAAAAGTGAATTTCTATTAACCTTTGTGTTTTGCCTTTAATGAAAGGTGATTACCATCTATCAGATCTGTTCAACAGGATCGGTCAGTCACAAACAGTGTGCGTTGGTTTGAAACACTTTCTGAACTGAATTTTTCCAACTATGGATTGGTCAGTCACAACACGTAGGCACCAGACACAGACTTTCTCTGCTAGCTTAATCGATCAGTTACAAATAGAAGGCATTATTTTGAAAATGTTTCCGGTACAGGCTGTTTTATGCTAGCTGGATCTGCCAGTTACAAATAATACGCATTACTGTGAAACTGTTTCTGATAAACTTTCTCTACCCTTAGACTAATATTTCTTAGATATTCCTTCCCAACTCGGAAAACGCTGTTAATCAGTAATTTTGATGATGAAGTTAAAGGCAGGGGCACGAGAACTCATTTGTGCACGATTTTTTACCATTTGTATATTCATACAGCTACGTCTGAGAAATGGTAAAAGCCACAATTGAAATTGGTGTTGTCCAAGACCATAGCGCTATTCTATTAAACATTTAGGGTTCATTTTATACAGTATGCACGAGCTTTCCAGGAAAATCAATCATATTCATTTTATTCCTGCTATGTATAATTACATTGGTCTGTATACTTGAAGAAACCCATCTTACTTATAGACTTGTCAGTGAGCTGTTGGCGTTTTATATAATACACTTTAAGAAGGCTAACTTTTAAGTTAACATTTAAAGGAAGTTGTTTAAGTGTTTTAACAATGCACAGTAATTTTCAAAGAGTTATTTTAACTCCAAAACTGGAGTTAAAATTTTAGGTTAAAAATAACCCCTTTTTTGGGGTTATTTTAACTCCTATTTCGGGGTTATAATAACTCCAGTGGGGGAGTCACTTTAACTCTATAAAAGGAGTTATTTAAACTCCATATAGGAGTTACTATAACTCCAAAAGTGGAGTAAAAACTTTAGGTTAAAAATAACTCCTTTTTTGGGGTCATTTTAACTCCCAAATTTAACTCCAATTTCGGAGTTACAATAGCTCCAACGACGGAGTCACTTTAACTCTACTCCATCAAAGACTAGGGTTATTTTAACTCTGCACCATCAAAGACTAGAGTTATTTTAACTCCATAATCAGAGTTGTAGTTACTCTGAAATCAGAGTAAAATTAACTCCGGTACATTCACCCTGTTAGTTTCTTAGATAAAAAGCAACATCACACAAATTGACTGTCACTATAAAAGGTACAACATTTTAATTCAATCCTATTTCATTTCCTTATATGAACAATAGTTTCTTACAGAATTTGAATTAACAGTAACATTAATGTAAATTTCTAAGACACTATAATCATATAAGTATATTATATAAAATGAAAATAAAGCATGTACAAGTATGTATAAATAAAACATGATTTAAATATATATATATATATATATATATATATATATATATAGATATATATATATATATTAAATTCTCTTAACATTTTTCTGTATTTTATATTTCCAAAAAATATCATAAATTTAGTTGTTCTTCAATATGACTACCTCCATCTGCATGCATCCATGGAGCATAAAAAGAACTTTATAATTAAGGCTGGGTAGTTTTGTGAAATACCCTTTAGAAAGACTGATGTCCTTTAGAACCTCTGATAATTCAATCTACAGAAAATACATGGTTACATAAAACCTTTTCAAATTGTTTCACATTTTGACTGAAAAACCGGAAGAACTCTGGTGAAGCCCTAATGAACAATCTTCGCAGGTAAGAAAGTCAAAACTTTATGAATTCGAATTTGAAGAAAGTTGGAATTCAAATGACAATATAGGAAAATTCAACAACACTATCTTTTGTTTAAAATTATAACTGGCTCAAAATTCAATTTTCTCAAATTATTATGTCGAATAGGAACAAAAAATTTCTTTTGTGTGCTTTAAAACCATTTTAAACTTTTTCCCCCTTAAGGAGCATTGAGGGTTTTAAGTCACTATAAATACTGGTATACACCTAATTGCAATAATGTTGTCATAGAACAAAGAAAAAAAAGAGAACAGAACAAAGCCAAATAGGAATTCATTAACCATGGAAATTACATTGTCAGAGACATGTATGTATCAATTGAGATGATAAGACAACAGTATTGCAATTAGATTGCATACAGCTAAAATGAAAATAAAGAAAGTACAAGTGATTTACAATTAAAACATGATTTTAAAATATAAATTAACAATTCTCTTAGAGTGATTTGAATTAACCCGTGAAATAGATACTAAACTATTACGCAGTGCACTATTACACACTAATTCCATTGTTTTCTTTTGTTCAGCTTTGACTATTAGACACTAATTGTTAGATATTGTTTCACGGGTTAAGTTAAATCACTCTAACTTTTTTCTGTATTTTATATTTCGATTAACCCGCAAAAATTAATGTGATTCAATATCACTACCTTCAGCTGCATGTATGCAGGCATGTATGGAGCATAAAGAACTTTATAAGTAAGGCTGCAACAAACAGGATACAATAATTTTGAAAATGTGCCTTCAGAAACACCAATGTGCTACATCACCTCCAATTATTAATCTGCAGAAATGCATGGTTACAGATTTCATTTTTGCCCCTTGTGATATAAACAAATATCAGCTACAGTGGTTACTAATCACAGGATCACCCATGTGAATTTTGGGAAATTGAATTAAGATTAAAATTGATTGTACTAAATTTTGACTTAAAAACACTGGTCGCGAGCCAAATGATGAACAATCTTCCTGGGTAAGAAAGTCCAAACTTTATGAATTCAAATTTGAAGAAAGCTGGAATTGAAATGAGAATAAAGCAAAATTCAGTGCA
The DNA here is from genome assembly GCA_964030785.1 of Siderastrea siderea. NCBI lineage: Eukaryota > Metazoa > Cnidaria > Anthozoa > Scleractinia > Rhizangiidae > Siderastrea > Siderastrea siderea. The sequence goes on along the minus strand of OZ034966.1, from coordinate 67,249,320 downwards.
TGTTTGTTCAAACACAACTCCATCTTTTCTTTAAAATTATAACCATAAGTCCATGAAGTATGATCGTGTGGGGGAATGTACTCCTGAGAAGGACTGTTTGTGGTGACATTGACTGACATTCATGACATCATCAGAGCCAGCTGGCTTGACCCTGATGATGAATTCGCTCAGGTTGTTGAAACTTCAGTCAATGTCACCACAAACACTCCTTCTCGGGACTACACTCACCTGGACAATCATACTTCACCAACTTATGATATGACTCATGGGTCCAAACCTTTCACAAAATTACAACCGGCTTAGGAAAATTTTAATTGTCATTTACGGCCCACCTTCACCCAAAAGGCCTTGTGCACCGCGGTTGCTGTTTATGAATTTCGTGTAACACGAAATTGTTTCTGAGCAGGTTTTGAAAATCGTCATCTTGTTGAAAATCGTCCATAAGCATGCAGGAATTTATTCTTCAATTATCAAGCTGTTGTTTCCAGGAATTATTTTGTGACTATGCTGGCCAAACATATTTTTTTTCACTCCTACTTTGTCCAATATGTTTGCTGCCAAAGATACCTCGCAGTTGAAGAATTGAAGATGCTGGATGGTTATCCCGAAGGAAAATATTGTCAGTACTCGTCTCAGAGGAGCTTGTGTTATGAAGCAAAAAAACAAAACAAAACAGAGATTTAATGAATCTCTTGTAGTGATCTGATTGTATTGGATGTGGGACCTTCGCAAGTAAGTTTGATTCGTACAATTCGATTTTATTCGCGGGATGTAAACAAAATGGCTCACGACTGTGAAATAAATGAATGGTTTTGCAGAATTGTTTTCTTTTCTTCCTCTGTGTCTATCGTCGTACGATTGAATTCAATAATAGTTTTCTTAGTTAGCCATAGGTTCAGGTAGATTTGATCAAAGACTAGTTCATATGTATGGCTGGCTTTCAAAGGTTAGAATAGTAATGCAGGAGTCACCACTCGGCAGACAAATGCTATTTTGCGAGCGATAATCAGTGAGTTGCTATCCAGCTGTATACGCTGTTTACATGTATTCCCCTTCAGACCAACCTCCATAATGACTTGGAAAGACCTTCAAAATCATTGTTACTTTATAAGACAATAAGATTGCAATTTGCAAACAAAAACAATCGAATGTCAAAGTAAATGTTAGTCGCTTGCTGGCACTTAGAAATGCAAACATAAACTGAGTACTCGCTTTCTATTTCATTGAAACTCTCATGTGGCGAACTACACATAATTCCAACGTTTTGGGGAGTAAATGCATTCCATGGAAGCCAAAAGACTTGTAGATTGAGGTTGTTCATGTAGATTGGTGCAAATCGCTACGAGTTCGCTGTTTCAATTTGTTTTAAATATATCTGACGATTTTCTCGCTCGCAGAAATATTCTGCCAACCAATCAGATCACGAGAAGGACAATAAAGCCATTTGAAAACAATAACAAACCGTCGCAAGGCCATTTGGGTGAAGGTGGGCCTTAAAGTACAAGGACTGGTAAAATTGTTCATCATATTACCAACACAGCTTTTTTGAATTAACATCCACCAAAAGTCAAAGTTGGCTTCTTGAACTTGCACCTACACGCATGAATGCAATTCCTAAATAACCTCCACAGCCAATTAATAAATAAAATGAATGAATTTTAGTCAAACATGGTATCATCCATTTTCTCAAATGCTTGACATCTGCAGAGAAGCAGGCCCTTTCATGTGGTCAACAACAACATAGTTTCCAACAGCCTATAAAACATTGTTAAAAAAACACAATGATATCATTCACGTTTTCTTGCAATGTAAATTAGTTTTCATCGAGTAAAAAAGGCTAAAACATGGAGGTCATTTAAGATTGTTTACCTTCCAATAATATCTTTCAAACAAGAATATTTCCACTAAAGAATTGTTGAACTCTGTGCATTTAAATGCTACAGTTTTCAATGGCAATCCCAGACTTTATATTGCTAACAATTATTGCAACTAAACAGTGTCAAAAGAACTGAACACGAAGATGCAGGCATACAGCTTTACAGCTAACCGTTTGTATTCACCTTAAGCTTCCTAGCTAGTAATATCTCCTTTGAATGACAATATGGTCGGAAGCCTTTAGGCTGAAAGTAAATTGAAGTTCCAAGCTTAAGCTTACCGGCAAAACGTCCATATTTCCTACGTTTGTCCTTTTGCCAATTCAACAACCCGCCAAAACAGTCGTTGATCCACTGTTGTTAATATGTTCACAACGTCGATTTCATTTGTTCACTTCGATCCAGATGCCATATGCAAGGCTCCAAAACAGTTCTTGGCACGTAATCCAATGCAAAAGATGCAATCGTCCACCTTTATTTTAACTTGAGAGATGCTTTTTTTCCTCAAACTACGAACAAATGCTGCCTAGCTAAATGAATCTTGCTTCCTTCGAGCAACCGTCACTTTCAAAATGGCGCCTGTCGCCTGCTCTAATGTTACAAAGATCACATGACTCAATATTGACAACTGCTGGCCAGTGAATGCAGGCGCATTGATTTCGGGCTCTTGAATTGAAATATTATAATTCACGCCATTTTAGACAGGAACTGACCAAACTTTTGATTTCACGTGGATGAATTACCACAATATCTGTTGCTTTATTTCCGAAAAATGCGTTCATAATTAAATTGAGATCAAAGTTTATCACAGAAATGATTCGCGAGTCCCTGCACTCCGCCTTCAACCCTAACCCCCCAAAATAAGATGTACCTCTTGTAGCAGAGTAAAAAATACAATGATAAAGAAAATGACTCTGATAGGGAGTTATCCCAACTCCTCCAAAACGACTCCGTCAAAGTCACTCCAGAATTACTCTCTAAAAGGAGTTAAATAAGTCCACGAAAATAACTCCCAAAAGATAGTTATTTTAACCCTTGTTAGAGAGTTAAAATCACTCCAAAATTACTCCCTAAGGGGAGTTGAACTAACTCCTCCAAAATGACCCAGAAAAAGAAGCTATTTTAACTCTCCTTGCAGAGTTAAACTGGAATTTAACTCCAAAAAAAAGAGTTAAATTTAACTCCAGAGGAGTACAGTTTAACTCCAGGTTGGAGTTATCATAACTCCCACCAGCGTAACTCCAATTTAGGGGTTAACTTAACTCCCCTAAAGAATACAGTAACTCCTTTTCGGAGTTAAAATAACTCCTTTTGGAGTTAAAATAACTCCCAAAAAAATAACTCCACCTTAAGGAGTTAGTTTAACTCCACTAGAGGAGTTAAAATAACTCTTTGAAAATTACTGTGTGAAGGTTCAACTTCTAAACTTAACTTCCCCTGTCATATTTTTGTAACTGTTTTTACTAAGAAGCTGAAATAAACTAAAGCATTGACATCACTAAATGAGTCCGAAGCTATTTTTTAAACTGGTTTTTTTCCCATTGTCCCTTTTCGACATCCATAATGAGGATTGCGAAGACTTCCACACCAAAAATAGGCCAAAAATAGGTAGTGAGTTTCTCGACGTTTTAATTAGGATATTTTTAGATGCTGTTACTGCGCTGTGCTACTGTTTATTTTCCGCTGGTAATGACCTATTCTTTGACCATTAGTTTCAAGTTTCTATACCTTGCCATAACCATGTGAGTGAGTCAATTTTTCCGATGTAATTTTTCACTCGAGGAAAATGAACGCAACTCACTACAACTTCTCTACGTGGGATGTTTTAGCTGCATATAAAATTCACTTTCCTCCTCAAAAAGACACATCGCTTTTACTCTTTTCTAGTTGAAACAGAAAACACCAAGAAGCTTGGATATATGTAGGAAAAACAGTTGCCATTTTTGTAATTGCAAATGGCGATGGCACCATTTCCGAAAACGTAGCAAAGTAGCCGTTTTTCTTATTGTGTCGTCACAATGGCAAATATCATCTGAACAAACAAATTGAAAGGTTCACCTCTTCCATTCCTTCCCTTCACCTCCCTCGCTCCTACAAATCCCATGATAGTAGAATTGATGAACATTTGACAGCTTTTAAAAGAAGTACGCCTTCAGGCGTCGGTTACAGTGTGAATAAAACTGACTGGTGAAAATCATGTCTATGAGCGTCCAAAAGTAAAGGTTCCGGCATCTGAACTTCTGGGGTGAGATTCACGCAGCCCTCCTAAGTTAAGATGCATCCTAAGTATTGTTTTTGAACAACAGCCTATTATTATTCCAGCAAAAGGCTATTGTTAAGAAACAATACTTAAGATACATTTTAACTTATTAGGAGGGCTTCGTGAAACCAGCCCCTGTACTACTGGATAGCTTTGCAGACACACCAACACCAGAAGACAAGAGGGTATTTCATTTTCTTTGAGAGTTTTGTAAACAGTTTAACAGCGACGTTTATTTTCATCGGCGTTCGACTTACCGCATAACACTTTTTAATACGTAAAGGTCGTTTCGGTTTTGAAATATTTTTGTAGCTAAAGACCCAAATGTATTTTAAGCCAAACTATAGAAAATTAATTTTCTATTTCCCTAGAAATAAAGAAAGAAAGAAAGAAAGAAAGCTTTATACATTGACTAAAATGTCCTTCAAAACTCGCCACATCGTCCCGGGTCTAGAAATGGTATGCGTTCTCCCCAGTACATACAGTTAAAATGCGTTTAAACGTAGTCTTTTAAAAATGTTTTATACACTTTGTTTTAAATTCTAACTCCCTCGTATTTTTTCTCATAGAATCCGAATTTTAAGTCAAAATGTTGAATTTCCTGTCAGAAAGGTGTGAAAATTGTCACCTAAAAATGTCGCCCAAATTAGCAATTATTTCATTTTCTCCCTTGCTTTTACTTTAAAAGTTTTCTTCTCTCAGTGATCAAATACTTATAAAGCAAGAATTATTTTGGTGACTTAGCCGACTTCTAATTGTTTATCCTACTAGGAATAATTGAACCTCCAAAACCACTCACGTGACGTACCGTAACATCGCTCCAAAGCAACGTTAAAAGTCGGGTAAGTAAGAGAACAATAGCTCCACTAGTGTTTATTAACTCTGGCAACTTTCAGCAGAATTGATTAAAATGAGTGGAAAATATTCCTATTTTCACCTCACACGCGCTGAGAATCCATCGAATTTTGCACGTCTTTATGCTTTCGTTTGCTCAACTCGCGTCCGCCATGTTTGTTTTCTGTGTTTAAATTGCATTGCCTTCTGGGACACTCATTTCATGGAAGAAACGGGGAAAATGGCGCATTTTGAGCGTGTGACGCGTCCTACAATCAAACAATGGCAGAGTCCCTAGCAACGACGATAAATAATAACACTACGATCTTTTTGTCAGCGGCGACAATACGCAAAAGCCATTACGCATATATGTCGCGCGTGTTCGAGGAAGCTATAGAGTATTCACGTGGGCGTTTGGTTTCCTCGGCGAAAGAGATTCGATCGAAACAGTTTTTCCTTCGTTTATCGGGTAAATTTTTCTCGTTGAATGGACTGTGAAAGGGAGCGAAATGTTCTGTCAAATCGTTGCCTTCTCTCGCGTTTACAGCACTCAAGAAAAGTTCGATTTTCATATTTTCCTATGCGTACGTGCAAGACGTAGGCAGTTACATTCGTCTGAAAGAGATTCTAAATCTTTCAAATCTTTCAAAGATGCGGGAGATTTATTTATTTCTGACGTACGTCTGTTCACAGGGTAGTTCTATGTCGACGTTGCGTAAATATCGGAAGTTTATCGGGGAAACATTCAGTTGTGGACCGCATGAGGATGCACAATTTTGTACCAATTAAAGGTTGAAGATCTTATCGGTAATAATATTGGAGATACTCTGATGAGAGAGGAGTTTGTGTACATGGGTAATACTTCTAGTATGATGTAGTTGTGGCCGGCAATTGTGATTTTGCTCTTTTGATTTGTCAACTTTATCTTGCTGCGTGAATGCGCGGTAAGCTTTTCGTCTTGTTGTGTATAAATATGCTCGAGTATTATAATAAACTGAGCTTGCTTTTTTCTAATGCGTTAGAAATCAATTGAATATCGCCGAAAATTATGTTAGTATTCTGGTTGATATAGCTTATCGTTATATTTTTGTACTCTCAATACCTTTAGCTTCGCGGCTGTAGATTCAGACATCCAGCCGCGCGCGAGACCGGAAGGGAGTGTACACGCAAAATTCCAACATGGCAGCTCAAAATGGCGGCCTAACAACGCATTTCAACCCTCTCTTTCTCGGAAACTAGCGATCACTGAGCCGTTTATTTAGTAAATAACAACAAGACAATACATAAACTACACAATAAGCAAAATAACAAGAAAAAATCTTTTGGACCTTCAGCTATATGTATCACCTTAAGTATGTTGTCTCCTAATACTCTTCGCGTTGGAAAATTTTGGGCAAATAATGTCCTTTGAGCATAGGGAAACAAAACAAAAAAACAAATAAATAATTAAACAAAGAAATGAACAAATAAATAATAATAATAATAACAATAAAATGAACGTATTCAAGTTATTCATTATAACATTAAATCGTCACAAATATCAAACTCTCTTTTCACAAAATACTAAAGATAGGATACAACTTAGTCAAAACAGATCGTCTTGCAAGAAAGCGGTGTGTTAAAAAAAGTAAATTTCCTGAAGACAAAAATTACATTGCGAAATGTTTTCAGCACTGTAACTTAAGGTTAAGATTATTGACTGACGTACTTAATTTTCATTCTGTTTTGTAAGAAGAGAAATCATTGCTTTACGGATCTCCTCACTTCCCCAGCAGTAAATTATTGGGTTGTAAAGTGAATTTAGCATAAAGGAGAAAACAACAACAGGACGAAAAATAAAATGCGTTTGATATGGTAACTGACCGTTTAAAATCAAGGACGAAAATAGCACTCCTGGAAAATAGGACAAAAATACAAATACGATAATAATGCTGGTCGTTTTCCAGGCTTTTTTTCCCTCCAGATCAGAAACTTTGTGGCAGCTTCTCTTGAAATCTGCTCCGTTTTGATTTGCTTTTCGTGACGTCGGGTGACTAAATAAACAGAAATATGGCTGTACGCAATAACTAAAAGGCTACAAATTGCCAAAGAGACAAGAGCAAAAGAAGGCAACAAGTAAGACGCTAAAATTCTGAAAAGACTGTACATCCCTGCTATAAACCAGCTAAAAGTGACAGCTACGGTCAAACGAGGCATCGTAACAATATCATTGTACCGCAAAGCATGTTTAAGAGCGATAAGACGCTCAACACTTATTAACACCAAGTGGAAAGAGTTCACTAAGACAGAAAGGAAAGCTAAGGGTTTGAAAATATCATCGAGGCAGTCACTGATCTTCCAGCTATGGCAAAGATCTGCGCTGCAATAAAAGTAGGCTGAAGAACACCCCCGACAAAAAGATCTGTTGCTGCCAAACAAGCCAACAGTATTCTGTACATGGTCTGCAATCTTCTCTTTGTTTTGATCGCAACTATGACCAATACGTTCATCAGAATGATAAAAGGACAGCTTAACAGGCTGAGAGTTATTGAGGTCAGTGTAGCCGTGTAGTTTGCCAAGAGGTTCTCATCATCTTGGAATCGCTCACAGTACATGTATTCGCTTGGGAGTTGGACTGTTGAGTTAGCAAGGCTTATCGAGCTGGTTTGGTTCAACATGGTTTTCAATGCCAAAGAAGGAGTTGCTGAGCTGCTCGTTAGTATATCCCGGACTTTGCCTTTTTGTAGAACGTTTCAATTTAACTTGGAAACAGGGTTGAACGAGATTTTTCTAGAAGAAGAAATTAGCAGGCTGATATATCACAAAGCAACCCGACGCTTATTGGCTTAACGAGGATGAAAATTTAAATATCACATAAAATCTAATATATATTCAAAATAACTCAAGCGGCATGGACTTAAGCCTTCTTTTCTAATTTTCTATTTCTTATTTAAAAAATACGCGAAAAGTAAAAAATATGTGTTATAGTTGATCTTTCAAATTCGATGCTAAATTTAGTTTAATGGGCAGAATATAAGAAACAAAATGCGTCCTCTATTAATGTTATGTCCTATAAATTTTCAAACCCTAGGAAGCCAAACCTTAAGTTGTCATCAATAACGTTCGGTTGGACTTTTTTTAAATCTTCCAATAATTAACAGGTGGTGCTTTCACAAAATTTTTGTATGTAATTAAAAAAATGTTTGTCATTTTAAATAAAGCCGAGGCCCAAACTTAAAAAGGAACCGCAGCGCCACGAAACCGTTCGCTGCATTTTCACTGAAGAAGGTAGGATTCTTTTCTCAAAAATAGAAAAATGCTCTCGCAAAAGTTTCATTACATTTGGCAAAATAAAGTTAATTGTAGCTTTTGAAGTGAATGAATTGCTCGCCAAAAAAATTTAAATAAATTAAAACGAATTAGCACCATCTGTGCCTAAAATGATTACAAATTACAAAATTGCAAGTTTACAAATTACAAAATTCTACAGTAACTATAGTTACATGAACGAAAATAAGAGGACGAAATCAACCGAGCTGTAATTCAAATTTCAATTGTCAACTTTAGAAGTGAAGTAATAAACCTGGAATATAATAAATAACAGAGGAAGAGTTAACGGATGTACCATTATTTCAGCTCTTTCTCTATATAAGCTCATGTAGGACTCGTGCAATAATCGTTAAATATATGCCGTCACGTGTCACAAATTACCACAATTATCCTATAACGCCTAGAAACAATCAACATACAAATAACAAAATTACAAGTTTACAAATTACAAATTATACAGTAACTATTCGTGAACGAAAATCAGAGAACGAAATCAACCGATATGTAATTAAAATTATGTCAACCTTAAAAGCGAAGTAATAAATCTGGAATAAATAAAAAGTTAAAAGTTAACGTCAAAGTAACCATTATTTTAGCTATTTGTCTATATAACCTCATGTAAGACTCGTGCAATAATCATTAAATGTATGCCGTTACATGACACAAATCATCACAATTATCATAATACCTAGAAACAATCAACAATTTTGAAACCGTTTTCAATCAGTTCTACATAAGGGATTTCTGTATTTTTACATTTTCCACTGATCGAGTTACAACCTAAGCTATACTCTACAGTGTATCCTTTTAAACTGGCTGAAACTTTCTGGTGGACAACTCCCAAATAAAAGCGACAGGAGAGAATCTTAAATTCGTGGTGTGATATCGATTAAGGAGTTAAATCTAGAAAGAATACTATATAGTTGAATAATATAGTTGGAGATATTCTGGCAATCCTCCATAAGAAAACACCTAAACTGATATTTTTAAACAGTGTAATGAAAACCTTGACCTCTTTTACTGACACCAACCATTCTACCATCCAGTAGTACACCTAAGGCAGTTTTTGATGTAAACTTGCCTAGAATTTTGTGTTAGTCTGACTGCGCTAATTTAGTCCTCAAAATTCTGAATGCATACCTAGAAACCGGAAGCCAATGAAAAAGCAAACAAACAAACATTCCTTCCAAGAATAACGCACCCGCAGTTCAACGAATTGATTATTGTTATTTATTTGTTCATTTGATTTTTTTTTCCTATGCTCAAAGAACATTTGCCCAAAATTTTCCCACGCTAAGAGTATTAGGAAACAACATACTTAATAGATGGACACGGTATGAAACATGTCGCCGGCTTCCCTTTTATATGTTGATATCTTGAAAGTTGTTTTTGAAGCATACCAGAACATCCAGCCAATATAGAAACTTGCGAGCTCAGACAAATAGAAGACGCTTGTAATTATTGGCGTAAAGCAAAAGATTGTACACTATCGCAACCTCTGAAACATAACATTAGTCATGACTTGTCATTATATTTCACATGGCTCGATAACTGTCTGAACGGGTGGTGACCGCTTGGCAGGGGAGGATGGAGCTGTTTTTCCCTTGTGGTATTTTCCTCGGATACGTATTCTTATCTAATATCCCGATCTCTCTACTCCCCGCGAAACAGGCACACTTACAAGCACACACGATAACGTTTTACTGGGAAACAGAAAGCTTAAAGAACGATGTAAGCTATCTGGACAACTTGAAGTTGAATTCGACCGTAGCGAAAAAGTTAGAATCACAACAGGAGTCTTGATTTTTATCAAGAAAATATTACAACTCTTCGAGTAATAACCGCAGTTTAGAGCCCTAAGTTTCAGGTGGCTCGAAAGGGTTTTTAAATGTCATAAGCCTCATTAAACGAGGAATGATTACAGGGAAGTATTTCTAAGCATGTGGACAGTCTATGAATATCTTGACAACTCTTTTGTCGGGCAATACGTTAAAGGCTGGTTGTGACGTCATAGCCGTTACCATGACAACCCTAAAAGTCCAGAAAAAGAACCCCCAAATTTTAGTTTTCGTCCATTATCCGAAAAACTAAGTCAGTGACCTACCCTTTTCATTGCAGTTTTAGAAAGCTCCTTAAGTTCTTTAACTTCTCTGACGGTATGGCAAAAAGTTATTCAGTGGAACTTGAGTTATATCGAAAAAGCCATTTATGAATTATAAAAAATTCCACTGAATAACTTTCTTCCAGAAGCTTCTATTTGAATCGGCACACTTAATGCTACCTGCATGCAAAAAATCAGGATGGGTCCCTGAGCAAAATTTCGAGATAAAAACAAATGTTTCGTGCATGGTTTATTTCCGGTTTTCGCCATTTTACAAGGCATTTAACTTCCCGTATTTTGCACGCGCAACTTATCGATAGAAATTTGCATTCACTCAGCTGACGCGTACATTCTTGCTATGTCGTGTGTAGGCTACGCACGCGCGCGGTTAAAAACCCTTTCGAGTCTCCTTAAGGTGATTCCATTCAATTGCATTGGGCATCCTTTCTGCGCATCATTTTTTGCGTGATTAGCGCGAGCGCGTTCGGAACTTGATAGGTTTTCTATGAAAGCTGAGTTGTTCAGAGAAATAAATGGTCGTTTTCTCCTAAACGAAGTCGGTGACCCCACTTTTTTATTCCATTTATTTAAGGAAAATACGACTTTACATGATATATTCAAATTTGAAGAACTTTTCATTATTCAATTTTGAAATATTCCAGTTGATTCACTGTTACAGTCAGATTTTAGGCGTTTCACTGGAACCGTGCAGACGTTCGATTTGCCTATTATTTCAAATTAGTTTCATTGTTACGGCAATTTTAAGACGTTTTACTGCAACATTGTACTTCTATCATAAGAATAATGTTTATATTTCATTGCTACTTATAACTTTGTTGAAGTAATGGGTGTCCCTAGTACAAGGATAGGTTTTTTTAATATTGCTGTCTAAAGATAGCAAAGTACCTATATACTACAGCCCCGTAGCGTGAAATCAGACGCGGTGACCCCCACTTTTTATTTTATTTTTTAATCTACTAGGTGTAATTAGTAACTGTGCAAAGTTTCAACAAATTCTCATTACAACTTCTTTTTCGATGGAATCACCTTAAGTCCATTCGAACATTTGTTTAATGTACGAATGTATTTTTGGCATCTTTCCCCCCAAGCATGATCTGATTGATTCAGGGAACAAAACATTTTGTTATTGTTAGGCATTTTGTGGACATGTAACTTATTCACCGAGGGCGTATATTGAACAAGAACCTCCTCGCGACCTTACTCAATTATGAGTGTGCTCATTTCAGTATTCATTAGTTCTCAAACATTAACTCCCATACGAGATCATAGAAGGCAATTTTATTTGATCACTATCAAAAGTCACCATATTTAGTGATAAAAAACATTAATTTACAACCTTCATCTTATTATTCGAAGTTGATAAAATCCAACCCCTTATTATAATGATTTATTAAATGCAGGCTTACCTTATAATCAATGCCATTAACAGATGACGTTTGTACATTTGTGGAGAGCTAACACAAAGAAAAATAAACAAAAATGGGTCAAACCACTGTCAGCAAAGCTCGTGAGCATGTAAGTTTTGAATCCCGTCACAGACAAAATGCTTTCTCTGCATGCCCAGAATCTCTTTGCAGCATAGAATCAACTCTGGCGTGCAATAAAACCTTCCTTGAAAGCAATAACACCTCAACGGCAAGCCAATAACAGTTGGCAGAAGAAGTCAGATGCCCACTTTTATGAATTATAATTGAATTTGTTAATTAATGCAAATTTCAGGGAAATCAATCTAGTCTTAGGGAATGAACCTCCAAATGAAGAAAATTAAGGCGACAGTAGAGATCTTGCATTATCCAGGAGGAGTCATAATGTGATTCCAAAGCTTGCCGAAACACACTGCACCGTGCGTTGACAACAACATTTCATTTTTGAGGGCCAGGATAACCTTGACGTATAACCTTGAGTGTATTAAAAGTTTGAAATATGCTGAACAAAGAAAGCTATTGTTAAGTAACAGACTATCCTAGTCTAAACAACAGCATTCAGAATTTGTTAGTTAAAATAATATAAGAATTTAATTAACGCGTCCACTTCACTTTATTTAGGGTGTGGACATTAACGCTCCAAGAAATTAACAAAATTTCACAATTTCCTGCTAAATCCACGGAGCGTTTACTTTTTATAATAAGGTAAAGTCTGTCACTTAAACAACAAGACGTTTCTTAGACTAATAGAAACAACTGAACACGAATTGTTGTGGACGGCTGTTTATTTGTAGTTTAGCGATCATCAATTTTCCTCAAAAAAGCCAGAGTGGCCTACAAAGTCCTCATACCTTTGACCATTGACCTGTACATGGAGAATGAAGCGCTGGCAGTTATTACTGACATTATCTGAGCAGTTGGAGGGTAGGCAACAGTAGTAAAATCCACTGTCAGAGTATTGCAAGTCAGATACTGTCAGCACGTAAGGGTCGTAAATTCCGCGGCGATGGATGTGATAGTTTCCATCCAATTCACCTATAAAAAGTATTAAACAACATTTAGTTTTTTTTTTAGTTTTTTCTTCACGGATTACTGTGGTGTTTTAACTTGGTTACCAGTCACAATCGTCCAAATGCACTTCATTTCATTTCTAAAAATGAACCGATGACCAAATCAAACGCAAAACACAAATACCGCTAGAATGCCCAAAACTTCGAACTCCACACTTACCAACGCAAGACTGTACCGTGCCTTCGCCTTTCTTCTGAACCTTCCATTCCACCTGTAGAGGAAACCCTCGGGCAGCACACTCAAATGAAACACTGTCTCCTTTCAACTTCTTAAATTCAAGATCCTCTTTTGGTTTATCGAACCATGGAGCAACTTAATAAAAGAAGCAAAGTTAAAACTAATGTTAAACGTGTTTTAAGCACCCTTTACCCAAAACACGTTAACATTTATGGTCAGCAAGTTCCTTATACGCGTATAACTGTAAGATTCGTGTGAATGTCTTTAAAATTGAATGGACTACCCACAGAAGTTCAAGCATGCATGTACAGTAAAATGGCCTTTCGGCTAAGGAATTGCTTGCAATTATTATAACCTGTTATCTGTTTGACGAGGAAACAAAGGTGGCCAAGAGAATACGAGTTTCAGACAGCACGTAATAGATCACTATATAAAGTTATCCTGACGTGTAGCTTGAGGATAACTACGACATTTTGGTCCTAGCAATAAAGTTAATTTTTTGCCGAATAAATGTAATAATTCGTACGCTAAGAAAGCCTATCAAGTTCCCAATGTGTGCGCACTTGTGCGCCCTCTAATGACGCAAGAAATGATGCACAGAAATGATGCGCAATGGAATTGAAGGGAACCACCTTAAAAAAATGTGGGTCCACTTTTTTTGTCTTTCCAGACAATAAGAAAACATTTCAAGCCTTTTGTTTACATTACATGCACCTAATTTTCTTTTGTATAGTTCCGCAGTGGAACTATATCGTACTACAGTCGAAGCTTTCCTTGCCACTAGCTGCTTTCGTAAGCGACCAGCTCTAGCTACTACCAGCTTAGCTTGTGATACGCCGTTTGGATTGTCACTTAAACTCTGTGGTTAAAATCTCTCGTAAGCGACTGCTCCTGTAAGCGTCCGCGACCACTTTTTTGAATTACCAACAGGTCTCCGCTGTCTCCGTTTTCAGTTTGTGTGGATGGGCGACCTTTTCATTCGCCGACCTCTTCCGTGATAGGCTATAAGAAACTATTCAATATTATTACTACAATACTATCAGTAACCATTAAGATATCCCAAGCTTTGTGTTGAAAACTTTGGTAAGCGACCACCCTCTCTCTATAGTTTCTTTACGTGGTCACTAACGAGACATTCTCGTAAGCGACCCTCTCTAGTTGCGACCACTTTTCTGAATTTCCGAAGTGGTCGCTTACGAGAGCTTCAACTGTATTTTGTTCTTATCTGTGCTCCATAATGTTGCCCTCCGCCATGGTTTATAAGTGAGTTCCAGCACAAATATGGAAAACCCTTATCAGATGTTAAAGGTAACCCCAGAACGGGCTAGTAACCAATCAAGGTAATTAGTACTTAGCGGTTTTCAAGTTGTTCAATTAAGTACGCTCCACTTGTGTAAGATAATAGACTGGGTGCAGACGTCTCGTAAGATAACTGAAACCCGAGTCGGATTTCACAATTGGTGCATATATGTTAACTTACTCCTAATGACAGCGGTGTCTGACACGTTATGTTTCTTGACATTACGTAGCAAAACGTCAAGAAAACAAGTATATTGGCCTCCATCTCTGGCACTAACGCTTCTGAAAACCAAAGGTCCAAGGAAATCCTGAGGATTGTCAGGGTCAGGATTTTGCACAGTTTGCAGTAATACACCATCTTTATGCCAAGAAATGCTCTTCAGCTGCGTTCTAGGTCCCTCGCCTTTAGTCAACTTGCATACAATTGTGATGTCATCACCGTGCTGCAGGATGCCGCTCTTCAAGACATTTATTTTGGGGATTTCTTTTTCTCAAAACCACATAAGTTAAAAATAGGAGGAAAAAGAAAATTGCAAACAATGGATTCGTCAACTAAAAACGACATCAAGAAAACACGTACATTTAACCATATACAGACCGAGCTAGCGGCTATCACATCCCATATTTCATATGGAAACCATGTCACGACATGCTGGTGCATTAATACGACGCAATAATTAGCTCATGATTTCCGATAGGACCGTAATCGACCCGCCATCTTGGATTTCATACGTATGTTTTTTTTTGTTTTTTACTTTGAGTGAGCACCAAACTTGCTTGAAAGAGATCAAAACCGAAAACATCGTCAAACGTCAAAGGTGGTCAAGATTTCCAATAAAAAAAAATGAATAAATCCGTCTTTCAGAACATGGTCTCTGTGGAAATGACAAATCCCATGAGCGAAATCCACAATGTTGGTGGCTTTCGTTTCCTTGGATGTTATTTAACAATTATTCACCGAAGTGGAGCTTAATAGTCTCCCACTCTTCAACGACACTGTGGTGAATAATTGTTTTAGAATATACCAAGCTAGTGGATAACCAGCACCAAATAGTTTCCTTTTTTTTTGAGGAATGAGAGAAAAGTCGGCCGCGAAATCCAGAAGAATGCCGGGAGGTAAATAGCAGATACTATCCCGAGTTTGAGTAACCAATCAGAACGCGCGAAAAACGTTATCCACTGGTTTGGTATACACCTAATTAAAGAAACGTTGTCGTGTTAAAAGCATATACTATGAACGATATGACCCAATGGTTTTCTGGGAAGCGGTAAAACTTAGCTTCTATTCTTAGGCACTGTGGAGATAATATTAACGCAGTATACCCAAATCTACTTCAAAACCTTCTTAGGAATGAAAATGTCTTCAACATCAATATATGGAAATGAGTATCAAGCTTGTGAGTACTGTCTTCCCAGAATTCCATCGTGTCGCACCGCTCATGGGTTATACTTTGCATCGGACAACGTTTTATCAATCAGGTAACAGTAAACTTTGCATGGACCACCGTAACCACCGTAATTTCTTATCAAATGCAGACCTAGTATTGACTGAGCCTGTCACGAACAGTTTCACCATCAGTGGACAAAATTACTGACAAGTACATCTCATAAACTAATTAAACTCCTGAGAACAGAATGCCAGAAGAACTTGAGGCTACTAAGATCAGAATTCAAAGGCACCTTGGATGAACTTAAATCTACATGCTTTCTTCTACTTTTAGACAAATCAAACGCTTTCTTCATGATTCTGCAGCTGAACTATTTCGTGAACTTCAGGCTAGACAACGTAGGAAACTATACTCAGCTGGTGAGTGTGCCTCTCGTACTTCTGCTTGTACACATCATAATAATTCTAACCAACTTAACCGTTCTCGTAACCTAGAGCAATCCACTGTCAACCGCCCACATTCACCAGTCACAACATCCGCTAATCACGTTCATGTCCAACCTACGCACGATCCCGTCATTACCGCTATCAACCATCCTTCTCCTACACACAAACACAGACGTTGCCGTAAACGTAAGTCCACGACTAACAGATACTGGAGACGCGATAACCATAACATTGAACTAGACACCAACGCTGTTATCAACTGAAGTACTGTCACTCTTACTCATGACGAGACGCAGTTGCTTGCAAGGGGTCTTTCCTTTTGTCCCACTCCACGTAACATTGACTGGACTGAAGTTAGAGCTGATTTCAATGAATTTAGCCGCTGTATGTGACTCCTCGAATACTTTCATGACCATCCTCCTCAAACCAATCCCAACCCATTCCGTCCCAAAAGCACCTGGAACCCTCCACCCTGCAGGGACCCTGCCCTTGACACTTTTCTTGACGCTGTCGAACACGACCTCCTGAACGTCACCCCAGCCCCTGTACGTGACAACTTAACCGCACGTGAACGAAACGCTTGCAAGCTACTTAGCAGACGAAGTGACATTGTCATTAAACCCGCGGCCAAGGGCTCTGGAACAGTGGTCATGGACCATGAATGGTATATTAAGGAATGTCTACGACAACTCAACGATGCCAAATTCTACAGAACATTAGACAACGGCATTACCAACGACATCCAAAAACGCATACGTATATACGTAGAACGCATGCACCGTGACAAAATTATTAACGATGACACTAAACGTTTCCTGATTCAGACTGATCCTAAACCTGGGCGGTTTTACATTTTACCTAAAGTACATAGACAGGGTAACCCCGGTCGACCTATTGTCTCTAGTAACTCTCACCCTACGAAACGTATCTCACAGTTTGTAGACTTTCACCTCAAACCTCTTGTACAGAACACACAGTCCTTCATAAAAGACACTACACACTTCCTTAACAAACTCGAACAACTTGGACAACTACCCGACAATGCTTTTCTTGTCACTCTTGACGTCTCTTCTCTCTACACCAACATACCCCATAACCAAGGCATTGACGCATGTCGACACTTCGTTGATACACGCATTCGCAACCCTTCTACTATCAGTACTGAAACTCTATGTGACCTCATACGCATGATACTTACTATGAACAACTTTACATTCAACGACAAGAATTATTTACAAATACATGGAACTGCCATGGGAACCAGAATGGCACCTTCTTATGCTAATCTGTTTCTCGCAAAGTTTGAAACAGACGCTTTTTCACGTGCTCCTTACCAGCCTCACACGTGGTGGCGTTTCATAGATGACATCTTCATGATAGGGACACACTCAGTAGACGACCTCCAGACCTTCATTACGTACCTCAACAACAATCACCCAACCATCAAATTTACATTTAACTATTCTTTCACATCCATACCATTTCTTGACGTCAACGTGTCTCTCATTAACGGTAAAATCAGGACTGACCTTTACACTAAACCTACCGACAAACATCAATACTTACTACAATCTTCATTTCATCCTAAACACACTAAGAGAGCTATTCCATTCAGCTTAGCTCTTAGACTCCGTCGTATTTGTTCTTCTGAGGACACTTTCACGAAACGCACTACTGAACTACTACTGAACTCAAAACGTATATATCTTAACAAACGGGGATACAACCTGTCCTTCCTTGACCAAGAAATACGACGTGTTCACAACATCACACGTACCGAATCACTCGCATCCAAAGACACTTCTCAAGCAAACCAACCCAAACGGGTACCCCTTGTTATCACATATAATCCAGCCCTTCGTTCTGGATCATCCATTATTCACAAACACCTCAACATCTTGTCCTCATCTCCCCGCTGCGCCAACGTTTTTAATGCTGCTCCCCTCGTTGCTTTCCGCCGTAGTAACAATCTTAGTAATTTATTTAGCGCCACAATTCGTAACCCTAACCAAAGTAACCAACCCCGTGGCTCGTTTCGATGCGGACACAACTGCTTGACATGCAACTATATAACAGACGGACTCACTAGCTATACATTTTATTCTACGGGCGAAACAAGACCCATTCATAATCACATTGACTGTAACTCTAAAAACGTTATTTACATGGTACAATGCAATCGTCTAGTGTCACAAACAATAGATAGGAGAAACCAAACGACGACTCAAGGACCGCTTCAACGAACATCGTAGACCTGTTGACAAACCAACTAACATTTCTAAACCTACTGCAGTCTCAGAACATTTTCTTTCTAACGACCATAATGCTAATGACATGCAACTTATTCCCCTTGAGCTAATGAAATCTAACCATGACAGTGTACGTAAAGCTAGAGAGGCACACCTCATCGATTGAGGTCAAACCTTGGAACCACTAGGTTTAAATAGGAGAGATGAAACATGACACTTTTTCCGGTTTTTCATCCTCCGTGTTTGTTTGTATTTTCAGTTGTATTTTTTTTTTGGTATTTGTTTGGTATTTTCCACTTTCTTATTTCGAATTGAAATGTATTTAGAGTTTAAAGCGGTACGTTATCCCTATCACTTTAAGCTTATGTTATTATAGTATCACGTATCCTACTTATGGTATATATTTTTCAAATTTTAAATCATAACGTTGTTATTTTTTTACGCCAGTTTTTAAACGTTGTAATACAAGCTGCTTTAGTTGTTATTTTAGTATCATATTTTATACCCTTAGTTTAAATTGTAACGTTTTGCCCTTGGAGTCATTCTCTGTTTAAGACCCTGAAGAAGAAAGGCTGTCCCTTTTGAAATATTGGTAAATATACAGTTTCCCTACCGTTGAATCAGCATTGCTTTTTTATCGTACTTATCAATCAGGTGTATACTCTGAAAATAAATTGTTTGGTTTAAAATCTGTTCGGGCAGATTTGGCAACCACTTATCCCCTTTCCCTTCTTTTCGGGTCTGAATAGGGTTTAAGAAGAATCTAAGTTAAATTCAGCTTTCTTCAGGCGAATGATATCCAAATTGATGTTGAAAATATATGCAGTTAATTGTCCATTGTCCTGTGTATTTAAAAATTACTCGAGGAAGAATTCAAGGAAGCGATTTTGAATACATTGCTTACAATCATCAACAACATCCTCGAGTAAACACAAGATACAACTAGCTGGATCTCGTCTTTAACAACGAATTCAAATCGATGATCGAAACATGACAATTGAGAATATACTCACGGCGATTTATTTGAATATACTCAAATGCGATTTATTTGAATCAAGTAGGACTGCGCAGACCGATGAACTGTTCTTCAACTGAGCGATCATCGATGTACTTCGAGAACAATCAGACCCTTCATCTGTGCAAACTTTCGAGGAGACCTTAGCGAATTCCTTGCAATAAAGTGCAGCATAGGCAAAACCTTTCAGCTGAACACTAAATTCTTCCATTGATACGCAGCGTGAGTACTAGACCAGACGCGTTATTACGAAACGGAGTATTTTGCGTTGTAACACGTTACAAACAAAGCTGCCGCCATTTGAGTGAAACTCATTCAATCGATCCCTCGAGAGACTGATGACGTCACTTCAGTTTTTGAAAATATAGTTGCAAACGCAAAGGATTGTGGGATACTAGTCATTCTTCTTCTGCGCAGGGACCAAAGTTTGGTCGGTTGAATCGGTTTGCAGTTCATTTTTTTTTTAAGGTTTTGCGGTTAATCCAGTAAATTCGGTTTCCCTGTTGAGGATCGCTTTATTTTTCGTCTCCACATTTCGGCGAATTTCAGTTAAAGCGCCCTAAATTTGCTAGCTTTTTAAACCCTTCAAGGGACTTGTCCACGCAACTATTTCCTTCGTGTACACACTACAGGGGACCAGTCGCAGGGACCAGTCGCAGGGACTAGTCCCCTCGTGTGTGCCGACCTTTAGACTCGGCATATGAAACGTTTGGCACATGAGTCAATTACGTTTGACAGATTGGTATTTAGTCGAGCTGCCGTTCTGTTCGACTATGCTATCCGAATACTTGTAGAACGTCAAAAGTTCGAAAGAAGCAATTGAGTGATGCTAAAGCCAATTGCCCATTAAAACTGCATACGTCGAAGTAAGTTATGGAAAAAATGTTCTGGCTATTTTTGGCAAGATTTCCACACAATCCCACAAAAAAACTATGCATACAATTTTCTCACTTAAGTGCTTTATTTAAAATCGTTGTTTGTGTTTGTGTGCTAGGGCTAGTGAGAAAGGAGGCCCCATTAGGGGTTATGGGGATACGGGATCCTGATTTGAGGAAAAAGGTATAGGGATACGAGATACCGAAGGAAAACTTATAGGGATACGGGATATTTGAAAAAGAAACATGGGGATATTCAAAGCGAAGTTTGGGGATACGAGACTGTACAATTAAGGAGATATGGGATATTTCAAGAAAAAGCTAAAGGGATACGAAAGAGATTGAATGGATAATAAATTTGGAGTTGTTTGAAAGTAGGTGAGTAACTTTTGCCCAGCCATTTGCAGCAGAAACGACAAATACTCTGACATGAAGTATCATCCAGAAATTTGGTTCAAGACACTAAGTATATTCACATCAGCGATTATAATTTAAAAGTTACGTTGTTGTGCATAATTATGTAACTATACTACGGAATTGTATAAATTAAATCCATCGTAAAACCTTGACAAAATTCGCTTTGAAAAAAAAAAAAAAACTATCGGTCACCCTTTATCCAAGGTTTCTAAAAAGCATGTAATTTTATAAAATACTTACCACTCTCCAGACAAAAACAAAAATTATCACTACAGATGGTCTGAAAATCCACTCTTCTACCGTAAGGGTAGACAGAATTTTAGTTGAATTAGTTACCATAATACTGCCTCTCACACGTGACTCCCTGTGAAAGCCTTTTATGAGGATTAAAGCGGAATTTGAGTATGACGAGGTCGTACATCCATGTTTTCTATTACTCGCGTGTAAGTAACGGCCACCTGAAAGTTGTGGGCCCTTGGACTACTAATTTTTCAAAGGTAACGGTTGTTTAATAGTATTTATAAATATTCACCAAAATCCACCTCGAGTGGACGAGCTCGAAATTTGCATCATACCAGGACGCCGTTGCCAGCCTTTATTTTGCCAGAAAAACGAAGACCATCATTTAGAACGTTAAGCTCGTTAACTTTGTTCCGAAGGTTTAGTTTTGCTCAGGAAGAAAAGATAAAATTTGAAACGACCATTTTAACCAGGGTATGTCATGAATCGGCATATTTTCCTGTATTTGTTTGCTTCGCTCTGTTAATTCTATGAAGCGATTTATGAATGACGGAATTTGTTGTAACTGATCACAAATCTTGCTTTAGAAGCAAATCACTGAGTTTAGCCCTACCTTGGGCCTTTTCTGCTAGATATATCACCAAAATCAGTAGCATTCTTCCAGTAAAAGAGACCATTTTGTTCTCTATCAATCCCAACACCTGAAAGCAATTATATTCTATTTCCTTACATTTTTGTCATAAGAGAGTTATTTTATGAGTGGCGTAAGCCCTCACATGTAACCCAAAACATGACATCATCTGGCATCCCTCATGGTAACTATTGTTTTTTTGTTTGTTTGCTTTTTTTATTGAGAAAGCAAGGAGCACGTATTGCAGTAGATTACCCCGACGCAATAAGAAAATCAAATTATACCTATGTTCTGCTAAATAAAATTAAAAATTGCCATATTTCTTATTTATTTTATGATTCTCGAATTCCGTTTCATTAAAGCCTGGTTTTCACTGGTGACGAAAGTGGAAAAGTCCATACAAATTCTCTGAAACGCAAACAAAAAAACAAGGGTCAAAACACTTTGGTCCTTGTTTGCTAGCGCGTGTGTGACAGAGAGTTCTTCTGGCCTTTAGTGCTCGCGTCCCTATTGAATACCAGGCCTAATGTTGCACACCAGATTGCAAATTTTTGAAACAAATTGAAAAAGACGGTTTTAAAACAAAAATTAACCTAGTGTAGGTTAATGACATGTTCTTTTAATATATATATAGCTTGTTCTCAGGCTCAAGTCGCTTAACGTTCCTAAAAAATATACATTTATACTGTAGATAATACTATGAAAGAAATGAGCTGGCATCGGTACAAAAATTTGTCTATTATTCAATAGTTTTAAAATATGCACATTCGCTACATTCAAAGCATGGATTTCTTTAGAAATAAATACTTGGAAGAATTTTTTAATGCCCTATAAGAAAGAAATTTCCAAAATCAAAGGCCTAAAGATATTGCAAATGTATTCCCTTGGATCTTGAAAGTCATGCTAAGTCATGGCCGTGCCATTCCATGAGCCACTGGGGAAGGGGCGGGGGGGGGGGGGGTGGCGAGCGGGCTTGCAACCAGACTCCCCCCAGGGGCAGCACCAAATTGATGTAAAAAATAATGTCAACGAATACAAGCCCATTTACAGCCGTAAATGTTACAGCGACCCCCAGTTTGTAATTGTTTGTCGCCCGCTAATAATATCATGGGACGCTACCTATTCTTTAGTTGTCGATTGTTCTAGCCGATTTCTGAGGTGCTTGGAAAGGTCGATCAACCGAAGCCAACTAAAAAACGGTTGATCCCAATAGAACTCATAGTTCAAAGAAACTGTTCCTAACAGCCGCTGAAATGACAAACCCACCCCTAAATGATCCCAGATGAACCCTAGTTTTCCTTCTTAGGTACAAGAAACGTTATTCCAGGGATAAATGGAACTCTAACTATGCATGTTCCCGATTGTAGGATTGTCACTCTTTTCTCTCACAGCCCTACTAAGGCAAGTAAGTATTTTATACTTAAACTGACTACAAATAACAAACATCGCGTCAGCAAAACTAAGCTTAAGTATAAGCGCACTTCTCCTCAGTGCTTTTCTGTTATTTTACGTTTCCCATCACTAAAATCTAAGAATTGATCTGAGGTAATGAAATGGCCACAAAGAGCAACTGTTTTGCTCTCTTGATTATATTGCCACTTGCCAGGAAATACACCCCCCCCCCCCCCCTGCCGCAGAATCGAAAAAGTGAATGCCTTTAAGATCTCAAAAAGAAGACACGAAATCTTTACAGCTTTTTTTATTCAGCAACTGAGAGAGTCCTCATTCACATGAAACTGTGTTTTTATTAAGTTTCATTTGAACTTCCTTTTCTTACCACATCTCAATGGGTGGATCTTAAAACAATCCTGTTTCTGACTAATTTGAGGCGAGACATAAGTGAAATGGTGAGTTCGCTTCATTCACTGAATTACGTTCCAAGTACTTGCTAGCCTGCATTTCTAGCCACAGATTCAAATAATCGCGATCTTTTGCTCAACAGTTTAGTGAAGCTTCATAGTTGAATACGTACCAAATACAAGTTCAAGTTCCATAATAGACGTTACCAAGGAAACGGCCATACGAACTGATGTTTGCAAATGAGCTATCGCAATCTCGGCATCGATTATAAAAACCTAATATTTAACAATTATCCTGCGAAATCGCGCGGAATATCACCTGACACTTAGCCGACGAGGCCGTAGGCCGAGTTGGCTAAATCAGGGGATATTCCGCAAGATTGAGCAGGATAATTGTTTTATTATTCAACAAATTCCCATCGCCTACCATTTTCAGAACGAGAAAAACTACGGCTCTATGATAAAAACGCTAAAAGCTAGCAACACATAAGCTTAATAAAAATCAAAACAGAGCTTCAAGAAATCGAAGTTTACTACCGCTCACTTAAAAAGACGTATTTACAAACTCATGTTTGGAAATGACAACTGATGACAAGACAAAGGGAAAAAATATTGTTACCTTACCGAGAGTCCTCTTTCTGTGAATTAAAATCTTTTCAACTTTAGTCTTTACAACTTTCCGTGAGCAAGTGTGCTGCTTCGTTCGCAATAGCATTTTCTTGGTTGAGTTCTCACTATGAAAATTCCAAGTCAACCTCTGGATATCTTTGTGAGCTGAAGCAAATACTTGTTGACTTTTTGAGAGCATTTAATCGTGGAAAGTTTCTTCCAGAGAGTTAAAATTTACGGAGAACACTGCTAAAACTGCCTCGCTTTTCAAAATGGCCTCCAAACAAGCAGTGAAAGAAAATCCGCAGTGCACTTCCAAATATGGTCATTTACGTATATCGCAGGATATCTGTCATGTAGGATGACAGATATTGAGGGCTTCCCTACCAAATATGGGCATAGTGACAATTTGTTGAATAATAAAAGAAAATATGAAGAATCGGTAAAGTGCTTTAGTACCGGTCTATCAATAGCCAAAGAAGTAGGCTATAGGGCTGGAGAAGGACAAGCCCATGGCAATCTCAGCAACGTTTATAACAGGCTAGGGAGCTTCCAAGAAGCCAGAGAGTCCCACATTAAAAATCTATCAATAGCAAAAGAAGTGGGTGATAGGACTGGAGAAGGAATGACCTTAATTGCAATCTCGGCAACGCTTATGACAACCTCGGAAAATTCCAAGAAGCTGCATGCAGAATACTACAAATAACTATCAATCAATAGCCAAAGAGGTGGCCGATACGGTTGGAGGAGGAAAGGCATATGGCAATCTCGGATTCGTTTATAACAGCCAAGGAAAATTCCGAGATGCCAAGGAATGTTTCAAATCCAGCATAGACGTTTTCGATATATTGAGGGCTAGTCTAAATTCTGACCATGCCTTAAGAATAAGTTTTCTGGACCTTTGCCACGATTCTTACAATAGTTTGTGGAAGACCCTGTTAGCTCTCGATATGACTGATAAGGCTTTATGTGTTGCTGAGCGAGGTCCATCACAGGCCTTGGTCGATGGTTTGAAAATACAGTATGGATTAACAGCACTTCTGTCAGTGTCACTTGAAACTAAAAAAAAAACAATTTCTTGCATCTCAATCAAGTTCTCTGCACAAACAGTGTTTTTAGGACCTCAACGCCACATAATCAACTTCAGCAAGGAAAGCAAGGAAAGCAAGTTTGAGTTTTGACGAGGGAAGTAGATGCGAGAGGGGCAAACGAAGATTCCAAAGAAATTGGAGTTGGTGTTGGTGTTAGATGTGAGAAGCGATCACTAGAACCAACTGATGACTCCCTGTCCAATAAAGGAAGTGATAGGGAACCAGCACAGACGAAATGCACCGTCGACTCTTTGTAGCCATTGCATGATGCAATTATTGGCCCCATTGCGGACTTGTGTCAAGGTGAAGAATTGATTATTGTTCCAGATGGTCCACTGTGCTTAGCTCCATTCTCTGCTTTGAGCGAATCCATAAGAATCCGCACTATACCCTCGCTAACGAGTTTAAAACTGATCACTGCTGTTCCTGAGGACTACCACTTAAAGGGTGGGACGCTGCTCGTCGGAGATCCGTGTCTGAAAGAGGTTACCAATGAGTGGGGAAAGGCCAAGTTCAAGGAGCTAAAATATGCGTGAGCGGAAGTAGAGATAATAGGAGAAATCCCTAAGACCCCACCACTTACGGGCAGTAGCAACCAAGAAGGAGGTCCTGGAACAACTCATTTTGGTTCATATTGCAGCACATGGACGAAAGGAAACTGGAGAAATTGCTCTGATTCCAATCCCTGGATGGGTAAAATATCCAGATCAATGTTCAAGATCAAAGATCAAGATCCCTAAAGAGGAGGACTACGATTTGAAAATGTCGGATTTGCTCGCAGTTAAGTTAAGAGCAAGGATTGTTGAGAATAGTTGTTGTCATAGCGGTCGTGGAGGGGTGAAGTCGGAGGGAGTGGTCGGTATTGCGCGGGTTTTCTCGGCTGCTGGTGCTCGTTCTGTTTTAGTATCACTCTGGCCAATTTCTGAGGCGACCATGGTGTTTATGAAGAATTTCTAAAAACACTTGAGAGATGGAGAAAGGGCCAGTGTGGTTCTTCACCGGGCCATGATACCCCTCGAAAACAGAGAAGTTCTCAACCTCGTCCCCAGGGTCTTCTTGCTTTTCAATATGAGAAGACCCTGGGGACGAGGTTGAGAAGTTCTGTACCGTGAAGCACTGGGCTCCGTTTGTACTGATTGGTGATGACGTCAAGGTTGAAATTGAAAACCAAGCTTTAGAGCATTGTTGTAAGTAGAATGCCCTTTGAAATTTAACAATGGTATAGCAGCACATTTCACTTGGAAAATAAGTTATCTTACAGCGATCAAAGAACGGTGTGGGTCAAGTGTTAAGGTTTCAGCATTTTTCTATTTTGCCTCTAAGTGAAGAAAAGCTTCTTTCTCGTTTGCTATGTTTGCGGTTATCTTCCCAGGCAATTAGCTCTTGACTAGCTAAAGTTATCAAAAGTAAATCAGAAAGCTGGCTATCTTTAAAAACTAAATGAAATGAAATCTTTTGACTTGCGCAAATAAATCAACGTAATGAATTATGCTTTAAGAGACAAGCTTTAAGAGCTCATTTTTTGTTAAAACACAATTTAGCAAGCAAGATATGACTTTCGGCTGATAATGTGCTTTAAACTCACTAAAATATGTCTGATTATGCTAGCGGTGCTACTTCGTCAAAAACGCTCATTTTGGCGAATGATGCCACTAAAAAGTGCTAGCGCAATCGGTAAGGCCTACTCTAGGGAGCCAACATAAACATTTGCATTATTATTCAATTAACATGCAGAAATTCGTTGACCTTTGTCATCATTACCTAATCAGCAAGCATGCTTCTATCATTATGAACCAATCACCATGCAGGCTTTTATCACACCTCCCAATACTCATTTGCGACTTCAGTTTGGACAAACGGAGATTTTTTACTAATATATGAACTGTATATTCTTACTGTAAGTACTTACGCGGGGACCTTAAGGATTTCTCCTCGAGTTTTTCCAAAACACTGCGGGGGCAGTTATGTCAAATTTTCGAAAATCTCCTCAAGGAAAATCAGAATTTCTGTAACCCAAGAGGTTTCGGAATTTCTGAAAGTTATTCCTGGAATCTCCACTAGAGTCAATTTCCTCATTTTACTGCCGAAATTTCTGAAATCATTTGTTGAATGAAAGCGCCAGGAAAGGTTACCAAAGGCAAGGGATGCACTTCAAAGGCTAAAATATATGTAGAGGACAAGGGACATCACAACAAAGGACATAAAGACTAAGGAAAACCCATAAAAGATGCTCGTAACACCGGTGCTTCTGTATTGGTGTGAGACATGGATAATGAAAAGGCAGGGGGAAAAGGAATTAAATGCCTTCCAACTGAAATGTTTGAGGAGAATCTTGAACATTATGTAGCAGACGACAGTGAGAAACCAAAGTATTAGTGAGGTGACAGGGGACAATAGAATTAACGACAGAGACGATGGCGTTGGAATTGCCGGCACGGAACAGAGAACTGGGTTCGAGTGTTGCGCGCGAAGGATCGCGGTTCGCGAATTTGAAATAGTTACCGTTGACTTATTCGTGTCATTCTTCGGTCAGCCTCGCTGCGTCAACTTGGTTTTGCGAAATTTAGTTGTGTTTTTTTTCTTTTCTACCACCTCGGCCATGGATGAGGCTGAAGATGATTTTAAGACTCAGTTTAAGTCTCTCATTGCAGAATCCATTTTTAAGCACGCCTACATGAAACTACGGCTTCACAGCAGAGGGCAGAAATCAAAATGATCAAGCGTGATCCCATTCCACAGTTCAACAAAAAGAGTAACGAGAATCAGTATAAGCCAACAAAGCAGTTACAGAAACCGTGGAAGACGCTAAGGCTGCCTTGGAGATGAAACGAGGATCAGTATAAGGCAACAAAGCAGTTACAGAAACCGTGGAAGACGCTAAGGCTGCCTTGGAGATGAAAGATTTCGAGAAGACAAAGAAAGCTTTGGATAGAGATATGGCCCTTCAGGAGCGTCTCAGTCATCTTGCTTGCCTACAAGTCTCCGTTTGGCTGGAAGACAGTGCTAGAATACAAACATCATGACCTAGCCGACGATGAAGAAGACGAGAAGAAGTTCTGTTGAGCGAAATCAAGGGGGGCCAGGGCGGTTAAGCGTTCCGCTTCATGCACAGCTCAGCACCAACAAAAATTTGATCCAGTCATTCAGCCTAAGACTCCTCAGCTCGCGGCTTAACATTTGCCTTATCTTTCCTGTCGTGTGAATCAGCAACAATCAGCCCGAAGTTCTACTTCTGATGATTGTTTGGCGTGTGGCAAATCTGGCCATTGGAGGGCTTGCTGCCCTAGTTTGCAGCAAATTAATGCGATTCAGCCTTCTTAGTGGCTTTCTGATGTTGAACCGGACGAGGATTACGATCAGCAAATTTTCGGACCAATCATCTGCGGATTTATTTTTTCTTCAAGACCCTTGCTTGCAATGTGAATTTAAATCAGGGCCAGGAACATGTGTTGGTGAAAGGAAGGTTGAGTCGTGCACTTGTATTCTGGAAAGACATTCACGCGCTGCACTTTGTTCTCGATGTTATTGAATTTGGTTATAAATTGCCACTACTCCAAATTCCAACGCCTTTTACCGCCAGAAATAACTCATCCGCTTTGGAGCAATCTGCTTTTGTTGAAAACGCTATTAACGATCTCATTAGGCAAGGCTGTGTTACTGAAGTTTTTGGGCAACCTATCATCATCAATCCTTTGTCCGCATCTATTCAAAAATCTGGCAAGAAGCGTCTTATTTTAGACTTTCGTCATGTTAATCAATTCCTTTACAAAAAAAAGTTTAGGTGCGAAGATTTACACGTTGCCAAGAGATTTTGAATCTTGCTGATTACATGTTTTCTTTTGACTAAAGTCGCTTTATCATCACGTTGATATATTTTCCGATCGCAGAAAGTACCTTTCTTTTTCGTGGACATTTTCTTGCGCCGGGGCAATTTTCCCTTCCGTAAACGATCGATGCCATTTTTAACGGTCGATGTCATTCCAACTAACGGTCGATGCCGTTCATAACGGTCGTTGCCAATGTTGCTCTAGAAAAATGATGGGAGAAAACGCGAAAACGTGATATGTTGTCCAATTTGCCTTTAATATGGATAATCACATATATCTCACCTTGTTCAAAATGGCGGAAGAAAGGCACGTGGAGGAAGGGATCGGTGAGGAAGCGGGCGCTGAAAAGGTCAATTAAGAAGCCCACGGGATGGAATTCTTTCTATGACACTCGGTTGCGGTAAGTATGAATTATTAATTTTTTGTTATGAATTAAGTAACAATGCGTGTAAGAACTAGGCAATCCTCTATTGTTCTGCGGCATTTCGCTTTCCCCAGATAAGATTGTTTAGATTTTCTTACTGAGAATACATCAACCTATGGACAACACGCTTTTGAAATAAAATGTACTGAAACTTTATTTTAAAGCGATATTTCTTTTGTGTTACAAGATTTTATCCAATCATGAGACTCCAAAACAATGGCCAAGAATGGCTTCTAATTTTCCATGTTTCCCACATAGAAATTTTGCTACATTAAAACTCAGAATAGTTTTCACCAAAAGGGAATCAATAAGTAAACTAGAGAGAAATAAATGCGCTACCTGATGAAGTGATAGTAGATTTTCATGTTTTAGCCAATAAGGTGGACCGGTTCAACAATATCACAATTTACACCTTTCTGCATTCCTTGCCGTTGGGTTGCCTAGTTCTTACTAGGACCATTACTTAAACATAACCTCCATTTCACTGCGTGCATAATTTCTGGACTTTGCATTGTAGACGCAGAAAAAAGAAAACAAAACAACCAGCCATGCAGAACCAAACAACCCTAGTCATGACACTTACGAAAGCTTACTTTTATCTTTCTGTTGTTTTGTAAGCTAAAAGTCTTAAAGATTGTACGGGCAAATGCAACAGCTGTACGCGAATGCTGAAAATCAAATCCACCCTTAGTAAAATATTAAAATAATTCACTGCATATTTTCCAGTCAGAAGTAACAGTGCAGCTAGGAACGGAAGCCAATATTGGTCAGGTGTCTAAAGTGGCATAAAAAATGTGGAGAAATCTGCCGAGCGACAGAAGATTGGTAAAAGAAAACGTTTTACTCATTTACCGAATCCACCATGTTAATAATATAAAGCTAGATGGATTCCCAGCCAGGGAATAAATCCTTGGGCACATTTGGGGTGAGTCTTTATTGGGCCACTTTATAAATGATCCGAGACAAAATCATAGCAGTGCCAATTAGCTGCCCAAGCCCTCAGAAAGGCCTAATCAACTAGCTGACTACTGGGCTTAGGACAAGGCCGTCAGGACAGGGTCTAGTACAACCCGTTGTTTGTGTGTGTGTTTGTGTGTGTGTGTGTGCGTGTGTTTCCACCAGACCGTACTTACAAGGACCAGAATGTGTTTACACACCTACGTTGCGAGGACCACCGTAGTTGCGAGGACCGATACCTGGTCCTCATAAACCTTAAGGCTCCAAACGACCTAAATCGTGGAGAAACGTGTTCACGAGCATTTGTTATGGTGGTCCTCGTAAACCACCTAAAGTGTGTGTAAATTGGTGGTCCTCACAAACCACCCTACACGGGTTTAAGGGTTTTTCTGACGTTTTATTACAAGGCAGTAATATTGTAAAGATATCACAGTCTGCGGATAAAAGGCGAGATATCTATTTCTCAAGGGACGTTTCAGATTCCTTTTACACTCCACTTAAGTTTTGGACTACACACACCATTAAGCGGTCTTCGCAATGTTGGTGTGCAACAAACAAAATTTCACATTCGCTGATAAACAGCAAACGATTTTTTAGAGTGACAATATAATACTCCCTGTAATGACCGCTGTATGGTCTATTGTAGTCTAGGGTTAACCGCATATGTTTCCGTTTATTGATACAAAGAACAATTAAATCGTTTGCTCGATTTTCTGCTCTTAAAGCACGTATTTAGTTAAGTTCGTGCAGTCGATTCCACGCCTTCGTATTGAACACTAAAAAGAACTAAGAAAACAAGAATTAAGACAAGAAGCAAGCCACAAGAGGCAAGCGCAGGACTGATATGTAAGTGGGAACAGTTCTACCTTTAGTTTTCGATCAAGTTTAGAAGTTTATTTTCGCCTTTTATTTTGCTTTGTAAATAATTGCATGACTTAGCCATAGTGATTTTTCGGAAATAAGTCGCCATTGTTACTTTTCGTGTTAGCTTCGTTTTTGCCTTGTTTTTAGTCATCGGTTAGTTTAGTTCTTTGCTAGGGCCTCCCTACTAGGCTGTCGCATCTCATTAGACTTTCTAACTAGAATTAAGTTAGCCTTTATGTGCTTCGCTACTTGTGGGAAAATTGCCACGTGATTAACTAGTTTTGCACGAATCAATGATTTACCTTTAATTAGTTTTAAGCTTATATACATTTTATGTTAATCGAATTTCAGTTTACGGCTTTCGATGGTTGTACAACAATTAGATGTCAAGGGAATAAAAGAATTGTGTTCTACATCTGAGTGTTTCGATCACGAGCCCGTAGAATAGTCCTTAAATATTCGAATCAAGACCGGCCACGACACCTCTTGAAACTCTTGAGAGTCGCCCGCCGCTACAGTAAAATATCATCCAATCGCCTATGTCGAAGAAGTGATTAGATCGTTAAGGAACTAAAGAAAGGATAAACAATGAGCTCAGGTTCGAAAGAAGAAAACATAGAAGCTGACGAAATTGCAAAACCACTTGCCGAACACGAAAACCAAGAAAAATGCGAAGAATCCGAGGGTGCGGCATCCGGCAATTTGAAAGACGACAAGATTAAGGAAAAGCGCGAAAGAAAACTAACCGAAAAGGGAAAAGAATACCGAAGGGAGGTTCTCGATTCCACAAGGAAGGCAGCTAGTACTAAACTGCGACAGAAAATTGAAAAAATAAAGAACTTAATTAACTCAAGCGAACCAGCATGGGCAGTTCTGCAACTCGAAAGGGATGGTCTGGATCAGATAAAAGAAGAGTTTAACGATGCTCATCATGCGTTTCACGAATTTCTGGAGAACGAAGATGAAAGAGAAGCATCATATCGTTGGTTTGACGTACAGGATAGAGAGTGCATGGAGTGGAGAATCAAATTAACCGAACGAATTTACTCTGTAGAAAGGGCACAAGACAATTCGAAACCCAAATCCGTGACTTCCGGCCGTTCTAAAACCTCACAAAAATCACGAAAAACCGTATCCTCGAGATCTTCAGCTCACTCAGCTCGCTCTAAGAGAATCGAAGCAGCAACAAGAAAAGCTAAGCTAGAAGTCGAAATGAAATTTCTAGAGCAAGAACTCGAGCTCAGAAGGCTCCAATTAATGAAGGATATTTCCTTAGCAAATGCCGAAGAGGATGCGATGAAAAGAATCTTAGAGGAAGATAAGATAAAACCAATTAGCGACCGGAAATCAATTAATGAAGATGAAGGCAAAAAAGATTATGCTGATGATGAAAGGTACTCCCAAGGGGACCTTCCGTCGACAATCATCCCTAAAGACGTGCTAAAACCAGGCACATCCGTCACGCAAGAATCTTCGGAAGCCACGCACGAAATTAACGGCCTTGAGAAGAAAGAAGAACGAAGTTTAAACGATTTAAGCGCCCTTAGAGAGTTAATACATTTACAAGAAAAACAAACCGAATTAAGCGCTTTAATAGCAAATCAACAGAAGATAAGTTCCTTGCCCGTACAAGAACCGCCAGTATTTAACGGAAACGTTTTGGATTATCCTGCCTTTATACAGGCATTTGAAGCTATTATCGAGAATAAAGTGGACTCAAATAAGGACAGACTCTTCTTTCTCAATAAGTACACAACCGGAAAGGCAAATGAGGCCGTCAAGGGTTTCGTGACGCTAAATACTGACGATGGATACAGCCAAGCGAAGGCGTTATTGGCAGAAAGGTTCGGTAACCCTTACAATGTCGCCGAAAGGTACAAATCTCAGCTACGACAATGGCCTAAAGTCCGAGACGGGGATAGCGCGGGAATACAAGACCTCTCCGATTTTCTAATCCGCTGCAAGGAAGTCATGAAATCTATGAGATACCTGGACGAGCTCAACTCGACAGAAACGCTCATACAAGTCAGCGCAAAACTACCATCATACTCTGGTGTGAAATGGTGTAGGCATGCACGCGATATAAGAGCTAAGAAGAAGAACATGGTTACTTTCAGTGACCTCGTCGAGTTTGTGAAGGAAGAGGCTGAACTAGCAACAGATCCTGTCTTCTCCCCGAACAACCTAAGGCGAGAGCGAAACAAAGAGTCAAATCGAGAAGGTCCCAGTATGCAGTTTAAGAGCCGCATGAAGCGTCCGCCCTCAGCTAATAGCCTTTTGACTTCGACTGGAGGAGACGCTGGCAAGAAATCGGTTCGACCATCTGCCCGTTGCCTGTTGTGCCAAAGGAACCACAGTCTAGAAGAATGCCTGGAGTATATGAAGCTAAGTGTCCAAGAGCGAGTAGCCTTCCTAAGATCGAAGGGTGCGTGTTTCGGCTGCCTCGAAAAGGGCCACTTGTCGAAGTCTTGTGAGGCGAGGCTCAAGTGCAAGAAATGCGCAAAATTTCATCCTACGTCTCTACACGAAGATTCGAAGAACAAGAAAGAACCTCCGAAAGAAGGCGATGCAGACAACGAATCCACGGTCCAAGCAGTCAGTAACTGCGCCAGTACCTCAGATGTCAGTGTTGTCAATTCCATGATTCTCCCTGTGTGGCTTCATCACAAGGACCGCCCGCAAACCGAGGTGTTGGTGTACGCTCTTTTAGACAACGCCAGTGACACAACCTTCATTAAAACGTCAACACTAAAAGACCTCGGTGTAGAGGGTCCCGAGCTAAGACTAAAGTTATACACCATGCATGGAAGGGCAGAAATACCGGTTCAGAAGGTCGATGGTTTGGTGGTTGAGCGCTTCGATAAGAAAGTACAGATAGAGCTTCCTAAGTCATACTCACGCGACAGTATCCCTTCAAGAAGAAACCAAATCCCACGCTCCGAGACAGCAAGCATGTGGCCACACCTTCAGAGAATAGAGAACAAGATCCCTCCCTACCAAGAACAACTAGAAGTAGGCATTCTGATTGGATGCAACTGCCCCCGAGCTATCAAGCCACGTGAGGTGATAACAGGAAAGGGAGATGACCCCTACGCCATCAGAACGCTACTAGGATGGGGGATCATTGGCCCAGTCACCCCAGTCAAGGAACTGCTAAACGATGTCAAGAATGAGGAAATTACATGTCACAGAATTATTACCCAAGAAATCGGAGAGAACGAACGCTTCGACAACAAGTTCGTGATCAACACACGAACTAAGGAGGTCATCAACCCCTATCAAGTCAAAGAAATGTTCGAAATAGACTTCTCGGAAAGAAACAGTGGAGACCAAGCGCTCTCCCAAGATGACCGAAAATTCTTAGCAAGAGTTAACGAAGGCATACGCCATCGGGAAGATGGACATTACGAAATGCCCTTACCATTGAAGGACCCAAACACAGAGCTGCCAAACAATCGAGAGATGGCTTCACACCGTCTTAAGCCCCTCAAGAGAAGATTTGCGTCTGATGCGAAGTACCGAAAGGATTACGTAACCTTCATGAACACAGTTATTCAAAGCGGCTATGCCGAGTTAGTGCCACAAGTCAAGGTGCAAGAAGAAAAGAAGGCAGTATGGTATATCCCGCATCATGGGGTATACCACCCCAAGAAACCAGATAAAATACGCGTAGTGTTCGACTGTTCGGCTCAATTTCAAGGCCAGTCACTGAACAAGCATCTGTTACAAGGCCCCGACCTCACCAACAATCTAACGGGTGTCCTGTGTCGGTTTCGCCAAGAAGTAGTTGCCGTGATGTGCGACATAGAAGCCATGTTCTACCAGGTCAAGGTGCCGGAGGAGTGTAGAGACCTCTTACGCTTCCTGTGGTGGGAAGATGGAGACACATCGCGAGAACCAAAAGAATATCGGATGACAGTCCACCTGTTTGGAGCTGCATCATCGCCTGGGTGCTCTAATTTCGCTCTGAAGACCACAGCCGACGATAACGAAGAGAAAGTAGGATCAGCCGCCGCTGAATTTCTGCGTCGTGACTTCTACGTTGACGATGGACTGAAGTCAGTGCCAACAGTCGAGAAAGCCGTGGAGCTTGTTAGAAGTGTAAAGGAAATGTGCAAGCGCGGCGGATTTAATCTCCACAAATTTGTTTCCAACAGTAAGGAAGTCATCCAAAGCATACCAGTTGAAGACCGAGCAGAAGATATTAAGAAATTAGATCTGGATCAGGATATTCTTCCAATAGAACGCGCGCTCGGGATTCAGTGGTGTATCGAAAACGATTCCTTCAACTTTCGCATCACGCTGAAGGACAAGCCATGCACAAGAAGAGGGATATTATCAACCGTGAGCTCCATCTTCGACCCTCTGGGCTTTGTGGTTCCCGTTCTATTGGAAGGCAAGAAGATACTACAAGAGCTGTGTAAAGAAGACACTGGATGGGATGATCCTGTTCCGAGCGAAATAAAGGCTAAATGGGAAAAATGGAGGTCAGACCTGCCTCTGTTGCAAGAATTCTCCGTCGCAAGGTGCTACAAACCCAAGAACTTTGGTCACGTGACCAAAACAGAATTACACCACTTCTCCGACGCAAGTAACAAGGGGTATGGACAGTGCTCCTACCTACGACTTACCAATGATCAGGGTCAAATTCACTGCTCGTTTGTGATTGGAAAATCAAGAGTCACGCCGCTCAAGCCAGTGACCATCCCAAGACTTGAATTAACGGCCGCGATAACCTCTGTAAGAGTCAGTGAGCAACTAAGAAAAGAGCTACCGCTGGAAAACGCCGAAGAAATCTTCTGGACAGACAGCAAGGTGATACTTGGCTACATAGCTAACGAGTCAAGAAGATTCCACGTCTACGTGGCCAATCGTGTCCAGGAGATTCATGACAAGACCTCTCCGAAACAATGGAGATATGTCGAGACAAAGGCAAACCCTGCAGACGAGGCATCACGTGGTCTTGGTGCCCGAGAAATCCAAAATTCCAAATGGATTTCTGGACCAGAGTTCTTATGGAAAGAAAAAAGTCAGTGGCCTGATGCAATGAGAACGAGAGAGATGATCGTTGATGAAGTCTCCGAACAAGATCCAGAAGTAAAAAGGGGAGTCACCATGGCAACAGCAGCATCTGTACCAGAAGTAACGCTTGTGGATCGCATTGAATACTTTTCAGACTGGTTTCGTGCCAAGAAATCTGTTGCGCTCTGCATTCGTTACATACGGAAACTGAAACGTCTAGTGGAAAAAAGGAGGAGATCTTCGTGTGGAGAACGTCCACCAAGTCTCAATGAAAGAGAAAGGAACACAGAAAGTCACCCTTTAACAGTGGAGGAATTACAGCACGCTGAAACTGTTATAATCAAGGCTATCCAAGCCAAGGCCTTTAAGAATGAAATCAAGTCACTGTCAAAGACTCAAGAATTACAAGATCTCCAAGGAAGATCCATGCCAAGAAATGCAACATCACTGCAAAAACTCGACCCGTTTTTAGACCAAAACGGTGTACTTCGAGTGGGCGGCCGTATAAGACGAGCAAACCTGAAAGAGGATATCAAGTTCCCCATATTACTTCCAAGAGACGGTCATATCACCAAGCTACTGGTCCAGTACTTCCACAAGATATGCAAGCATCAGGGAAGAACAACAACGCTCAATGAATTAAGATCAAATGGCTACTGGATCATCGGCGGTACCTCTTCGGTATCGCACTACATTCTTAGTTGTATAAGATGTCGCAAGCTTCGAGGCCCCGCCCAATCCCAGAAAATGTCTGATTTGCCAGAAGACAGACTTCACCAAGCTCCACCATTCACGTATTGCGCCGTGGATTATTTCGGGCCTTGGATCGTAAAAGACAAGAGAAAGGAGTTAAAAAGATACGGCGTCCTCTTTACATGCATGGCATCAAGGGCCATACACTTAGAGGTCGCGCACAGTCTCGAGACAGATTCGTTTATTCAAGCTCTACGCCGCTTTATCTGTCGTCGAGGTCCCATTCGACAGATGACAAGTGACCAGGGTACAAACTTCGTAAGCGCTAAGAAAGAACTTAAGGAAGCCCTCAGCGAGCTAGACCAAGACAAGATAGGCAAGGAGCTTCTCCAGGACAATTGTGACTGGTTCAACTTTAAGATGAATGTTCCCTCAGCCAGCCACATGGGAGGTGTCTGGGAACGCCAGATAAGAAGTGTACGTAATGTACTGTCGGTGCTACTGGATGATAATGGAACCCAACTCGATGATGAGTCCCTCAGCACATTCATGTGTGAAGCAGAAGCTATCCTCAACAGTAGACCCCTCACGGTGGATGACCTACGAGATCCAGACTCCTTAGCCCCCCTTACGCCTAACCACTTGTTAACGATGAAATCTAAGATCGTACTTCCACCTCCAGGAAAATTTCAGGAGGCTGACAAGTATTCAAGAAGACGTTGGAGACGCGTTCAACACCTCGCCAATGAGTTCTGGTGTCGTTGGAAGAAGGAGTTCCTCCAGTCCCTTCAGCTACGTCAGAAATGGCTGAAGCCTCAGCGAGACCTAAGAAATGACGACATTGTGCTGATCAAAGATGATTGCCTTGCGCGCAATCACTGGCAACTCGCCCGTGTCACAAAGGCCAACCGTGATGAAGACGGCCACGTGCGCACAGCGCAGCTCTTCCTTGCAGATCCTTACATCACCTCAAAGGGCGTGCGTACAAAGCCAGTACGACTGCTAGAGAGGCCAATACACAAGCTGGTGTTGCTGATGACAGGAAGCGAGACTGAGGAACAAGAACCAGGGTGTATCCCCGCCAAGGAGCCATGAACTTGGAACAAGAACCGGGATGTATCCCCGCCAAGGAGCCATGAACTTAGAACAAGAACCGGGGTGTATCCCCGCCAAGGAGCCATGAACTTTCTATGTAGTTTTAAGCTAGTTACATTTTAGTTAAGATTTGTGAAATTTAACAATTTCAGGGGAGCCATGTAATGACCGCTGTATGGTCTATTGTAGTCTAGGGTTAACCGCATATGTTTCCGTTTATTGATACAAAGAACAATTAAATCGTTTGCTCGATTTTCTGCTCTTAAAGCACGTATTTAGTTAAGTTCGTGCAGTCGATTCCACGCCTTCGTATTGAACACTAAAAAGAACTAAGAAAACAAGAATTAAGACAAGAAGCAAGCCACAAGAGGCAAGCGCAGGACTGATATGTAAGTGGGAACAGTTCTACCTTTAGTTTTCGATCAAGTTTAGAAGTTTATTTTCGCCTTTTATTTTGCTTTGTAAATAATTGCATGACTTAGCCATAGTGATTTTTCGGAAATAAGTCGCCATTGTTACTTTTCGTGTTAGCTTCGTTTTTGCCTTGTTTTTAGTCATCGGTTAGTTTAGTTCTTTGCTAGGGCCTCCCTACTAGGCTGTCGCATCTCATTAGACTTTCTAACTAGAATTAAGTTAGCCTTTATGTGCTTCGCTACTTGTGGGAAAATTGCCACGTGATTAACTAGTTTTGCACGAATCAATGATTTACCTTTAATTAGTTTTAAGCTTATATACATTTTATGTTAATCGAATTTCAGTTTACGGCTTTCGATGGTTGTACAACAATTAGATGTCAAGGGAATAAAAGAATTGTGTTCTACATCTGAGTGTTTCGATCACGAGCCCGTAGAATAGTCCTTAAATATTCGAATCAAGACCGGCCACGACACCTCTTGAAACTCTTGAGAGTCGCCCGCCGCTACACTCCCTATTACTCTGTAATTAGTTTGGTATCATATATTTATATTCTAGTGCAATGACTACCAAATTTAGCTTGATTTCTCAAAACCAAGATATGTTTGTACACCAACGTTGTGAATACCTAAAAAAAAAAAAAGAATAAGGTTACAATATATAGTCATATTGTCAGCAAGAAAGAAAACAACAGAACTTAACAAATAACAAAATTTTATTCTGTTCTTTATTTTCAGGGATGGAAAAAACTATCCACAAGGTCAATAACACTTTTTTCTATGAGGGATTCTTCAATTAAGCCAAACTGAAAAAAATATAAATAATATCAATAAAAATAACTTCATACTAGTACAACAAACCTTAAATGACCTTTTCTTACCCAAGAAAAAATAATTCCATAAAAAATAAAGCAAGACCGGTATTTCACGATAAATAATCACAAAGTAATCACAAGTCATACTTCAAATATTAATTAAAGTGGCTATGACCCACTGAACTCGGAATATGAATTATG
This sequence comes from Siderastrea siderea, assembly GCA_964030785.1. Classification (NCBI taxonomy): domain Eukaryota; kingdom Metazoa; phylum Cnidaria; class Anthozoa; order Scleractinia; family Rhizangiidae; genus Siderastrea; species Siderastrea siderea. Next base: position 67,209,879 of record OZ034966.1, on the reverse strand, counting down.
AAACAAGAATCTAAAACCGTAATGTGACCTGACCAGAATTAGATTACGTCTGCGATTATTCAATCTGATCTGCTTAAAAGGCTTGAATGGCACGAACGATTCAATAAAAAATGCATCAAGACTAAAAAAAATTGTCGCACAAATTATGCATGTTACACAACAAGCGAAAGACTAGAACACTGGAAAAGTTTTGTTATTACGTGTTTGCCGATGGAAAATTAACTACAATTTAAAACAAAGTTTTGTTTTACCCATGTCTGTCATGAACTGACGCCTCGCATTAGCAGTATATTTGCATATATATATATAGCCTTTGTATCATTGCATGTATTTAACAATGTCCCAGTGGACACAGCAAGGAGCTTCCCACCCCCAACCCTTCCCAGGAATGATTTATCAATTTATGTAGATTGAAGAGTTAAAAAGCAACACTCCAGAAATACAGAAAACCTGTTTTAGGGCCTGTTTTAAATCTCAGCCCGGGGCTGAAATTTCAGCCCGGTTTGCCAGGCTAGAATTTTGTTGCGATTACATGGCGAATTTCAGCCTGGGTTGAACACTTTTAAAACTGAAAACTAATCGTGGCAGCCATTTTCTTTCGTGAAAACCATCACTGCGCATCCGTAAGCTCACTTTCAGCCTGGGCTGAAATTTAAACGCGATTACATGAGGTTTTTCAGCCCGTTTGCCCGGGATGAGATTCCAGCCCGGTTTCAAAAACTGGGCTGGAAATTTCAGCCCGGGCTGTAATTTGGCCCGAGGATGAAACTTTCTTCATGCAATCGCAAACGTCTTTTCAAGAAGATTTGTTTTGGAAGCCGAGCTGAAATCTCAGCCTGGCAAACCGGGTTGAAATTCGCCATGTAATCAGGCCCTTAGACCCCTTTGCATGATCAAAAATATCTTCCTGCTAAAGCTTTCATAAGTAATTCCGATTCTGACTGACTTATTAAATGAAGATCTTGAACGAGCAAGTTCTGCCAAAGAAGGGGCCCGGCACTAGCCACTCACACCTTGCTTATAATGTGCTTAATAATATTGGGGGCACGTTATTGTTTGATGAAAATTAAATCTGATACAGATTTTGAAACAAATACTTCACGGGACACCTGAGTCATGAACGAGCTATGACTAAAGAAAGTCTTACTTTGATCAATTTTGTAGGTCACATCCTTTTATAGCAAAACGCCCTGTTAAATAGGCTAGTTCAAGTATCATGTTCTACATTAACCGAGCACAATTGTTCAGCATTACAGAAAATGAAAACTGCTCAATCATATTCCTTCATCACCACTTAGTTCAGTAGATCTTTAAACTGTATAAAATTCAAATAGCTTTTCAAATACACTCAAAGCTGACGATGGAAAGTCTATCAAAATAAGCATCAATCCAAATATGTGCTGTCATTCTTGTTTAAACTTCTCTTTGTTCACTCTTGTAGTATCTAGTTCCTGAAATAAAATAACAGAGGGTTATGAGGGCTCGACAAACAACTTGAATTCCAACTTGCCCATCGGGCAAGCAAGCCTCAAAACTTGAAATTGGCCCAAGCCAATTTCACACTTGCCCGCATTTAAATGGCACGCAATGCACGCAGAAGCGATGACGTTTCACAAGGTGTCTTACAAAATTTTAAGGAAATTTGTCAAAATTTTAACCTAAATAAATGTAAATAAATGCGTGATAAGGACTGTTATCCAACTCCAGCTTTCATTTTTTTAAAAAGGCATACTTTTAGGTAAGCTATCTAATATATGCTTCTGATTGAATGCATTAACAAGTGCCAATAAAATATTCAGCCATAGAATTAACGGATGACTGTTCTATAATTTCAGGACATAATCAAAACACGTACTTGCTCGCTAAATTACACCTGCATTGCAAGCACCACACCCAGACAACAAAGATTAACTCATTAGCATCTTTTCTACAAATCCAGGACACGCTAACTATATTGCAAGACTTTCATCTCCCACCACAACAAAAGCTAACCTGTACGTACAGCACTTGGAAACCATTCTCTTATTTCTGGATGCCCAAATCAATTTACCAACACCACCCAACACCAAAAAACAAAAACTCAAGACACAACCTATGGGGCGCCATTTGTAAATTTATTATTTAGACCAAATTCATGCCTTTTTTTCTTATATATCTACCTCAAAGAACAAGGGAAACGAATCACGTGGAATATAATGACTGTTGTGCATAATGCAGCTTAAGTTGTTGTGACAGTGATACAAGTTGATTCCATTTGATTTCTGTTGAATGGGTCTGTAGTTAATCACAGTAGTGTCCCCCAATTTTCCTTGAAAAAGTTGGTCCGATGCTGCTCAGGAACAAAACAAACAGACAAACAAACAAACAAAAGAATTATAACAATGCGGTCTCCTAATGAGTTAACTTTTATGAATCGGACCAATTTAATCGCTTTGACAATAGCTGAAGCAAGGTGAATAAAACCTTATTTTATCATACTTACTCTGTTTCTTTTTTTCTTTTCTTTTTTTTCAGTACGATTATGTCTTTTACAAGGAATGAGCTGTGACTTGAAAGTGAAACAGAGAGGGGTTAACGAGCATGATGCTTGTTGTTTAGAATTTACCTGACTGGGCAACGTGAATTTTCGTATACAAAGAATGTGTTATAAGTGTTGTGAAGCTAATTTAGGTTATTGATTTAGCTGTTTTTCTAACCTTGAAATATTTTTGGTAGTGAGATTGTTGATCTAAGTAATGCCTTACCTCCTTAGAGTTTTCCTTTTTGTCTACGTAACTAAGGGTGTGCTGTAGACAGGGTTGCCATTCCCTGTAAGCTTGGCCAAGACCTCCTTGAACTTTGAGTTTCAGGACAATTTCTTCGCAAACATTCACGTTTTCTCGTACTGGATTGGCTGAGCTTAATCTGACTTCCCTTTGCCAAAGGTTTCCTTGGTCTCATCCGTTCTTCTTTTGAATTCTTTCACCTTTATCTTCTTCTGGCACCATCTGGTCTTCCTTAAGTTAGGGTGGCAAAAATGTTTAGAGCACAGAATAAAAAGGAAACTTCATTGTTGTCGGTAGTTGATTAGAATCAGTAGAGAAGTTGGAGAAGTTTAAAGATGTTGCATTAAAGAAGCTTATCCTTTGAACAGAGTCTCGACCCTTTCGCCTTTTGTCAAGCGAGTGCTCAACATAAGCATTAATTATTACAAATGAAGAGAACAAATCAAGCTATAGTAGGATCTACAGAAAGAATAAGATCAATATATATTTGCTTTTAGTGTTGTGTCATTAATCAGTTATTATCTTCAAGTCGTTTTAGGGTCTCAGAACATTTGTCTTTTCGTTGATGTATTAAAGTTATGAGAATTTGTAATTGGCTGTCTCCAGAGAGAGTAAAAATAATATATATGAATATATAATTATATTTTTAAGGTTGTTTCTTATCTAGTCGAAATTGTGACATTAATAAGTGATTATCGTTTTAGGGTGTCAGAACAACTGTCTTTTCGCTGATGTTGTAGAGTTATGAGAATTTTTATTATTTTGAGTAACCTTTATGTTTACAACGCGTGCTATTGCCGGTACCACCGCACGTTTTCAAGCAAGAAAAAAAACTTCAGTTAGTCATTGTACCGTGTAGGTAGGTATTCAAGCAGGCAGACATCTTGTACGTTGTAATTTGTCTACATCTTGGGTTGCATAAGAAGTTACACCAAGCATGCGGATGTACATCTCGCCTACAAGATGAATATTGTCTCAGTGGATAGAATAAATGCTGATTTGAAGTCTGAATAATTTGTCCTTACTGCTCGACGAGTCCCAGTTAGCTTGATTCCGACTACCGAGAAGCCAGTTACAAGCTTCTTTCTGCAATAATCGCGCAAGTCAGCTTAGAAAAAAATCCACTGTCGTAGTGGTCACCGGAAAATGTATCGTTACCAAGAGAGGATATGCTCTCCTGATCGTCACAGATTACCTTCAAGTCGTCTTATGGTATCGACAGAATAACTGATTGTTTTTCTTCCCTTAATTCCTTCCTGAAGCCTTAAACAAGAAGTATCCCATTGTTGTGTTGTTATAAATTACCATACAGATCGGCGCCTGTTGCCTCTTTATAAAATGACGATGAAAAAAATCAAAAACAAAAATTCGCGCAGTTTTAAGTTGCTGAGTCACCACCCGGATTCTAGTACTTTCGGTCATGTTTTGTATTTACAAATGGCAGGTAAAATGTTTGTGAGCCCCCGCTTCTTTGCCGTTTGGAGGTCAGCGATAGATTTTGATTTTTAGGGATGGGAGTACTCTAATTTACGTTATCAGCTATGAGGAAATTTTGGCCGATTTTGGATAATTTTTCGTTAGTTTGACATAAAGGCTGGTTTACACGTGCAATTTTTGATGCAATTTTTTCGTGCTCTTCAATGTACCTATTGTGGCAAGTATAAACAAGCAGCGATTTCAAAGCGAAAGCCCTAAAACTCGGGAATGTTATTTGCTGCACTTTCCCCTAAATCAGTCGCCCCCCAAGTTGCATTAAATTTCGAATATGTTCGAGACCTCTGCGATATCTCTCGTGGCCACAAATCGCACTGACGTTGCACTGAAATCGCCGTTAGTTTGCATTTGCAATTTTCATCGCGAGCTCGAGCCCGACAAAAACTTCTTCGAAATGCGAGCAAATCAATTTAAAAGCAATTCAATCATTCCAAATGTACATTGAGTTTGTTTGTTTTTTTCCCTTTATTATGAATTTATTATGAATATTTTTGCAATGATTACAGATTGAATTGTAGCTTATAGCTTTATTTCTGTATGTTTTTTTACTTGAGATTTAAAAAAGAAGTAAACATTTAATCCCTTAACTCCTTGCCGTGTGGCAACTTCTCACACCCTCAAACATTTCGCCAACGTTGAAACAAATGGCGCTACCGATTGGCACATTGCAACTGCACAATGACGACGAACATCTTTGCTTCGTAAGCGTTATGCAGACATTAAATTTGGATAATTGCTCTTAAAAGCTACCTTAAAACTGCTACATTAATCATTAAAATATAGATGCATGGAGGTGCGAGTTGCGTGCTGCGCCTATATTAAATAGATCAATTCTTGCTGATTGGAAAACATTATCGTTTATTAATGAAAGCCGCCACCTCTATTCAATGAGATAATTATATCTACGAAACTGTAAAAAACACTTTCTATTTTACTCTTATTCTCTTTCTAACGTCATATCTTCGATTTTTAGTATAAGTTACTTTTAACGGTTTTGCTTTTGACGGCAGGTTTGGCGTAGGGAATTTGAATTCTGAAAATTTATCTTCGTTGTTTACGGTGCGGCGTTTTCTGTGTTTGTTTTGACCAGCCTTTGCTTGAAGATTGAAGACGTCATTACCAAATTAAATCTCCGCCAATGAGCATTTTCCATTTCAACTCTGAAAGTTTAGCTTCGTTGTTTACTTCGCCTTCGTGCGTTTTCTCGTCTTTGCGTCAAGATCGCTGATGTCATTACCAAATTAAATCTCCGCCAATCAGCATTTTGCATCGAAGTTTTCGATGTAGATATTCAAATTCCTCAGACATCGTTGCAAGCTCTCTCTCCATTTTTCCCTCCTTCGCGTCCCCACCCCCGAGAGAGCTTCCTCGCAGGCTATTGTGTTTGAGATTATCATACAATTTTCTTTGAAGTGCACGCCTTAATTAAAAACGGGCGACTATTACTAATTAAAAACGTATTTTTTCAACAGCAAAAGGTTTTTTTTTATGGCTCCACCTCTATAGCGTGAAGAAATATTTAGGAAACGTTTAGTAATTCAAAGATAAATTTGTAACATCATCCAACAAATTATTTTGCCGGCCGGTTAAGTGTAGTTCCTTTATAAGCGAATGAAAAAAAATATATATATAAATCCTTGAATCAACGCCCAGCAAATTATTTTCAATTATTATTTTTCCCGGTAATATTCTGAACTTCACTTCTTGTTCAGCCTTGGTAGATATAATGTTGTATTAGTCAGGAGGTTATCATTTGAGTGCGATTGCAATTAAGGAGTGATATTTGTACTACCAGTGATATTTGAAATTATAAATATATGAAATTCATATATTTGAACTGCGGAATGAAGAAATAAATGTAAAGAAGATCCTCGCAGTTATTAACGCAACTTATGCAGTTGCGAAAAGAAAGCCTGAAAAAATCAGGCTTGCCGGGATTCGAACCCTGACCTCTGCGATACCGGTGCAGCGCTCTAACCAATTGAGCTAACAAGCCAACTGGGAGCTGGTGATATTTGTGACAGTGATATTTGTGACAGTTATATTTTTATATAACAGTGATATTTGTTTATCGAGTTGTTTCTAGAGGAAGCTAAGCTCTATCCAAAGTGAAAATTTGCTGCCCCTTTTGAATCTCGTTATTTCGTTTTAAATCATTTCTAGTCTGTTAGCAATTGTTTTCTGTCATATCTCAGTTTATTTAGTCACTCGATTTCACGAAAAAAAAAATAAAAACGGAACAGCTTTCAGGAGTTTCCGCATCAACTGATTTCTTGGAGGAAAAGAAATAGAATATGTCCAGCGTTATTACAACGGCTGCGTTTTTGCTTCGGTTTTTTCAAGTGACTCACCATTTCAAACTCGACTTATCGTGCGTCCTGTTGACTTTCTGGTTTCGCGCTCAATTAACTTTTTATCGCCAATAATTTACTGCTTTGGAAGTAAGGAGATCCGTAAAGTAATGAATGCTGTTGTTACAAAACAGAATCAGAATTAAGCCAGTTCTTAAAAATAAAGTGGCCCATTTGTTAACATTAAACTTAAATATTGAAGATTTTGTAAAAGACTGATAAAAACAGCAAGATTATCTGATGGTATGGTATATACTGTATTTCCTTGAGGCCGCAAAAGTGTGTTTGATGCATGACTATAGATTAAATATTATCTTGATAGTGAAAGAGTAATTAGTTTTTTTCCGTTTATTATAATTATTTTTGCAGTAATTGCATATTAAATTGTAGCTTATAGCTTTATTTTTATGTTTTTACTTGAAATGTAAAAAGGATTAAACATTTGATCCCTTAACTCTTTGCCGTATGGCAATTTCTCACACCCTCAAACATGAATAATTTCGCCAGTGTTGTTACAAATGACGCTGCCGATTGGCACATTGCCACTGTATAATGACGATGAACATCTTTGCTTCGTAAACGTTATGCGGACATTAAATTTGGATAATTGGTCTTAAAAACGATCCTTAAACTACTACATTAATCATTAAAATATAGATGCATGAAGGTGTTAGTTCAGTTTCCAGATGCGTGCTGCGCATCTTGCTGATTGATTCTTGCTGATTCTTGCTGATTGGAAAGCATTATCCTTCATTAATGAAAGCCGCCACCTCTAATTTCAATGAAAATGATATCTACGAAACAGTCAGTCGCATTTTGAGAACTGCAGTCATCTACCGAAACTTGGGATGGAATTTGCAACTTTGACGTTAACCATCACATTATTTTTTGTCCGGTTTGGCGTGTTTTCTTAATAAGTCAACAGAAAAAAAAAAGCCTTGAGCCAAGTCGCGAGATTTATTTTAAATTATTATTATTTTTCGGTGTTATTTTGATCTTTGCAGGTCTTGTTAAGCGTCGGTGTCTTTGTCGTTGTATTAGTGTGTTAATTTCTTCCACTAGTTAAATACCGCTCAACCTTCTTGCCAGGTTAATTGCAAACGATCTTCAGCTAGGGAAAGTTTAGGATTGCGGAGCAGCCGACTAAAAGATCTCCTTTATCGATAAAAGAAAAACGATGGTGAACCGAACGAATTCCACGGGCGAAATTCCAAGCGATTACTTATACTGTGAGCGATTCCAAGACGAGGAGTACCGCTTAGAAAACTACTCTGCTACCCTGGCATCCATAATTCTCAGCGTGTTAAGCTGTCCTGTTATCGTTGTGATGAACCTGTTGGTGATAGTAGTAGTGAAAACAAAACGGAGTTTGCAGAGCAAGTATAGAATACTACTGGCTTGCTTGGCAGGAACTGATCTGTTTGTAGGAACTGTTCTCCAACCGACGTCTATAGCAGTAGAGATCTTCGCTTTAGCTGGAGGATCGGTGACTACTTATTGCAATATCGATGCCAACATATCCAAACCGTTACTTTTTGTTTCTATCTTAGCTACTATTTTCCATTTGGTGTTAATTAGTATTGAACGTTTTATTGGGCTCAAACATGCTTTGCGGTACAGCGACATTGTTACGAAGGCTCGGTTGGCTTTGGCTGTTGCATTTTGCTGGTTTGTAGCAGGAGCTTACGCCCTTTTCAAAGTGACAAATTTGCTGCCACTTTTAGTTCTTCCATTTTTAATCATTTTTAGCCTGTTAGTAATTATTTATTGCCATGTCACAGTTTATTTACTCACTCGACGCCACGAAAAGCAAATCAAAACGGAGCAGATTTCAGGAGAAGCCGCTGCAAATTTCTTGGCGGAAAAAAAAGCATGGAAAACGACCAGCATTATCATAGGTTTTCTGTTTTTGTCTTATTTACCAGGAGCGTTATTCACTTCATTATTTTCAAACAATTTACCACTTAAAACTCGACGTATTGTGAGACCTATTGTCTTTTCTACTTTCATGCTAAATTCACTTTATAATCCAATAATTTACTGTTGGAGAAGTGAGGAGATCCGTAAAGCAATGATTTCTCTTGTTACAAAACAGAATTAGAATTAACTCTAGGACGTACCATCAAAGTCACACTCCCCCGTGGTACAAGGGGAGGGCGGGGCGTTAATGGAACTCCTCCCTTGATTTTTGCTGTGTTGCATATTTCGAAAAGATTTTGCCTTTGATAGGAAGCCTTTGAAGTGCTGTACAAGATGAAGAATACATTATGAATTGTTGTGGTGCTTGGGTCCTGTGACGTCATTCAAGATTAGTAATTGTCATAAAAGGGAAAATTGAACATTTTCATGCTAAGCAATTAAAATATGTTAAATTAAACGCTTTTGCTGCTTTTTGTGAACAGTTTGTGCTTTTTTCACCTAGGAAAGGTCAAAAACACACATTTTTATTTAGAAATGGCTCTTCCACCCGCTACTTATGACGTCATCCTTGTAAACATGGCAACTGCTTCTCACCAAACTTGGGTCAAAATGTGTCCAAGGAATATGCGTACAGCTACTGAAAACGACAGGTGTTGATGAAAAATCGTCTTGAAAAAATTCAAGAAAAATCTTATAGGAGGGTGGTCCCCGCCGGATAACTAAAGGCATCAATTAATATATTAATATTCAACAGAAAAGATTTATTGTTGTAAGATTAAAGCTCTTGAAACAAACTGTTCTAATGGTATGATGAAAGAAACAGGTTTGATGTATGTTATCTTGTAGGTTAAATATAATCTTGGACAGAAAGATATTTTTTTGCAATACTTACACAATGAGTAAGGGACTGTGCAATAATTACCTGGAGGGGGGGTTGGGAAATGGGTAAAATAATGTTCAAAATTAAGTCGCACCCCCCTCTCACCAAGCGAAAATTAACTTTAACCTCCCCTCAACTACTGATAATATTAAGGTCAACCCTTCCCCCATCCCCTGCTTCCTCCCCGCATTGGTTCCCTCATACCTAATTTACGTGTTGGATGTCTTCCTCAGGCACAAAAAGTACTTCAAATGACTCTTGAACGTATGAGTTCTCTCCATCGGAATCACTTGACTCTGATTCTGAAGTTGTGTCGTCTTCACACGAGTTATAAAATTCTTCATCTTCCAGAACATCCCTGGCAACATTTTCACGTGCATGGCTGAGAACTCGTTCAGTTAAATCAGCCTTACTTCCGCTTATCTTGAGACCATGTTGTTTGAAATACATTTTCAGCTGGTTGTTCGTAAGCGCTTCCATATCTGTTTCATTTTCCAAGAAATATTAGGCGGAAGAACGTTCCTTTTTCTTACTCTTTTTTCGCCTTTGCATCCAAGAACTCAAGGTGCTCTACATAACTTTTACACGCAGTCTTGTCCACGTTGTACTGGAAACAGAACTCTTGCAAAGACCTGTCTTCAAAGACCTGTCTGGACACTCGGGAGACGTTTATAAGCTTGCAAAGTAATCAAACTGTTTATATTTACATAGATCAATTTATTGCTATTAAAGTCAACAGTTGGGTTTCCCATTCTCTTTAATTATAATACAATGTAGGCTATCCTACATTGGCATCTTTCTTTTTCATTGAATAACATCATTAGATAGTGTCTTGGCCATAGCGAGACTTTTCTGATAACCGAGGCAATTGCGAAAGCGCCGAAGGCGCAAGCTCTTAGGGGGGTCTGGGAGCATACTCCCCCAGAAACTTTCGAAATCTAGACGCTCGCAAATGCCATTTTAAGCGTCTTCCTGGTGGTATTTTCTTCCAAACATAACCAAAATCCAAACTAGTTTTAACAGCATTCCTGGTGCCAATAAAGTAGAACTGTTTTAATATATAACAGAGGCATTCTTCTCTTACTGCATGACAGACAGGAAAATATTAAATAATCAGCCAGTTCAGAGATCAAAGCACCTGGAGTTGATATTTTCCCAGTTTAATTCCAGTCTAAGCAAGTATAAATGTTTGAACTCTAATAGCTCTTCTACCACTTTTCCAGTTTGTGAAAAAGAGTGAAAAAAGTAATCCCCCCCCCCCCTGTATGTATTAAATTTTACATCCAACACCCCCTCTCTCTAGTTCTGATTTTCCCCTATAACCCCCCTCTGGTTTCCCAACCCCCCCTCCAGGTAATTATTGCACAGTTCCTTAAAGTTTTAATCTTTATCTCTCTTGTTGTTTTTTTATTTTTTTTTGATATCACAAATGGGAATATAAACACCTCACAACCCCTTGCTATATGGCAATTTCCTACACCCTCAAACACGAAGCTACTAATCGCGCCTGAATATTTGCCGCTATATATAGAATGACGAAAAACAACTCTGCTTCACAATAAGGGCTATCCTGAAATTTAATATAGATAGTTGCTGTCAAAGGCTTCGTTTAAGCCATTGTCCAGTCCATTTTGTATTTTAAAAAAAGGCGCAATTGTAACCCGCTTTTCTAAAAGAGACTAGAGTACTTTTGGCAGATAAAATAGTTGTTAGCCCTACGTCTTTGTCCTTTAGCGGTCATCGCTTAGTTTTTGATCCTGATAGTTTTCAGATGGTCTCGCCGCATTGGCGTACTCTAAGGGCCGGGTCGCACTAGACCAATTAAATTTTGTTTCCTGTTTTTTGGCGTTAAATTTTGACAAAAATTTAGGATGTTCCAATTTTTGAAAACGGCCTAATGATTTGCATTAGGTCAATCCAAAACCCACGCAGAGAGTTGTTTTTTACCACACCAGAGGGCGAGGCTTACTTAAAAACATGGATCGAAATCATATAATTTTTTTCGTTTCGCGCTTTGGGTTTTTTCTTTAATTTTCAAATTCAGGCTCAACAAAACTCAATCGCGCTTTTGATGATGATGTTGCACTATCAGCAGGCTTTTCTTCATGTAGGTGCTGTTTACAGAAGACGCAGATTTTAGTTCCGCAACAGACTTCGTTTGCGAAATCCTCGACGGTTGTGGACATTACCGCGTCCAGCAGAGTCATGGTTTGAAATACATTTCCACGAAAAAATTATTCCAGAAGACTACTTTCGCCGCCAGCTGAGAATGGATAAGAACACCTTTCAGGCTCTCTTAGGTATCCATATGGCCATGGATAACCTGACAGAGCACGCTCTCTAGGAACTGTATACCACCAGAAAAGGTTTTAGCCTTAGTAATTTATCGGCTAGCGCACGGCAATTCATATGTCAGCATTGGACCTGTATTTAACGTCGGTAAGGCTACTGTAATTGAAGCTGTTTTAGACGGCGTTGGGGCTTTATTTGAATTGAAAGACGAATATGTACATTTTCCAGAAACAGAGGCAGAAACAGCAGCTTGTATAGAGACAATTAGACACCTATCGCAACTGCCAAACATTGTTGGAGCAGTCGATGGAACCCATGTACATATAAATGCCCCTCGTGAAAGTGCAGTCGATTACTTTAGCAGATGTCAGCAACATGACTTTGCCATCCAGGAAGTAACTCCGATGCAATTTTCCCTTTCGTAAACGGTCGATGCCATTTTTAACAGTCGATGCCATTCCAACTAACGGTCGATGCCGTTCATAACGGTCGTTGCCAATGTTGCTCTAGAAGGATGATGGGAGAAAACGCGAAAATGTAATAGGTTGTCCAATTTGCCTTTAATATGGATAATCACATATATCTCACCTTGTTCAAAATGGCGGAAGAAAGGCACGTGGAGGAAGGGATCGGTGAGGAAGCGGGCGCTGAAGGTCAAGCGTAAGTCAATTAAGAAGTCCACGGGATGGAATTCTTTCTATCACTCGGTTGCGGGAAGTATGAATTAAACATAACCTCCATTTCACTGCGTGCATAATTTCTGGACTTTGCATTGTAGACGCAGAAAAAAGAAAACAAAACAACCAGCCATGCAGAACCAAACAACCCTGATCATGACACTTACGAAAGCTTACTTTTATCTTTCTGAAATTATGAATATCTGAAATTCATATACTTGAACTGCAGAATGAAGAAATAAATGTAGAGAAGATCCTCGCAGTTATTAACGCAACTTATGCAGTTGCGAAAAGAAAGCCTGAAAAAATCAGGCTTGCCGGGATTCGAACCCTGACCTCTGCGATACCGATGCAGCGCTCTAACCAATCGAGCTAACAAGCCAACTGGGATCAGAGCTGGTCATTAAATTGGTTCGTAATATACCCGGGAAAGATGAAGATGAAATTATGAATATATGAAATTCATATATTTGAACTGCAGAATGAAGAAATAAATGTAGAGAAGATCCTCGCAGTTATTAACGCAACTTATGCAGTTGCGAAAAGAAAGCCTGAAAAAATCAGGCTTGCCGGGATTCGAACCCGGATAAGTCTTAAAGATTGTAAATACATTGGTCTGTTGACCAATCAAGACATCGCAAACACAGGGAATATGCATTTACACTGACATTTCCTAAAACAGGACTGGAAGGGAAAAGCCCAGAAGTACAGAGAAGACCTTGATACCGGGGCACTAGAGGAGCTGAAATGCCCCACGTACCAAAAATAAAGGTTTTAAGAGAAACAAAGACTACAAATATCACATGAAAGACTGTCGGGAATGGGAATGTGACATACCTGGATGTGGGAAAACATTTGACCACATGAAGAAGCTAGAAAGACACAAGAGCAAGGTTCATCTGCAAACTTTCAAATGTGACGTTTGCAGCAAAGTATTCGCAGAAAAAAGAAACTTAAAGAGGCACGAGTCTACTCACAAATGAAAGTTAACTAGAGTGATTTTACGTAATCCGTATGTAACAATTAGTGTCTAATTGTCAAAGTTGAATAAAGGAAAACAATACAGTTAGAATGTGATAGTGTGTGATAGTTTAGTAGCTATTTCACGGGTTAAGTAAAATCACTCTATACAGTTAAACCTCCCCTAATAGAAAGAGAGGAGGACACCTCTCGTAAGCGAACAGTTGGCCATGTTCTCAGCTACATACATGGAAACACTACATTTTGCCCCCCCCATAAGCAGAAATTTTTCTGGTCCCGAGGGTGTCCGCATATGGGAGGTTCAACTGTTTTCCATCCAGTCTTAGTTGTTTAAAAAGAAGTGAAAGAAAGTTTACATTCAACTCCATTTGACTGGACGTTGTTCTCAAAAGCAAGTTTAACGTGACTTGTCACTGCAACACTGTGCAAATACACGAACAAAATACTTGTTCCTTGGAAATGCATATTGATATTGCTTGTTACATTATTATCATTATTTTGTTGTTTTATTCTCGAACTGGTTATCTCTGATCACTACAGAATAACAATAAGAGGTTTATATATCACGTTCACTAGGTGTAGATCCAGGGAAAAAGGTTGACCGTTTTCTGGGGGAATCCTCTCGGAAAAAAAGTCATTTCTTGGGTTTCTGAGTCATTTCGTTACGATATTGGCCAGTGCCGTCCTCCTCAGAGGAAATCAGATGTTAGAAGATTAAAAAAAGAGTGACAATTTCAAGTTGAAAATTTACTTTAGTATAGTCTACTGATAATTTTTAAAATATATATTATAGGTGGGGGGGGGGGGGAGTTGAAGAACAAGAACACTCTCAAGAAATACATTAATGATGTGACTAAAGTATCTGTGCCATAGCCCTAAAATTAAGTATTACGTGACATAACATCCTGCATGCTACTTTTTGGTGAGTGTTTGCTGTGCACACATACTGCATTTGTATTTGCAAGAATTTTTGACCAACATAACCCTCTGTTCATTACCATGCTTTCTTGTGCACAATTATCCTCCCCCCCCCCCCCCCCAGACGAAGACGTCGGTATTGATTTGATGGCACCAGTTGCAGAAACAATGTCCTTAAAAATGATCAGTAGTGGGTGTTACTCACTAGGTTGATATGAAATTAAAATCTGAAATAATCTATTACTCACAGCAAAATAATGATAAGCGATATATGATCTTTTGTAAACATGAAATCCCATCTTGTAGCATCAAGACAATATCAAAGTTTCTAATCTAATAAACGTTTTGAACCTTATTTTGCATTGTTGTTGGTCAGCAATTTTTGCTTTCTGATAGTCCACCAGTCAGTATGAACATCAATTAAATTTTAGTTAATAAAAGTATACAAAATCCAAGCTCTTTTGCATTTGAGAGCTTTTATGTAAGAGTGATGGTATTACTCGTTGTCAGTTTTTACTGTCTCCATAGGCCAGGATCCCTTTGATCAGAAGATCTCTCTCCAGTCCAATTTTTTTTCTAATGGAATGCAAAGACTAGTGTGTTTTGACCTCCAATGACTGCACATGGTCAAAAAATCAGAACCAATCCGAGGCCTCAAATTTTGGTGCCGACCAAATAATCATGGCCTTTATGATCATTCAAGGGCCATACGAATGCTGTATACCCTGATATCACGGGCATACAGAATTCGTATGGCCCTTGAATACCACGGGTATCACGGGTATACACGGATTCTAGAGCTAACTTCAGTACTCTAACTGTGCTTCTTCAAAATAACTAAATTTTTATTTAATTTTTGAACTGTCGAATTTTACTGCTAATGAACAGCACACAGCAAGGAATCTTGTCAACTTGCTTTAATTTCTGACCTGTTTATCTTGTTCTGGGAGTTAAACAAGATTACTGGACAGAACTTGTTGTATACATTAACCTTCACAGTTAAAATCATGTTTCTGCAAAGGTGTGCAGAACACAACACCCAAAAAATACATGCAGGGTCAGGCTAAAATCCTGCATATAAAGGGTGACTGTGGGATTTTTAAGTTTGGGGCTGACGCTTTCCGCAATGTTAAAGCCATGAAAACAAATTGCACTAACACAGGATAGCAGCCAAATCCTGCACACACATCTTATGGGCATTTTTTGAGTAAACATTTTTGAGAACATGGATTGTACAACTAAGGTCAACTGAAATAAGTTCCCTCTTGCAACCTTGTTTAACGTCCTGAAGAAGTCTTTAGCGATAAGTTGTAACCGGTTACAGACATAAATCCAGTTAATATCAAAATGCATGTTCTCCTCACTATTGTCCAAAAATTTCTTGTGGTACTAGTTGGGAGAATTTGCTTAAACATCAAGACATTTTATCTTAGGTGATCATCTCCTTTATTCTCCTGACCTGCACGTTTGATCAAGTTGCATATATCCATATAGTGTGAGGACAATTTACATGCTTGTCACTATCAGGGCTTAAAGGGGCTTGCAAAGACAACATAAAATCTTGCCTGCCCAAGATTTGTTCTCTAAACAAATAGTACACTATGGTACAGTTGTGCATGCCAAAAACTGACTTTGAGACCCCTAGCCTTCACTTTTTTTTCCT
The DNA here is from genome assembly GCA_964030785.1 of Siderastrea siderea. Classification (NCBI taxonomy): domain Eukaryota; kingdom Metazoa; phylum Cnidaria; class Anthozoa; order Scleractinia; family Rhizangiidae; genus Siderastrea; species Siderastrea siderea. Next base: position 67,193,938 of record OZ034966.1, on the reverse strand, counting down.
GCAAAGGGGAGTTATTACTATCTTGTATCCTCTTCCCCTTTCAATATTGCCAGTTGGATCACGCCTAGGATTTTAACTCGGGAGCATAACTGGTGAAAGCCTTGATGCTTTGTTGTACAGGTAAGGGGTATCATTTCAGTTGTGACAACTAGAAAATTTTCAAAAAAAATAACTATTTTATTTAAAAAGCGGTCTCCTGTTCACCTTTCCCTCTGAACATGTCTCGTTTTGGACTTCATGGTATGTGATCCAGATTTTTTCCTACGCTGTGTGTTTGATTGTACAGCTTTGGCTAAGTCATGACTACGTTTGGCTTTTTTGGGAGGCACTTGCAATGACTGCTGTAGTTGTGTAGGCCGTCCTTTTGAGACAGCCTGGCGACTTCCATTTCCAGACTTTCTTTTTCTGTTTGGTTGAACTCTAATCTTTTTCCCCTTTCCAGTTTTTTTCAATTCACCAGATCCAACGTTAAAAAGGGCTGTTGTCAGATTTGAGTGCATTGTGGAAGTGGTTAATGTTGTAACCCCCCTTGAGAATTTTATAATTGCCTTAGCCAGATTTGGATCCCTGGTGTTTCTGAGCTTTTCAGCCATCCGATCACATGATTTACTCAGCAACTCTGCTGCTGAAGCAATACAAGTATCCAGAGAGTCATCTCTGTTGTCTTCAGACATTGGTTGTTCAGGGATTTCTATAGCTAAGCAGTCCTCTGATTGTAATGTCTGCACATCAGCATTTGATAACTCAGATACAGGTAATGCTAATTCACAGCCCTCATTGTCTTGGCTATCTTGAGGCCACAACGTATTATAGTGTGAAAGAGGTAATGATTGTCCTATTGCAATCCAAGCCAATTTCTGTCTCACATCTGGTTGGGTGACTGGAACAAAATTAATACAGTGGGCTATATTTGCAGACCACAATATATATTGGTGTTTGCACAGACTCCCATCTTTGCCAACTTCACAACTGCACATTCCAAGTGTCATGTCCACTGTATAACTGAAAAATGGATACATGAATGTAACAAACAATGTATTTTTTTCTGATGGAGGGGATTTTCCAGCAAAAAGCTGAACATTTTTGGTAACACAAATATTTAACAATTATTCTACGAGGGCGCGCTGGATATGAAATGATAGATAACCAACGAGGCGAGGCGAGTTTGATATCCAGCAAGCCCGAGTAGAATAATTGTTTTATTAAAAACTTAACTACTATTTTTGTTAAAAAAAATCAAGAAAGAAAGAGAAAAATGAGAAAAGGGATAAGAAGGGAGCAAGAATTGATCACATGACGGAACGAAAAAGGCGCCAAAACCTTGCGAAGTGTTGCAGCGTTTCATTGCAAAGCTGAATGAATCAATGAAAACTGCTCGAAAGTGAACGAAGTGGCACAAGTTTGGGAAAAAAATCTTCTAATTATTGGCTCTGAAATATGGTACATGTTTGATTTTTCGCGAAACATTGTTGTAATCATCGTTCAAAGCGGATTGAAGCTGAACAATTTCACCATATTAGCTGCTGGAGTTGAAACAGAACAAGTTTGTAATCTGTTCGCACAACGGAGCCATCATGTGCGTGTTTGATCGAAATGAAGACAAAACCAATTTGAACTTGAAGAAGTAATTTCTATGCAGCTCAGAAGCAAGATTACTGTAGCGAGGAACATTAGAATTCACCATCATAGTTTGTTTAATACAAAGCACAAAATGCAGTTGTTCTCGGTTTAGAGGTTGCGGACGGAATGGTAAAAACAACATTCAAACAACTGGTAAAGCGATTCAACTCCGTTTACATGGCATCCGATTTCTATCTGAGCATTTGGACCTGTTGGAACACAGAGCTACAACGAGTGCAGGTAAACCAGTGTCAATTTTGCGTGTTAAAGCCGAAAAAAATTTTCGCCCTTCCTTCCGCCTTCTTGGTAGTTTGCAGCTGTAGTTTGTTTAGTACTTGTTTAGACCGCTTCAGGATTTTCGCACCGAATCGTCATGAATGTGACAGTTGTTATTAAATGCTTCTGTCCCATTTCACTGTGTTTTATTTTGTCTTGTCTTGATATTTTGAAGTGGAAAGGCTTCCTGATAAAACCTACCGTTTGTTCAATTTTAATGATCGACGTGACGATCGATGAAAGAAATTAATTGTAAACACTACGCTCAATGCTTAAATTTCTACTTTCTTTTTCTGCACAGTTTCTTCAAACAATTTTGACTTGTGTTAGACGACACTGTTGGAATTTCTGCTTAATTCAAATTCGCTGCCAAGTGATTTTTCTTGTGTATTTTTCTCGCCGGGTTGCTGGCGAGGAAAAACTTCCAACTCACTTTGTTCATTTTGTTGTTGAGTGTTCATTGTCCATATTTGGTCACAGCAGGTATATGAGCTGATAGCCTGGCTCCGTTCAGCCAATCAGAATGGTAGAAATCCAATATACCTAGTCCAGTTTTTAATAAAGCAGGTTATTCTTAACATAATTTATAGTTCGCTTGTCATAAAATGTATGGGTGGTAAGAGAATGTGAAGGTTTACCTGTAGCAATATGTATTTTTCCCTTTTTACAATTACAAAAAAAAGATCTTCCAAAATTTATTACCTTACAGATAAAGTGAGAAGTCTTGAGTTTTCATGAAGCTAATGGCTCACATCTGTTTGTTGAACACTGTTGAAAGCTAAACTCCATTCATAAGGGGTCACGGGTTTACTTGCTTTCATGATAGTACAAGCAAAGTCACACCCCCACCATGGTACAAGGGGGGGGGCATGGACCCCCCTTGGGTTTTGGTTATGTTGCAATATTTTAAAAAGACTTAACCTTGAGTAGAACGCCTGTGATGTGCTCTACAAGATGAGATACATACTATGGGTTGCTGCGCTGCTGGGGGCCTGTGACATCATTCAAAATGGCTGTCATATTGAGATTTTACCGAAAAATAGAAATTGTCAAAAACGTTAAAAATTGGAAATTGACGCTGGACATGTAGAATTTGACATAAACATTTTGCTGCTTTTTGTCGACATTTTGTCCATTTTCCACCTAAAAAGGGTAAAAAGCACGAATTTTTCTTCAAAAAATGGCTAAACCACCTGCTACTTATGAGGTCATATCCTGTAACCATAGTAACCGATTCTCACCAAACTTGTGTCAAAATGTGTCTTGTGGCTGTTCTCATGCAGCCACCTCCACAGTTGTTGAAGTACATGAAAAATGCACAGAAGTAAAATAGCGGAGCGCCAAACAGACTTCAGTGTATTCCGTTCCTCCTTACAATTGTCAGTAATAATCACTTGAGGACCAAATTTTGGTCCACGGCCATAAAAAGCATAGTCTGGCAAACAGGACCGCAGCATTTCAAAACCCTACTTCAGCGCAGTTTTTAAAATGCCTAATGGTAGAGCTCCAGCGACACTGTGTGTAGACATCACAAATACTTTCAAATTGTGCTCTTCAGTGTTTGATGTGGCATCAATAAAAACTAGTTCACCTGATTGGGGAACTTCTTTATGCACACGCTTCATCAAAAGAGTGACAATAGCAATGATAAGTGGCGTATGATCACCCTCATATATCTGGTGGCTTGTAGTGGCATCGGGGTTTTCCCTCTTGTAATCGTGGAATTTTTGAACAAGTTTGGAGAACATCGTTCCTCCCCTACCACCAAATCTCTCCCTACCGAACTGGGTGTACATATGACTGAAGTCCCTCCTCCTAGGCATTACTGACCGATCGGCCTTCTTCTTGTGGTACTCCAATTCATCTTTGCAGGCTTCCCTAAGTTCTTTTAAGTACTGCTGTCGAGCAGTTGATGGTGTATGCCCGCTTTCATACAGTCTATAGACCTTCTCTATGCAGTCAGGAGAAATGTGACGAAAATTTGTGGCTTCGAGAGTTTCCACTGAATGATTGTGTTCCCATTCTATGTCAACCATACAGCAGCCCTTCAGATCAATTTTGATAACCATCTGGAAAGGGCAGTTGGTATTTTTAACCCTGGCTGATGGGTTCAGAAACAGTTTCTGTTGTGGATCCTTACTTGGCTCCAGTTCCTTGTATTATGATGACATCGGCAGTAATTCTGTATTATGTATCCACTTGTTGGCTTTTTCTTGGTCTTTATCTTAACAGTAATGCCATTTATAGCCTCATACTCTGCTATCCACTGCTCAACGTTGTCTTTCGTAATTTCCTCCTACAGGCTTTCAGGCCGTTGACAAAACCAGGATCGGAACGGATCGGACCGGATCGGATCGGACTGACAAAACCTGGATCAGTTCGGACCGGACTCACAAGACCTGGATCGGGACGAATTCTATTAAAGAAACTCATATCCACTCATTGAAAGTAGGCGCACTTCAAATTCCCATTAAAAATGGTCAAGTGGTATCTCTGGATCAAGATGAAGAAGAGATATCGAGAAAGTGATTGCCATTGCACTGTTTTTGCTTTTTCTTCTGCATTCTGTCGAGAAGACTTTTTGTTTTTGTTATGGTATTATATTCTGTAAACTACTTCATTACTTCAACTACTGCATTATGAAGAGGAAACTTCAATAGCGTATGCCAGAGTATGTACAATTAAGTCAGTACCCAATTGACCATAAAGTGACAATGATATCAAGATAACTCGCGTCTTTCTCATTCTTTACTTGGAACTTGAAAAGAACGGTGGAATATGAGATCTTTGCCGACAATTACGATAGCCTGATTCTCACAATGGTTTAGTGTTCGCGGTAAGCCCGCATGAGGAAAATTGTGTCAAGTTTGAGCAAAAGGTTTGATTTTACCTTATCGAAACTGAAAAAAAAAAGTGATCTACTAAGGTAATAAGTATAGAATAGTAATTACCGGTACTTTAGAATTATTTAATAATGCAAGCTACCACTGTATAAGAAGACAATCCGTTTGCTTTCTAACATTAATGTAGGTTTGATTATTGACTTTGTTTCAGGTTTTCTGGAAAATCCCTTTCAAGTAATGACAGTATACTCGAAGTTTCTTTTCAAGTGACAGCCGTGTTCATTCAGAAGCATTATAGTTTCATTTCCATGTTCACAATCAAAGTGTCTAATCAAATTATATTAGCTTTGCAAGCTTTTGCATGCAAAATGTTTCAAAGACGTTACAGTGAACACAACTATTCATCCACATTGTATAAAAGAATAAGTTAGCCTTTTTCTGTTTCATTTCAACAATGTGATTTATCGTAAACCAAATACACAGTTCATATGCAAAATTTCATTAGTTGTTACATGACAAAACAGGGTCTCAAACTGAATTTTTTTTGTCCTTACTAATCTTATTTTTGTCACTGATTTTTGGAAGGGGGTAAATTGTTCAGTCATATGACCAATTTCTTCAATTTCTTTGAGATAAAAACCTTACCGACAGATAGTTTACAGGTCGATTTATTAATAGCTAAAATTTCAAGTAAAGGACGGCAAAGACACGATCATTGTTACTTTAGGCTCTATTCCCGTATGTCTTTCCGCTTGGATCTCTCTCTAGAAAAACGTAATCGTTTAATGAAGTACTTTAAATGCATAACAATAAACAGTCAGTCTTAAACACAGAATGGAGAAGGAACAAGCAAAAACAGTGCAATGGCAATCAGTTTCTTGTTCTCTCTTCGTCATCTTGATCCAGAGATTCCACTTGACCATTTTTAAAGGGAATTTGAAATGCGCCTACTTTCAATGAGTAGATATGGGTTTGTTTAATAGAATTCGACCCGATCCAAGTTTTGTGAGTACGGTCCGATCCGATCCGGCTTTTGTCAGTCCGATCCGATCCGATCCGATCCGATCCGGTCCGATCCTGGTTTTGTCAACGGCCGGATTTGAGCCTTAAACTTCGCTTGTACACCACAGTGTCTCGATGTGATACGTACAGTCGTCTGGGAGAGTCTCACGAAACTTTTCCTCTTCAATATCAATAGATTCAAAGGATTTACACTGAACATTAACTTCCTCTATCGCAGATTTGATTAGATTTTTAAGTGACTGTTCGTCCGCCATTTTGACCTAGCAATCAGAACCCCTTGTATTAACCAGAGAGGACTGAAGCGTTATTACCTACAAGGCAAATTGAGCAGAAAATCACGCGATTTACACGTTTCGTGGAGAGCGGCAATGGCAACGATGGTTATAGATGGCATCGACTGCTGTACTCTATGGCATCGACCGTTCTAAATGGCATCGACCGTTAGTTGGAATGGCATCGACCGTTAAAAATGGCATCGACCGTTTACGAAAGGGAAAATTGCGTCGCCGACATTCCCACCTACAACGCTAAAATGGGACTTATAAGCAAATGTTGCCAAAAAATCAAACATTTTCAAAATATTGTGGCAACAACTCAAAAATCAATTCCGCTCATATTCTTATGTTAGGTAGACCTTAATGTGAAACAAATCACTGCATAGTTCGTTTGGCTGAATATCGATTTGTAGTTTCAAGAAAGTCGATATTAACGGAATTCGCTCAAAAGACCGCTTTTGAAGCTCAAAATTTAAGGCAAATCTCGAGGCTTCGCGTGACAAAATGAAGCATTCCAGAGCAATAAAAATTAACCAAACTTGTAGAACGATGTTTAAATATATGTCAAAAGCAATTTCAGCAATTTCTGCTCATTTATTTACGAGCTCTAATTAAATTTATCCGACATACTTTTGACTAGATAAAAAGTATATCAAGTTTAACCCCTAAAAAAAGTATGTGGTACCGAATATTATTCGTCAAGAACCTGGATTTCAAGAGGAGAAGGGATGTTCTCTTGCCTCCTAAAAGGATTGTTTGGGGAAATTTATTGACGCGATGTTATAGAATTTTAACGTTGGGCAAAATGCGTCGATTCAAGCGATCAGAAAAGTCAGCCTAATTAACTCAGTGTACACATACACAAACAGCTTCACGTTTACCGCAGGTTTTGATCAGCAAACAACCGATTTTAATACAAAATCCTCTAACCTTCATGTTGCTGTATCACAGATGAGAGCTGTGGACCTTGTTCATGACAAAATATCGCAGGATATCGCAACTTGCCATGCCGTTTCACCGAACATCCGCCGTTTGTGATGTGAGGATTCTCTTTTCCTATTTTCGTTAGAAAACAGGCTTAAGGTGTTGTAAAAAAGATGTTTTTCCTTTGAAACTAGCTCTGAACTGAACAGCGAAACATGACGTCGTTAATACAAAAACATCTGTTACGTGCTTTGGGTGATGCCGCTAATTAATTTAGTCAGAACGAGTTTTACATAAATCGACAACTGCATGCATGTACCGCGGTAACGAAATTTTAGGTGCATCGGGTGACTTTGCGAAATAAGGTTAAATTGTTTTTTGTTTTTTTTCAAATAAGCTATTCTTGTCATCCTACGTTTATTAATTTAAGGACTGAGCGAAGATACTCAGTGGATTGGTTTCAGATGAGCACTTAAAAATGCGTGAAACTGAAAAAAACGTACGTTGGTTGCGTGACATTAACCCTCGAGCTTTTTCCTGGTGGGCAGGGCGAAGGGATTTAAACATATAATCTCTGTTGGTTTTCCAAGAGGTAGCACAGTTAATGAACTATGGCTGGATTAAAATACAAAGTTGGACATGAAAATCTCCTTTTAAATCTGAGAATGCTTTCTTTCTTTTTGTTTAGGGTGGGGCGGGGTTTGGTCTAAAGGTGTTTGAAAAGACGTTCAAGAGAATACTAAATCGACTGATTGTAAGTGCCCAGGTAAAAGTAATAGTATAAGTAAAGGATTCTTGGCATTAAAGGATTTTCAAATAAAGCGGAGCTTTTCCATCTGTTGTTTCAGAACTCACCTAACCCCACCTTTAATGTATCAATTATGCAAAAGTGAAACCTTGTGCTTTACAACATCACACAACATTCAAGCCAGCCACCTGCATGTGATGAAGCTTTGTTCAGTATTATATTACAAAAGCGGATTGGAAAGGAATTTGCAGGTTCACAATTTTCCGAAAACTTGAGTTCACAGACCCAAAAGGCTCCGAATAGAAATAATTAGTCCGTGCCTGCACCCTTTCGTCGTGCGTTTTAATATTCTTTAAAGGCATCTTGAGGTGACTTGGACATCTAACTCACCCTCATATCAAGGTCTTCGAACACCTTTAAGAGTGATAGTGGGTCGCTGCGACTCACTATCATTATTATTACCTCGGAATTATCTTTCCCTTTGCTTAACCGATCAACCGACCGACCGACCCACTTTCGCGAGGATGGGGGCGATTTTGTTGGCTCAGTCTCTTTGCGTTTTTGGCGTTTGCAAACCTTATAACTCGGCCAACCTCATTCAACATTATTCAACAATCTTGAACACAGCTTTGTTGTGTGATGTTGAACAAGGTGGGCAAACGAATTCAATACTCTTTACCACACCTGAGAACATAGAAAAAGTTGAATCAATATTACAGAACATCATTGCACAGGGTGGCACACCTGAGAACAAAAGAAAAGTCGGCAAAAATGTGAAACATCACTAAGCTGGAAGGCCAAACTTGTTTTTAAAATTCAACAGCGTTGATCGGTGTTGAATAGAACGTTGAACCCCCCAGTTAACCGCTTTGTAGTTTTCTTCACTGTTGGAAGCTTTAAAAAAACACTGCACGCACTATAGTGTCAGTCGAGCAGAGTCGTTTTTTTGTTGGTGCCTGTTGAGCATTGAAAGCGGAAAACCCAAGACTCATAAAAAGTCATCCAAGTTGAGCCCGTAGTGGGTTGTATTTTCTGCCACAGGACAAAGCTCTTAACAATCTTGCAGATCATTAAATTTATTCCCTGAGAACCAGTACGAGTTTTGATTTTTTATTAATGTCTATTCTCCGTAAATAAGTGTTTGCACGTAATTATGAACAAGAACCAGGTAAAAATAAAAAAAGGACGTTTAACGTATCACCACTGCCTCATTTGAAAGTCTTTGAATGTCAGGAATCGATACAATCAGTCGATTCAGTGTTCTCTAAAACTTCTTTCCCCGAAACCTATAGCCTAAGTCCCTCCCCACCCTCACCCCAACAAAACGAGAAAAGAATTTTAAGACCGAACAGGAAATTTTTATGCCTGACTTTGTATTTTAATCCAGCCATAGCATATAATATAACGTTCATTAACTGTGCGACTTCTTGGAAAACCAACAGAGAATATATTTTTAAAACCCCCTTTGCCCTGCCCAGCAGGTAAAAGCTCAGTCTAGGGTATGTCACGCAACCAAGGTGCGCTTTTTTCAGTTGCACAGATTTCAAAGTACTCATCGAACCCAATCTACTGAGAATCTTCGCTCAGTCATTAAAGTAGTAAATGTAGGAAGACAGAATTAGCTTATTTGAAAAAAATTAAACCTTATTCCCCAAAGTCACTGGATGCACCCAAAATTTCGTTACCGCGGTACATGCATGCAGTAGTCGATTTCACTAAAACTCGTTCTAAATTAATTAGCGGCATCACCCAAAGCACGTAACAGATGTTTTTGTATTAACGACTTCTTGTTTCGCTATTCAGTTCAGAGCTAATTTCAAAGGGAAAACATCTTATGTACAACACCTTAAGCCTGCTTTCCAACGAAAATAGGAAAAGAGAATCCTCACATCAAAAACGGCGGATGTTCGGTGAAACGGCATGGCAAGTTGCGATATCCAGTCAAGTTTCCTTGCAGTTTTCTTGAATTTTATCATGAACAAGGGCCACAGCTCTCATCTGTGATACAGCAACATGAAGGTTAGAGGATTTTGTGTTAAAATCGGTTGTTTGCTGATCAAAACCTGCGGTAAACGTGAAGTTGTTTGTGTATGTGTACACTGAGTTAATTAGGCTGACTTTTCTGATCGCTTGAATCGACGCATTTTGTCCAACTTTGGAATTCTATAACATGGCGTCAATAAATTTCCCCAAAAAATCCTTTTAGGAGGCAAAAGAACATCCCTTCTCCCCTTGAAATCCAGACTCTTGACGAACAATATTCAGTACCACATACTTTTTTTAGGGGTTAAACTTGATATACTTTTTATCTAGTCAAAAGTATGTCGGATAAATTTAATTAGAGCTCGTAAATAAATGTGCAGAAATTGCTTTGGATAAATAATTAAACATCGTTCTACAAGTTTGGTTAATTTTTATTGCTCTGGAGGGCTTCATTTTGTCACGCGAAGCTTCGAGATTTGCCTTAAATTTTGAGCTTCAAAAGCAGCATTTTGAGCGAATTCCGTTAATATCGATTTTCTTGAAAATAAATCGATATTCAGCCAAACGAACTATGCATTGATTTGTTTCACATTAAGAGCGCTTGTCTGTAAAAATCAAACATAATGCGGCAAGGGTGGAAAATTCGATTTCTTTCATATTTTAATGTTAGATAGGTTAGGGTATAACTAAAATCACTGGATACTTTTTTTTGGCAAAATATCCTTTTATTTCAAAGAAAAATGCAAATAACGAACTTCCGTTAAAATCGCCATTTGAAGCTGCAGTAAATTATGACAACAATTTGAGGGGTTCGCGTGCAAAAACAAATCCCTCTGTCGTCTTTAAAACACCCAAATCTACTTTTGCAATCGCTCAAGAGCTTCAAAAATGATTTTGGTAGAAACTGCGTTGTTCTTTGTGTTTGAAATAATTTAATTTTGAAAGTATACATTTCTCATCAGGAAATTAAAGTACTTTGTGATTTAAATCATTTTTCACCATGTGCTAAACCTTCAAATCGATTCAGCTTCTGGCTGTTGAACTAAGAAAAGATGTTCTCAGGATTGCTGCAAAAATTTCTTTGGACAAATGATTGAGAACGACGCGAGAGCTTTTCAAAGTTCGTTAAATGCATTTTTTTTTACCCTTCCTGGCAACATTCCATTTGCGAGTCACGCACATATTTTAATGTGTTTCGACCCATATGAGATCGAAAACGTCAAACAGAAAAACACTTCGAAACGCTCTAACCTCATTTGCTGTAGAGGACAGGTCCAGAGGCCATTTTCTTGTGATTCTCTTGCCGTTCGTCGTCTTTTGATCCTGCTGATGACGTCCAACTGAACCGAATGAACACCGCCAACTGGGTCAACTTAATTGTAAACGGTCGAACAGCTCAACGACACCATCTTTTCTTGTAAAACGTTCGACGTCTTTCTGCACTACGGCATCTTACTCAACGGTTCAGTTGATTTAATACGAGTGTTGCTCAGTTTTCAGTGCACAAAAGCATTATTAGATTTGACTGCTTCATTGGGACCAAACTTGGATGGCGCTGCGTGCGTATTTGGTTTGTCACGCAATGCGTATCAAAGGCATTTTAGGGGGTAGGGGAAGGGCAAAACCTTTGAGGTGAAGTAAAATAACATACAGTGTTAATTGCAGGGATTATTCGCGGTTTTAATGGCGTTGTGTGTCTTTCTTACATATTACCAGTGTTGTTACAACCATTAAAAATGGTATAATTGCTACCCTAGTAGTCTGAAACGCAATTAATTCCAACCGTTGTACAAGCTTACAGCTGAGCGGTGGAACAGAAGTGGTGCTATTATTAACTAGACCCAACTTTAATACGGGGAAAACCTGTAACTACAAGGGGCTCCCTTTTGTTGATTGACGAGCGGGTATTCTACCCATGCTCATTGGTGTCAGTCTGCTGGTTCTCAGCTGGCACAGGACCGGTACAAGGCACAGTTATATCAGGAGTGAAAGTCAGCTCGCTGTTAAAGGGTTGGATGGAGTTTTGGACAGGAAGGGTTCTCGCTTTACAACAAATGGGTGCGATCGAAGTTTTTAACTGTGCTCTCTTGTCAGCTGTTTGACATAGTCTACATTAGTGTCCTGACTACTGAGTGGGGCTTCTAACAGCACGCCAGTGCTGTTTGAAGACTGTGAAATATGGCACGTAACCATGGTAACAAAAATGAGGTTCTGTTCCCGAATTTCTGTTTACGAATCTTGCTGAGACAGGTTCCCAGTGAGCGAGATCTCTCACAGCAGCCAGCATACTTATCATAATGGATATGAGGATATCATAAGAGAAATACGTCACGCATCTTGCCCTTAAACGTCTGTTACCTCTTTCACGTTCTAAATACACCTTAATGAGGACGAAGAGAAGAGTGAGGCTTCCATCGATAACCTGGCTAATATTCGGAAAGACCACAAGCGAATATAAAACTCACCTGATCCAACTTTTACAAGCGAACCAGTCTCGCGTAAGACAACTTTAGATCCCTTTTTCCTCAGTCCTCTTTTACTTTTTGGCCACTCTCCTTTTCCTTACCGTGACCCGGGACCCGGCCATTTGTGCTGCAGCTTCTGCTCGACACTTTTCCAAGTTTTGCACGATGGCTGGGACATATCGTCATTGTTGTCAAGCGTTCGTTGCAAAAACTGACTTGTAACTTGTGGTATCAGGCCCGTACCAAGGCTGACATAAATGCTGCGAGCAAATTGGCCTAGTCAAACCCTCCCCCCCCCCCCCTTCAAAATACACACTCACATAGATACTAACTCTGTTCACAATGCCACAGTTTGTGTTGATTTCGTCAAAAACGACACCTTTTTGGGGACATCGTTCGTTGACAATTTGCCCAAAAGCTGCTTCCTGTTTGCTTTTTCGCCGACAAAGTTGTTGGCAACATCCACCAGATTTATAGCATCGGTTTTAGAAAAGTACCCTTGAAGTTACAAGGTTTGTTAAAATTGAAACATTTCGACAGCCAAGCTCCGAATTTCGGACCTGTTTTACCTAACTCCCGTAAACGTTTACGTAACTTTTGTCACTCAATTGTTGAGATAAAAATAGTTTTGTTTCTTAGACTTGTTTTAAAACAACATGATGAGCTTAAAGCTTGCAGCAAATACACAGCAGTTGCTTAGCTATTAAAGGCATAAGGTCCTTCACAGTAAAGTTATACTGCCAGGGTCAAGGTGATACGGGTGAAGAAAGACATTGTTAAGGAACCTGGGCGACTGAAATGTGCGGTGGGCTAGTAGATTTTTGAAGCCCACTTGCCCGGTGGCTAGTGACTCAACAGATGTCAAACCCTGCTAAAGGTTGTAAAATTATAAAAGGAACTTTTAGCATCAGCATTTAAGACTATTCGTTGCACATTAGTTCGTTTTAATTATATATATTTTGGCTCATTTATTGTAATGTTTTTTCAACTTCCAAGACTTCTGGGGCTCTCAGCCCCACCCCCCCCCCCCCCGTACCCCTCCCCCTTCTATGGGCCTATGTATTCTTGGTGCATGAAAGGAAAGGAACAATTGTTTTCAAGCTTTTGATTCGTCTGGTGTTGTTACCACAATCTCCGACAACAAGAAAATGGAACCAACAGCAACCGTCTTCTGTGTAACGAAGCAATTCACGTATGTAAATTTGTATGATTTGTGAAAAAAAAAAGTCCGAGGTCCCCCTCTAAGCCAAAACAATAAAAGCACAAACTAGTTAGTCACATCGCAATTTCCCTGATAAAAACGATTTTAATGTTCTGGACTCGACGTTTTGAAGAGGTTTTTAACTTTAGCTAGTACACGTACCCTTTTTTGCTAATTTTCGTGTTCGAACATTGTTATTTGCATGCCTACAACTCACGCCGAGGAGTGACTACTTTTTCTGCATTCTGGCACAGGAGGTTGAGGTGCCTAAATGTAGCACTAATTTTGTTTCGTATTTTTGGTCCATTACTAGTTCCTCCTATTTCTCGAAACCTGAGCCGTTTGAAAAGAATCAGAGCAGATTTTGCCCTTCCCCTACCCTCTAGTAAAATGTCCATTCCGATGATTTGCATTGCGTGACGCGGCTCTAGATAGAACTCTGGCCACGTTAGCGGCGACATGTAGTGATAAAAACCTTTTTGTGTATTGCAAACTAAGCAACACTGACCAGCAACTGAACCGTTGAGTAAGATGTCACAGTGTAGAAAGATATCGAACGTTTTGCAAGAAAGGTTGTTGTTGAGCTGTTTGACCGTTTAGAATACACTGACCCAGTTGGCGGTGTTCATTGGACGTCATCGACAGGACCAAAATACGTCGAACGGCAAGAGAATCACTCGGAAATGGCCTCTGGACCTGTCCTCTACAGCAAATGAGGTAAGAGCATTTCGAACTCTTTTTATGTTTGACGTTTTCGATCTCATATGGGTCGAAACACATTAAAATATGTCCGTGACTCGAGAATGGAATGTTGCCAAGAAGGGTCAAATAACCTGCATTTTAACGAACTTTAATTTGAAAAGCTCTCGCGTCGCTCTCAATCATTTGCCCAAAGAAATTTTTGCAGCAATCCTGAGAACATCTTTTCTTGATTCAACAGCCAGAAGCTGAATCGATTTGAAGGTTTAGCACATGGTGAAAAATAATTTAATTCACGAAGTACTTTTCCTGATGAGAAATGTATACTTTCAAAATTAAATTATTTCAAACACAAAGAACAACGCAGTTTCTACCAAAATCAGTTTTGAAGCTCTTGAGAGATTGCAGAAGTAAAATTGAGTGTTTAAAAGACGACAGAGGGATTTGTTTTTGCACGCGAACGCCTCAAATTGATGTCATAATTTACTGCAGCTTCAAATGGCGATTTTAACGGAAGTTCGTTATTTGCATTTTTCTTTGAAATAAAAGGATATTTTGCCACAAAAAAGTATCCAGTAATTTTAGTTATACCTTAACCTATCAAACGTTAAAATATGAAAGAAATCGAATTTTCCACCCTTGCCGCGGAATTTTGATTTTGTCTGATTTTTACAGACAGGCGCTCTTAAGGTCTACCTAACATAAGAATATGAGCGGAATTGATTTTTGACCTGTTGCCACCAAATGATTGACCGTTGGTAACATTCGCTGTTAAAGCTTTCATAAAAGATTTGGAAAAAAGGAATTAAAATTAGGCCAAAAATAATTTGGATACTTTTTGAAGTCTGCGAGGCAAAGAGACGAAATTTCCTTACAATAACGAGCTCGATACCGCGGCTACGAAAGGGCTGTAGAAACCAGAATCAATGCGTCATCGATGATAGTCTGTTAAGGTCCTGTTGATTCAAAAGGACTAGGCCCCAAGATCTTTTTAGCGAATGAGGAGATTGGGAACTTCCGTTTATTATTAAAGCGCACAAATGCGATATTATTCTGAAGATCTGTGTTTGTTTTCACTTGCTGCTCTGAGCGGACGCTTCTCAGAATAACAAATTTTTGTTGCGTTACCAAATTTTATTTCACAAAAGGTTTGTTTTGACAATAAACTCAGGCATTAGCTGTACTGCTGAGGCTAAAGTATTAAAAAAAAGGTTTGCTTTTGGGCAAAAATTTTATGTCCATTAGTCTATTGTTAGTAAAATTAGTCCGTTTGGCTGTCTTGTTGTTGTCTTCAATAAGTCGTTTGTAAGGTGCAGGTAGTTGTTGGCGACGGTGCAATGGTGTTTGTTCTAAGTAAATAAACTAGCTCTCCAGTGATTGGTTGATAGAAGACCGTACTGAATTCAAACTAACACAATTAGCGAAGTCCCAGTCGATTGTGTGGTTTCTTTGCTGAACACCATTTACATTTTAAACTCCTTGACTTCATGTTAACCGGTTTCGTATACGATCTTTCAGCGTTTGCGCACTCACGGATGTCATGATGGCAGACGAAGAAGACAAATTGAAAGACAAGACAAGTGATTTCAAGCAGAAGGTCAAAACAAGAACAATGCTAGCTTTTGGTGTAGTTGGCTTCCTAGTAGATTTCTTCTTCACCATTAACATAAGTGGCAGACAGGACATCTTTAAGAAGCTACCAAGTTTCCAACATCTCTGGTTTTACTAGCTACGTCTGGCCCGGCGAGCCTGTTAAATGCTCTCTATCCGTATTTTTTTCAAAGGATTGCGGTGTCCGTGGCATCGTGTGTAATTTTTATCTTTTCCGTTACTGGAATACTCATAACCTTACTCGCGCGAGAACCCAAGGTGAAGCTAATTGGAGTGTGTATGGTGTCAGTAGGAATCGGTGGCACCGAAACCGTGTTTATTCCTTTAGCAGGTTTCTATGGTGGAAGCACTGTTAACAGCTTTGCTCTTGGTTCAGGAATATCATTTGTTGTAAGGCCTTTGTCATACATAGGTAAATAGTACATTTTTCCAGTTAACCGTTTACACCCCCGGGGGCCCAAGTTTGAGACCACACACGCACAAAATCCAAAATTCATTCTGGAAATTACTAAAAAAAAACATCAAAACATAACTACAGAAAAGTACACTAAAAAAACTTTCATCTGGAATGTGAGACTTTAGAGTTAGGCTTCACCCACAGACTGTTGATCCGTTCGGTTAAACGACCCCAAACATTACCTGACTGCACAATGAGTTTTACCGTTCTCCAGAGTGCGAGTGTTTAAAAGCCTTAGACATCCACATCACGAAACAGTTTAATTAATTTCAGTGAGTTATTTATTTGGGATTCCGGTTTTTCGATTTTGAATTCAAATTCGATCGCCAAGATATCCGCCTACCCTCATGATGTTTGATATTACCTAATCATTATTTTTACTGGTGTTTTCTACTTATTTACAGGGCTGACCATGCTAGCTTGTTTGTCTTCAGAATATTCGATTCTCCTGGTCGCAGCGTTATGGATACTATTCCCAATTTCCTACATTTCAATGGAGGAACGAAGCAACATACATTATTCCAACCTACGTCACACAAAGAAGTTCCTTACAGCCCTACTGAATCTGATTCTGACGACACAACCAAATCAAAACTCTCCTGTCAGGAAATGTTATCCCTGACATGGAAAACACAAGTGCTACTTATCGCATTGTTTGTGAGCATCTTTTGCAAGTAATTACTGGTGAGTAGTGTTGTGACGACCATAGCATTTGATAACGTCTCAATCACTCCAAGAAATCAATTTTTGATACATATGTTAACATGCGGGGCAGGCGACCTTATTGGAAGGCCATACATTGGATTTTTGTCTTTGTTTGGTATAGAAGAAAAGTTTATAGTCAGGAAAACATGGATTCTTGCTTTCGTACAAGTTTTTATTTTAATATTCATGGCGTTCTTCTCTTGGTTTCGGTTTCTTTCGCATTTTCATTTCGCCGTTGTATTAGTTATGGCAAACAGCATGTTATCAGGGATGGTTTTCGCTAACACGTTCAACAACACAGGTGAAGGTCTCGGTGTGAAAGAAAGACGATTTTGCCGTGCACTGTTGGCCAGGTCACTGTCTTCAGCAAATTTGGCTGTTGCACTGATTGGCTTGGACACCGAAGCTCGTTTGCTAGAACACTGCCTGCTCTTGTTTCCCCGGGTCTCTTGTTTTACGAGGTAACGGACTGCGCGGGCTCCATCCACATCTTGTGTGTTATAAACACATAAATAGATTGAGCATCACGTTTACGGCAAACGCGAACGACAAAACCAGCCAGGTGATAATGATTTTCCCGTCATTTTTCACGTTTGCCACTGCCGATTGCCGTGTCCACGTGAGGACGACTGTTTTCGCGTTCGTCATTAACAACAGTATTCACCTGAAGTTTTTAAATCATTTTGCGACAATTACCAACCTATGTTTAAGGCCACTGCTTTTTTATTGCATATTCGGTGTAGAATAACTGGTAAAGTTTCAGTGGATGCAAAAACAGCAATAGTGTAAGAGGGGACGTGTTGCAGGAACTGCCCGACTCCGTTTTGATCGTTTTTATTTCGCCCACCGGTACACACAGGGGAAAGAACAATTTGAGATGACAAGCTCCAGAGACGTGTTCCTTCAATCGACTTAATTTGAATTCTTTGGACAAGTCAGAGGATCTAGAGTTTTGTTCGTGTGACTATAAGTTTTGACGAAAATCAGTAGTGCACACTAAGGGACTTGTCCCTGGAACTTGTCTCCTTGAGTAAGTTGCCCCTTTTAGACTTATCATTGTTTAATGTTGCCGTTAAAATAAAGACTTGATTCGGTAACTGTAATCTTCGTATTCATTGTTTTTTTCTCCACACCTTTCATGTTCTCCATGGATCTTTCTAATACTTATTAGCGCTCAGACGTATGGAAGAATCGGAGAACTGATTCTTTATCAGAAGATGCCTTTGGCAGTAGCTGCAACCTTATCTCTTAGACAAATTTTGGCAACGTTTGTTCAGGCTCGGTTTCTTTGCTTACGAGAGACGATGTCATAAGTAGGATGAGTCAAGTTAAATTGAAGAAAAATGCATGTTGTGACCTTACATTCAAAAGGAAATTCTGACCATTAGGTATGCTTCTCACTACAAGTCCTTTTTTTATTTCCGTTCTAAAACATACAGACGAATGTGTTTGCATTCTACACTACTAGTTTGTCAGATCTTGATTTCGTATTTCTTGATTCATTGACGGTCACGTGTGACAACGGCGTCAAACTGCTTTTCCATTTTCCGGTCGCAACCCAGGTTCCGTGCTGCTGCGCACAAACTCCGCCGGTAGTTCAGTGGCACCCCCTTAAAGAAAAGCAAGTATAAACATTAAAGGCTTTGAAAAATTATTTCTTTTGTCTCGTGAATCACTGTAAAATAAACAGAGGATCATCATTAAATTCATCAAAAACCCCTGTATTTTTTATATTATTTTCTCGCAAATGTTATTTTCCTTTTTTTTTATTGGCAGGAATTTCAGTTGAAAAGACTCTTGCGCGCTGAAACGCGGAAAATAAACATGAACAGGGCAGTTTCATGGCAGTTTCAGTGTATTAGTGGCACAGGGTTTTTAAAGAGCTGGATATCTTGTGAAATCGGTGAATATAGCTAAGTAGCTATCTAGAAGCCAATTAAAAAACCTCGTTTAAACTGACACCGGGTGATTAAATCAACTCTGAGTCACTTTATGAAAACAGTTTAATAACTGACCCATCGTTAAAAATTTGCCAATATCAGATGCCAAAACTTTAAATATGTCCTCCAAAACTGTTTCTTACGTAGACAATCTATGTTAGGGTTTAAAGTAAGATAAGGACTCGCTTATAATTTTTTTAAACTCACTGTTGAAGTTGTTTGATCATGAGTCAAATTTTATCGCAAACAAAAAAATGTTCATATTATCTTAGCTAACAGATGGCAAATTGATTTTTAAAGTTTTAAATTCAAGTATAACTACAGTTTTTGAACCATGGTTCTTTTGTGGGCATTTTTTTTTGTTCTTTCGTAAATTCATATCGGAGAGAATTCAAAGAGGTTGTCCTTTATCGGTGTCTTTTACTAGGGCTTCGCCTGATCAAAATCGAAACTGACTGTGCGGCCCAGCTGAAATAAGATGTTGAAATAAGATGTTGAAATAAGATGTTGAGGTAAATCTTATACACGGAGAGCATTGGTAAATCCACGGAGAGTTTTAGATATAATTGTCGGTAAACCTATTCAATATGTTAACCAAAGTAAAGGTGGCCAATCCTGCGGAACTCGAAACGTGTAGCCCACCAGAAAACAACTAGATTATTGGAATAATCCATCCTTATGAAACGTTAGTCTGGGTTATGTTTCCTTAGCCCCCGTTGCATATTTATGGAACTGAGGGGTGAAAAACTGTCAAGTGTATAAACTGCTTCGCCTTAAAGACCCATTGACACTTTCCATAATGCAATGCGGTCGTAATTGAATTTCGTGGACCACGAAAATACTCAGCTTCCCTGCTAGCAGAGGCCCCTTTTCCTTTGTATTCGCTGAGCTGACGGACGGGACGAAAAGGGACCTCTGCCATGGGTCGAAACTCTCTTTGATTCAACCGCCGTCCACGGTCGTGGACGGCGGTTTCCGAAACGCATGCTCCTTGTATTGTTTGCTGACCTTGACTTGAGCCCACTGTATCTCGCGCATTCCTTTACAGTTATTCTGCTGTCATTTAGTGAGCCCGCATAGTAACATGCCGTCCTGGAAAGAGAACTAAACTCGTGAAGAGTTACAACGTTTACTTTCTCTCGTTTTTGTTAACATGGACGACGGACAGATAAACAATCGGAAGAAGAAGCTCTAAGAAACACTCGACAAGTTAAGGAATGGAATTTAGAGCGAAGAAAACATCTGGCAAGGCGAAGGACAACCTTCCACCTCCAAAGATTTTGCGAGCTGCGGACTTTCTGTGAAATGCTCCATCACTTCTACGAGTCTACGGTAGAGTAAATTACACATTTGATGGTAAATTTGTATCGAAATCGCTTTTTAATTGAGGGATTCTTCATATTCCTTACAGTTTTCGTAAAAGTTTTGAAAAACGTGCACAGTTCGCATCACCAAATGGTCTTCAAAATAACTTGCACATCGAGCGAAATCGCTTGCGCGTAGCTTCCCTCGAAGAAAGAATTGAACGCGTTTGGTTTTAATAAATGTATTATTTAGTAAAGCTTACTGTCTCTTCTTCTGTGTACCTGACCTAAACAGACAAATGCTCTGTTGTGGTTTGATTTCACGCGCGAGACAACATGAGAAATCTCTTGCGGAAATTTTCAAAATTTTGACTTTGAGATTGTATTTTTGGCTAATTCTTAATTGACAACTGGTGTATTTTATTTAAAAGTAAGAAATTTTAACTATTCTAGATCAAGTGAGTGTTGTTTTTTCGAACCTATAAATTGTCCTTTCGTACTGCACATGGGTTGTTTATTACCAACTGCTACTTTAGTGAAGCGATCACAAAACACGCAGCCTTCAATGGGTTAAATTCTCTTTGATTCCTGGAGTTGTGGTCATGTTAAAAAAGCTTCCTAATGTCCAGATAACTTAAAATTAATACCGTAGATTAGACAACAACTATCTCTAGACGAACTGTCTACTTTTTTTAGGGTTTTGGTGAACTCGCCATTCATGACAACAAAACTGTGCAGGTGTTTTTTGGTGCGCTGGTTGAGAAAGGTTGGGAGTCGTCAGCTGATCACGTGCTAAAAGCATCACGTGACGTTTCGGTCGCTAAGTAACCGTGGCGCATGCTCAACACAATTCATTTGGACCCATGGCAGAGGTCCCTTTTCGTCCCGTCCGTCAGCTCAGCGAATGCAAAGGAAAAGGGGCCTCTGCTAGCAGGGAAATACTCAGCCATCGCGACTGTTTGAAAGATCCAAAGTAATCTGGTTCCATCGCGCAATGTTCGGCCAATTTTGCTCACCTGTGAAGTACAAAGAAATATATAACATATATTCTACGTGATATTTAGCGTTGTGATGCGGTAGAAGCCATTTTTGGTCGCGATTGGAACTTTTCCGTGGAGCGATGCCGCCAAAGGGTCGAGGGTAGGCCGGCAAGAAACTACAACCTTCGGGTTTGGCTCACAAATTCGGTCTTTCGTGTAAATGAAATAAGTCTATTAGATCGCCTATAAGTGCCCCTCTATTTTACAAATTATTCTCGAATCGTTTTGTTCTCTCTTTTCAGTGTACTCGTTTACTGTGAGGTGAGTTTTCAACATCGATACGTGACCAATCGACCAGAACAAAGTATTGTTTGCACGGCAAAATATGGATGAAGTACAAAACTTCTCGGCTTGCTGGCGGCTTTTTTTTGCTCTGCATTGAAATAAAACTTTCGGCGAAAGTTGAAGGAGGTTTTTCGCGTCTCTGGCCGTCGAAATTTTTTCTATGTGAGTTTCGAAAGTGGCTAAAAACAGCGTCCGCCGGCGGTACTCATTTGAAATTATGCCCGATGCAAATTAGATGCAACGGACAGAAAAGAGCCGACTGGAAGTATGTGTTTTATACAGAAAACTTGACGGCTCGCTGGAGGTTTCAATTTCGTTCGCATCGATCTCAAACTTTCGGTGAAAGTAGGAACAATCTTCCAGCGTCTTCGGTGTTATTATTTTTCTTTTAAATGGGATTTTTGGAGGCGAAGAAAATGTCCTCGGCGACTGCTACACGAAAGCGGGTTGAGTGGCCCAAAACAAAGTCCGCAAAAGTATTTGACGGACTTTTGATATCTGACAAGGCTGCTTGTTGAGACTTACGACCGACATTTCAAACTCAGTGTTCATTTCTTCCTCGAGATGAGAGGCTGTAATTTTTCCTCTCGAGAGATGGCGGCCCATCTCCGGTCGTATCAAAATAAACAATGCGCAGTGCATCACGGTAAGTGCCAATGGGTCTTTAAATAAAGGCAATTCACCTAAGACGAATGCTCGAGCTATCTACCAGAAAGAGAAACAAACACTTACTACTGAACTAACTATGCTAACACCTGTGGGGATTGTTCTTTTACCTCGGCCCGTTTGTCCTTTTTTCCACAATTTCGACACCTAAAGCTTACAGAATTGGCTTCTGTTACGAGCTACCCCAGTAACAAACTAAAATAGAAGAGAGCCACCATCTTTGATTCCATTTTAACAATTTTTCGCGTCTTTTTCGCTAAGGTGCTCTGGAGGTGTTAAACACAATATGGCCTATATGACTATACTCACTTTGTTAACATACTTTTTTTTTTACCTAAAGCAGTTTAATTATGTATAATTGTGCAGATGCGCATTTTAATTTCACACTCCCCATCTCTGTCGGAGAAAAAAATAAATGAAGTTGTTAATTGCAAATAATTAGTGTTGCGCTAAAAAGAGAATGTGTAAACAAAGTTTAACTTTCTGAGCTGTAATTGGCTACATTGATACCACCTAATTGTTCTTTAGCTAAGGCGTCACGACAAGGAAATTATTTCATAACGTTTAAACCACGCATCATTATTTGGAAAAGCGTGCATGGAAAATTTGCCATTTACCTCTTAACAACGTCGCAAGAGCTGATAAACGAAAAAAACCTTAGGAGTGACTCTGGGATTGAACAGAATAAGCACTAAAAGTTTCCTTTGTTTTTGTGTTTCTGCAATAGATATTATCTCATGGAAATAGATTTCACTAAGAATCAAATTACAATGGAGTTTGAAAATGAAATAAATAGCAACCAATGAAAAAGAAATCTTCTCTTTTCAGGGAGGAGAGGAACACTTAACAGGTATGAGACGGAGTAAACGGTCGTGAGGAAAAGCGTTTGAGTGAGAGGTTAAAGAGCGCAGAGCGCAATGAATTTGCGTATGACGCGTGCGTCCCATGGCGCTATCTCGACAATATTGAACTCCTGTTGATGTCTTCTCACTTACCTAACCATTGCACGCATCACGGGGTAATTCTCAGCCTTTGTTCCTTCATTACCAACACCTGTACGCCACTCCACTTTACTGTCTGAATTACTCATAATTGCGCACTGGCGGTTGCTAACTGGCGTCGTGGTTTTTAATCGCTGGTGATCAGAAAAAGGGGCGGTTCGCAGCTCTTGCAACGTCTTCTCTGATTTGCTGAGAAAATAATAGAACAAACAACAAAACAATGGACCCTAGCCCTGCAAACAATAGAGCTGCGTGATACCAAGGTCCAAAGAAATTAGACGTTGTTAAGAACTGCGTGGTATCTGTCAGAAAAGGGGGTGCGAACAATAAAAAAATTAGCGAAAAAAATCCTTGCTACGATCAACGGGGTAACAAACAAAGACTTTGCACTTTTTGAATAAGATGTATACCATTTGGTTGCGTGCTTCATGTTATTGAAGCTTTATCCTCAAGTCCCAGAAATGAACAGCGTCACTGACAATTTCATTTCCGGTTCTTTAATATTTTCTGTTTTCTAATTTGTAAACGTAAACTTGAACGATTTGGATAACTGCAGATTAGTTTCAATATCACAATTTTTTGTTTATGTTTTAATTCACTGTTTTAAAAATTGCTTCCAGCTGTACAGTCACTCTCTTTTCTTTCTTTTTTGTGGTTTGATTTCTTTCATTTTTTTTCTTTCTTTTCAATATATGTCCTGTGAAGAATATGCCGACGTTTTTCTTTAACTTAATAGATTTGTTTGATTTGCCTGTGCTTTACAGAGCTACCAACAGTTTAATATATCGAAAAGATCACCGGATGTTTTTGTTTCCTGATTTTTGAGTGAAGTGCTATCAAGATCCGACTTTACGGCACACAACTGACAATTTCTTTGCCGTTCTAGGTATGGTTGATTTGTTTTGTTTTATCCATGCAAAAAATGTTTATTTTAAAGAAGAAATAAGGAAATTCAGACGCTCAGTATACCTCTAATTAGAGGTCCTTTTTTATTTATTTTCGTTCTGGAACATAAAGACGAATATGTTTACATCCTACACTCTAACTTGACCTCTTAAGCTTTCTTCGCATTTCTTGATTCATTGATAGTCACGTGTGTCAAGGGCGTCAGGTTCGTCTTCCATTTTCCAGTCGCAACCTAGGTTCCTTGCAGCTGCGCACAAAGTCCGCCTGTAGTTGAGTGACATCCCCTGAAAAAAGAGGAGACATGAAGATTAAGGACTTGAAACATTCGCACAATCATCATAAATTCACTACGAAAGCGTGTATTTTAGTTATTGTTTTCTTGCAGATCCTTAATTTTTTTTCATAGACGGAAATTTCGACTGAATAGATTCTTAGGCGCCGAAATGCGAAAAATAAAATGGCTACAAAAGATCAACATGACGGTGTCAGTAAATTAGCGGCATATGTTTTCAAATTAAAGACTGAGTGAACTCAGTAAATATAGTTAATATAGCTACATAATAATCTACAAGTCAATCATGTCAATCAAACAAAATTTTTAGCTGATTCACTGCCTTTATGAACAGTTAAACATCTGATCCACTGTGAAAAATTTTGCTAAAAAAGATGTCCTCGAAAACCGTTCATTGCGTGGGCGACCTGTATTGTTTTGGAAACTCCTGTTAGGGAAGGTACGTTTTTTCTTGGGGGGAGGGGGGCGGGGGCTGGGCAATTTTGGTATTTTTTTCCCTAAAAAAGTGTTGGCCCTCCCTTGCGTTTTAATAAGAAAACTCCTGACCCACCACCTTTAGGTGACTGACAAAAGTGCGACCCTCCCCTCACTATACATGGTATGTTCCATGCTGTAGAAACCTCAGAACATTTCGCTTGTGAACATAAAGTGTTTGAATATGAATATATCTCGATATTGAATGTGTGCGCGCTGAAACAAGGAAAATGCGAACCATCAGTGTGGGATGTTTACGTTTTATAGCTGAAGTTTGAATATGGAAGTACTTGAGTATTATAAAAGTTTTGAACATAAAATATCTAAGGGAAAATACACGCGCTTCTTTCTCCGACCAGCCGCCATTGCTGTTGGTTATTTTCACAGAAAGGTTTATTTGTTTAGCATGCGAAATCTGCCTCTCAAAAACAAATATCTCCTACATTTCCGACAGGGTAGAGCGCATTGTTGGATCTACTAGTAACTCTTCAGAACTAAACTTAAACCAACTTTGAATTCGTAAATTCATATCGGAGAAAAAGAGATTATCATCTATCAGGCTTGACTGTCAGTAAGTTCACGTGATCAAGAAGAGAATGTACAAGGGTAGCATAGTTAAGTCCACGGGACGTCCTAGATAGAAAATTTTCACAGAGATATTTCCTCCCTTGTCGTGTCCACGGCTTGACCTAAAAGATTCAGTTGTCGGTAAACCCATTCAATATGCTATACAAGGCAAATGGGGGCAAAACCTGCTGAACTTGTAGCTCAACAGAAACCAGCCAGGATTGTGATTGTTAGCCTCTTTTCTTAGCTGTCCATTGCTACCTATTGATACACCTGAGAGAAGCAAGCTGCTATGCCTTAGAATCCGACAAGTAAGCTGCGGCAAAGTTTGAGGTCATCGACCCTTTCCAGAAATTTTCTAAGACTAACAAGTGTGATTGTTCTTTTACCTCGCTCCTTCTGCTTGGGTTTGGTGTTTTATAACCTCTACGCCATCGGAAATCAATACAGTCAGCTTCCCTTACGAGCGACACCAGCAACAAAGTGAACAAGAAGAGAGCTACCATCTTTGATTCCATTTTCACAATGTGTGTCGTCTTTGTCACTGAGGTTCTTTGGTGGTGTTAAAACCAATATGGCCTGTGAGACTACACACAGTTTGTTTATATGTTTTTCCCCTAAAGCAATTTAATTGTATATGGTGCATAATTGTTCAGATATGCGTTTTAATTTCACACCGTCCAACCCTATCTGTGTCAGCGAATTTGAATCAAATGATTAATTAATGTTGTGTAAAGAAGACAATATCCAGACAACGTTTAATTCCCTGAGCTTCAATTAGAAACAATGATGCATCTAAATTCCTGTTTGTCCGACGCAACGACAGGTTGCTGATGAATGGCCATCAATGTGGGTATATCGCGTAAGTGCCACGCTTTCTGAAAAATTAATTGAATGAGTTCGTCTACTGTTGCTGTCATCTCACCGGCGTGTTCACAGCTCACACCACCACTTGACTATCTGAGTTACCTACAATTGCGCACGGGCAGTGGCTAACAGGCGACCATCGTTTTATTCGCCCGCCATCAAAACAAGGCTGCAGATAACGAAAAAAAGTACTGTAGCAGGAAAATCGATAGCAAAAGAACGAAAAACGAAAATAAGCATTTTATTAAGATCTAAAATGCATAAATATTACCCCTAACCCAATCAACAGAGTATGAGACTAAGGCGTTGCTCTTTTCACGCGTTGTACTTATTTTCGTGCAAGATGCATACCACCTTGCTACGCAACTTCGCACGTGTCTAACTTGTTTCTGAAAATTGCTTCCAGCAGTACAAGTCAATTTGTGCTACGTCCCGCGCAGAATATGTCGACATTTTTCTTCATTTCTATAGTTTTCTTTGTTTCGTTTGTGCCTCACAGTGCTGCAAAAGTTATATCGATAAAACCTTTGAATGTTTTTGCTTCCTTGAGTCCCGAGTGCTATCGTACATTTCAATAATGTCGAGTTTTGAAGTACCTGTCGTATATTGTAGTAACATTTTTTTATGCGTATTGTAAGTTGTAATAACGCATTTCGTAATTTGTAACAACGCACCTAGTGTAACTTGTTGAAAAAGTGTCGCAGTATGTAATGAAAAAGCTATCATAGACAGTAATAACCTAACCTGCGATCGGGCCGAATTTTAGCATCGCTCTCATATTCTCTTACGTTGGTCGCTCGCTAAAATAGGGCCTGATACAATCTCTCACAGGAAGTTGTGCCGGCGGCCAAATTTTGGCCGCGGGAGTCTCCCAATCTGATTGGCCCTTTAACAATAGAGCTGTCAACGGAAGTAAATTGTCTACGAGACTCGCTCACAATTTTGATCCGACCGCCATCGCCAAGGAACAACCAAGGAACAAGTCTGCCGAAGTAAAATGGGTTGCTCTAATAACTTCTCGTCGTTCTAGGGGAATTGTCACCATTTCTTTCCCTCCTGAGAATGGCGTTCGGTTTGACGCAAGATGTCTCTCACCTGGAGCAGAGAAGTACAGCAACAGTGAAGTATGTATTCCGTTTTACCACATCGTGTCTCAGAATTTTCATTTGATGGCCTTCAGCTAGTATTGATAATATGAACAGAGTAGTGGTTGTTTCCGCGTTTTACGAAACAAAACGAACAGCAGACGAACAAGTATCTTTCGCCAAGATTGATCAACAAGTCAACCGATAATTCGGTAAACTTAACGGTAAACTGATGTTTGGCGAGAGCCACAATCAAGTCGCAATAACGATTTTCAGTTTATCCATTCAGTGTTTAATACTTATGTCGTTTTATTGATCTCTGACATTGACATCAAAGGATCTGACGACTAGTTTTATAATAAATGTTCTTCGTTTTAAATTTCGCTGCTGTTTAAAGATAAAATTCGCTGCTAAACTCAAATATTTATCACTTCTGGAACTAAATTAACTTTGGTACAAAATACTCGTTTCTTTATAAGCGGTTTTATTTATATCTTTATTCTAAAGAATGAAACTGAAGGTATTTCTCTTGATTGCCCAAGGTTTTTTACGCAGAAAATCGGTGACAAATGCGAAGAGAATATTTCCGGAGACCACCTGAAATGGGAAAGTATTCAAGCATGCAGCATATTTTGGTACATGACAACCTCGTCGTGTTTTGAATTTTCATTCAGTTTCAGCTCAGACGGAGCAACCATGTACAATACCAGAACCTTCAAGTTAGCAATCGTGTAAATTTGAGTGCTAGTGCCTAGAAGATATATCGTAGCCTATGATTTTCTTATTTTTGCCGACATTTGCGTGACTTTTAATTTTGGGAATTGCCGCTATGGGAAATTTGCATACCGAGGATCGTGCAAAGAGAAGAAATTTTGATTGGCTGTTTTGTTGAATGTCAATCAATGAAAAAAAGTGGGCGGTAGACGTTCCGTAGAAGAATTGTATCAGGCTCTATTTTTCGTTTCGCCCGTCCCGTCTGAATGTTTCACCGAGCGAAACGAAAATAGAGCCTGATGTAATAACCAAGAGTCTCTAAACTGAGCATTCCAGAGATTCAGCATTATCTTTTTAATAATTTTACAGGTGAACGTCTCGTAGTGCAAATTTATTTCACTATTGATCTACATAAAGCAAGGGATGAAAAATTAACATTTTGAATATTGTTGAACATTACGAGATGTCACTACAGTCATATCGCGATTAAGGTGCGTTACTACAGGCATGCCATAGGTATTACAACATCCGCCATCTTTTTGCAGTTTTGGACAAGAGTTATAAAATGCTACAACTTTTAAAATTATACAATTTACTGATAAAACTGACGACTGTAATTAAAGTTTACGACAAGTTAGTGTTTCAAAGTTTGCCTTACAACTAGCCTCTGAAGATCGGTGCTTATTTCGAAGAAAATGACAGCTGAATCTTAATTCATACTGCAAAAAGCGAAAAGTGATCATTCTTTGAAGCAAAAGTCTACAACTTGTTCTGCTTTAATTTCCTCAATTTTAGATGAAATTTTAGTTTTAGCTTTCCTCTTTAGAATCTACTATATTATACCATGTGAAGTTGCTCTAAATACTGAAAAATGACGATCACAGTCGGCCAACCTCATCATCACCCGATTCGTATCTTTTCTCTATTATTATGGCCCTTTTATTGCACGCTCCTGCTTGAATCAGGAGTCCAATAAGTGTAAATGTCTGGCCATTCTGCACGATGCGACAACTTTTATTAAAATAACGGCAAACATTACAAGAAATTAAATAACAAAGTCCTAAGAAAAAACAAGACGAAAACGACACATTAAGCAAACAAAGAAATTCTGATCAATTACCCTGGGTGAACTTCGATGAATGCCCCCTGGGTAAATCGTCTTTCCCCAGGTTGAATCTGTATCATAACTAACGTTTGTATCTACCCTGCAGTTGATTAGCTTGCACTCAAAAGCTCGAATAGTATCGAGTGAACCGTAGCTGTTCTTGACCGTGATGTCAGCTGACATGATTTCGCTGTCGAAATAATCACCTGTTGTAGGAGTTCCCGTTGGGTCCACAGAACACCACCTCATTGAGCGAGGGATGCCTCCGATATCAGACACTTACCCGGCACGCTGTGTTCTTCCTTTGGGTAAGGGAGGCATCCATCCCAATCATCGATGAAACTCCAGTGTTTGTATTTCCTGACTTGGAAGAACCTTCAACTTTAGAGGATTGGTAAAAATACAGAACTGAAGAAACACTAGCGTAGATAATTTTTGTCGCGGGAAAAATGAGACTCTATGAAATGCATTTATTTTGAAACAGTTGCAACTTTTTGTACAAAATTTAGACAGGCAGTGTAGCAAAAGTTTGCTTTTTGTCCTCTGGATAGAGAAAGTTTACCGAGCAGAATCAACGTGTTGTCCCAAAAAATACCAGTCGCTAAAAAGAAATCGGGACGAATTGGTCCATGTTATCAAATACCTCAGCTCTAGATCTGTAAGTACAATAATTACAAGGACTACGCCTTCTAGCCCTGTTTCTTAATTGGTGTGCACCTCGCGATTATGGCTCAAAAGAAATCCTAGCTGCTTGTCAACGATGCGCTGTAAGGAAGCGATGAGGATCTCCCGAATGTTGGAGGTAACAACAGGCCCGACCGACGGTGTAATAGGCGTAAGGGTATTCCATACTAATCACCAGCCACTTCATTTGTGGTCCCCCCCCCCCCCCTGGTTTGTATCGCAATCCTCATGTTAAAGGTTGGTTGAATTTTGAAATAAATAAGTGAAACGTTAACTCATCCAGATAACTTTTAGAAGTCTTACGAGTACGTAGATTTGTAGATCTATTAAGCACGATAAAAGGAAACACGGAAAAAAACACAACAAAATGCTTTTGAGAATGTCCAACACAAGTTCGCGAAGATAATAATAGTTAAAAAAAATCACTTATATCCATACAGCTGAGCTTTTTTGTTGAAATTCACCGCAACCAAAAAGAAGGAAACTTCACCCCGGGCGTTAAGTTGGGGACTACTTTCGACAAGTAGTCATTCAAATATACAACGCATGGTATTTCTTACTGTATTGTAAACCACACGTTTCCTTGTTTTCTTGTTTTTATTTTTTGTTTGTAACCAACAGGTCTCCGTGATAGCAATTGTCTTACTTCTAAAAGAACCCCCCTGATGAATTTTGAATAAAGGTGTACTGCTACTACAGTGCTACCGACGGTTATTTCGAAAAGACGTCTGGATGTTTTTGTTTCCATGAGTCCAGTGTTACCGTACATTTTGCAATACTCGTCGGAAATTGTAGTAGCAGTTTATGCCTTGTATTGTGTCTACTAGATTGGAATAATGCTTTTCGCATTTTGTCACAGTGCATGCACCTGTTGAAAGTTCCAAACTGTCGCAAACTGTCATACTCGGTGACCCAGTAGTGAACATATCAAAGATTTACACATGTACTTCTTTTTAATAACTCTACAACTGAACCCTTCGTTGTGCGATAACGCTAATGTATATATTCAAGAGATAGTAAGGGGACAGAGAGGGATACTGCCAGTCCAGGCTTTGGGATATGTCAAGTTCGGTAAAGTTATTTTTAGACGGCCATTTGGAACGGAAGTCCGTTTTCAGAACGTCTGCATAAAGGCAACCGCCATCTGTTGTTTGAAGAACCATTCAAAATTTTGCTTGTAATGGCGGGCCAAGTGATGTTACGTTTTGTCGATGAAAACGACTTCGAAAAACAAGGGAAATTGTTTTTATGCGGACGTTTCGGGAAACAGACTTCCGTTCAAAAGCCAATCTATAAATAACCTTTGTGGAATTGACATATCCCAGCCAACGCCCTCAGAGTCCCTCTCTGTCCCCTTATTTTCTCTTGATATATTACTACAGTTTGCGGGGCGCGGTAATGTAGTGGTTAGCACATTGGACTACAGATCTGAAGGTCGGTGGTTCGAGGCCCAGTCCCTGCCATTGTGTTGTTTCCTTAGACAAGAAACTTTACCCCACATTGCCGCTCTCCACCCAGGTGTATAAATGGGTACCGGCGATATACTGCTGAGGGTAGCCCTGCGATGGACTACCTCTCCTTTCAGGTGGTAGTAGCAATACTCTTAGTAGGTTCATGCTACAGAAACCGGGATACGCTCCGGCCGTGAGAGCCTCCTTGGCTCGTGCGCGACTTCACATTACATTATTACAGTTTGCGATATGCGTAGTATTACACAAAAATCGTTTATTGCAATTTAGGATGTGTCACAAGATGCGGCAAGTTTTAAAACAATCCAACTTAGTCACAAACTCGACGGCCTTAATTGCAATTTTACAAGCTGTTGTTACAACTTGTAACTTTTATAACAGTTTAAGGGAGACAAAGCGCAAATGTATTGCCTATCTCCCGAATGTTGGAGGTAGCAACAGACCCGTTGCAGGCAAAGGGTAATCCATATTAATCATCAGGCACTCCATCTGTGTTCGTTCCCCGGTTTGTTTCTTCCCCAAGATGAGTTAGCCATCCTGTTCTTTACGATGTAAACGGTTGGTTCACTTTTTTAAATAAATAAGTTAAAAGTTAGCTCGTTCAGGTAAATCCTTGGAGGCAGCGATTGTCTCAGCTGGTACCCTGGAAAACTTGCCCATAAACATCCAACAGCAACATGTCGCATGTTCTCTTGTTTTAGTATTTCCTTACCCTGCGAGCAGAGGCCCTTCGATCTTCCTAGATAAGTCGGGAGGAGGAAGGGACCTCTGCCAGCCGCCTCGACTTTCTCATCCACCGAAACGGATGAGTCAGTCCGGTTTGAACCAGTTTTTCCAGTTTTTGCTGAGTGCGCATGTGCTTTGTTAGAAATTGCTGACTAAATGCGCGGCCACAGAACGTTCGGTTCTCTTTCGAACGGTGTCTTTAAAGCCGTGAAAAGTGCACTGGGAAGAGTGAATACTCATGGAATAAGCAATCTCACACAACACCAGTCGAAGGCCTTGCTTAATTTTCTGTGTGGTAAAGATTCTTTTGTCTGTTTGCCAACCGGCCATGGCAAATCGCTAATTTACCAACTGGAGCAAAAGAATCTAGGTTGCGGTTGCTTTCGAACCAAAAAATTTTACTTCTGGTTTGAGCGGGAATCGATGCGAAGGGCTACGCGAATGTGCACTTCAACGCTTATTTTTGTGGCGAAATGACATTTAGTTTGGTCAACGGCGAGACAAGCAAACGGCAAGAGAAACAATTATTTGCCGACTGGCGGCCGGTAATTTTGAGTACGAAACAGTCTCAGCACAAAATATAACTTACCGCATGACGACCGAGAAGTTTGAATACGAAACAAACTCGACACAAATGCGTTTTGTTGAATGAAAGCAGCGAATGTTGAGGACGAAAGAGACTCAACACGAAAATACTTCTGAATGACAGGGACAAGAAGAGGGACAATAAAATAAATCTCGAAGACCAAGATTTCTATACGAAACTTCCGTGACCAGCTATTAAATTGGAAATCACTGGACTGTAACATCATGTACGTTGACAGTCGACAAATCGCAGTTTCTTGATCAGCAAAAATATTTCGAGGCTGATAAGTTTGCAACCCGTGACATAAATTCGAACAAAATTATTGTCAGCCTTCCGATTTAATTAAAACTTTCCTCAACTCTCTTGTGTTACGACCGAAGTCAGAATAGTTTGTTCTGGACGCCGCTGTCATCCAGTAAACATGTTAATTGAAGCGAGGCCGACAAGGCTCGGTTACATTTAAATTTAGCGCATGTTCAACAGGGAAAGTCGAGGCGGCTGGCAGAGGTCCCTTCCTCTTCCCGACTTATCTAGGAAGATCGAAGGGCCTCTGCTCGCAGGGTAGTATTTCCTTTGCCGTTGATTTAAAAGTGTGAAGCCAATACCTGCATTAATATTCTTCTTTTCAGGAAATCCATTGTTCCAACTTACAAGCAACAGGTACACACACATTGTAAGAAAATGAGCAAAAAAACTTAGTTTGTAGCGCTAAACAAGAGTTATATTGACACTCAGGTTTGTTTTGTTTCAGTCCGGCTACTAGAGGAATTTCCCATTGCGTTGTCACCAAGTGGATCATATGTCAGCCAAACTGCTGACAGATAATGTAATCAAATGCCATTTCTTTTTCGGGCAAAATAATTACATTGTAAAAGTAACTGGTCAATCCAGTTTGTTTTTACACACACACACACACACACACACACACAAAATGGTGTATTATTTGCCCCGGAGTAAGTTCTCACTGCGGAGTTACGGTCGATACAATCGCGGAGTTATCGCACAGAACTGCCAAATTTGTCGTTTCTTTCTATGAGAGGGTTGAATTGTTTGTGTGTATGTGTGTGTGTGTGGGGGGGGGGGGGGGGTTTGTTTGTTTGGTTTTGTTTCTTTTTTAACTATACATAAAATGTCTATTTTATAGAAGAAATAATCAAAGGAATTTCTGACCATCAGGTATGCTACATGAGGTCCTTTTTTATTTCCGTTCTGAAACATACAGTTGAATTTGTTTTTATCCCACTCTACTATTTAACTGGCTTTTTTCCCCCTAATCCTTGAATCAGTGAAGGTCACGTGTGACAATGATGTCAGGCTGGTCTCCTATTTTCCGGTCGCAACCTAGGTTCCTTGCAGCTGCGCACAAAGTCCGCCGGTAGTTCAGTGACATCCCCTGAAAGAAAGCATGTGCTGCTGAATCACTATACAATTAACGGAGAATTGTCATAAACTTTACCGAGAAAAACTTATCTTTTTACTATTATTATTGTTTTCTCGGAGATACTTTTATGTTCTTTCACTGACGGGAATTTAAATTAAAAAGACTCCCGTTGGCAGAAGTGCCAAGAATAAAACAACTTCAAAAGAACAGAATGATATGAAAGTTTCAAAATAGTTTGATAGGTCGTGAAATCAACAAATCTAGCTACATAATGACTGTCATCAGGTGATAAAACCTCCTTAGGATGTGAAAATAGTTTAATAGCTGAGCCATTGTCAACACTGTTTAACACACGCGATCTACGGTTGTAAAGAAAGATAACGTGTCGTCTTTAACTATTGATAGTCACTGTGACAGTAGTTTGAGTTCAATTTTAAAAGGAACAAAACTCCTTTTTTTGCACGATCTATGTTAACTTAAGGAAATCAGAATCAGAAAAAGAAACAAACAATTACTTAGTATAACTATGGAAAATGTTCTTTTACCTCTCTCCTTTCGGTTGGTTTTTGTGTTCGAAGTCGAATATCGAAACAGTCAGCGTCCTGAAGGAGCAACACTACCAACAAAGTGAAAACGGAAAGAGCTACCTTCCTTGATTTCATTCTGACAATTTGTCTCGTCTTTTTCTCGGAGGTTATCTGAGAGTGTTAAACTCGATGTGGCTTCTAAGGCTTTATTCGGTTCGTTTATATGCCTTTTCTTTCCCCTGAAGGTGTTTAATTTTGAAGGAGATACAATTATTCGGATATATATTTTAATTTAAGACGAGCGTAGCGTAGGCTAATTTGGAGTCTTCAATTGCAAACAAATATTCATTAATTTTGTGCAAAAAAAGGAATATGCAGACAACGTTTAAGTCCCTAAACCGTAATTAGCAAGTATTATACCCCTTATTCTTGTCCAGCAGGGGCGGTAAGGATCAATAAGACGCCACGCACCGGTTTTGTTTTTTCGCCTTGATGTTGACCTTGTTTTTAAACTTCAAATTGCGTAATTGTTATTCATGGAGTTTCTCTGCTCAAGAGCGCCCCATAGAGTTGAAACTGAAGATGAGAAAAACAACAACAACAAAACAACAAAGGAAACAAAAAGAAAACAAAAAATAGCAGAATAGAGACCAATTGCTCAACAGCTTTTTTCTCTACTTGAATGGTCACACTTCAGGATTGAACTTTTAAGGTCTTAATTTTTAAGAAAAGTGCTGTTAAGTTCTTAATACTTAAAAGCATTGTTAGCTTCTCAGGTTTTTCTTTTTTCTTTTGTTTTCCTGCAATAGGTATTATGGCAGGGAAGTACATTGTACTTAGAATCAATTTCCAAAAAAGTTTGAAATGCAAAGAAAAAATTCTCATTTTACGAAGAAAATTCTTAACAGGGAAAACCAGAGGCGGACTTAAGTTTTCAGCGTTTGCGTGGGTGAGAGTGGGTGTTTAATGCGCAAATGCCTATTAAAAATGAACATGAACGTTGAGTGCCTAAATGAATAGCGATAAATGTGAACATATCTCACACTTCCCATGGCGCTTTCTGGACAATTACGTAAATGAGATCGGCCTATTGTTGATCTAGATCTTATCTCACCCAACCAGAAACTGAATGAATCAGGCACCAGTATGCCCCCACCTAACCACCTGAATTATCCACAATTTCCGGCGCGTGGTAACTGGCGATCATCATTTTAATCACCTCTCATCAGAAAAGCGGCTGTGACAATGAAACACTTTACCGGGAAAAATGAAAGCAAATGAATAAAACAAAACAAAGAAAGCGAAGATATGTTTTCACTGAAATTTAGAATGTGGCTGCTTTGGTGGAATTAGCACACGCCCTCGCGCCGACCAAAGCGGCAAATCTTTCACCACTTGTCCCGTCTGGCGAGTATTTTTTTCTTTTTTGTTTAGCTTCTCACCACCATGTACCGGCTGTTTTTCAAGCTTATTGAACTAGCAATAGAGGGATTTGGCATCCTGTTAACGGCAAAACTAAGGCGAACGTCAAGTTGCCGTTAGCCATCTGCTGTTATAAGATTTAACATTTCGTCTCCGGCTTCTTAAGCTCCAGAATGCAACGTAATTTATTTTTAGTTGTCAAAAAGTATCTTTATAACTTACGAACATTATACACAGACAAAGAATTTCAAGGACGATTGAAACTTCTTTCACAGCACGAACAAATCCCCAGTTATCTGAAACACTGCTGCTTTCTAATGTATAGCTTGTAGCGATAACGAGGGCTGATAAGGTCTGGTTTTTCAGCTTTAAATTTCCCAACTTAAATGAGAGGCCTTAAACTGACAAAACCACAAATCGATAGTTCAATTCTCACGACTTTAGGGAAGACCGGGAGTCAAGTACATTTACATATTTAGTGGTCCCGCTAACGGGAAGATAAAAAAAGAGAAAATTTCAAACCATCAGGCCAAAAAATGCGGTTCAAATTCCTTACCCTTCTAAGGCAAGGTTCAAATTCCTGCCTCCCCGGGCACGATGCACAGTCAAATGCCCGGCATATGCCCGGGGTTGGCGGGATGTTGAAGCTTCAATTTGACGGGTACATAATCAGCAACTGAATGAATCAGCAGGGGATGTTTTCACCTTCAGGGTTTGCTCATTACGTTCTCGATTCTCATTACAGGCACCAGTATGCCCCCACCTAACCACCTGAATTATCCACAATTGCTCATCGGCGCGTGGTAACTGGCGATCATCATTTTAATCGCCTCCCATCAGAAACGCGGCTGTGACAATGAAACACTTTACCGGGAAAATGAAAGCAAATGAATAAAACAAAACAACGGAAGCGAAGATAAGGATTCACTAAAATCAAGATTGTGGCTGCTGGGGTGGAATTAGCACACTCCCTCGCGCCGACCAAAGCGGACGTCAAATCTTTCACCACTTGTCCAGTTTGGCGGGTAATCTTTTTGTTTCTTTAGCTTTTCACCACCATGTACCCGCTGTTTTTCAAGTTTATTGAAGTAGCAATAGAGGGATTTGGCATTATGTTTACGGCAAAACTAAGGCGAACTTCACGTTGCCGTCAGCCATGTGCTGTTTTATATTTAACATTTCTTTTCCTGCCTCTTAAGCTCTAGAATGCAATGCAATATAATTTTAGTAGTCAAAAAAGTATCTTTATAGCTTACGAACATTATACACAGACAAAGAATTTCAAGGACGATTGAAACTTCTTTCACTGCACCAACAAATCTCCAGTTATCTAAAACAGTGTTGCTTTCTAATGTATAGCTTGTAGCGAGAGCGAGGGCTGATAAGGTCTGGTTTTCCAGCTTTTAATTTCCCAACTTAAATGACGGGCCTTAAACTGACAAGACCACAAATCGCGATACTTCAATTCTCGCGATTTTAGGGAATACCGTGCTTCTGGTCCGGCTAACCAGAAGATAAAAACAAAAAAATTTCAAACCACCAAGTCAAAAAGTTGGTCGCTGTTGCTTACAAGAGTCGCAGCAATCGCAATTTGAGTAAACGGTCTTTGATAAACTTTTTCCTTTTTTTTTAATTTTATTATTACTATTATTATTATTTTATTTTTTTTTTTATCAGCACCTGCCGTTTTGCAGTAGTTGTATACATATCCCAAAGATAAATTTTAAAAAAGGTTTGGTGGGAATCAGTTGCCATGGTTACGAGATATGAGGTCATAAATATGTGCTCAAGCCGTTTTTTTCGGTAAAAATTCTCATTTCCCCCCCGTATTTTGAAAAATTCTAATTTTGAAAAAAATTCAAGATGGTGGCTATCTTGATAACTTTTTAGGATGACGTCACAGGCCCCCAGCAGCGCCATAGCCCATAATATTTACCTTATCTTGCAGAGCACATCAAAGGCTATCTACAAAAGGTAAAATCTTTTCGAACAAGAAATTCTGAAGAATTTACAGGTGGCCGATAGTCTCTCTCTGCCCCCCCGCCTCCCCTTTTCCTAAGGAAAACAAAAACTTTAGTAGTTCTTGGTTTCCGGTGACCTGTTATGGAGAATTTGCACTTCCGGTATGTAAGGAATTAAGTAATCACTGGCCTGTGTAAACGCTGACCCTTACCAAACCAAATGTCCTCAAAAACAGCGACATACCTTTACTTAACTTCCATACGCAGCAATACTCAAAACAACGGAATTAGACTCCTCTCTAGCATTAATTTTTTCGTAACCACCACTACTTGAGAAACAGAAGTAAAACAGACTTTTAACATTGGCCTTCGGTGACCTGCTTGGCACAAATAGCCCTTCGTGTACTGTCACGATCTGTCACCGTATTCCCTTTAAAAACATGATTTAACACGTCTGCAGCAATTGTAATGTAGTTCGTCAATAAATTCCCGGAAATTTTCTGCGATCACAGATGGAAAATTTAGAACAGCAATACCATTCTCGTTCAGTAAGCCTTATGTGCAGTTGTCTCTGTTGGCCGCGCGACACCAAGAGGACTAAGTTCCAGTGACGGACGACGACGACGAAAGGAATGCAAAAGGAATGCAACTTCCATTTTATGAGTCGGCGCGGCAATTTTCCCTTTCGTAAACGGTCGTTGGCATTATTAAGACACTTAGAAAATTTTTGAACTGTTATTGAAAGTTTTTCAACTAAAAAGAAAGACACTCACAACCCAGAATCAAACCCGGTCATTTTGTACGCTAATCTCTCTCCCTTACCACTACACTACCACGCCAATCCGCCACAATCCCCCAAAAAATTAAGTATGTATTATAATTAACTGCCTTTCATAAATGATACATCTATAAGAGGTGACCCTAGCCCTTTCCCGAGTTTCAAACGTAGCTTTAACTTCATCGGCTTAAACTTCGTTCTTTCTAAGACTATTTAGAAATGTTTCTGTTACCTCATTGTAATTTCTTCCAGAACCTATATTACGTCTACCACGACTAAAGGCTTGGTTACCAAATATGGTATCGACCGTCAAAAATGGCAACGACCGTTTACGAAAGGGAAATAGGCGTCGGCGCGACGTGCATATATGCACGACGGCCGCCTAAATATTGTATCACAACAAAAACCCGAGGGGGTCCAATCAACCGCCCTCCTTGAAAAGCAGGAGGGGTATGAGTTAACTTGTACGTCTGAGCTATAAGTATCTGTCGAGTCGAAGATATTCCCTAAGAATATTAAAGCACCCCTGCATCCTGCCCAATGAACATAAAGTGGAAAAGAGACATGAACAATTTTGTTGTCACTGTAAAAATATTCTCTCTTGTTTGAGCGGAATTTGCATTTACTGTATACTTACCGAGATTTACCTACTGAAAAGTCACTAAATGGATTTTCGTTCACAAGCTGGTCTTAATATAGCTGAATGCCAATCAAATGGCGCATAGTCGCTTTTTCACGTGTGAAGAAAACAATACGTCCAAATAGGTGCCACGTAACATGTTTTTTGACGCGTGAGCCGTAACATTTAGGTAATTCTCATTCAGGCTTTCGTTTTTCAACTCTTTCGCAAGGTTGAAGTTGACTTTCTTTTAAGCTTAAAAACATGAGCGAGAAAAGATTTGCTGCCCACGATACTTCGGTCTCGAAAGTCTCGAAAACAAAAACACAAAAGAAAAGCCAAAGAGAGATTGTTGGAAGAATTTTTGAGAAACGAAAAGAACGACAAGCGAGAATTGCACACTATGGGGCCAGCAGAGTTAAACAAGTATCTTGTGGAGTTTATTCGCTCTGTTAGACGTAAAGACAGAGAAGATTATGAGCCCTCAAGCTTAAGATGTCGTGTTTCAAGTGTTGAGAGGCATTTGCAGAAAATAACTACCCCGTTAGTATCATCAACGATAAACAGTTTGAATTGACTAGAAAATGTCTACAGTCAAAACAAAAGGAACTGAAGAAAGCAGGGCGTGACCCACGAGGAAATCGACATACTATACGAAAATAATATGCTTGGAGTTTCCTCTGCTTAATCATTGTCCGGGAGCACAGGGATTTGTGCTGGTGCAATGTTAACCTTTGTAAGGATGCAAGGATGCAAAAGGTAACGAAATTTTTAGTTTACACTGAGAGACAGACAAAAACATTAGGTTTGCAGTTGACGCCTCGAACGTCCGAAAGGTTGCGCCGAAAATGTTTTCAACTGACGGTGAACAAGATCCTGTGGTCGTATACAAAGTGTACCGTGAGAAGCGACCGGATAATATGATGGTGAACCATGCACCATTTTACCTCGGGATAAACGTCACGAAAAAGGACGGCTCCAAAGAACTGGTTCAAGTCGGCACCCATGGGTGTAACTAAACTAAACACTTTGATGAAAACGATGGCTTTGAAAGCAAACATTTTCATGTTTAATGTTTAATATTTAAAAATATTTAAGACTGATTAAAAACAGCAAGATCTTCTGATGGTATGATGATTATATATACTGAATTTCCTGTTTGCCCCAAAAGTGTGTCTGATGCATGACTAGTACTATAGATTAAATATTATCTGGATGGTGAGAGAGTAATTAGTTTTTCATTCATTATGATTATTTTTGCAGGGATTGCATATCAAATTGTAGCTTATAACTTTATTTCTGAAATTATGAATATATGAAATTCATATATTTGAACTGCGGAATGAAAAGCCTGATTTTTTCAGGCTTTCTTTTCGCAACTGCATAAGTTGCGTTAATAACTGCGAAGATCTTCTTTACATTTATTTCTTCATTCCGCAGTTCAAATATATGAATTTCATATATTCATAATTTCATCTTCATCTTTCCCGGGTATATTACGAACCAATTTAATGACCAGCTCCCAGTTGGCTTGATAGTTCAATTGGTTAGAGCGCTGCACCGGTATCGCAGAGGTCAGGGTTCGAATCCCGGCAAGACTGATTTTTTCAGGCTTTCTTTTCGCAACTGCATAAGTTGCGTTAATAACTGCGAGGATCTTCTTTACATTTATTTCTTCATTCCGCAGTTCAAATATATGAATTTCATATATTCATAATTTCATCTTCATCTTTCCCGGGTAATTATTACGAACCAATTTAATAACCAGCTCCCAGTTGGCTTGTTAGCTCAATTGGTTAGAGCGCCGCACCGGTATCGCAGAGGTCAGGGTTCGAATCCCGGCAAGCCTGATTTTTTCAGGCTTTCTTTTCGCAACTGCATAAGTTGCGTTAATAACTGCGAGGATCTTCTTTACATTTATTTCTTCATTCTGCAGTTCAAATATATGAATTTCATATATTCATAATTTCATCTTCATCTTTCCCGGGTATATTACGAACCAATTTAATGACCAGCTCCCAGTTGGCTTGTTAGCTCAATTGGTTAGAGCGCTGCACCGGTATCGCAGAGGTCAGGGTTCGAATCCCGGCAAGCCTGATGTTTTCAGGCTTTCTTTTCGCAACTGCATAAGTTGCGTTAGTAACTGCAAGGATCTTCTTTACATTTAATAACTTTATTTCTGTATGTTTTTTACTTCAGATTTAAAAAGGATTAAA
Source organism: Siderastrea siderea (assembly GCA_964030785.1). NCBI lineage: Eukaryota > Metazoa > Cnidaria > Anthozoa > Scleractinia > Rhizangiidae > Siderastrea > Siderastrea siderea. The sequence continues at coordinate 67,152,493 of OZ034966.1, read as the reverse complement.
CCTTTAAAGTGCTACTATGATCAAAAATATGAATTTTTTGTTCTCTCCATATTTCGAAAATACAAGTACATATTACTCACCTTGCAAAGTTTTAAGTCGAAATTCGTAAGGGAAGTCCGATTATTTTAACTGTAATTTTCGAATTCGGCTTGCCGCCATTACTCAATTCAAAAATGACCGGGACGAGTTGGGCCGAATTGGCCCAGTGAGGAAGTGACGTAGAAGTCTCAACGCAACAAAACAAACGTGGCTACTTTTTTATGCATTCGGAGAGGTGTGAGGATTAGCAAGATTCATTTCTTCGATTTTGAGCTGCAGTATGCGTGGTTGGCGCTCTGTTGTCGAAGATTACGGCAAAGAAAGCATCGATGAACAGGAAATTTCCATTCACAGTTCACCGACGAGTGGGTACGTTTATTTTAAGCGGAAAGGCTTCGTTTGCGTGGCTGACCGGAAGGAATTCAATCCTGTTGGACACTGTTTGCTCTGTGCATTTTTACGGCTGAATGTTTTACTTAAGCATTTTATAAGAAAGGTACAAGAAAATATTTAAAACCAGGATCAGTTCCAGCCATCAGGAAGAAAAACATCAGCAATCATATCTGAGCGGGATCGTCAAATGGTGAGCGAATATTTCTATGCCGTCTGTGCTAACATCACATGTACAGTAAGATAAACATTTCCTCACACACCTAAGACGGTTGTCTTGTGCATATACATGTATAAGTCCCAACAGATTTCGGCTTAACTGCGTAATATATGCCCCTTCACATAAACTATTTTCTGTGTCGCCCCCAAGCCGGCTCCGCGATACGCAGAAATTATTTTTATTCAACTTGGTACGTTGTACGCGGTAAGCAGAAAATAGGAAAACATTACCGTGTATTCCGCGCACTATAAACGTTCCCCACTTAAACTTCCGCTAAAAGAATATTATTTGAAGTTCCTATATTAAAACTAGTGGATAAGAGAACATCACCGTGTATTCCTCGTTCTATAAACGAGAATATCACTGGAAATTCCTTTGAATTACTCGGCCACATATAACGTGAAAATATAAACCTGTACTGTGTATTGCTTGTTCTTTTTACTGTGTAGCCAGCTCCCAACAGCCCTCTTACATTTCAATTTATCTCTCTCCGCGTACCGCGTAGCCAGCTCCTAATAATGTAACTCTTTTATACTTCAATTAATTTCTCTATATTAATTCGCATTTGCTTGTTTACTAGGTAGTAAGATTACTGTGTTCGCACAATTACACGCCGGGCGATTCGCTACATCACTTCGTTTACGTGAATTTATTTTCCTCGACCTTTTGTCTCATCTATAAAATTCTGAATGTATGTTAGCCTTGGGGCTCTCTATATTTATTTAAAAACCTTCCATTTAGCGTTATGTGAGCTTTTCTTTTAGGAGGGAGAGCGTATTATTATAGGATTTATTATTTAGGATACTGCAACAAATCTGTGAACATGACAACAACAAACTCAACCCGTGTCGGCAAGAAAAAAAGCAAAGTAAGAAACAGCTGACGGACCCCAACACGACAGACATGCGAAACAGTTCAATTTGTTGTATTATCGGAAGGATTTCAGCGCTTGTGATTTGGGATAATTGGGATATTTGTTCGGCTTCTTGATCCATTCTTGCATTGTTTGAGACGGCTTCCTCTTCGGTAGCGAGAGGCTCGAAACTGTCATCTTATCGCGCGACTTCTGCGAGTTCGCCGACTTCGCCAAAAAAAAACTTTGTTCTAAATCGCTCTCAAAAGAACTGGACGACAAATTCGACGGAAAAAACCATCCATATAATGCAATGTTTGGCTCTCTATTTTCGACTCTTCATTATACTCTTCGTGGCGATGGTTGAGACTTCTACGTCACGAGCAAAATTCACGTGGTTAGAGGTAAGACCGCTTCCATGAAATTCGCGGGCTTCTCTTTTGCGAACTGAGTAATGCAGTCCGGGATCGTTATCAATTTTGATAACCATGTTACGTCACAACATGGCGGCCATTTCAGAAATCGCAGATTATCGTACTCCGTCCGCTTTATTCGTTATTTGTTCGGTAATATTCAGGCTATCTACCCATAGTTCTATTCGAGAAAGCCAGGGACGGAATGAACTCGACGTGTGCCAAAGATGGCGGATGAAGGCAAACGATGAAGGAGCGAATTTTACTCGCAAAGAGAAAGAACACTTCAAATTCTGCGTCCAAATCAGGTATGTTTTTCCACTTTGCCGTTAAATTTGAGTTGTTTAAAGAATTTTGTAGCATCCACAAAAATTATGTCGTATTCTTTAACCTTCTTCCTTTCGATGTATGGTTTGTTTATCGTTGTGCACGATTTATTAAAAAAGTGCACTGGGGTATTTTGATTTCTAGTCCGATTGCATCACTAACCGCCATTTTGTATTTCTATTGACTGAGTGACTTGATCCTTCGTGTCTAAGATGCTTCGTTTTAGATTTTTGTGGTAATCACCAGACGTTGTTACGCAGATGCTCTTGAATTTCTGTGACAAATTTTTATACTTTTCTTACGGCTTTAAATTGGGGTTAGAGGACCTGCACGACTCCTACTTTGATTTTTTTGTAAGCTGCGTCTGATATATCTCGGTCTTTCGACCAATTTTGCTTCTGGTACCTTTGTAGTGGGTTTAGTTTGGAGAATGTTTTTAAAAATGATGACTGAATTGAGCCGTTTATAACTTCAGGCGTCGCATTTTTAAGACTTTGATCTCAAGGTCATATCTGATCTTTTTCTGATATCTTGTGCCTTAACGCCTGTGTGTTATTCTTAGATAAATTTGAAGGATTGAAGTTTAGCCAAATCGGTGACAATAAACGATCTGAAATATTATCTGTTGCAGGATGTTGTGTTTCGCATCACGGAGTGTGATCTATAGACCTTTTTCGTCAAGAAATTGAAGTTGTAGCTTCTTTAGAGCTTAGCAGTTATATCTTTTGTTCTAAACAAACTTCGCACATGCAAATTAAGTCTTAAACACATGGACAGTTGCAGCCTCAATCGCCTCCCGTGCAAGAGAACACTTCAATATATATAAGCGGCATCGTCGTTTGTGAAAGCAATATTTATTCATGGTGATTATTTCGTTTTTTACTACAGATTGATGAACGTTCACCTTCCCCTACCATGAACACGGCAAAGAAAAAGAAGCAAGAACAGAGCGAACACTTTGAAAATAAAATGTAATCAAATGAATGAATAAATGCTTTGTAATAGAATAATCGTTGTCTTCCTTCACTTGTCATTTCACCCAGAACAGTCGTTGCTTGAGAAAATTTGATGTCGTATCCTGCGAGCAAAGTCTCCTTCAATCTTCCTCCGATTTTTCTAGATCAAGGGCGACTCTACTTGCAGGATACCAAGCTCATGTCACAGCTAGACTGAGAGTAGTCTCTAATTCTGGCGATGGCGAATGTGGGGTGGGCGAAATTCACACGCGCGCGCGCGTCACAGCTTTTGGAAATAACTTCTGGACAATAACACTATTCCCAAGTAATTTTCTTTCCATATTCCTGCGATACAAACATTAAATTCACTCGAAGAAAGTGCAATGTAACCACTTCTCAGCCTTTCCGAAATCGTCTCGCGTTCGTCCGCCATATTGAATTCATGGCCGATGCCTCGGAATAGCGTCACGTGCACAAAAATTTGAGCGGTGATTGGCTAATGGTTTGTTTTGCTCCGAGTTATCAAAATTGATAACGATCCCGGACTGTAATGGCGGACGGGTTTAACGCGGTTTTCGGACATATATTCCTGGGCCTTGTAAGCACATACCGATCTAATTTATCGCGATTCATATAATATGGGATCTACTGAACAGTTTGAAGTCTAAAAGAGTTGAAAACAAAACAAGAAATTTTCATCGTAGTAGCACTTTAATCCCTTAACTCCTTGCCGTGTCACACCGTCCCTCAAACATGAATAAATTCGCCAATGAAAACGGAATATCATATCAAATGGTTCTCTTTGGTTAATTCTCTATCTTTTTCTATACATCAGATAAATATGTATATGTCCTCTACAGCTACACCCAAACCATACCCAACTTCAGTCCAATAATGACTCAAAAAAACCTTACTTTTCCTGGTACATTTGGACTGAAATTTACATGAAGTAGTGTCTAGGTGAAACGAACTCAAACTCAACCAGAGCTGTAACATTTTTTGCCATTTGAGATTCTTGACGAAAAATTGCAGTGTTTGATAGCAAAAAGGCTCCTTCAAACAAGTCCATAGATTGCATGTGACAGTATTCATACTAACACTGAGGTATGTACTCAGATTGGTTATATTTTCATGCGCGATACGTGGTGAAATTTCTGACGGGCGGAAAAATCGGCAGCAATTAATATCCGCATTTAAGCTCCATTCTAGATAATACAAATGCGTTCGTTTGCTTTCTTTGGCCCACTTTTTCAATTCTTATTTATCCTAGATTTCAACAAGCGGCCTTAATAACTTGCGATCAATTAAACTGACGAAATCAATTCAACAGATTATTTATTGATTCCGTGAAAAATTAGTATCATTATTAAATTATTACGTCTGATTACTGGTATCCTTAGACGGCATTCGGCAAAACCCTTCACTCCCCAAACAGAGTGTTCTGGGGACAAAACAGAGCTGAAACAGTGGTTCAATTCTTGAGGTTTTATAGAATGTAAGCTACATTTGGTTACCGAATAACTCCAACAAATCAGACACACGGTTCACACACACAAAGATAAATCGTAAAGTCGGTATAACAGTTGTTTAACCGTAAAACGTTAAGTCCGTGTGTAAGGTGTAGGCTGGTATAGGAAATTCTTGTTCCTTGTGGAATATGTGAAATTATTTGATTGCCATTTTCCTCTTGTAAAATAGTAAATCTGCCGTCGAGAAGTTATCCATGCACGAAAGTCGGTTCTTTGTGTCACGCACAGTAACGCAACCTCTCGACTGCATTTCTCTCATTTCAGTCTGTTTTTATGGCCTATAAATTTACTTTAGATTCTGAATGATTGAAAACAACACCGAAAAGCTAAATGAATCTATTCGAATAGCTTGAAGTAAGCTTCTGCTGGAAATTAAATAATACACACCTGACTGACCTGAAATCTATCGGGGGAGGGGTGGGGGAAGGAACGACTTCAATAGCTGCAAAACATTTATGTTCAAAACCTGCGGTAGTGAAATGATTCAAACGATAACCATATACTTTGGTCGCCTATAGTTTACCTTTTTACAGGTTTTATGTATTTGTTAAGTGTTAAAAGCTGATTTAACACGACCCATTTGTCCCTCAGCAGATATCTCTATTTTAGGAAAATGGCAATTTTGCATAAGCTATATGAATTGCCATAAAAATGAATTGCCCGCAAAGATTTTTCGATAATGTTTAAGTACAATCCTTTGGCTCGTTTTTGAAATGCCGACCAACCATAGATCTTATCTACTACATAGAAAAAAATCCTTTGAAAACTGGCACTTTTTCAAATCTGCCAAACCACACTCTCTGTTGAAAATTATTGTTCAGCTGATAAGAAGAGTCTGAAAGAAATATTAGTATTTTTATAAAGAAAAAGGTCAGTTTAGTTAAGAAACATCATTTGATTTACGATTGGCTACAGTTTGTTTTGCCAAGAGACATGCAAAGTTGGTAAAATTTGCCGGAAAAGGTTTTGAGCCCAAATTGCCCCAGGGGGGTCAAACTTGAATTGCCTGTCACGTGACCACATTAGTATTAGAAGACAAAATAATGTCGATTTGATTACTTGCTCATGACAAGCTTTCAGGAGGCAAAGTTTGAGATAGGGTTGTTTCCGACCATTTCCAAAAATCTTTGAGCCTCTCGTGGACTGGCTCTTAAGCTTTATTATTTTTCTTTTTTGTGTTCACAAAAGGGAATAAACTCTTAATCTCTCAACCCTTTGCTATATGGCGATTTCCCATGCCTCTAAACAGGAATTATCTCGTCATTGTTGTTGTACATGAAGCTACTAATCGCGCCTGAACATTTGCCGCTTTTGAATGGCGATAAACAGCTCTGCTTCACACTAAGCACTATGCTGAAATCTATTTTAGGTAGTTGCTCTCAAAGGCTTCGTTCAAGTCGCACAATTTTCATGGCGAGCTCGAGAACTACAAAAATTGCTTTGAAAAGTGCATCAAAGATCGCATGTGTAAGCCTGCTTTAAATACTGATGCAAGAATGAGAGAATCGGAATCATTGATGGTTAACGAGTGAGTTCATTGGTGGGTTCATGGGTGAGGTAACAGCTAATATTAATAATAATGCTAATAATGATGATGATGATGATGATGACGATGATGATGATAAGTGTGATAATAATAATGATTAGTAGACTTCTCATAGGCTACGCCTCGAGACGTTATTATACTGCACATCATCATCACCATATAATAATAATAATAATAATAATAATAATAGTAATAATAATAATAATAATAATAATAATAAGATCGTATGGAGCAGGAGTAGAGAGATGCTGAGGAAGATGCAGAAGGCGGTACTGTCAGGCACACTCAACGTTGCCCGAACTTTCAAAGTTGCAACTTGAGGGATAGACAAATATATATATATATATATATATATATATATATATATGTATATAATAACGTTTGTAACTATAAGTATATATTTAGCAATTTGTCAACGAGGTACCTGGGTACCATTTTTTCAAAGAGCGGATATCGTTATCCACTGGATAAGCCGTAATCCAGCGGATAAAACATGGGGGAAAAATCTCTACATAGACATATGGATTATGAAAAGAACAAGAGTGTATTTAGAAACAAGCCAGTGTGTGTCTCGGCCAAATGTATAAGTTAAACTTAAATTGCTTCCTTGGATAGCGTCTTATCCACTAGGTTATTAACCTTTTCTACTCTTGGAACAACTGGATCCAGGTTGGGTTGATATATGGGTTAGCAATTTTTTTGGTAGTAAAGATCAATGTTCTGTCCTCTATTTTCATTCATAGGAACTGAAAGACTGCAAATTTCATTTTATATAGTTGAAAAACGAGAGATGCTTGCAACTTTCAGCACTGAAAAAAGACCAAAAATTTAGCAGACATCTAGCAGTCCCAATGGGACCAGTATATTATACGGTCACACTGCAAGCAGGGGTTTGGAGTGGCGAGTATCTTCTAAGATTTCCGAACAAAATTTAAGTAAAATTTAATCTCTAAATTGACTTCTTACTGCAAGACTATTTCACCCACCCTCTAAACACGAATTCTTTGTCACTGCTGTTAGGAATTAGAGCTTTGACTCAGGCGCCTTCCTACACAAGTCTTATTTTGACGAGGAACATCTCTGCGTTAACAGTGCCTACCAGTGTTTTCAGATGGCCAAGTGTCAACCAACTCTACTACCTGCGTCGACTTGTGAAAAGTGTGGAAAAGCATAAGCTTCACAATTTGCAGTCCGAGAAACAACAGGTGATATGCCTGTGCTTTTAGGCTTTCTTCCTCTTCTTCTTCTTCTTCTTCTTCTTCTTCTTCTTCTTCTTCAGTCTTCTTTTTTTAAATGAAATAAAGCATCTGGGAAGCTTTCCCTGTACTTTATAGCAAAAAAAGTCTTGGAACGGGCAACCCACTGATGGTGTCTTGAACAAACGAAAGCTTTTCAACAAATATATATAGATATCTTTATTTCTAATTTTGCATTACCTTTGATTTCCGTCTTTTTACACCTCTTTTTTCTACTTGTAAATTTATTTCCGTTTACGTTTTGTTAAAGCAAGACTCGTCTTCGTGTATTACCGATCATGGAAGGAAAGTTCATATGATGATAATCATGAGTTTCAGATCAACGCTTCCTTTTATATGACGTAATAGTGTGGGCCTCCATAGACTAGACTCTTAGTTGTCGACACCTATTTGTTATCGAAAACTAAATGTCATCGACAACTAAGGGCCTCCACAGACTAGACATTTAATTGTTGACAACTCGATGATTAAAAAACGTTGTGTGTAAGACGAAGTGTCGAAAACCAAACACCAAGGCAATTGAGCAGTTTCTCTTTTTCTATAAGGGATACTGCTTAGTTCTCGACAACTAATAGTCGTCGTCAACTACGTTTTTGACCGTTTTTCCTGTTTGTGAGAATAATTATATTGGTTTAGCTGTCGACAGCTACCGTAACTGTGCACGTCATTTTGGAAACGTACGGCGCTATGAGCATGCGTAGTGAATGTTAGTTCCCAAGCTGTCGCTGGCCTCACTTGGTTTTCAACAACTAACACTCCTATATGTGGAATGCTTGCATCGGACACCTCATCTCACGCACAACGGCCGATTTCGCCCGGCGCTAGTAAGAGAAAAACCTCTGATGCCCAGGGTACAGAAATGAAGCCTTCCATATCCAAAACATCGTGGAAAAAGTGTGCATTTCTTGCCCATTTGAGGCACGAGGAATAATGTTCAAGTGGGCAACACCAAAAACACTATGCATCGAATTAACAATGTAATTTGCGTTTAAGGTGATTCCATCGAAATAGAAGGAATATTTAAACTTTTCCAATGATGCGCAAAAGGAAGCGCAATGCAATTGAAGGGAATCACCTTTAAGCATATCTTTGAACTTCAATTGCTGGTCGTCTGCGACAAACGCTACGAAAAATGCGATTGCCGGAAGCCACAATTACAGGCAATTTATCGTAGAAGTGCAGATTTGCTTTATCCAGCCGCGAAGTTAATTATGTCTGGAGTTAGATACTCGCTAGAAATACTACTGAGCTCCATGTGGAACATATATATATTATATATTATATATTTGGCCGGTTTCCGATTAAGCCATGTGCGCGTACAAAAAGCAAAACACAAAAACCTCCAGCCAAAGAATAAAGTTGGCTTGTTAAAATTAGTAACTCCTTTAGATTTTCTTTCTAAGGATTACATTTGTCGATTTTTTTTTCGGTTTTATGTTGTCGCGATTTCTGGCGACGCGCTCAACAACAATGAAATTACCATGCGTGACATACGCGCCCGTACATACGGGACAATTTAATTGAGCTAATTACGGTACAAAAACTAACTTTTACGTTCCTAATCGGAAAGTTGGAATTATTTCGATGTTGTATGAAAGATTTCGAATATCTAGCTTGATCTTTCGAATATTAAGTCCACGGTTCGAAGAATCGCTAAATTTTTCGAAGAGTGAACTCGATGAATGAACTAATCGATGAACATTTGGAGTCGAGCCTTCATGCGTGAAGCGCGTTGAATGCTGGGATTCACTCCCGGACTAAAAGACTGTTATCTCTGCGGGATCCTAAGTAAGCTTGGATAAATTCTGCTCGCAAAATGGCTTATTCTGTCTGCCGGCAATGCTGGTAAAAATCCCTTATTCTGCTCGAAATTCTGCCGGCAGAATTTATCCAAGCATAATCCCAAGGTAATTTTTTTGGTTGCTATGTCTGGCTCGTTATGCGTAGTAGCCTCGTTTGCATTCGCATGCCCGGGGACTGTTGATTTCTCCTGGAGACCTCGGTCGACTGCTTTCGTTGACCAAAAACAAGATGGCCTCCCTTGCCAGAAAATTGCTTGTGTTTTTGGCGATTTATCTAGCAGAAAAAGCTCAAGGTAGGGCTGGACGCAGTGATTATCTTCGATTATCTTCGTGATAAATTCCAGCTTTTCAATAGTTTCCTTACTTAACGAGCTTTCAAAAATCATGGCTTGCAATTATCAGAGCGAAGGGAAGAAACGGCCAAAAATGTGCTGATTCGAATAACAGCTCTTCGCTAGAACGCTGATTTCGAAGTTTATATTTTTTCATGGGTAAAAAGAAATTGTCGAAAGGAGATCATGATTTTCAGCTCTATGAATATTGACTTTCGTTTTCCTATCAAAAAACCTACAGCGTTGAAATTCTTTTGCCAATGCAAATTTCGAGCTTGTTTACTCGAGGTGGATTTTATTGCGGTATTTATAATTAATAGAGTGGGCTTTCAATAGTCTGTAGCAAGTTTTAAATTTTTCCCCTCGTTGTTCTTAGTAAATTTAAAGAATTTCAAGTGCTAGATAGAAATTTGCACGTACAAAAAAAAGATGCGAGGCTGAAAGATAGTTTGTGAAGCGAAGTTTTTCATGTTGATCAGCATGAGGTTCTTGTTGTCTTCAAGAGAGTTTAAAATTATACAAATCATGACTGCTGGCTTTCAGAAACCAATCTTGTGGATTAACGATTGTAAGAACATATTTTGTACTTGCTACGACTAAAATTTTCGACATTGTATACTTCTTTGCGAGACATGAATTGAAACGAGCTTTCCAGATCAGAAATTCGAAGCTGGCAACCTCCGTGTTAATTTGAGTTTTCCTTTTTTTCTTTTAATTAATTTGTAGGCATTGTATTCAGTTAACGATGAGTTATGCTTATGACTTAAGTTTTTTAATTACTGAATTTCTTCTTTTAGTGTTCTCTTTCATGTATGGTTGTTTTGTATTTGCCACTTAGATAAAACTAAACAAGACGTGATCCAAACTATTCTCTGACAGAAAGTAATGTATAATTTCATTTATGTCGTAATATGTGTGCATGTGTTATGTGCACGATGTCACTGTTTATACCTGTCACGCAAAAACACATGTACATGTCTAGACAGCTCCAAATGACCTAGTATTTCCCTTAGGCTACGATCATGTGAAGCCTGAGATTATTTTATCCTGGAGTGACTTGGCTCCCAGCATTATTTTTTTTTGTTTTCTTTGCTTTATTTTTTTTTTATCCCAATTTTACTAAAATAATTAATACAGCTTACCTTGGGATGAAATCTTTTTCCAGGAGTGTCTTGTTTTGATCTAATATGAAAAAAGAATTGCAGTATTGCATTTACATGTAATTTTCATCTGGGGATGATGTTTTGTCCATGCACTGAGGACATGTGAAATTCATCCCAGGATGAACACTTTTCATCCAGTTAATCAAGTAAAGAGGAAGAGAAAGATAACTAGTTATCAGGATAAAACTTGTCCAGGGAAGAGACTTATTCCCGAAAGTAAACAACCTTTTTACAAAAAGAGTAATGAACACGCTAGAGTTTGAAAGCTGAATCTGCGTAATAATACAATAATAGTACTATTACGTACTGTTACATGTAATTATTATTATTATTGCTATTATCATTATTATTATTAATATTATTATTATTATTATTATTATTATTGTTATTATTATTATTACTATTATTATTGCTTTTCAAGGTGGATTTTTACAGCACCAATAAACATGTGGGTACATTGTTGAAAAAGGTGGCTGTGATGAAGCATGAGCATGGCCTTGCAGAGTGGGTTATTCCGGAACAAATCCATACCCCTCAACGGATGGCTGTTTTTTACCCCTCCTCCCTCTTTCCGGATCCCCTGAACCACTGGATAACCCTCCTCCTGTCAAGATTTTCTTCATCCAATTTACACATACTTTGTTTTCTGCTTTCAGCTACCAATTTTGGGATTGTTGAGCCATTTCCTGAAAACATCTATCCAATCGAGTTCACCTCAGCTGAGGTTACCTGCGTTGCTTTTGATTCGTTAGGAGAAAAGGCTCCTGAGAAAATACTGTTTATGAGGAAAGACCAATTTGCTACGTACATAAAAATAAGAGCTAATGACAGGCTAGGAATTTACTTCACAAGCCGAACAGAGAGAGAAGTTGTAGGTGTAGGCAAAGGTAGGTACTTCCCTTTTAAAAACCTATGAAAAATCAAAACTTCAAATGAAGATTGGTTATGTATTTTTCGTAAAGGTTTGAAGGGACACCTTTTCCTTCTAAGTAAGACAAATAAATTAAGCTTGTACTTGTACACATATTTCCTGCACTGATAGGACATTTGTATTTGTAACATGTACATGTTAGTGTTTAAAAGCAATCAGTTGGAAAATGGAAAATGAGTAAATCACAGCTGGCTTTCCTCATTTGCATTACAATGTATTTGAATGTGGATGTGAGACAATTTTGGGCAGAAAGTGCAAAATTGCCTGAAAATGCCTCACATCCACGCTCAAATGTATTGTGAGAAGGGCTTTTGGCCTACATGTACACTTCTTGAGTGCTCTCTTTTCTTCCCTTTTTGGGAGAAAGCATGTTTCACTTTTATGAAACTCTTGTCTGGGTCGCTTGATGCTTTTGTCTTGGTTGCTCTAAACAATGCGACAAGATGAGTCTTCCCTTATGTTTATTGAATACTGATCCATAATTGATGTATATACAAGGCTAAAAAAGATAAAAACGGGGGTATAAACAATTAAAAGGAATCAAACGTTTTCGACAAGTATGTCATCATCAGGGTTAAAAGGCCGTTCGTGATTTGCATGGGGAACAACTGCGCAACATAGCAATTAACTTGTTTGTTCAAAGTTGGGCTCCTTTGTTGGATAATTAGGCCCTCGATGATCTTTCTCTTAAAATAAGTTCTCTCCACTGGAATGAGTGACTTGGGTTTTCCAAAAGGTGACGTGCTGGTTCCGAGGTGTGGCATATATTTGAATGTTCAGTTATTCGCACTTCAAAATTTCGCATTGTTTCACCTACATAGTTTTCTCCGCATGAGCATTCTCCTTCGTAAATAACGTGGGACTTGTGAAGGTTTTTGTCCTTGAGGCTGAATAGACTTTTGATTTGCCTAGTTTGCCACAGAATGATGAAAATATACTTGAAATTAGTGAAGGAGTTCAGTTTTGAAATAAACTTTTTGCTTGCGATTTCATTCTTCTTGCAGTAGGGGAGTTTGATGCAAATCTTTTTCCGTTCTTCGAAGAGAAAATGCGGGATTAAGAGTTCATCTTCAGATGAATTGTTCTGATCCATAATTATTCCCAAATAATTTTGTCATTGCAAGTACCTGTACTACTTGTTAGCTAACAATTATAACACTTTTGCAGATGCCATAAATGCAACAAAGCTCTTTGTCACTCTGCACATTCGGAATGTCACACAGCAAGATGATAGTCAACTAGGTGATCGGGGACGGTACGAGTGTCACGCTTTTGCAGTCAATGACTTTTTGGAGAGGAAACATGGCTTTAGTGTCAATGTCATTAAAGGTAAGTACCGAACATTACATGTAGGCTCAACAACTCTGGACAGCATTAAGGACGGTGTCTCCTTTTGCAGGCTTTCTGACAAGGTGCAGGAAAAAATAAACTTGTGCGAGGTCTTGAGGGTAAATTATCGATTGTGCAGGGAATTTTGAAGGATTGCGCAATCTTGTGGGGAAACAGATATTCAATTTCCAGTGTTCTGGCCAGACCCAACAGGGAGGAAATTCTATATAACTGAAAAAAAGTGACTAAATTTCTTTCTTTGGCGTTCTTTCTTTTAAGGTGTTTCGATTCATTTTTTTTGGACCTACCTTACTTTTCGAATAGGCTCTTAGACAGTCTTCTCCTTGTCAGATCAACCTGAAATTTGCCCTACTTGTTGGTTTTGGATTGAACTTTAGCGTGGATTTCATTACAGTGAAGAAAAAGATTTCTTTGACAAAACATCACTTCGGAGTTTTAAGAGTACAAAACAAGGTCAGCTTGCATTTTCGAAGAGCCATCCTGAGCAGCTCAGAAATTCTGCGGATGGGATTCCGTTTCCTGAAATTTTCTGCGGTCTAAACTTTTAGCTAAGAACGCCGAACACAAATATGCTCACGCAAATATGCCTTTAAAAAGCTCTGAAACAATGTAAGAAAACGGAAAATGATATGTCAAGTATTTGGGTATTTTTTTTCTCGTTGGGTGTTCCTGTCGGGCTGTCGAAATGCCTGTCATTGGGGATAACACTAGTGAAAACAACATTTTGTGTACGCCGTTTAAATCTAGCAGTTTGCGCAAACGGATGCTAGCCAGTTGTAATTTAGTGCTCTTAATGCATCCTCAAATTAGAGACATGTGCTTTTTTTGTCCATTTTCAGAGGAAGAAATTCCTAAGGTATCTGTCCCTAAGATCAGCATCCTACAACATGGTGATGACGTCACAATTGTATGTAACGTGACTGAAGGCATTGGACCTGTTACACGGTTGAAAAGGGTTTCTTGGTATAAAGATGGTGTATTTCTGCAAGCTGTGCGAAATCCAGACCTTAACAGTCCTCAGGACTCCCTGGGGCCTCTGGTTCTCAAAAACGTTGGTGTCAGGGATGGAGGAGAATACACGTGTCTTCTTGAAGTGCTTCTACGTAGTGTCAAAAAACATAACGTGTCGGATACCACTGTGATTAGGAGTAAGTTTGCATATACAGTGTAACTCCGGTTGATACGGACACCAAATTAAAGGACACGACCAAAAACTATTCGCGCGATACCTGGTTATCCGTATTAAGCGTCACTAGGAATTCGACAGAAGAGACGTGACGGACAAATGCTCTATTAATACCCAAATACAAATCAATCTACGAGTAGCAGTTTTGTCGACTGTGAACATGTCGTTACAGTCCAGTGATTTCTTTGGTCTTCGAGATATTTATTTTGTTTCTTTCGTCCGCAACATTCTCGGCTTTCATTCAACAAAAAGCATGTGTCGAGTTTGTTTCGTATTAAAACTTCTCGGCCGTCATGCGGTAAATTATATTTTGCACTGAGACTGTTTCGTCTTCAAAATTACCGGCCGCCAGTCGGCAAATAATTGTTTCTCTTGCCGTTTGCTTGTCTCACCGTTGACCAAAATACATGTACATGTCATTTCGCCATAAAAATAAGCGTTGAAGTGCATATTCGCGTAGCCCTTCGCATCGATTCCCGCTCAAACCAGAAGTAAAATATTGTGATTGATCCAAAAGCAACCGCAACCCCGATTCTTTTGTTCCAGTTGGCGATTTGCCATGGCCGGTTGGCAAATAAACAAAATAATCTTTACCACACAGAAAATTAAGCAAGGCCTTCGACTGGTGTTGTGTGAGATTGCTTATTCCATGAGTTTTTACTCTTCCCAGTGCACTTTTCACGGCTTTATCAAAGACATCCTTCCAACTGAGAAACGTTGTGAACTTCAATTCACGAGCGTACCGAACGTACCGTGGGCGCGTATTTAGTCAGCAATTTTTAGCAAAGCACATGCGCACTGAGCAAAAGCGGAAAAAAACTGGTTTCAAACCAGACTGACTCATCCGTTTCGGTGGATTAGCGGCAAATCAAAAAATCGAGGCGGCTGGCAGAGGTCCCTTCCTCTTCCCGACTTATCTAGGAAGATCAAAGGGCCTCTGCTTGCAGGGTGGGTATAATTTTGTCCCGATCGAGCAATTGATGTCCACGCATTGCACAAAGTAGATTCCTCTCCCCATGGGACTACTTTTGCTTTCCTTTAACAGAAATCAGGATTTCTTATATATTTCTGTTTGGTAATGCATTACCAGCTACCACAAACGCCTGCCTTTTCTATTTGTTTTTCTCTTGTTGAGTGTTGAAGGCCGAAAAAGTTTGCTGTTTAAGACTTTCATGCAAACTCCTTATCTAGAGGGCCAGTCTACTGTAGTTCTTGTGAATGATATATTGAAGACAACAACTGAAAATGCCTTAAGATCTTGCAGTCTTATGGAGAAACATGGCAGGCATTTAGAAAATATCAGTTCTTAAAAATGCTTAACTGAATACATCTAACACTATTTTATTATTACCTTTGCTTCTTTTGTTAAGTTGCTCCATGGCTTGATAAACGAAAAGGGGACCTGGAATTCAATAAGTTCAAAGGAGACAATGTTTCCTTTGAGTGTGCTGCAAGAGGATATCCTCTACAGGTGGAGTGGAAAGTTCAGAAGGAAAGCGAAAACACTGTACAATCTTGCATTAGTAAGTGTGGTGTACATTTTCTTTTTAATGCAAAAATAGTGAATTGCTGATATTAGGTTCTTTGTTGAAACAACTTAAAAATATTGACATATCTTGCGACTCTAGTTAGTCATCGTTTAGCATGTAATGAATTAAAAGTAAATGAAGTAAGTTGACAGTCCACAATGGGGGCTCTTTAAATCTCGCCAACTTTATCGTTTATTGATTGATCGATTGATCGATTGATCGATTGATTGATTGATTGATTGATTGATTGATTGATTGATTGATTGATTAAACGATGGATTGATGGATTGATTGATTGATTCACCAAAACCGCTATTTCGATACTTCGATCCGGAATTTTTGTTTTAAATACGTTCGTTCAAAGAACGGCAATATAATCGAGTGTTTGCCGTCTCGCTGTACCAAAATTAATAAATATGAGTAAACGAGCAAAATGCGTTAATTTTTCCTAAAGAAGGATGTGAGTGGAGAAAATACCTTTAAAATACGTGCGATTAACACGGGAGGTAAAAAAAGAGTCAAAGAAGTTAATGTGGTCGCGATGAGATTTTTATGAATGATTTTATTGGAGACAGGTCTTTGAGACATCAGACATTATTGCACGATCACTGGGGTAAAAGGACCAAAACGAGCTGTGAAAGAAAAAAAGCCGCATGAAAGGGAAGTGATGACTGGTACCTGTCATGGTTTGATAAAGGAACGGCTAAAGTCGCACGTCAAATCTCAAACCCCGGTGGTTGAACTTCACACTCTCCCACATCGATCATGCTGTGAAAATTGCTGCACTTCTATACCGTTCATAGTTTCAAACTATTCTCGCTAATTTCCGAATGCCGCCCTGAAAACAAAAGAAACTAGGAGTTATTTATTTCTTTTGACAGATGAATCAAATGGAAACTATCACATTCATCGCCGCGGAACTTACGCCCCTTCTGTGCTGACAGTATACCATCTGCAGTACACTGACAGTGGATTTTACTACTGCTGCCTGCCCTCGAACTGCGCAGACAATGTTAACGAGAACTGCCAGCGCTTCATTCTAATGGTTAATGGCCAAAGGTAGGATGACTTTATAGATAAATTTATGGCCCGTAGCGGATAATAATAAATCCAATTAAAGCTACGTAAATAGCCGTCCACTTTGGTTTCCTCAGTTCAACAAAGCAATTAGGGTTACCTAACCGTTTTGAGTGAAGCAATTGATCGAAATTCTTCGGCCGAACTTGACTGGTTTGCTGTTTAAGTGATTATTGTTTTCACAAAATACGTTGACAACATTGCTAAACTGCAAGTGGCTTATCGACGTTGAATATCAGAGTAATCAAGCTAGAGGAAGCAATTAAACGGAGACAGGGATTTAAGGATTAAATAACCCTGAAATAAATTGTCCGGTGGCTTGGCCATCTTTTTACTTTTCTTTGTTTTAGCTCTCTACTGGTATACAATCTTCATCTATCAGCGGCATTGATTCTCAGGTAAGAGTACGTTTACATGAAAACGGGAAAGTTGTGGGGCGGGGTGCAGTCTCGTTCTTCTTTGAATAATGCGCAACATTATATCAAAGCAATTTATTTCAAATGGTATTAGTTTAGAGCTAAATTAGTTACCAATGCTTTGAAAACTGGTCAAAACAATTACGCCCATAGTGAAATAATGTAACGAGGGGATATGTGTTTTACACACTGAAGGTGTTACCAGTGGTGAAGAGGACATAAATCCACAAGGAGCCTAAATTATGTATTCCACCTGCCATGGTTGACCGACAAGAATCGTGAACAAAAACTGTTATTCACTTGATCAGTGAGATGGTGTTTTGATTGTATCCTTGGCATGCAGACTAATAGAGAAAAAGTGCAGAAAAATATGAAAAATATGAAATTTTTATCCGGTTATCCTTCTTCTAACAGTGTAAACGCGCATTCAGCAGAGAAGAAATGTTTGAATGGCCATCATCACTCGAAGAAATAAGAAAACATATACCGGATTTTTTAACAAGTTATGATTCTACTAAGAACTCTCGCTATCCTTTTCCTAGAAACGAGACTTATTAAATCGTTCTTTATGTTTCCACTATGAATTAGTGCTATTTTAGCAAACGTCATCGTCTGAATGTGATTATAATAACTTAGTTAAGCTAGGCTGTTACGCTGGTATACACCTAATTGAAAAAACGTTGTCGTATGAAAAGCATATGCTATGAACAATACGACCCAATGGTTTTCTGGAAAGCGGAAAAACTTTGTTATATTTTCAGGCACCGTGGAGATAATATTAACACAGTATACCCAAATCTACTTCAAAAACTTCTTATCAATATATGAAACTAAGCAGCAAGCTTATCAATGCTGTCTTCCCAGAATTCCATTGTGTTGCATCGTTCATGGTTTATACTTTGCACCCGACAACGTTTTATCAATCAGGTGTTAATATGTAAGATATAAGAGGTAACATTCGCCGGAAGTGATATTTTATGTACGTCGCAGCCAGAGCAGCTACCAGCTATTCAGACAGTTGATAATTTGCGGGGGTATTCTATATATCTACCTCAAAGAACAAGGGAAACCAATCACGTGGAATATAACGACTGTTGTGCATAAATGCAGCTTAAGTTGTTATGACAGTGATACAAGTTGATTCCATTTGATTTCTGTTGAATGGGTCTGTAGTTTATCACAGTAGTTTCCCCTAATTTTCCTTGAAAAAGTTGGTTCGATGGTGCTGAGGAACAAAACAAACAGACAAACAAACAAACAAACCAACAAACAAAAGAATTATAACAATGCGGTCTCCTCATGAGTTAACTTTTATGAATCGGACCAATTTAATGGCTTTGACAATAGCTGAAGCAAGGTGAATAAAACCTTATTTTATCATACTTACTCTGTTTCTTTTTTTCTTTCCTTTTTTTTCAGTACGATTATGTCTTTTACAAGGAATGAGCTGTGACTTGAAAAGTGAAACAGAGAGGGGTTAACGAGCATGATGCTTGTTGTTTAGAATTTACCTGAGCAACGTGAATTTTCGTTACAAAGAATGTCTTATAAGTGTTGTGAAGCTAATTTAGGTTATTGATTTAGCTGTTTTTCTAACCTTGAAATATTTTTGGTAATGAAATTGTTGATCTAAGTAATGCCTAACCTCCTTAGAGTTTTCCTGTTTGTCTACGTAACTAAGGGTGTGCTGTAGACAGGGTTGCCATTTCCTGTAAGCTTGGCCAAGACCTCCTTGAACTTTGAGTTCCAGGACAATTTCTTCGCAAACATTCACGTTTTCTCGTACTGGATTGGCTGAGCTTAATCTGACTTCCCTTTGCCAAAGGTTTCCTTGGTCTCATCCGTTCTTCTTTTGAATTCTTTCACCTTTATCTTCTTCTGGCACCATCTGGTCCTCCTTAAGTTAGGGTGGCAAAAATGTTTAGAGCACAGAATAACAATCAGAATAAGTTGATTAGAATCAGTAGAGAAGTTGGAGAAGTTTAAAGTTGTTGCATTAAAGAAGCTTATCCTTTGAACAGAGTCTCGGTCCTTTCGCCTTTTGTCAAGCGAGTGCTCAACATAAGCATTAATTATTACAAATGAAGAGAACAAATCAAGCTATAGTAGGATCTACAGAAAGAATAAGATCAATATATATTTGCTTTTAGTGTTGTGTCATTAATCAGTTATTATCTTCAAGTCGTTTTAGGGTCTCAGAACATTTGTCTTTTCGTTGATGTATTAAAGTTATGAGAATTTGTAATTGGCTGTCTCCAGAGAGAGTAAAAATAATATATATGAATATATAATTATATTTTTAAGGTTGTTTCTTATCTAGTCGAAATTGTGACATTAATAAGTGATTATCGTTTTAGGGTGTCAGAACAACTGTCTTTTCGCTGATGTTGTAGAGTTATGAGAATTTTTATTATTTTGAGTAACCTTTATGTTTACAACGCGTGCTATTGCCGGTACCACCGCACGTTTTCAAGCAAGAAAAAAAAATTCAGTTAGTCATTGTACCGTGTAGGTAGGTATTCAAGCAGGCAGACATCTTGTACGTTGTAATTTGTCTACATCTTGGGTTGCATCAGAAGTTACACCAAGCATGCGGATGTACATCTCGCCTACAAGATGAATATTGTCTCAGTGGATAGAATAAATGCTGATTTGAAGTCTGAATAATTTGTCCTTACTGCTCGACGAGTCCCAGTTAGCTTGATTCCGACTACCGAGAAGCCAGTTACAAGCTTCTTTCTGCAATAATCGAGCAAGTCAGCTTAGAAAAAAATCCACTGTCATAGTGGTCACCGGAAAATGTATCGTTACCAAGAGAGGATATGCTCTCCTGATCGTCACAGATTACCTTCAAGTCGTCTTATGGTATCGACAGAATAACTGATTGTTTTTCTTCCCTTAATTCCTTCCTGAAGCCTTAAACAAGAAGTATCCCATTATTGTGTTGTTATAAATTACCATACAGATCGGCGCCTGTTGCCTCATTATAAAATGACGATGAAAAAAACCAAAAACAAAAATTCGCGCAGTTTTAAGTTGCTGAGTCACCACCCGGATTCTAGTACTTTCGGTCATGTTTTGTATTTACAAATGGCAGGTAAAATGTTTGTGAGCCCCCGCTTCTTTGCCGTTTGGAGGTCAGCGATAGATTTTGATTTTTAGGGATGGGAGTACTCTAATTTACGTTATCAGCTATGAGCAAATTTTGG
This sequence comes from Siderastrea siderea, assembly GCA_964030785.1. NCBI lineage: Eukaryota > Metazoa > Cnidaria > Anthozoa > Scleractinia > Rhizangiidae > Siderastrea > Siderastrea siderea. The sequence continues at coordinate 67,131,969 of OZ034966.1, read as the reverse complement.
CCGATTTTGGATAATTTTTCGTTAGTTTGACATAAAGGCTGGTTTACACGTGCAATTTTTGATGCAATTTTTTCGTGCTCTTCAATGTACCTATTGTGGCAAGTATAAACAAGCAGCGATTTCAAAGCGAAAGCCCTAAAACTCGGGAATGTTATTTGCTGCACTTTCCCCTAAATCAGTCGCCCCCCAAGTTGCATTAAATTTCGAATATGTTCGAGACCTCTGCGATATCTCTCGTGGCCACAAATCGCACTGACGTTGCACTGAAATCGCCGTTAGTTTGCATTTGCAATTTTCATCGCGAGCTCGAGCCCGACAAAAACTTCTTCGAAATGCGAGCAAATCAATTTAAAAGCAATTCAATCATTCCAAATGTACATTGAGTTTGTTTGTTTTTTTCCCTTTATTATGAATTTATTATGAATATTTTTGCAATGATTACAGATTGAATTGTAGCTTATAGCTTTATTTCTGTATGTTTTTTTTACTTGAGATTTAAAAAAGAAGTAAACATTTAATCCCTTAACTCCTTGCCGTGTGGCAACTTCTCACACCCTCAAACATTTCGCCAACGTTGAAACAAATGGCGCTACCGATTGGCACATTGCAACTGCACAATGACGACGAACATCTTTGCTTCGTAAGCGTTATGCAGACATTAAATTTGGATAATTGCTCTTAAAAGCTACCTTAAAACTGCTACATTAATCATTAAAATATAGATGCATGGAGGTGCGAGTTGCGTGCTGCGCCTATATTAAATAGATCAATTCTTGCTGATTGGAAAACATTATCGTTTATTAATGAAAGCCGCCACCTCTATTCAATGAGATAATTATATCTACGAAACTGCAAAAAACACTTTCTATTTTACTCTTATTCTCTTTCTAACGTCATATCTTCGATTTTTAGTATAAGTTACTTTTAACGGTTTTGCTTTTGACGGCAGGTTTGGCGTAGGGAATTTGAATTCTGAAAATTTATCTTCGTTGTTTACGGCGCGGCGTTTTCTGTGTTTGTTTTGACCAGCCTTTGCTTGCAGATTGAAGACGTCATTACCAAATTAAATCCCCGCCAATGAGCATTTTCCATTTCAATTCTGAAAGTTTAGCTTCGTTGTTTACTTCGCCTTCGTGCGTTTTCTCGTCTTTGCGTCAAGATCGCTGATCTCATTACCAAATTAAATCTCCGCCAATCAGCATTTTGCATCGAAGTTTTCGATGTAGATATTCAAATTCCTCAGACATCGTTGCAAGCTCTCTCTCCATTTTTCCCTCCTTCGCGTCCCCACCCCCGAGAGAGCTTCCTCGCAGGCTATTGTGTTTGAGATTATTATACAATTTTCTTTGAAGTGCACGCCTTAATTAAAAACGGGCGACTATTACTAATTAAAAACGTATTTTTCAACAGCAAAAGGTTTTTTTTATGGCTCCACCTCTATAGCGTGAAGAAATATTTAGGAAACGTTTAGTAATTCAAAGATAAATTTGTAACATCATCCAACAAATTATTTTGCCGGCCGGTTAAGTGTAGTTCCTTTATAAGCGAATGAAAAAATATATATATATAAATCCTTGAATCAACGCCCAGCAAATTATTTTCAATTATTATTTTTCCCGGTAATATTCTGAACTTCACTTCTTGTTCAGCCTTGGTAGATATAATGTTGTATTAGTCAGGAGGTTATCATTTGAGTGCAATTGCAATTAAGGAGTGATATTTGTACTACCAGTGATATTTGAAATTATAAATATATGAAATTCATATATTTGAACTGCGGAATGAAGAAATAAATGTAAAGAAGATCCTCGCAGTTATTAACGCAACTTATGCAGTTGCGAAAAGAAAGCCTGAAAAAATCAGGCTTGCCGGGATTCGAACCCTGACCTCTGCGATACCGGTGCAGCGCTCTAACCAATTGAGCTAACAAGCCAACTGGGAGCTGGTGATATTTGTGACAGTGATATTTGTGACAGTTATATTCTTATATAACAGTGATATTTGTTTATCGAGTTGTTTTTAGAGGAAGCTAAGCTCTATCCAAAGTGAAAGTTTGCTGCCCCTTTTGAATCTCGTTATTTCGTTTTAAATCATTTCTAGTCTGTTAGCAATTGTTTTCTGTCATATCTCAGTTTATTTAGTCACTCGATTTCACGAAAAAAAAATAAAAACGGAACAGCTTTCAGGAGTTTCCGCATCAACTGATTTCTTGGAGGAAAAGAAATAGAATATGTCCAGCGTTATTACAACGGGTGCGTTTTTGCTTCGGTTTTTTCAAGTGACTCACCATTTCAAACTCGACTTATCGTGCGTCCTGTTGACTTTCTGGTTTCGCGCTCAATTAACTTTTTATCGCCAATAATTTACTGTTTTGGAAGTAAGGAGATCCGTAAAGTAATGAATGCTGTTGTTACAAAACAGAATCAGAATTAAGCCAGTTCTTAAAAATAAAGTGGCCCATTTGTTAACATTAAACTTAAATATTGAAGATTTTGTCAAAGACTGATAAAAACAGCAAGATTATCTGATGGTATGGTATATACTGTATTTCCTTGAGGCCGCAAAAGTGTGTTTGATGCATGACTATAGATTAAATATTATCTTGATAGTGAAAGAGTAATTAGTTTTTTTCCGTTTATTATAATTATTTTTGCAGTAATTGCATATTAAATTGTAGCTTATAGCTTTATTTTTATGTTTTTACTTGAAATGTAAAAAGGATTAAACATTTGATCCCTTAACTCTTTGCCGTGTGGCAATTTCTCACACCCTCAAACATGAATAATTTCGCCAGTGTTGTTACAAATGACGCTGCCGATTGGCACATTGCCACTGTACAATGACGATGAACATCTTTGCTTCGTAAACGTTATGCGGACATTAAATTTGGATAATTGGTCTTAAAAACGATCCTTAAACTACTACATTAATCATTAAAATATAGATGCATGAAGGTGTTCGTTCAGTTTCCAGATGCGTGCTGCGCCTATATTAAATAGATTAATTCTTGCTGATTGGAAAGCATTATCCTTCATTAATGAAAGCCGCCACCTCTAATTTCAATGAAAATGATATCTACGAAACAGTCAGTCGCATTTTGAGAACTGCAGTCATCTACCGAAACTTGGGATGGAATTTGCAACTTTGACGTTAACCATCACATTATTTTTTATCCGGTTTGGCGTGTTTTCTTAATAAGTCAACAGAAAAAAAAAAGCCTTGAGCCAAGTCGCGAGATTTATTTTAAATTATTATTATTTTTCGGTGTTATTTCGATCTTTGCAGGTCTTGTTAAGCGTCGGTGTCTTTGTCGTTGTATTAGTGTGTTAATTTCTTCCAGTAGTTAAATACCGCTCAACCTTCTTGCCAGGTTAATTGCAAACGATCTTCAGCTAGGGAAAGTTTAGGATTGCGGAACAGCCGACTAAAAGATCTCCTTTATCGATAAAAGAAAACGATGGTGAACCGAACGAATTCCACGGGCGAAATTCCAAGCGATTACTTATACTGTGAGCGATTCCAAGACGAGGAGTACCGCTTAGAAAACTACTCTGCTACCCTGGCATCCATAATTCTCAGCGTGTTAAGCTGTCCTGTTATCGTTGTGATGAACCTGTTGGTGATAGTAGTAGTGAAAACAAAACGGAGTTTGCAGAGCAAGTATAGAATACTACTGGCTTGCTTGGCAGGAACTGATCTGTTTGTAGGAACTGTTCTCCAACCGACGTCTATAGCAGTAGAGATCTTCGCTTTAGCTGGAGGATCGGTGACTACTTATTGCAATATCGATGCCAACATATCCAAACCGTTACTTTTTGTTTCTATCTTAGCTACTATTTTCCATTTGGTGTTAATTAGTATTGAACGTTTTATTGGGCTCAAACATGCTTTGCGGTACAGCGACATTGTTACGAAGGCTCGGTTGGCTTTGGCTGTTGCATTTTGCTGGTTTGTAGCAGGAGCTTACGCCCTTTTCAAAGTGACAAATTTGCTGCCACTTTTAGTTCTTCCATTTTTAATCATTTTTAGCCTGTTAGTAATTATTTACTGCCATGTCACAGTTTATTTAGTCACTCGACGCCACGAAAAGCAAATCAAAACGGAGCAGATTTCAGGAGAAGCCGCTGCAAATTTCTTGGCGGAAAAAAAAGCATGGAAAACGACCAGCTTTATCATAGGTTTTCTGTTTTTGTCTTATTTACCAGGAGCGTTAGTAATTATTTACTGCCATGTCACAGTTTATTTAGTCACTCGACGCCACGAAAAGCAAATCAAAACGGAGCAGATTTCAGGAGAAGCCGCTGCAAATTTCTTGGCGGAAAAAAAAGCATGGAAAACGACCAGCTTTATCATAGGTTTTCTGTTTTTGTCTTATTTACCAGGAGCGTTATTCACTTCATTATTTTCAAACAATTTACCACTTAAAACTCGACGTATTGTGAGACCTATTGTCTTTTCTACTTTCATGCTAAATTCACTTTATAATCCAATAATTTACTGTTGGAGAAGTGAGGAGATCCGTAAAGCAATGATTTCTCTTGTTACAAAACAGAATTAGAATTAACTCTAGGACGTACCATCAAAGTCACACTCCCCCGTGGTACAAGGGGAGGGCGGGGCGTTAATGGAACTCCTCCCTTGATTTTTGCTGTGTTGCATATTTCGAAAAGATTTTGCCTTTGATAGGAAGCCTTTGAAGTGCTGTACAAGATGAAGAATACATTATGAATTGTTGTGGTGCTTGGGTCCTGTGACGTCATTCAAGATTAGTAATTGTCATAAAAGGGAAAATTGAACATTTTCATGCTAAACAATTAAAATATGTTAAATTAAACGCTTTTGCTGCTTTTTGTGAACAGTTTGTGCTTTTTTCACCTCGGAAAGGTCAAAAACACACATTTTTATTTAGAAATGGCTCTTCCACCCGCTACTTATGACGTCATCCTTGTAAACATGGCAACTGCTTCTCACCAAACTTGGGTCAAAATGTGTCCAAGGAATATGCGTACAGCTACTGAAAACGACAGGTGTTGATGAAAAATCGTCTTGAAAAAATTCAAGAAAAATCTTATAGGAGGGTGGTCCCCGCCGGATAACTAAAGGCATCAATTAATATATTAATATTCAACTCAAAAGATTTATTGTTGTAAGATTAAAGCTCTTGAAACAAACTGTTCTAATGGTATGATGAAAGAAACAGGTTTGATGTATGTTATCTTGTAGGTTAAATATAATCTTGGACAGAAAGATATTTTTTTGCAATACTTACACAATGAGTAAGGGACTGTGCAATAATTACCTGGAGGGGGGGGTTGGGAAATGGGTAAAATAATGTTCAAAATTAAGTCGCACCCCCCTCTCACCAAGCGAAAATTAACTTTAACCTCCCCTCAACTACTGATAATATTAAGGTCAACCCTTCCCCCATCCCCTGCTTCCTCCCCGCATTGGTTCCCTCATACCTAATTTACGTGTTGGATGTCTTCCTCAGGCACAAAAAGTACTTCAAATGACTCTTGAACGTATGAGTTCTCTCCATCGGAATCACTTGACTCTGATTCTGAAGTTGTGTCGTCTTCACACGAGTTATAAAATTCTTCATCTTCCAGAACATCCCTGGCAACATTTTCACGTGCATGGCTGAGAACTCGTTCAGTTAAATCAGCCTTACTTCCGCTTATCTTGAGACCATGTTGTTTGAAATACATTTTCAGCTGGTTGTTCGTAAGCGCTTCCATATCTGTTTCATTTTCCAAGAAATATTAGGCGGAAGAACGTTCCTTTTTCTTACTCTTTTTTCGCCTTTGCATCCAAGAACGCAAGGTGCTCTACATAACTTTTACACGCAGTCTTGTCCACGTTGTACTGGAAACAGAACTCTTGCAAAGACCTGTCTTCAAAGACCTGTCTGGACACTCGGGAGACGTTTATAAGCTTGCAAAGTAATCAAACTGTTTATATTTACATAGATCAATTTATTGTTATTAAAGTCAACAGTTGGGTTTCCCATTCTCTTTAATTATAATACAATGTAGGCTATCCTACATTGGCATCTTTCTTTTTCATTGAATAACATCATTAGATAGTGTCTTGGCCATAGCGAGACTTTTCTGATAACCGAGGCAATTGCGAAAGCGCCGAAGGCGCAAGCTCTTAGGGGGGTCTGGGAGCATACTCCCCCAGAAACTTTCGAAATCTAGACGCTCGCAAATGCCATTTTAAGCGTCTTCCTGGTGGTATTTTCTTCCAAACATAACTAAAATCCAAACTAGCTTTAACAGCATTCCTGGTGCCAATAAAGTAGAACTGTTTTAATATATAACAGAGGCATTCCTCTCTTACTGCATGACAGACAGGAAAATATTAAATAATCAGCCAGTTCAGAGATCAAAGCACCTGGAGTTGATATTTTCCCAGTTTAATTCCAGTCTAAGCAAGTATAAATGTTTGAACTCTAATAGCTCTTCTACCACTTTTCCAGTTTGTGAAAAAGAGTGAAAAAAGTAATGCCCCCCCCCCTGTATGTATTAAATTTTACATCCAACACCCCCTCTCTCTAGTTCTGATTTTCCCCTATAACCCCCCTCTGGTTTCCCAACCCCCCCCCCCTCCAGGTAATTATTGCACAGTTCCTTAAAGTTTTAATCTTTATCTCTCTTGTTGTTTTTTTATTTTTTTTTTTGATATCACAAATGGGAATATAAACACCTCACAACCCCTTGCTATATGGCTATTTCCTACACCCTCAAACACGAAGCTACTAATCGCGCCTGAATATTTGCCGCTATATATAGAATGACGAAAAACAACTCTGCTTCACAATAAGGGCTATCCTGAAATTTAATATAGATAGTTGCTGTCAAAGGCTTCGTTTAAGCCATTGTCCAGTCCATTTTGTATTTTAAAAAAAGGCGCAATTGTAACCCGCTTTTCTAAAAGAGACTAGAGTACTTTTGGCAGATAAAATAGTTGTTAGCCCTACGTCTTTGTCCTTTAGCGGTGATCGCTTAGTTTTTGATCCTGATAGTTTTCAGATGGTCTCGCCGCATTGGCGTACTCTAAGGGCCGGGTTGCACTAGACCAATTAAATTTTGTTTCCTGTTTTTTGGCGCTAAATTTTGACAAAAATTTAGGATGTTCCAATTTTTGAAAACGGCCTAATGAATTGCATTAGGTCAATCCAAAACCCACGCAGAGAGTTGTTTTTTACCACACCAGAGGGCGAGGCTTACTTAAAAACGTGGATCGAAATCATATAATTTTTTCCGTTTCGCGCTTTGGGTTTTTTATTTAATTTTCAAATTCAGGCTCAACAAAACTCAATCGCGCTTTTGATGATGATGTTGCACTATCAGCAGGCTTTTCTTCATGTAGGTGCTGTTTACAGAAGACGCAGATTTTAGTTCCGCAACAGACTTCGTTTGCGAAATCCTCGACGGTTGTGGACATTACCGCGTCCAGCAGAGTCATGGTTTGAAATACATTTCCACGACAAAATTATTCCAGAAGACTACTTTCGCCGCCAGCTGAGAATGGATAAGAACACCTTTCAGGCTCTTTTAGGTATCCATATGGCCATGGATAACCTGACAGAGCACGCTCTCTAGGAACTGTATACCACCAGAAAAGGTTTTAGCCTTAGTAATTTATCGGCTAGCGCACGGCAATTCATATGTCAGCATTGGACCTGTATTTAACGTCGGTAAGGCTACTGTCCCTTGCGAAATAACTCTGAGAATTCCTAGGAATTCCTAAGAATATCCTAAGAATTCCTAGGAAAAAATTCTTAGGAATTCCTAAGAATCTGAGGTGTGAATTTTCACGGTAAATTTGGACTTGGAATTCCTAAGAATTCTTAGGAATTCCAAGTTTAAGTGGTGCTGTCTTGAAATTCCTAGGAATTCCTAGGAATTCCAGCTAAAAGAAAATCAAAGATAGAATTCCCAGTTACTTCAGAAATTCCTAGGAATTCCAAGGAATGTTAAAGAATAACTGGGAATTTTTGGGAATATGTAGGAAAAAATAGGAATATGGTCAGGAATTTGTGGGAATAAATGGGAATTTCTTAAATAAGTGGGGGAAACATTAGAAACTTGACCCAAAATGGTAACAAAAAAACAGCTGTTGGACATGATACAATATCCCTCCATTTAAAGGTCAGTTGCTGATATTTAAAGTAGACAAATCGAGGGTCTGGTTTTTTAACCAGGCTTGGACCGGGGCAAAACCCTAGTTTTCCTGGGCTCTTGGTACAAGGGCACATTCAGGTTACCTCAGAATGTCTGTTTTCAACATATCTTCAACAGGAGTTAAATGATAAAATTAGTTCAATATCATTTTGTACCTTATATTTTTGTTTATGAGGTAAAATTAGAAATACAATTCAACAATCATCAAGTACCGCCTTCACTGATTTTACATATAGGTCTTATCTGTTTTGGCTGCCTTTAGTTCACTTGCTGTTAGCAGTCTTCTGAGTTTGGTCCTCTGATGGCGTTATACATGTGGTCCTAGGGAAAAAAAATCGAAATTTTATATAAGTTCTAGACCTGTCATACACTCAACATTATTAATAGGTAGCAGCGTTAATTTTCAATAAAATATAAGGCACATACATGTATGTACATGTACAGGATGTGGTTCAAATTTTTCTTTGGTTTAAAAATTTTCAAACCAGTATAATTTTATTTCCCTTCGTCTCAGATTCATTACCAAAATCTAAGGCAAAGGAAAATAAAAATTAATCTGGTTTGAAAAGTTTCAAACTAAAGAAAAATTTGAACCACAACATACAGGTGTACATTTACAATTACAGTTCAAGTAGTAAACAAAATAAAGTAAACAGTCAAGTAGTGTGTTCCAAAGATGTGGAGGCCTGAGTGGCACAATAAGAATGATATCTGAAGCTAAGCTCTCACTTGAGTGACATTCACATTGCTTTAGCATTACAGTGATAGACCATTTCAAATCCTTAAAACCACTAACCAGAGAAGAATTTTCTGATGCACCATAAAAGAACACTGTAGTTAGTGAATACATGGTGATGGCTTTCACATGTTCATGTATGGGTTCTCAAAATTCTCAAACTAATAATTATGTTCTAATTGAATGAGTGGGAAGGTACAGTAAGACAAGAAAATGTTTGGCTTAGGGCTTAATGTTTGGCGTATCGACCAAATGCAGGAGGTCTGTGTGTCATGCCTGAGAGCCAAATACATGTTATTTTACCATCCATCTGGACCTATGAGTGTAGATGTAGGTGTTGAAATGGAGTGCGACCCCCAGAAAAGCTGAATCTGAGGTGTTCCCATTTACCAATCAGGAGCTCTAACCACTTTTATTGTACAGAATGAAGCTTACACGAGTCTAGAAGGAGCTATATTGTAGGTCATTGCTTATAAGGTCACCATACACTCACCTCCGTCTGTCAGGATGCCCTCAACACTGCCCTTTCTAGCAAAGTGCAGGACATGATGTAGTATGAACCTAGTAAGATTATCTACCTCACTACCAGTTTCCTTGAAGCTTAATTTATTTAGTAAAATGTATCATGTAGTTCAGCCGGAGTGCAGAAGGCCAGGGGTTTGATTTAAGTCAAGGGATTATTTACAATAAATGTTCTGCTTGCTATACGCAACATGTTGAGCACATTTTTAAAATTTTTAATATGTTTCATCCTGGTTACTCCACCATCTTAAAAAATATGATCATTTTTGGTTAATGCATGACCAATCTCTGTAGTTATTTACAATATTTAGCACATGGTGTTTGTTTCAGTGACTGTTCAATATTGTAGTCACAATGTACATGTACACTGTACACGTAGTCCACTATAATCTACATGAAGTATTCATGTCTTAATAATTCAAGCAGTTATCACCAAGGAGATATTGCCTTGATATGACATGAATCCATGGAAAAGTTCAACAACTCCAAACTCTGTGTACGTAATTCTGTCATAATCCCTGAAGAACAGCCTGCGACCCAAAGCCTAATTACATGTTACACGTACTACCGGTTTGTTTAAAGAAAACAGATCTAAGCAATACAAATTGAAGTGTTACAATGAGGATTCTAAATAAATGTATATGTTTGAGTAACTTACCTGATCAAGTGTGATGCATTTCTTTGCCATGTACAATGTGCATCAACAAACTGTTTTGCTGTAGAACTGGGAGTACATACAATGTGTACATCTGTAGACCCTGAAGAAAAATATTCTGATTAATAAAACTTTGGCTCATAAACAATAAATTTATTTACCGTGCACTTAAATATTAAGCTAAGGTGAGCGTAAACCATATTCTAATTCTATCTACACCACAGTACATGTAGTACAGTACTTTGCAGATCCTAGGAGATTGTTGAAGGAGCAATGTAGATGTATATGCAGAGGTTCAGTTTTAACTGAAATTTAAGTTCTAGTATGTAACTAACAGTGTCAGCCATCTAGCCCAGTTGATTGTGTTACAGACTTTTCAATAATTTTGCAATGAAAACAAGAATTAAGTTCATTCCCCCGAAATAAAATTTAACATATGATTTTTGTCAAACTTTCACAAGTTGTTATCTATTGTGCAATGTTTTAAAATATAAAATAAAAAGAATAGGTCCCCTTGTCCGTTCACGAGATATCATCGTCTCAAGTTACCCCATAATTCCATGCAATTTTGCCTGACAAACACATGTGTATTTGATCAGTTTATGCTACTTTCCATAGGAACAGGAAGGACATACATGTATTAATTAAAGCAAATCTTGAAACAATCTACTAGATGTGAAATACTGATAACAAGGAACAATTTACTAGATGTTTTATGGCAGATGCTCGAAGCATCAGACGAAATTGCATTCAAACCTTCCTCACGTGCGTGTTCTCGAGGTCGTGATTTCAACTCCATGAGTAATGTGTTTCTAGCAATAACCTTTTTTTTTGAACATGTGTTCTTTTTCTAACTCTTTGAACAAAAAGAGGATGAATGGTAGGTCAAAAATAAGTGGAAAAAAAGATAGGTCACCATGCTTGTTTAAGAGTAAATGACCTTTCTTTTCCCTGGTGAGCTTAGCCTCATAGGAAATCCATTACTCCCTAGACATGTGCACGCTTTGAGCGCGCGCTTATGACGCCACAAATCGTGTGCATTAAGGATGCGCAATGCAATACAGGGAAATGACCTTAAAAAAATTAGGGTGATACAAAAGATGTTCAGTAAGTTTAATTAATATTTGGTTCATGCCAGTCGTGCAAAGAACTTACTAGAATCTAGCCTGCGAGCAGGCTCACTAATTGTCTTAGTGTGCTATTCGTGCAAGTATCTTGGCGGCGGAAGTTGGCAAGCAAAGCGGGCCGGCAAGAATGCTGCGAGGAAAAGTGAGCCTGCAGAAAAGCCACTGAATTTTGAATTCTCCACATTCGTCCATGAATGCAGCATTCTGATTGGTTTGAAATGACACATGATAACAGACTTTATTATTGTGACAAATAACAAGCAAAGTGGTCTTACTGGTTGTCACTTTTCTCGGTTTCTTAGACTGCGAGCAGTCTCTTTCTTCTTCTAATTTTAGCGAGAAGGAAAATAGGACAACTGTTCACAGTCTGTCAGTTTTTCAATCGATTCAATTTCTTAACGTGACTCAGCTGGTTGCGTCTGGTTAGCGATTGCAGTTTTGTGTAATTTTTTGGAATATCAGCCACACTGGTTTTAGTGCATGGTGGTTTTCAAGCCTATCTTCTTGGGATCTCTGTAATGACAGGAAATGTAACATCTTTTTTTTGACCATGCAATGGGCATTATCTTGCAGTCATTGTTACACTGAGTTCGGCTATTTGTCATTGTGGGAAGATGGTATCGCTTGTTCGTGGTTACAGATGTTTGCAATGCATAATGTAAGGGTGCTTAGTCTTCTGAGGTAGCAGCTCGATACTCTTTGTTATTGCAAGTTTCATATCCCTGGAGTTTGATATTTTTAACTTCTACAGTGAAAACTGATTTCAAATAGAACACATTTTTAAAATGTACACTTTCAAAAAAGTCCTTTGTCCTATTTTATATGGTGCAGGACTTCGTCGCTCCACCGCTTTGCAGCCTAAAAAGCTTGCTCCACTCACTTTACGGCTTTTGTGCTCTGAAACTCGTGAGGTCGACTTGTGGCAAGTCTAATTTAAATGTGGCACAAATTGTCAACTGTGTTTATAATTTTCTTTTACACTATTCTGGCACACTCATGAAGAACTCGATCTTCTCGAATGTGAAAATCTGCTGTGGTGTTTGTTTAAATTTTGCTTCGCTTGCTGATTGGTTAGATAATTGATACCTTGACAGTTAAGACTTGTCACCTCACAGGGGCGGAATTCAAAATTCAACGGCTTTTGTGCAGGCTCACTTTTCCTCGCCCCATTCTTCTCACTGGCTCGCTTTGCTCACCGACTTCCGCCGCCAAGATACTCACGCAAATAGCACACTAAGTGTGCCTGCTCGCATGCTAACTAGAGTCAGTTCAACACACTTTACACAGGGCACGAAATTGCGCCTAATACAGTTGTCAACCAAATCCTGAAAATTAGTTGCCAAATTGGTAACAAGAATTCTTCATCACACCCTACCCAAAGACCATGTGAATTTTTCAGTTATAAAATGGGGTTGGAAGGCCTGCACGACTCCTACTTCACATCTTTGTACACTGCACTTTATACACAGTTTTTGTGTGTATCTCAGTCTTTCGACCAATGCTGCTTCTTGCATTTTTGTAGTGGGTTTAGTTTGGAGGATTTTCAAATGGTGACTCAATTGAGTATTACAACTTTAAATAATGTCGCATTTCCAAGACTTTGATCTTGAGGTCACATCAATCTTTCTCAGATCACTATATGATGGAGTTCAGTTAAATATGACCTCGGATTGTCTGTTAAGCGACATATAAGGTACGTTGAATTTACCTCATTTAAGAACTCGATAGGTTTTTCAGCCTCTCATATTTGAATTTGTCACTGACAGACAATTATTAAAGAATCTAAATTACTATAATCTGCAACATGATGAGTTTCTTTCCTGATGTTTGTAATCCCCTGTCCGGCTTAATATTGTGTTTAATTCTGTCGCAGGGTGTTGTGTTTCGCATCACGGAGTGTGATCCAAAGACCCCTTTTGTCAAGAAATTGAAGTTTTAACATTTTTAAAGCTATGCAACGTGTAATAGATGGCTGAACTCTGCTTCAATCAAACATGTGTCTTTAACCCTCTTGACAATGTGAGTTTCACGTCTTGGGGTTTTATATGCCCACATGATAAATTATTGCTCAGTACATGTATCTAGGCACACACTGGACATTCACAAATGCTTGGAACAAACCCATGAATCTGGTAACCCCTTTAAAATTGTTGATTGCAATGAAAATCTTCCATATGCAAACCCCTTAAAAAGGAAACTTTTAGAAATGCACAAAATTCCACCTTAAGCCACTGGAGCATTGTCAAATGCAAATGGGAAAGACCTGAAGTTGCTATTATTCTAGGTCTCATTCTAATTTCATGAAATCATGTTGTTACATATATCAGTATCTTTGATTTAAAAAATCAATAATATATTTAAATCACACAAAACGTTTAAGAACTCACTCCTTCTAAATTGGCAAATGTATGTTCATTTCAAGTTCAATCGCCTTTGACTGGTCAGTGAAGAACAATTTACAGATGTAGGCTTTTAATGCATTCAATTTAATGTGCTCTCATATCTGAGAGAAACTGAATAGTTGCTTAGCGTGTAGGCAACATGAAATTACCTTCAACTAAACTTATTATGAAAAGCGTTAGTCACTCTACTAACACATGGTTTTGAATTCAAATTGAGGCTTTGTTTCTGCCTCTGTTTCTGGAAAATGTACATATTCGTCTTTCAATTCAAATAAAGCCCCAACGCCGTCTAAAACAGCTTCAATTACCCCTTGCGAACAGAATTCCCAGAAAAGATGGAATTCCTAGGAATTCTTAAGAATTCCTAGGAATTCCAAACGATTCCAAGACATGCAAATTAGGAAAAACATAAAAGCTTGGAATTTCTGGGAATATATGGCAATGTGTTAAAACTGTACTTGGAATTATTAGAAATTCCTAGGAATTCCCAATAATACCAAAACTGATAATGAAAGGGCTTGGGAATGTCTGAGAATATATGGGAATGGCTAAATTAAATGGCTTGGGCTAATAAAAATGGTTGGGAATTTGTGAGAATAAATAGGAATGACTAAATTAAATATGAGAAATATTGGCAATTTACTTGGAATAGCAACTTTAAGTCCCTGACTTAAATACTTGACAGACTTCAAGTTGAGGATATTTCAGTAAAATGTCTTTGGAACTTCCAGGAAGTTATGAAAAAGGACATTTAATGTATCACTCAGTCAAACAAGTCTTAACTTGTTTTCTAAACATTGAGGTACATGTATTCCTGAACCTCTGAGGACAGGTCAGGCAAACAAAATTAAAAGGTACATACATGACTCAAAAATTAATAAATAAATAAATTCCTTGTGTATATTATGTGTTAGTTCGCTTGTTGAATTGAGGACACCAACTGAATAAAGGATGAATACATCCTTGTGCCAAAGCAGCAAAAGCATCTTATTATGCTACTATTTTCTGTTTACAAAAAAAGTATATCCTTAAAAATTGTCCATGACACAAGTAACTATAAAGTTTCTTAAAAAAAATATTGTTCATGACACAACTTCAACCACACTCCATTGAAGTTAGGCAATGTACTAGGCATGGATTTGCAGAGTTCCCTTTGAGAAAGAACACTTTTTTCCACAATGTCCTCTTCCTTTGCCAGTTGAAATTTACCTCTGAAAATAAAGAATAACATAAAAGTAAACGAGAAGTCATGAAATGATGCCTTCAAATAAATACTATTATCATACCACCGTACGACCTCACTCATGCAATTTTATTGAAAACATACTCAGGAGATGACGTGTGTAGGGGCAGATACATGTGGGTTGGTGTGAGCTGGTCCAGAAGAGCTGTCCAGCTCCGCACACATTGTCACCTGATTACTATAGGGTGCACACAAGTCTTCATTCATTTAGTATTTATCAAGACATTTCTTGGGTTTCTGAGTCATTTCGTTACGATATTGGCCAGTGCCGTCCTCCTCAGAGGAAATCAGATGTTCGAAGATTAAAAAAAGAGTGACAATTTCAAGTTGAAAATTTACTTTAGTATAGTCTACTGATAATTTTTAAAATATATATTATAGGTGGGGGGGGGGGGAGTTGAAGAACAAGAACACTCTCAAGAAATACATTAATGATGTGACTAAAGTATCTGTGCCATAGCCCTAAAATTAAGTACTACGTGACATAACATCCTGCATGCTACTTTTTGGTGAGTGTTTGCTGTGCACACATACTGCATTTGTATTTGCAAGAATTTTTGACCAACATAACCCTCTGTTCATTACCATGCTTTCTTGTGCACAATTATCCCCCCACCCCCCAGACGAAGACGTCGGTATTGATTTGATGGCACCAGTTGCAGAAACAATGTCCTTAAAAATGATCAGTAGTGGGTGTTACTCACTAGGTTGATATGAAATTAAAATCTGAAATAATCTATTACTCACAGCAAAATAATGATAAGCGATATATGATCTTTTGTAAACATGAAATCCCATCTTGTAGCATCAAGACAATATCAAAGTTTCTAATCTAATAAACGTTTTGAACCTTATTTTGCATTGTTGTTGGTCAGCAATTTTTGCTTTCTGATATTCCACCAGTCAGTATGAACATCAATTAAATTTTAGTTAATAAAAGTATACAAAATCCAAGCTCTTTTCCATTTGAGAGCTTTTATGTAAGAGTGATGGTATTACTCGTTGTCAGTTTTTACTGTCCCCATAGGCCAGGATCCCTTTGATCAGAAGATCTCTCTCCAGTCCAATTTTTTTTCTAATGGCATGCAAAGACTAGTGTGTTTTGACCTCCAATGACTGCACATGGTCAAAAAATCAGAACCAATCCGAGGCCTCAAATTTTGGTGCCGACCAAATAATCATGGCCTTTATGATCATTCAAGGGCCATACGAATGCTGTATACCCTGATATCACGGGCATACAGAATTCGTATGGCCCTTGAATACCACGGGTATCACGGGTATACACGGATTCTAGAGCTAACTTCAGTACTCTAACTGTGCTTCTTCAAAATAACTAAATTTTTATTTAATTTTTTAACTGTCGAATTTTACTGCTAATGAACAGCACACAGCAAGGAATCTTGTCAACTTGCTTTAATTTCTGACCTGTTTATCTTGTTCTGGGAGTTAAACAAGATTACTGGGCAGAACTTGTTGTATACATTAACCTTCACAGTTAAAATCATGTTTCTGCAAAGGTGTGCAGAACACAACACCCAAAAAATACATGCAGGATCAGGCTAAAATCCTGCATATAAAGGGTGACTGTGGGATTTTTAAGTTTGGGGCTGATGCTTTCCGCAATGTTAAAGCCATGAAAACAAATTGCACTAACACAGGATAGCAGCCAAATCCTGCACTCACATCTTATGGGCATTTTTTGAGTAAACATTTTTGAGAACATGGATTGTACAACTAAGGTCAACTGAAATAAGTTCCCTCTTGCAACCTTGTTTAACGTCCTGAAGAAGTCTTTAGCGATAAGTTGTAGCCGGTTACAGACATAAATCCAGTTAATATCAAAATGCATGTTCTCCTCACTATTGTCCAAAAATTTCTTGTGGTACTAGTTGGGAGAATTTGCTTAAACATCAAGACATTTTATCTTAGGTGATCATCTCCTTTATTCTCCTGACCTGCACGTTTGATCAAGTTGCATATATATAGTGTGAGGACAATTTACATGCTTGTCACTATCAGGGCTTAAAGGGGCTTGTAAAGACAACATAAAATCTTGCCTGCCCAAGATTTGTTCTCTAAACAAATAGTACACTATGGTACAGTTGTGCATGCCAAAAACTGACTTTGAGACCCCGAGCCTTCACTTTTTTTTCCTGCAAAGGGGAGTTATTACTATCTTGTATCCTCTTCCCCTTTCCATATTGCCAGTTGGATCACGCCTAGGATTTTAACTCGGGAGCATAACTGGTGAAAGCCTTGATGCTTTGTTGTACAGGTAAGGGGTATCATTTCAGTTGTGACAACTAGAAAATTTTCAAAAAAAATAACTATTTTATTTAAAAAGCGGTCTCCTGTTCACCTTTCCCTCTGAACATGTCTCGTTTTGGACTTCATGGTATGTGATCCAGATTTTTTCCTACGCTGTGTGTTTGATTGTACAGCTTTGGCTAAGTCATGACTACGTTTGGCTTTTTTGGGAGGCACTTGCAATGACTGCTGTAGTTGTGTAGGCCGTCCTTTTGAGACAGCCTGGCGACTTCCATTTCCAGACTTTCTTTTTCTGTTTGGTTGAACTCTAATCTTTTTCCCCTTTCCAGTTTTTTTCAATTCACCAGATCCAACGTTAAAAAGGGCTGTTGTCAGATTTGAGTGCATTGTGGAAGTGGTTAATGTTGTAACCCCCCTTGAGAATTTTATAATTGCCTTAGCCAGATTTGGATCCCTGGTGTTTCTGAGCTTTTCAGCCATCCGATCACATGATTTACTCAGCAACTCTGCTGCTGAAGCAATACAAGTATCCAGAGAGTCATCTCTGTTGTCTTCAGACATTGGTTGTTCAGGGATTTCTATAGCTAAGCAGTCCTCTGATTGTAATGTCTGCACATCAGCATTTGATAACTCAGATACAGGTAATGCTAATTCACAGCCCTCATTGTCTTGGCTATCTTGAGGCCACAACGTATTATAGTGTGAAAGAGGTAATGATTGTCCTATTGCAATCCAAGCCAATTTCTGTCTCACATCTGGTTGGGTGACTGGAACAAAATTAATACAGTGGGCTATATTTGCAGACCACAATATATATTGGTGTTTGCACAGACTCCCATCTTTGCCAACTTCACAACTGCACATTCCAAGTGTCATGTCCACTGTATAACTGAAAAATGGATACATGAATGTAACAAACAATCTATTTTTTTCTGATGGAGGGGATTTTCCAGCAAAAAGCTGAACATTTTTGGTAACACAAATATTTAACAATTATTCTACGAGGGCGCGCTGGATATGAAATGATAGATAACCAACGAGGCGAGGCGAGTTTGATATCCAGCAAGCCCGAGTAGAATAATTGTTTTATTAAAAACTTAACTACTATTGTTGTTAAAAAAAATCAAGAAAGAAAGAGAAAAATGAGAAAAGGGATAAGAAGGGAGCAAGAATTGATCACATGACGGAACGAAAAAGGCGCCAAAACCTTGCGAAGTGTTGCAGCGTTTCATTGCAAAGCTGAATGAATCAATGAAAACTGCTCGAAAGTGAACGAAGTGGCACAAGTTTGGGAAAAAAATCTTCTAATTATTGGCTCTGAAATATGGTACATGTTTGATTTTCGCGAAACATTGTTGTAATCATCGTTCAAAGCGGATTGAAGCTGAACAATTTCACCATATTAGCTGCTGGAGTTGAAACAGAACAAGTTTGTAATCTGTCCGCACAACGGAGCCATCATGTGCGTGTTTGATCGAAATGAAGACAGAACCAATTTGAACTTGAAGAAGTAATTTCTATGCAGCTCAGAAGCAAGATTACTGTAGCGAGGAACATTAGAATTCACCATCATAGTTTGTTTAATACAAAGCACAAAATGCAGTTGTTCTCGGTTTAGAGGTTGCGGACGGAATGGTAAAAACAACATTCAAACAACTGGTAAAGCGATTCAACTCCGTTTACATGGCATCCGATTTCTATCTGAGCATTTGGACCTGTTGGAACACAGAGCTACAACGAGTGCAGGTAAACCAGTGTCAATTTTGCGTGTTAAAGCCGAAAAAAATTTTCGCCCTTCCTTCGGCCTTCTTGGTAGTTTGCAGCTGTAGTTTGTTTAGTACTTGTTTAGACCGCTTCAGGATTTTCGCACCGAATCGTCATGAATGTGACAGTTGTTATTAAATGCTTCTGTCCCATTTCACTGTGTTTTATTTTGTCTTGTCTTGATATTTTGAAGTGGAAAGGCTTCCTGATAAAACCTACCGTTTGTTCAATTTTAATGATCGACGTGACGATCGATCAAAGAAATTAATTGTAAACACTACGCTCAATGCTTAAATTTCTACTTTCTTTTTCTGCACAGTTTCTTCAAACAATTTTGAGTTGTGTTAGACGACACTGTTGGAATTTCTGCTTAATTCAAATTCGCTGCCAAGTGATTTTTCTTGTGTATTTTTCTCGCCGGGTTGCTGGCGAGGAAAAACGTCCAACTCACTTTGTTCATTTTGTTATGGAGTGTTCATTGTCCATATTTGGTCACAGCAGGTATATGAGCTGATAGCCTGGCTCCGTTCAGCCAATCAGAATGGTAGAAATCCAATATACCTAGTCCAGTTTTTAATAAAGCAGGTTATTCTTAACATAATTTATAGTTCGCTTGTCATAAAATGTATGGGTGGTAAGAGAATGTGAAGGTTTACCTGTAGCAATATGTATTTTTCCCTTTTTACAATTACAAAAAAAAGATCTTCCAAAATTTATTACCTTACAGATAAAGTGAGAAGTCTTGAGTTTTCATGAAGCTAATGGCTCACATCTGTTTGTTGAACACTGTTGAAAGCTAAACTCCATTCATAAGGGGTCACGGGTTTACTTGCTTTCATGATAGTACAAGCAAAGTCACACCCCCACCATGGTACAAGGGGGGGGGGGCATGGACCCCCTTGGGTTTTGGTTATGTTGCAATATTTTAAAAAGACTTAACCTTGAGTAGAACGCCTGTGATGTGCTCTACAAGATGAGATACATACTATGGGTTGCTGCGCTGCTGGGGGCCTGTGACATCATTCAAGATGGCTGTCATATTGAGATTTTACCGAAAAATAGAAATTGTGAAAAAACGTTAAAAATTGGAAATTGACGCTGGACCTGTAGAATTTGACATAAACATTTTGCTGCTTTTTGTCGACATTTTGTGCATTTTCCACCTAAAAAGGGTAAAAAGCACGAATTTTTCTTCAAAAAATGGCTAGACCACCTGCTACTTATGAGGTCATATCCTGTGACCATAGCAACCGATTCTCACCAAACTTGTGTCAAAATGTGTCTTAGGGATATGTGCACAGCTACTGAAATGGCAGGTCTAGATAATGATTCGTCTTGGAAGAATTCAAGGAAAACCTTATGTGGGCGGTGGCATCCACCCCCCCCCCCCCTGCGCCCTTGTACGCCCGAGGGTTAACCCTTTAAGCCCTGATATAAAAATGCATATTCTCATTACTGATATCCATGCATTTCTTATGAAACTAGTAAGGAGAATTTGTCTAAATATCAAGACATCCTATCCTCAGTGATCACTTCCTTTATTCTTGTCACTTGAATATTCAAACAAGTAGTGATCATGTAGTGAGAAATTTTATTTTCATCAGGGCTTGGGGCTTAAAGGGTTATAGTACTTTTTCACTCCCACAGTGAGGTTCAAAGAAATGTTCTTACAGGTTCAACAGGGGCCTAATAACAATGAACAGAAGCTTTTTTGGATTGGTAAGTTACCTTTGACTGCTTTCTGATAAGCTCCCAACTTTAAACACATTGTTGCCGAATTGCTGTACGGTGGAAAGGTAGATGCTACGCTCAATTGCGTCTGGAACTTGAAAACCTGTTCCATCATCCTTTCCATTGCCTGTGAACCTTCGTCTGTATAAACCATCGAAGCTTCCGTCTGCTATGGACAGCAACTTGTCTTTATAGTGATCCTCCAGCTCGACTGTGAGTTTGTCAACAAGCCCAGCAGCATTGTATTCCTTTGCTCTTCTCAGGATGGTATCCTTTAGTACCGAAAACTGGGCCTCTGCAAACTTATTTGTGTGGTTTACGCTCACAGGTAATTCTGCACGAAGCAGAGTGCAAACGCTTTTTTATCGTCATACAAAATTGTCAAGTAGCTTACCAGATTTCCATAGCACTTACACTTGTCATCATTTAACAGTTCAGTGTACAAGCTCTCAAATGGTTCTTCCTTCTCAGCATATAAACACTTCTTAAAAAGACAGAGGATGTGGGGACGATCAGCTTGGTGGATATTGTGGCTGTTCTCATGCAGCCACCTCCACAGTTGTTGAAGTACATGAAAAATGCACAGAAGTAAAATAGCGGAGGGCCAAACAGACTTCAGTGTATTCCGTTCCTCCTTACAATTGTCAGTAATAATCACGTGAGGACCAAATTTTGGTCCACGACCATAAAAAGTATAGTCTGGCAAACAGGACCGCAGCATTTCAAAACCCTACTTTAGCGTAGTTTCTCTTTCATCACTAGTTTTTAAAATGCCTAATGGTAGAGCTCCAGCGACACTGTGTGTACACATCACAAATACTTTCAAATTGTGCTCTTCAGTGTTTGATGTTGCATCAATAAAAACTAGTTCACCTGATTGGGGAACTTCTTTATGCACACGCTTCATCAAAGGAGTGACAATAGCAATGATAAGTGGCGTATGATCACCCTCATATATCTGGTGGCTTGTAGTGGCATCGGGGTTTTCCCTCTTGTAATCGTGGACTCTTTGAACAAGTTTGGAGAACATCAGTCCACCCCTATCACCAAATCTCTCCCTACCGAACTGGGTGTACATATGACTGAAGTCCCTCCACCTAGGCATTACTGACCGATCGGCCTTCTTCTTCTGGTACTCCAATCCATCTTTGCAGGCTTCCCTAGGTTCTTTTAAGTACTGCTGTCGAGCAGTTGATGGTGTATGCCCGCTTTCATACAGTTTATAGACCTTCTCTATGCAGTCAGGAGAAATGTGACGAAAATTTGTGGCTTCGAGAGTTTCCACTGAATGACTGTGTTCCCATTCTATGTCAACCATACGCAGCCCTTCAGATCAATTTTGATAACCATCTGGAAAGGGCAGTTGGTATTTTTAACCCTGGCTGATGGGTTCAGAAACAGTTTCTGTTGTGGATCCTTACTTGGGCTCCAGTTCCTTGTATTATGATGACATCGGCAGTAATTCTGTATTATGTATCCACTTGTTGGCTTTCTCTTGGTCTTTATCTTAACAGTAATGCCATTTATAGCCTCATACTCTGCTATCCACTGCTCAACGTTGTCTTTCGTAATTTCCTCCTACAGGCTTTCAGGCCGTTGACAAAACCAGGATCGGAACGGATCGGACCGGATCGGATCGGACTGACAAAACCTGGATCGGATCGGACCGGACTCACAAAACCTGGATCGGGTCGAATTCTATTAAAGAAACTCATATCCACTCATTGAAAGTAGGCGCACTTCAAATTCCCATTAAAAATGGTCAAGTGGTATCTCTGGATCAAGATGAAGAAGAGATATCAAGAAAGTGATTGCCATTGCACTGTTTTTGCTTTTTCTTCTGCATTCTGTCGAGAAGACTTTTTGTCTTTGTTATGGTTTTACATTCTGTAAACTACTTCATTACTTCAACTACTGCATTATGAAGAGGAAACTTCAATAGCGTATGCCAGAGTATGTACAATTAAGTCAGTACCCAATTGACCATAAAGTGACAATGATATCAAGATAACTCGCGTCTTTCTCATTCTTTACTTGGAACTTGAAAAGAACGGTGGAATATGAGATCTTTGCCGACAATTACGATAGCCTGATTCTCACAATGGTTTAGTGTTCGCGGTAAGCCCGCATGAGGAAAATTGTGTCAAGTTTGAGCAAAAGGTTTGATTTTACCTTATCGAAACTGAAAAAAAAATGTGATCTACTAAGGTAATAAGTATAGAATAGTAATTACCGGTACTTTGGACTTATTTAATAATGCAAGCTACCACTGTATAAGAAAACAATCCGTTTGCTTTCTAACATTAATGTAGGTTTGATTATTGATTTTGTTCGAGGTTTTCTGGAAAATCCCTTTCAAGTAATGACAGTATACTCGAAGTTTCTTTTCAAGTGACAGCCGTGTTCATTCAGAGGCATTAATCAATCAAATTATATTAGCTTTGCAAGCTTTTGCATGCAAAATGTTTCAAAGACGTTACAGTGAAGACAACTATTCATCCACATTGTATAAAAGAATAAGTTAGCCTTTTTCTGTTTCATTTCAACAATGTGATTTATCATAAACCAAATACACAGTTCATATGCAAAATTTCATTAGTTGTTACATGACAAAACAGGGTCTCAAACTGAAATTTTTTTGTCCTTACTAATCTTATTTTTTTCACTGATTTTTGGAAGGGGGTAAATTGTTCAGTCATATGACTAATTTCTTCAATTTCTTTGAGATAAAAACCTTACCGACAGATAGTTTACAGGTCGATTCATTAATAGCTAAAATTTCAAGTAAAGGACGGCAAAGACGCAATCATTGTTACTTTAGGCTCTATTCCTCTATGTCTTTCCGCTTGGATCTCTCTCTAGAAAAACGTAATCGTTTAATGAAGTAGTTTAAATGCATAACAATAAACAGTCAGTCTTAACCACAGAATGGAGAAGGAAAAAGCAAAAACAGTGCAATGGCAACCACTTTCTTGTTCTCTCTTCGTCATCTTGATCCAGAGATACCACTTGACCATTTTTAAAGGGAATTTGAAATGCGCCTACTTTCAATGAGTAGATATGGGTTTGCTTAATAGAATTCGACCCGATCCAGGTTTTGTGAGTCCGGTCCGATCCGATCCAGGTTTTGTCAGTCCGATCCGATCCGATCCGATCCGGTCCGATCCTGGTTTTGTCAACGGCCGGATTTGAGCCTTAAACTTCGCTTGTACACCAGAGTGTCTCGATGTGATACGTACAGTCGTCTGGGAGAGTCTCACGAAACTTTTCCTCTTCAATATCAATAGATTCAAAGGATTTACACTGAACATTAACTTCTTCTATCGCAGATTTGATTAGATTTTTAAGTGACTGTTCGTCCGCCATTTTGACCTAGCAATCCCAGAACCCCTTGAATTAACCAGAGAGGACTGAAGCGTGATTACCTACAAGGCAAATTGAGCAGAAAATCACGCGATTTACACGTTTCGTGGAGAGCGGCAATGGCAACGATGGTTATAGATGGCAGCGACTGCTGTACTCTATGGCATCGACCGTTCTAAATGGCATCGACCGCTAGTTGGAATGGCATCGACCGTTTACGAAAGGGAAAATTGCGTCGCCGACATTCCCACCTATAACGCTAAAATGGGACTTATAAGCAAATGTTGCCAAAAATCAAACATTTTCAAATATTGTGGCAACAACTCAAAAATCAATTCCGCTCATATTCTTATGTTAGGTAGACCTTAATCTGAAACAAATCACTGCATAGTTCGTTTGGCTGAATATCGATTTGTTTTCAAGAAAATCGATATTAACGGAATTCGCTCAAAAGACCGCTTTTGAAGCTCAAAATTTAAGGCAAATCTCGAAGCTTCGCGTGACAAAATGAAGCATTCCAGAGCAATAAAAATTAACCAAACTTGTAGAACGATGTTTAAATATATGTCAAAAGCAATTTCAGCAATTTCTGCTCATTTATTTACGAGCTCTAATTAAATTTATCCGACATACTTTTGACTAGATAAAAAGTATATCAAGTTTAACCCCTAAAAAAAGTATGTGGTACTGAATATTATTCGTCAAGAACCTGGATTTCAAGAGGAGAAGGGATGTTCTCTTGCCTCCTAAAAGGATTGTTTGGGGAAATTTATTGACGCGATGTTATAGAATTTTAAAGTTGGGCAAAATGCGTCGATTCAAGCGATCAGAAAAGTCAGCCTAATTAACTCAGTGTACACATACACAAACAACTTCACGTTTACCGCAGGTTTTGATCAGCAAACAACCGATTTTAACACAAAATCCTCTAACCTTCATGTTGCTGTATCACAGATGAGAGCTGTGGTCCTCGTTCATGACAAAATATCGCAGGATATCGCAACTTGCCATGCCGTTTCACCGAACATCCGCCGTTTGTGATGTGAGGATTCTCTTTTCCTATTTTCGTTAGAAAACAGGCTTAAGGTGTTGTAAAAAAGATGCTTTTCCTTTGAAACTAGTTCTGAACTGAACAGCGAAACAAGAAGTCGTTAATACAAAAACATCTGTTACGTGCTTTGGGTGATGCCGCTAATTAATTTAGTCAGAACGAGTTTTAGTGAAATCGACAACCGCATGCATGTACCGCGGTTTCGAAATTTTAGGTGCATCGGGTGACTTTGCGAAATAAGGTTAAATTGTTTTTTGTTTTTATCAAATAAGCTATTCTTGTCATCCTACGTTTATTAGATTAAGGACTGAGCGAAGATACTCAGTAGATTGGTTTCAGATGAGCACTTAAAAATGCGTGAAACTGAAAAAAACGTACGTTGGTTGCGTGACATTAACCCTCGAGCTTTTTCCTGGTGGGCAGGGCGAAGCGATTTAAACATATAATCTCTGTTGGTTTTCCAAGAGGTAGCACAGTTAATGAACTATGGCTGGATTAAAATACAAAGTTGGACATGAAAATCTCCTTTTAAATCTGAGAATGCTTTCTTTCTTTTTGTTTAGAGTGGGGCGGGGTTTGGTCTAAAGGTGTTTGAAAAGACGTTCAAGAGAATACTAAATCGACTGATTGTAAGTGCCCGGGTAAAAGTAATAGTATAAGTAAAGGATTCTTGGCATTAAAGGATTTTCAAATAAAGCGGAGCTTTTCCATCTGTTGTTTCAGAACTCACCGAACCCCACCTTTAATGTATCAATTATGCAAAAGTGAAACCTTGTGCTTTACAACATCACACAACATTCAAGCCAGCCACCTGCATGTGATGACGCTTTGTTCAGTAATTATAAAAGCGGATTGGAAAGGAATTTGCAGGTTCTCAATTTTCCGAAAACTTGAGTTCACAGACCCAAAAGGCTCCGAGTAGAAATAATTAGTCCGTGCCTGGACCCTTTCCTCGTGCGTTTTAATATTCTTTAAAGGCATCTTGAGGTGACTTGGACATCTAAGTCACCCTCATATCAAGGTCTTCAAACACCTTTAAGAGTGATAGCGGGTCGCTGTGACTCACTATCATTATTATTACCTTGGAATTATCTTTCCCTTTTGCTTAACCGATCAACCGACCGACCGACCCACTTTCGCGAGGATGGGGGCGATGGGTGGGGGGGGGGGGAGGTTGGAAACCTACTTAAGGGGAAACCTTTTCATGTTGGGGAGTAGTATAGTAAAATGGGGGTTCTGTAACAGCTTTGTTATTGGGAGATTTATTTCCAATTTTTAAGCCGTTCACATATGAAACAATTTTTCTACATTGGTGAAAGAGAAAAGTTTTATAACTGAGAGTTCTATTTCCGTTTTTATACCGATAACACAAAACCGGTTTATAAAGGTGGAAAAGATGGAAAGAATGTTATTGCATCACTTTAAAAAACTGCAATAATAAATTTTACAAGTTTTTTTGTTGTAAACTGTCACAGAATTCCAAAAAATTTTTTTCATTAAGGGGAGATTTGTGTTTTGTTATTATATCAAAAGTGTTACAGAATCCAAAATGTCTGTTGCAAGAAATCAGAAAGATATTTTTCAAATGTTTTATGGTGAAATACCGGAAAAAGTTAAAAAGAGTTTACCTCGTCCATTAAAACTGCTTGTTGAAATTGAGGATGAGTTTTACATATCAACAAACAACAATAATAATAAATGGCTTCATGTTTAGAAAATGGCTGTATCGGAAACAAACCCCCACAATAAAGATCTTTTTGAGTTTGCAAGAGGAACAAAAGAAAGTTTTACAGATTTAATAAAAAGAGAACTAAAAGAGTTAAAAAATATAAAAGTAAGTCTAGAGATGAAAGTTAAATTTAAAAAGGAAGAAGAAGAAGAACAAACTCAATACATGGAGCAATATTTTCGAGAAAATGAGCCACAGGTTTTTAACGCAAACGACGATGAAAACGAGATAGTAGAATATTTCGATAACATTTTTGAAATAATAAATGGAAAAATCGAGGCATGGGTAGCGGAAGGGTCAGGGTGGGAAGTAGAAAAAATAGAGCTTGTGTATGTGAATGTTGCACGTTTTCAGCCACTGCGTGGAGGAACATATTTGCCAATTCCAACAAAGTTGAAAAACAAAAAAGCAGTAATGAACGTGCAAAATAAGGACAACGAGTGTTTGAAGTGGGCTGTAAGATCAGCTATGTTTCCCCCACCAGAAGGAAAAATCCAAAGAGATCAAGTTCTTACCCAGTTAACGATGGTATTAATTGGAGTGGCATTGTTTTTCCAACACCAGTAAAACAAATTGACAAGGTTGAGGCGCAAAACGAAAACCTCGCAATAAACGTATTTGGCTGGGAAAATGATTGTGTGATTGTGCATAGGATAAGTAAAAAAGAAAAAAGCGTGCTGCTGATAAACCTAATGTTGATTGAGTCGGGTGAAAAACAGCATTATTGTTTTGTCAAAAGGGTAAGCGTCCTACTTTATGATCAGAGCAAGCATCGCGATACAAAACATTACTGCATGTTGTGCTTAACAGGTTTTTCAAGAGAGGATTTGTTGGAAAACCATAAAAAATATTACAATGGCTTAAAAGGAAAACCGACAAGGATTGATATGCCAAAAGAGGAGGAAAAAATAGTTTCATTACAAAATTATTGCAAACAAATGAAAGCGCCTTATGTTATATACGCTGACTTTGAGGCTTTAGTAAAAAAGATTTCTCTTTGTGAGCTTGGGCCAGAGAGCAAGAAAAAAAGTATCACGAGGCAAGTGGTTATTCTTACACGGTTGTGAGAAGTGACGGTGAAGTTTCAGGACCAAAAGTTTATAGGGGTGAAAACGCGGTGGGAACGTTTTTAAGTGACATTCTGCAGGAAGAGGTGAAAATAAGAGAGAGTTTGGCTGCACCAAAACCAATTGTGATGACGGCTGAAGACTGGGAAAAATACAAAAACGCAACAGATTGCCACATTTGTAATAAAAGTTTGATAAAAGATGAATTCTTAGACTCTTTGCCGGTTTGGAGCATAGAAGATGGTGAAGGTGGAGAAAAATGCAGCTATAAGGGTCAAGGGCATAAAAAATGTTTTCACAGAGCACAGAAAGAGCAACAATGGGGGATTCTTAAGCTAAAGAAATTAACAGAAACAAATGACCAGTTGGAAGCAAAAAACCAGAAAAATTGTATTTTCTGTGAGAACCCATTACTTCAGAAAAACTTCAGAGACGCAGCGAAAGACCACTGTCACATAACTGGAAGGTATCGAGGTGCGGCGCACAACAATTGCAATGTAAAACTGTACATTAACCCAAAAACAACCTCCATACCTATTGTATTTCACAATCTAAGGGGCTACGACGCGCACCATTTAATGCAAGAGATGTCGCAACTCAATAAAGAGGTTAAATGCATTGCTAATAACATGGAGAAATATATCACATTTTCAGTCGGAGGTCTGCGTTTCATCGACAGTTTGAACTTTTTACAAGGAAGCCTTGATTCACTTGTAAGCGCAACACCAAAGGAGTCATTGAAAATAACATCAACAATTTCAAAAGGCAGCGACCTGCTTTACAAAAAAGGGATCTATCCTAATGAGTACATGGATTCATGGGGGAGATTTAGCGAGACAAAGCTTCCGGACAAAGAGAAGTTTTACAGTAAGCTGAACGACGAGCACATAACAGACGAAGAGTATGTACACCCGCAGACTGTCTGGGAGACTTTTGAATGTAAAACGTTGGGTGATTATCATGATCTTTATGTTAAAACAGATGTTGCCCTGTTGGCAGATGTTTTTGAGAACTTCCGAAATCTATGCCAAGAGCAGTATGGGTTAGATCCAGCTCATTATTACACATCACCAGGGCTATCCTGGGACGCTTTATTGAAAAAGACAGGGGTCGAACTTGAGTTATTCACAGACCCTGAAATGTATCTATTTGTGGAAAGGGGAATGAGGGGTGGAATCTCAATGGTAAGCAAAAGATACGCAAAGGCAAGCAACCCGTATGTACCTGGCTATGACCCCAGCAAACCGAACAAATTCATCATGTATCTCGACGCTAATAATCTTTATGGATGGGCAATGAGCAAGCCACTCCCGAAAAGAGATTTTAAATGGAAACGTGTTATGCCCACTGAGGAAGACATCATTAAGAAAAAAGAAAACGCAAAGAATGGATGGATTCTTGATGTGGATCTTGAATACCCAAAAGAACTGCATGAAGAACATAATAGCTTTCCACTTGCACCTGAGAAAAAGGAGGTTAAAAATGAATGGATGTCGGAATACCAACACAGTTTGATAAAAGAGTTGGATTTGAAAACACCAAAATGCAACAAGTTGTTGTTGACTCTTCAAGACAAAAACAACTATGTGGTGCATTACCGAAACTTGCAGTTTTATCTGAAGCAAGGAATGAAACTGAAGCGCGTGCACAAAGTGTTGGAGTTCGAACAAGAATGCCGGGATGACAATCCTTGACAACAGCAAGATCTTGATGTATGATTTTTTCTACAACGAGCTGAAAAAAAAATATGGCCCAAAGTGTGAACTTTTGTACACAGACACCGACAGCCTTCTGCTTGAGATTGAAACGGATGACATCTATAAAGACATCGAAAAAACCAAAAATCTTTATGATACGAGTGATTACCCGAAGGAGCATCCACTTTATTCAGACGCCAACAAAAAAGTTTTGGAAAAAATGAAAGACGAATGCAATGGAACTTCCATAACAGAGTGCGTCTGTCTGAGACCGAAAATGTACTCGATACTGAAAGGCAATGAAAAAATATATAAGGGTGTGAAAAAATGTGTCGTCAAGAAACGAATAATGCATGAACAGTACAAGGAAACGCTTTTTGGTAAGAAGCAGTTACGGCATGGAATGAACATTCTTCGAAGCCAGAAGCATGAGATTTACGGCATGTATGTTAACAAAATTTCACTTTCCCCATTTGATTCAAAGCGATGGATAGAAGAAGATGGTATTCAGACAAAAGCTTATGGTTATGAACCCGCATTCAAATTTACAGATGCTGAAATTGCCGCAATTGCTGCAGCCGAAGAAGAAGTTTTAGAGTTACTCGGGTGGTAATTCAATGTTTGGAGGGACAACCAAAAGCTCTTCGCGTACAAACCAGCGTTTTGGTCCGTCAAATAAATAATAGATAACCGGTGCGTCTGGTTTTATCATAATTTTTTCAATCTCGTAAACATTCAAAGACCAGATTGGGTCGGTAGCTCTTCGCCGGCCACCTTCAAGTTCACCGGGTGATAAAGATAGCGAACACTTAAACCGGAGGGGAGCTTTTTTTCGTTCACACCAACGGATCTCAAATAAGGTGTCGAGGGTTTGGATGGAACAGTTTTCTTTTTAATGGCATCAACAGGTTTTTGACCAGTCAGTCGAGTGACTTCTTTATTCAAAGCTGAAATAACAGCAGGCAGTCGGGCCACCCATTCAGTCGATCTTTTGTCGTCTGGGAGGCGCATTTCAACCCCATATTGGTGTCCAAACAGCCGTTCAGCCAGAGTGCGGTGGAATCTTTCAACGATAGCTTGATCACGGCGAATATCCACACGACCACGTCTAACCTCAACATTATGTTTCGAAAGCAGTTGATTCACAGCGCCCATAAACTCACGACCAGGATCAACTTGAAGCAGTTTCGGCCACTTCAAAGGACCACGACTATAAATCCGCTCCAGAGCAGCTGCAACTTCTTTAGCCTCTTTTGTGGTCAACGGTTCGGCCTCTTTGTATCGAGAGGCCACATCTACCACTGTGAGAGCATATTTAAAAGTTTTACGGGAGCGTGGTGGGCGATCGTGTGGGAGATATAGAAGATCGGCTTGGTGAACTTTGTTTGGAACAGGAACATCAAATTTAGGTCTTGGAATATAACGTGGGGCTGGTAAATAAACCTGCCAAAGAGCTTGCTTCATCAACCAGTTTTGAGCCACATCTTCCGAAACTTTCGCTGCCTGGGCTAACTTCTTAATTGCTGCAAACCCTTTCCAATACCCTCGTGGGCTGTAATAAATTTTTGACAACTTATTTAAAACGCGTGAGCTCATTGTATACTATACACAATAAAAAATGGACGACCCGTTTGGTTTTTTGCAAGGTGAGAAAATTTCGTCGAAAATAATTCAAGAAATTTTGCAAAAAAAGAAATGAAATAAGCCTGTTATCAAAAAAGATTAATAGTTGTCCTTCATGCGAGGAGCAAATAGTTTATGTGGTGAATGACTTATGTCTTGCATGTCAAAAATGTGGTAGAGTGATTGAATGTGATGATTATGAATATTCTGAAGAAGAAAATTGGAGAAGAAGTTCCACTGATCTTCCAACGAATAATGATTATTTAAAAAGTGTTTTGCGAAAATGGAACATTTACCAAATGTTTTCTTCCAGCGAGGTAGATTTTCTTGGTAACGTTATTGCTCAATTTCAGAAGATGTCTGGCAAGTCAGTGAACTACCCCTTTTTTCTGTACAATTATTTTAAAATAGTACCTTCTGGATGCTGGCCTAAGAAAAAAGAAATTATGGAATCTATTTCTAATCACCTTCCAAAAAGCTTAGAAAGTTGGCGGTACGCAAAACACGAGTTTTATAAATGGTGGTTGAAACCCAATCAAGGTTCTTCATAAACATTTTCATATTTGCCTGTTTTCGGATTTTTCACCAAACGCATGACAGTACCTTTTTTTGGATGAGTCCAAAATTTCTTGCTTGTGACACCAGTTGGTCCGATGAAAGCATTTTTCGCAATATCACCTGACCAATACCGATCGAAAACAGGTTTTGTGGAAGGAATTAATTTTTTTGTTACTTTTTCAGCATATTTCGCTACTTCCCAGGGTTTAAAACCAGTTCCTTTTTGTTTTTTAAAACCCAACCCTAACTTTTGTTTAGCATTGATTGCATTTCTTGCAGCCGCATGGCCCCATTGCCTCTGTTTGTAAGGAACTGCGTCAAGAGACCTCACCATTTTTTTATCCGCTTTGTGTTTGCATTTTTTCAGGTTTTCACCATACAAACATCATAATCAACATCATGTTGCATAGCAACCGCATCTGTTGCACCTGTTGGTGGTTGATATATTTCCAGAATTTCACCCGTTTCTGGGTTGTATTTCACCTGCTTTTCAAGAGGGTTATATGGCCCTGTGAAATTATGTCCCGGCAATGTCCAACCTTTTTTTGGTTTCGGAAATTTACCAATTGCTGCATGTATATCAAAACCACTGCCCTCCACGTTTTCCGGCATAAAACTTGTTTTTGTTATTCCGCAACTAGCGCATTTTGCTTTCAAGAGCTTTTGATTGTTCTTGATTACAACCTTTCACTTCCCTGTACATTGGGGGTGTTCCGCTTTTCTTTCACACAGTACATTTCCATTGTATATTTTAAGAAAAATATTTTTTCACTATTTCTTCATTTTGAAGTAAATCGTTGGAGAACATTTTCAAAATATCGGCAAAACTTGTTCCTTTATTTCTTTCGTTCAAAAAGAGAAGGCAGTAATAACCACATCTCACACTTTGTTCCCATTGAAATTGGTTATCATTTCTGAAAAAAATGTGTTATCCCGTGCATTGACATTTTTTTTCCCATTCCAAAGGTGGTGGAAGCCCAAATGAATCGAAATACTCGCAAGTGTCTTCATCAGACCAACAACATACCCAATGAGTTCCCAAACTTCCGAAATCATCCAAGTTGATAATGCATGGGGAATGAAAAAAAGGGTTTTTTTTTCGTTTCTGCTAAAAATGCCTTTGATGGGTATTCGTAAAAAGTTGCACCATTTTCTCAGGTCAATGTTGGAAAGAGGTTTATCAACAAATTTCACTTTTTTTTTAAACGATAATAATTCTCCCAAGTTCCATAAAAAGGTGGAGGTTGAATTTGCATCCCTTTACCTTTTGGTATTCCTGGTGATCGTCTTGTTCGCGGTGGTGGCGGTGGTGGTGGTTGCGTTTGCATACCTTTTCCACTCTGAGAAGTACTTTGAATCTGGGTCTGGCTTAATTTTATTACCATTCCTTTCCCTGCCGCCGATCTTTTTTTCAATCGCTTGATTTGAGTTTCAGTGAGAAGAAGTTCGTCACCACGCCCAATTTGGTCTGGTTTGACTTTCAGACCAACAGGGGTCTTTGTTAAATAAGCTTTTTGAAGTTTCTTTTTCTGACCATCAGTCAGTGCGATTTTGAATGGATGATAAGTTGTGCTCATTGTTTGTATATTATATTCAGAATTGTTTTTGGATTTTTCATTTTGTTTAGACGGCGACAAGCTCATTACCAATTTGCTTCAGCACGAATTCTTCTTCATTCAAAACCAAAGCGAAGATCATATAATCTTGAGCGTTTGCGGCTTCATTCAGTCTGTAATGTAATTCAAGCTTTTTCGGGTCGCCTGTCACACTTTCGTCAATGTTTCGTAGATCAAAATAGATAATTGGGTATAACTTCTCAAAATTTGGAAGCTGCAGCTGAACTCCGGTATTGTAGTCGTTCTTTCTGTATCGGAAATTGATCAAATCATTCAAAATTCTTATTTTAAAATCATGGTCGTAATCAAGCTGAGGGTAAAATTTTGTGCCGTACTGAAGGCGGCAAGTGTCCAATCTTGCTGAGTCATCACCATCGATATCAAATGTTTCAAAGATGTAAGGGTTGTACCTGTAATCATTTTGTTTCCGACTTTGTTGAATGAAGACAAAAACATGCTTGGGGTTTTTTACCCCCGGTGTAATTAACCACGTACCATTCGCATCCCTTCGGGCGCTGCTGTTATGCAAAGTTTCATTCAGGTATTTCCATTGGGTTGGTTTCAAAAAATTTTCATTTACCAGAATCTGTCCTTTACCAGTAAAATGCAATTGTGGGGCCCACAGCTCAAATTTACGAACAACAATTCTTCTTAGATCTGTGTTATTGTTTTGGAAAATCATTTCTTCGTCGTTTTGAAGTTGAATTTCAAAATTAAGTTGCATTGGTGGCAGCAATTTATCAGAAAGACCTTCGAAGAAAGAGTATCTGTTTAAAGGGATAATAGTCTGAACCATTAAACCTCCATGTGATAGAAGCGCCCTTACCCACATTCCGACGTTTGTCGCATTGCCATCAGTGACTGTGGTAGCGTGAGAGTCAAGATACCAAAATTGGTTTTTTGCAACACTTCTTGAAAAATCATCTGAAAAATCAAGCAGATTTTTGATGAAAATACCTTTGTGAATATCGCTTGCCTCGTACAATTTTTTCCCTGATGAAATTACTTTCAAACTTTTGATCAATGAGAAAGAACCGTTAATAGGAGCTGATTCAGTGTCAGCAGCAATGTTACCTCCGTTTGCTTTTGCTTCAAACTTGAAATCACCTCGAAAATAAGCGTTGTACCAGTCATAAAAATTGTCTCGGTTTGTTACATCGAATTTGTAATCATATTTTCTTTGAAATTGGTTGTTCGCAGGGAGTTCGATCGGCGTGTTTAAAAGAATTCGAACGTATTTTGTCTCTTCGAGGTATGGTTGACTTCTGAACATGTTGCAAGTGCTTATTATATTTATAGAAAAAAATTTTTTTATTAAATTTCATTTGCCAAAATTTGATTTAATTTCACAAGAGCATCTGATTTTTTTGGTGTTGGGTTTTGCAAAATATTTGCAAGTTTCTTTTTTGCGCCTTGTGACAACGGTTTTTGTTTTTTTCTCTCTTGCAGTAATTTTCGTATTAGTTTTGAACCTTTTTCATCAGCAAATTCACCAACTTTCTGACCCGCTTTTTCAGCGATTGTTTTTGTGGCTTTTTCAGCAGTTTTTTTGCAACATTCTTTACATTGTTTTTGAGTACTTTACCAATTGTCATGAAGGTGTCACGGATCACACCTGACCCTTTGTGTTTATATCGATAACTCCCGGTTTTTTCATCAAAGCATCTTGCCCACTCGCTTGGATGATACATGATTGTATATTATACCGACAAAAAACTTTAATCTTTTTCAATCATTAAGCTTATTGCAATGTCTGTTCCGTTGAGATCCAGAATATTGTTTCTTCCGTCTGTCACCCAAACTCTTATTGCATTTATATTACTTTTATTAACAGGCTGCCACTCAAGTCGACGTGGCTCTTTTTGAAATGGATAGCTTACCTGAAGATCTGATGTTGAGAAACTGTATAACACATCGCTTGGAACATTGTTTGTTCGGCGTGAGATAAGATCGCAGTGCAAATAAACCCAATCAACACCTCTTGTAATATTTGGAACTTTCCTTCCGACAACATCCCCCCTCAAGGTACTTTTTCCATAACCAATCAATTCGCCAAAATTTCCTTGAGACAAGTCAAGCTCATAATCGTTATGTATCAAAGTCACAACTCTATAAATTGTCATATCGAAATACATTGTGAAAATGTAATCACTGTCTTTGTTTGTTGGGTCTACTTTACCGGTGTGTTGCTGAATATAATCGTTGATTCTTTTGTAATCATACATTCCATTCGGAAAAGTTAAGGTCTTCCACGCTTGTTCTGTTTTTTTCTTCCAGCGAATTTTGTTGTTATCATAACGAGAATCGATATTATTCCATGAGTAACTCATTGTGATAAGTCTGTTCAGCGCAGCTTTATAGTTTTCTTTACCCAATTCAATCGGTGGATGAAACTTCACTGTAAAATCGTGTGAAACATTTCGTTCTCCAGCTCTTTCTAGTTTTGCAAGGCTCGAGTCAAGCAGTATGTCAAAGCCCATTATTGTTTTTATATTAAAGAAATAATTTTTTTTCTTTTGCTCTTCATTTATTCTACCGAGTTCAACAAGTGAATTAAGCAGATAAAATACCTGTTTTTTAAGTTTTATCGAGCTGTTTCCTGCTTTTATTGATGCAAAACTCAAATTAAGTTGGTTGATCAATTTTTCAGCTTCATCATCATAGAAGCCACTTCCTTCGGTTTCCCAATCCTGTTCATAAGAGTCATCTTCATTGTCAGAAAGTTCAAAAGCAGGTCTTCGGCACATGACAGCTTTTTCAAGAGGAGTTTTGGAGATTTCTCTTTTTTCTTGTTTTTTTGGTGGTTTCAATTTCGCCTTTTTTTCTTGTAATTGTGTTGATAAAGGTTGTTTCCTTTTAAGTAACTTTTCTGCATGTTCTTGATGTGCCTTAATTGTTTCGAGTTTAAATGCCTCAGCTTCTAATTCTTCCACATTATATCCATAATATTTTGATCCTTTACTTTTTACTTTGTAAGTTGGATCACTTCCAGATTTAGCAAGAATACTTTTAACATTTCTAAGCCGTTTTGATGTTTCTTCCCTTGTTTCATCTTTGGAAGATCCTGGCATAACAGTTTCTTCCATCAAAGGTGGAGGTGGTAATGGAAGATCATCAAATTCTTGATATGGGGGTGGAAGTGATGTTGGTTCTATTGGTGTTGTGGTTGTTGTTGGTGTTGTTGGTGGTGATGGTGCTGGAGTTGGTGCATCCGGTCTGAATTCGCCATCAAACGGGTTGATTTCGTCAAATTCATCCATTGTGTAATCAGGAAATTCCTGCTCCTCCACCTCTTCTTCTTCCACAGTGGTGCTCTTTTCATCAAGCCTTTTTGTGATTGGTTTAAAAAACTCTTCTCCTGAAAGCTGACCAAACTCTTTGTTTATTTTATCCATTTTGAATTTTTGGTGAATTTCTTCTGTTTGTTCATCAAGCTTCAACTTTTCTTCAGCCCGCTGACGCCATTTTTTCATTGACATATTTCCAGCGTTAATATATAGAAGCGAAAAAAAAAATGAAGATTCCAAATTATGACCCAGGTTCTTCCAAGAGTAACTACAAGCAAGGTCACCCTTGTATGCCAGCAGATGTTTTTCGGATGTTAATTTGTGGGCCCAGTAATACTGGTAAAACAAACACATTACTGCATATGCTTTATGAGTTGTTAGAGTATGATAAAATTAACCTCTTCTCAAAAAACCTGCACCAGAACAAATATCAGAATCTTTTGCAGGAAATTGGTGAAAAATACAACCCTGTGGTTGGTTACGATATTATCGAGGCTTACGGTGATGAAATCATTCCACTCGAAGAACTTCAGGCGGACAACCAAAAAATAGTTGTTTTTGACGATCTTGTTTGTGAAAAAAACCAAAACGATATCATTAATTATTTTATCAACGGGCGGCACAAAAACTGCTGCGTTATTTACCTCTCTCAAACCTTTTACAAGGTGCCAAAAGACATCTGTGTTAACTGCAGCCATCTTTGTATTTTCAGATTAGATCCAAAAGAAAACAAACGAATTGCAAACGAAATAGGTGTGGATCATGAGGTTTTAGATCGCGCCACCGATGAAAAATATTCTTTCCTTTACTATGACAAACCACCAAAAAATAATTTAAAAAAATTTTGATGAAGATATATAATGGGGTATATTAACAGTCAAATAGGTGGAACTAGCCAAACTACGATGAGTGAAAGTGGAAAAGTTGGTCCTCCCGGCCCAGGGGGCCCTCCTGGACCCGAGGGTCCTCCTGGACCGAAGGGTGATAAAGGCTCTGGAGGACCACAAGGTCCTCGTGGACCGAGGGGTGAAAAAGGTGCCACAGAACCACAAGGTCCGATTGGTCTCCAAGGTCAGAAAGGGTCACAGGGTTTAAAAGGTGACAAGGGCGATAAGGGCGACAAGGGTGATAAAGGCGATCCTGGCCCTCAGGGTAGTGCCAGCGGTTCTGCTAATATTGACATGCAAAATAAGTACGATATTTTGCGATTAAAAAGCAACCCTTATCCTGTCCACGGTGATCTGACAAAGGTAATAAACTATCAAGACACGAGAAATATCTTTCTTTCGAAAAAGGAAGGCGGAAAAATGGAAGCAAGCATTGATATGAACAATAATACAATCTACAACGTAAAAGACCCAGTACAGGCAGATCAAGCCACAAACAAAAAGTATGTCATATTGATATGAAAAATTATTCGATTATCAATCTTGATCTTCCATCAAACCCGAGAGACGCCGCATGTGCCGAGTTTGTTGACTTCAGAATTGATGGCTTAACAAACAAAAAGTTTCTCAAAGTTGATGACACAACAAGTATGTCTGGAGACTTGAATTTAAATAACAATAAAATTGTTAACTTACAAACCGATTACAGAGATTCTAAATCCGCAGTTAATGTTGCTTTTATGCAAAATGAAATAACATCTACGAAAGATCTTGTCACTCAAAAAATTCATGAATCTCAGATTATTAACTCGGGACAAAAAAGAGACGCCTTCAGATACTTGATGGAAGACACTGATGAATCTTCGAGTGAAAACAATATCAAGGTTTTGGGTATTAACGATTTTCCCAATTCTCCACATCAAATTAATAAAAAAGCTTACCAACTTCAACTCTTGTTTGAAAAAGACTCACCCAACCAGTACCGGTCACGCCTCGGTTTTAACCTTTATAAACTTCCGGTCGGTTATTACACACTGGTCGTTGAATGGTTTCCGCCGGAAATGAATGAGTTGAGTGTAACACCCCAAGCTACGACGATTTCAATTTCTAATTATGCAACAAAAACATTCGAAAAGTACACCAAAACAGTTATCAATTTTCACAGATGGGGTAGCTCACCCCCACAACACCTTTATCTCGATCTGCACGGTACAGTTACTAATCCATCATTTTTAAAAATTGGTCATCTAATTGTTTATGGCGTTAAAGAAACACTTTCAAACGTTGACCCAAGTGTATATGACACCGCTTTTGTTATCGAAAACGGGAAAATGGTAATGGAAACAGATCTTTCTTTAAACGGACATAATTTGATTGGCCCCGTTCATTATATTCATGGTTTTCATAAAAAAGAAAAAGGCAATGGTGATTTTTCATTAAATAGTTTTAAAAAAATAATTATGAATAAAAATAATGTATTATTAAAAGCTAAAATAATATATGAAACAAACCAAAGTCAATATAATACAATTAGTCTTTTTTTGAAAAAGGAAGATCCTAATGGTTCAACAAAATCTTCTGTACATAGGTTCAACTCAACTGATATAAGAAAAAAAGAACAAAACTTCGATATTAATCATGATATTGGAATTTATTATGTAATATCAATGTTTATGACGGATGAAACACAACTAACACATGTAAAAGAAAATTTATTATTATTGGTTGAATATAGATAGAAACCCAAAACATTTTTACATTTATTATATAGCACAATGCGGGACATTTTCGAACTCAACTATATCGACCAAACACTTTCTACAGAGAAAGTTAAAATTCTGAAAGATTTGTATGGTTATTACCATAAGAAACATTATGGCTATGTAAAGTTGCACCGCGGTTTTCGAAGAAAAAATTTTGTTTGTAATCTTTCAGCTGGAAAGTTAATAATCAGTGCCGCAGTAGCCGGTGGAATTACGTTGAACCCTGTTGTCATGGCAACTTTAACTGGTGTTGGTCTTACTTTGAAAGCAGTTGCAAGCCTTAAGAAATACGATAAGAAAACAGAACAAGCAAATTTTGCCCGTATCGAATACCAGGAAATACTTGATGAGATTCGCTTTTACCTCAGAGGTGAAGTTTTCGACGAGAAGGCCTTTCTTGATAAATTAAAAATGAAAGATTATTTCGTCACTGATCATTGTATGGAAATTCCACTATCTGTTCAAAGAGAGTATGAAAAAAAATTCACTCAATTACAGATTTTTTAAAGTAATTATATACGCTAACAAAATGATTGCACTTTTTGCAGCTATTTGTTATTGGTTTTTTGAACTTCTCACTCCTCCTGATATTAGACAAATACGATACATTACTCGTGAGTGTGTTTCAAAAATAATGTTACCAACTCGTGATAAGATGGCTACCCAATTTCAGGCTATGATGTGGTTCCATAATACAACTTTCTTCACAAAGTTGACAACTTCACCAACAGAGTCGCAATAAAATTTTGACTGAGACGTTTAAAACATACGACGCTTTTGCTTGGCAACAAGCCCCTGAGCTCCACGTGATATGACATAATTCAGTGTCAAGGTTAAACTAAAAAACACGTGAGACAAAGCGTGATAGCACACGTGAGTGGGAAACATACCGAAAGGCGCCGGTAATTCCGAAGGGCGCCAAAAAAAAAAAGTCAGACAAAAATAGCACCTTTCGGAATTTAACAGCGCCTAAAAAAATTTCCGGCACCCTTCGGAATTACGGCGCCTTTCGGTATGCGTTCCGCTTCACAAAAAAGAACACCCCTATTAAACAAATATATCTTCCAATGTATCTTCTTACTATGGATGTCTGTACAGATCAACAAGCAATCTCACAAGACTGCCCAACAGAAGATGTATTAATAAATCAACAAGAAATCCCACAAGACTGGCCAACAAAGAAGGTATTTATAAATATAGAAGAAATCTTAGAAGATTGGCCAACTAAAGAAAGCTTTAAAAAAAGAGAAATCTTAAAATGGAGAAATATTTCAGACGATGTATACAAAATTAAAAAAGTTAAACACCGGGAAAGTAAATATGGGATTTCAGCTGTCTTAACTTTAAAAACAAAATGGGGAGATGAACTTCTTGTATGGGCTCCTAAACGTCTTGCTGAAGATCTTGAAGATGAATCTTATCAATTTGTTTATAAAATAGGTCTCAAAACGTCTGCTGACGGTAATGAATGTAATCTGTCTGTGAATATTAATTTGTTTTTTCAAGCTTGAGTTGTTAAGGGGGTTTCCCTTCAATGTTTGAACGAAAGTATAAATCACGTCATTGTCTGTGAGTTTTCACCAGACCGCGAAGTCACGCGCCGTAAACACAACTTAGGGAATATGGTCCTCTTCCCATATATCAGTGCAATAATTAACTAGAGTTAAATTCAAGATCGAAACAGAGGTAGTTATTTCATGTAAGATTTCTTCTTGTTTATAACAAGAGTAACATCACCCTCCACAACAACAATGCATATAGGCAACACACACCAGAATGTGGACAAGCCGCTGCCTTTCAGGACAGAAAGGTTGTATTGAAAGCTCATTGTGAACCAGGTTCCAACCCAAAACCTCTCGCTCTTTCAGTTTTATAGTGAGGTAATGTTTGTAAATTATTTCACGTAACTCTGGCGGTAGGTTTTGGATTGCTTCCGTAATTTGACAGTTGTTGAACCCGGCAGCCATCAAATTTGACTCACAAATATTAAATCGATTATAAATTTTTTTTTTTTGTGTGTGTGTGTGTGTGTTCGGTCATGTTTTCGTTCTAATAATTTTATTTCGTTATATGCGCTGTGCCAATCGTAAGTATCAGAGCAAATCTTTAGTAAAGGTAAATTCTCGATCGGAGGAGTGTACAACAGTTTGTTTGATTCCTTGCTTAAAACAAGGGTAACAAGGCCCTTCCCAGCGACAGTCTATATAATCTAAACATATAATTATACGCACAAGTTGCTGCCTGTTATGACAGAAAGGTTGTTTTAAAAGCTCATTGTGTATCTCTTTCCAAGACGAATATCTTGCAACAGACATTTTGGATTCTGTAACACTTTTGATATAATAACAATACACAAATCTCTAAATGAAAAAAATTTTTTGGAATTCTGTGACAGTTTACAACAAAAAAACTTGTAAAATTTATTATTGCGGTTTTTAAAGTGATGCAATAACATTCTTTCCACCTTTTCCACCTTTATAAACCGGTTTTGTGTTATCGGTATAAAAACGGAAATAGAACTCTCAGTTATAAAACTTTTCTCTTTCACCAATGTAGAAAAATTGTTTCATATGTGAGCGGCTTAAAAGTTGGAAATAAATCTCCCAATAACAAAGCTGTTACAGAACCCCCATTTTACTATACTACTTGGGGGATTAAGGGTTCAAACTTCCCCCTTCTCTTAGCCTTCAACCCCGGCTGCGCCCTCATTTTGTTGGCTCAGTTTCTTTGCGTTTTTGGCGTTTGCAAACTTTATGACTCGGCCAAACTCATTCAACATTATTCAACAATCTTGAACACAGCTTTGTTGTGTGATGTTGAACAAGGTGGGCAAACGAATTCAATACTCTTGATCACACCTGAGAACATAGAAAAAGTTGAATCAATATTACAGAACATCATTGCACAGGGTGGCACACCTGAGAACAAAAGAAAAGTCGGCAAAAATGTGAAACATCATTAAGCTGGAAGGCCAAACTTGTTTTTAAAATTCAACAGCGTTGATCGGTGTTGAATAGAACGTTGAACCCCCTAGTTAACCGCTTTGTAGTTTTCTTCACTGTTGGAAGCTTTAAAAAAAGACTGCACGCACTATAGTGTCAGTCGAGCAGAGTCGTTTTTTGTTGGTGCCTGTTGAGCATCGAAAGCGGAAAACACAAGACTCATAAAAAGTCATCCAAGTTGAGCCCGTAGTGGGTTGTATTTTCTGCCACAGGACAAAGCTCTTAACAATCTTACAGATCATTAAATTTATTCCCTGAGAACCAGTACGAGTTGTGATTTTTTATTAATGTATATTCTCCGTAAATAAGTGTTTGCACGTAATTACGAACAAGAACTAGGTAAAAATAAAAAAGGAGGTTTAACGTATCACCACTGCCTCATTTGAAAGTCTTTGAATGTCAGGAATCGATACAATCAGTCGATTCAGTGTTCTCTAAAACTTCTTTCCCCGAAACCTATAGCCTAAGTCCCTCCCCACCCTCACCCCAACAAAACGAAAAAAGAATTTTAAGACCGAACAGGAAATTTTTATGCTTGACTTTGTATTTTAATCTAGCCATATTATATAATATAACGTTCATTAACTGTGCGACTTCTTGGAAAACCAACAGAGAATATATTTTTAAAACCCCCTTTGCCCTGCCCATCAGGTAAAAGCTCAGTCTAGGGTATGTCACGCAACCAAGGTGCGCCTTTTTCAGTTGCACAGATTTCAAAGTACTCATCGAACCCAATCTACTGAGAATCTTCTCTCAGTCATTAAAGTAGTAAACGTAGGAAGACAGAATTAGCTTATTTGAAAAAAATTAAACCTTATTCCCCAAAGTCACTGGATGCACCCAAAATTTCGTTACCGCGGTACATGCATGCAGTAGTCGATTTCACTAAAACTCGTTTTAAATTAATTAGCGGCATCACCCAAAGCACGTAACAGATGTTTTCGTATTAACGACTTCTTGTTTCGCTGTTCAGTTCAGAGCTAATTTCAAAGGAAAAACATCTTATGTAC
This sequence comes from Siderastrea siderea, assembly GCA_964030785.1. NCBI lineage: Eukaryota > Metazoa > Cnidaria > Anthozoa > Scleractinia > Rhizangiidae > Siderastrea > Siderastrea siderea. The sequence goes on along the minus strand of OZ034966.1, from coordinate 67,088,676 downwards.
AACACCTTAAGCCCGTTTTCCAACGAAAATAGGAAAAGAGAATCCTCACATCAAAAACGGCGGATGTTCGGTGAAACGGCATGGCAAGTTGCGATATCCAGTCAAGTTTCCTTGCAGTTTTCTTGAATTTTATCATGAACAAGGACCACAGCTCTCATCTGTGATACAGCAACATGAAGGTTAGAGGATTTTGTGTTAAAATCGGTTGTTTGCTGATCAAAACCTGCGGTAAACGTGAAGTTGTTTGTGTATGTGTACACTGAGTTAATTAGGCTGACTTTTCTGATCGCTTGAATCGACGCATTTTGTCCAACTTTAGAATTCTATAACATCGCGTCAATAAATTTCCCCAAAAAATCCTTTTAGGAGGCAAAAGAACATCCCTTCTCCCCTTGAAATCCAGATTCTTGACGAACAATATTCAGTACCACATACTTTTTTTAGGGGTTAAACTTGATATACTTTTTATCTAGTCAAAAGTATGTCGGATAAATTTAATTAGAGCTCGTACATAAATGTGCAGAAATTGCTTTGGATAAATAATTAAACATCGTTCTACAAGTTTGGTTAATTTTTATTGCTCTGGAGTGCTTCATTTTGTCACGCGAAGCTTCGAGATTTGCCTTAAATTTTGAGCTTCAAAAGCGGCATTTTGAGCGAATTCCATTAATATCGATTTTCTTGAAAATAAATCGATATTCAGCCAAACGAACTATGCATTGATTTGTTTCACATTAAGGCCTACCTGACATAAGAATATGAGCGCAATTGATTTTTGACCTGTTGCCACCAAATGATTGACCGTTGGTAACATTCGCTGTTAAAGTTGGAAAAAAGGAATTAAAATTAAGCCAAAAATAATTTGGATACTTTTTGAAGTCTGCGAGGCAAAGAGACGAAATTTCCTTACAATAACGAGCTCGATACCGCGGCTACGAAAGGGCTGTAGAAACCAGAATCAATGCGTCATCGATGATAGTCTGTTAAGGTCCTGTTGATTCAAAAGGACTAGGCCCCAAGATCTTTTTAGCGAATGAGGAGATTGGGAACTTCCCTTTATTATTAAAGCGCACAAATGCGATATTATTCTGAAGATCTGTGTTTGTTTTCACTTGCTGCTCTGAGCGGAAGCTTCTCAGAATAACAAATTTTTGTTGCGTTACCAAATTTTATTGCACAAAAGGTTTGTTTTGCAAATAAACTCAGGCATTAGCTGTACTACTGAGGCTAAAGTATTAAAAAAAAGGTTTGCTTTTGGGCAAAAATTTTATGTCCGTTGGTCTATTGTTAGTAAAATTAGTCCGTTTGGCTGTCTTGTTGTTGTCTTCAATAAGTTGTTTGTAAGGTGCAGGTAGTTGTTGGCGACGGTGCAATGGTGTTTGTTCTAAGTAAATAAACTAGCTCTCCAAAGTGATTGGTTGATAGAAGACCGTACTGAATTCAAACTAACACAATTAGCAAAGTCCCAGTCGATTGTGTGGTTTGTTTGCTGAACACCATTTACATTTTAAACTCCTTGACTTCATGTTAACCGGTTTCGTATACGATCTTTCAGCGTTTGCGCACTCACGGATGTCATGATGGCAGACGAAGAAGACAAATTGAAAGACAAGACAAGTGATTTCAGGCAGAAGGTCAAAACAAGAACAATGCTAGCTTTTGGTGTAGTTGGCTTCCTAGTAGATTTCGTCTTCACCATTAACATAAGTGCCAGACAGGACATCTTTAAGAAGCTACCAAGTTTCCAACATCTCTGGTTTTACTAGCTACGTCTGGCCCGGCGAGCCTGTTAAATGCTGTCTATCCGTATTTTTTTCAAAGGATTGCGGTGTCCGTGGCATCGTGTGTAATTTTTGTCTTTTCCGTTACTGGAATACTCATAACCTTACTCGCGCGAGAACCCAAGGTGAAGCTAATTGGAGTGTGTATGGTGTCAGTGGGAATCGGTGGCACCGAAACCGTGTTTATTCCTTTAGCAGGTTTCTATGGTGGAAGCACTGTTAACAGCTTTGCTCTTGGTTCAGGAATATCATTTGTTGTAAGGCATTTGTCATACATAGGTAAATAGTACATTTTTCCAGTTAACCGTTTACACCCCCGGAGGCCCAAGTTTGAGACCACACACGCACAAAATCCGAAATTCATTCTGGAAATTACTAAAAAAAAATCATCAAAACATAACTACAGAAAAGTACCCTAAAAAACTTTCACCTGGAATGTGAGACTTTACAGTTAGGCTTCACCCACAGACTGTTGATCAGTTCGGTTAAACGACCCCAAACATTAGCTGACTGCACAATGAGTTTTACCGTTCCCCAGAGTGCGAGTGTTTAAAAGCCTTAGACATCCACATCACGAAACAGTTTAATTAATTTCAGTGAGTTATTTATTTGGGATTCCTGGTTTTTCGATTTTGAATTCAAGTTCGATCGCCAAGATATCCGCCTACCCTCATCATGTGCGATATTACCTAATCCTTATTTTTACTGGTGTTTTCTACTTATTTACAGGGCTGACCATGCTAGCTTGTTTGTCGCCAGAATATTCGCTTCTCCTGGTCGCAGCGTTATGGATACTATTCCCAGTTTCCTACATTTCAATGGAGGAACGAAGCAACATAAATTATTCTAACCTACGTCACACAAAGAAGTTCCTTACAGCCCTATTGAATCTGATTCTGACGACACAACCAAATCAAAACTCTCCTGTCAGGAAATGTTATCCCTGACATGGAAAACACAAGTGCTACTTATCGCATTGTTTGTGAGCATCTTTTGCAAGTAATTACTGGTGAGTAGTGTTGTGACGACCATAGCATGTGATAGCGCCTCAATCACTCCAAGAAATCAAGTTTTGATATATATGTTAACATGCGGGGCAGGCGACCTTATTGGAAGGCCATACATTGGATTTTTGTCTTTGTTTGGTATAGAAGAAAAGTTTATAGTCAGGAAAACATGGATTCTTACTTTCGTACAAGTTTTTATTTTAATATTCATGGTGTTCTTCTCTTGGTTTCGGTTTCTTTCGCATTTTCATTCCGCCGTTGTATTAGTTATGGCAAACAGCATGTTATCAGGGATGGTTTTCGCTAACACGTTCAACAACACAGGTGAACGTCTCGGTGTGAAAGAAAGAAGATTTTGCCGTGCACTGTTGGCCAGGTCACTGTCTTCAGCAAATTTGGCTGTTGCACTGATTGGCTTGGACACCGAAGCTCGTTTGCTAGAACACTGCCTGCTCTTGTTTCCCCGGGTCTCTTGTTTTACGAGGTAACGGACTGCGCGGGCTCCATCCACATCTTGTGTGTTATAAACACATAAATAGATTGAGCATCAAGTTTACGGCAAACGCGAACGACAAAACCAGCCAGGTGATAATGATTTCCCCATCATTTTTCACGTTTGCCACTGCCGATTGCCGTTTCCACGTGAGGACGACTGTTTTCGCGTTCGTCATTAACAACAGTATTCACCTGAAGTTTTTAAATCATTTTGCGACAATTACCAACCTATGTTTAAGGCCACTGCTTTTTTATTGCATATTCGGTGTAGAATAACTGGTAAAGTTTCAGTGGATGCAAAAACAGCAGTAGTGTAAGAGGGGACGTGTTGCAGGAACTGCCCGACTCCGTTTTGATCGTTTTTATTTCGCCCACCGGTACACACAAGGGGAAAGAACAATTTGAGATGACAAGCTCCAGAGACGTGTTCCTTCAATCGACTTAATTTGAATTCTTTGGACAAGTCAGAGGATCTAGAGTTTTGTTCGTGTGACTATAAGTTTTGACGAAAATCAGTAGTGCACACCAAGGGACTTGTCCCTGGAAGTTGTCTCCTTGAGTAAGCTACCCCTTTTAGACTTATCATTGTTTAATGTTGCCGTTAAAATAAAGACTTGATTCGGTAACTGTAATCTTCCTATTCATTGTTTTTTTCTCCACACCTTTCATGTTCTCCATGGATCTTTCTAATACTTATTTGCGCTCAGACGTATGGAAGAATCGGAGAACTGATTCTTTATCAGAAGATGCCTTTGTCAGTAGCTGCAACCTTATCTCTTAGACAAATTTTGGCAACGTTTGTTCAGGGTCGGTTTCTTTGCTGACGAGAGACGATGTCATAAGTAGGATGAGTCAAGTTAAATTGAAGAAAAATGCATGTTGTGACCTTACATTCAAAAGGAAATTCTGACCTTCAGGTATGCTTCTCACTACAAGTCCATTTTTTATTTCCGTTCTAAAACATACAGACGAATGTGTTTGCATTCTACACTACTAATTTGTCAGATCTTGATTTCGTATTTCTTGATTCATTGAAGGTCACGTGTGACAACGGCGTCAAACTGCTTTTCCATTTTCCGGTCGCAACCCAGGTTCCGTGCTGCTGCGCACAAACTCCGCCGGTAGTTCAGTGGCATCCCCTTAAAGAAAAGCAAGTATGAAACATTAAAGGCTTTGAAAAATTATTTCTTTTGTCTCGTGAATCACTGTAAAATAAACGGAGGATCATCATTAAATTCATCAAAAACCCCTGTATTTTTTATATTATTTTCTCGCAAATGTTATTTTCCTTTTTTTTTTTATTGGCAGGAATTTCAGTTGAAAAGACTCTTGCGCGCTGAAACGCGAAAAATAAACATGAACAGGGCAGTTTCATGGCAGTTTCAGTGTATTAGTGGCACAGGGTTTTTAAAGAGCTGGATATCTTGTGAAATCGGTGAATATAGCTAAGTAGCTATCTAGAAGCCAATGAAAAAACCTCGTTTAAACTGACACCGGGTGATTAAATCAACTCTGAGTCACTTTATGAAAACAGTTTAATAACTGACCCATCGTTAAAAATTTGCCAATATCAGATGCCAAAACTTTAAATATGTCCTCCAAAACCGTTTCTTACGTAGACAATCTATGTTAGGGTTTAAAGTAAGATAAGGACTCGCTTATAATTTTTTAAAACTCACTGTTAAAGTTGTTTGATCATGAGTCAAATTTTATCGCAAAGAAAAAATTTTCATATTATCTTAGCTAACAGATGGCAAATTGATTTTTAAAGTTTTAAATTCAAGTATAACTACAGTTTTTGAACCATGGTTCTTTTGTGGACATTTTTTTTTTGTTCTTTCGTAAATTCATATCGGAGAGAATTCAAAGAGGTTGTCCTTTATCGGTGTCTTTTACTATGGCTTCGCCTGATCAAAATCGAAACTGACTGTGCGGCCCAGCTGAAATAAGATGTTGTATACCGATTGAGGTAAATCTTATACACGGAGAGCATTGGTAAATCCACGGAGAGTTTTAGATATAATTGTCGGTAAACCTATTCAATATGTTAACCAAAGTAAAGGTGGCCAATCCTGCGGAACTCGAAACGTGTAGCCCACCAGAAAACAACTAGATTATTGGAATAATCTATCCTTATGGAACGTTAGTCTGGGTTATGTTTCCTTAGCCCCCGTTGCATATTTATGGAACTGAGAGGTGAAAAACTGTCAAGTGTATAAACTCCTTCGCCTTAAAGACCCATTGGCACTTTCCATAATGCAACACGGTCGTAATTGAATTTCGTGGACCACGAAAATACTCAGCCATCGCGACTGTTTGAAAGATCCAAAGTAATCTGGTTCCATCGCGCAATGTTCGGCCAATTTTGCTCACCTGTGAAGTACAAAGAAATATATAACATATATTCTACGTGATATTTAGCGTTGTGATGCGATAGAAGCCATTTTTGGTCGCGATTGGAACTTTTCCTTGGAGCGATGCCTCCAAAGGCTCGAGGGTAGGCCGGCAAGAAACTACAACCTTCGGGTTTGGCTCACAAATTCGGTCTTTCGTGTAAATGAAATAAGTCTATTAGATCGCCTATAAGTGCCCCTCTATTTTACAAATTATTCTCGAATCGTTTTCTTCTCTCTTTTCAGTGTACTCGTTTACTGTGAGGTGAGTTTTTCAACATCGATACGTGACCAATCGACCAGAACAAAGTATTGTTTGCACGGCAAAATATGGATGAAGTACAAAACTTCTCGGCTTGCTGGCGGCTTTTTTTTGCTCTGCATTGAAATAAAACTTTCGGCGAAAGTTGAAGGAGGTTTTCCGCGTCTCTGGCCGTCAAAATTTTTTTCTATGTGAGTTTCGAAAGTGGCTAAAAACAGCGTCCGCCAGCGGTACTTATTTGAAATTATGCCCGATGCAAATTAGATGCAACGGACAGAAAAGAGCCGACTGGAAGTATGTGTTTTATAAAGAAAACTTGACGGCTCGCTGGAGATTTCAATTTCGTTCGCATCCATCTCACACTTTCGGTGAAAGTAGGAACAATCTTCCAGCGTCTTCGGTGTTATTATTTTTCTTTTAAATGGGATTTTTGGAGGCGAAGAAAATGTCCTCGGCGACTGCTACACGAAGGCGGGTTGAGTGGCCCAAAACAAAGTCCGCAAAAGTATTAGACGGGCTTTTGATATCTGACAAGGCTGCTTGTTGAGACTAAAAAATTACTTACGACCGACATTTCAAACTCAGTGTTCATTTCTTCCTCGAGATGAGAGGCTGTAATTTTTCCTCTCGAGAGATGGCGGCCCATCTCCGGTCGTATCAAAATAAACAATGCATAGTGCATCACGGTAAGTGCCAATAGGTCTTTAAATAAAGGCACTTCACCAAAGACGAATGCTCGAGCTATCTACCAGAAAGAGAAACAAACACTTACTACTGAACTAACTATGCTAACACCTGTGGGGATTGTTCTTTTACCTCGGCCCGTTTGTCCTTTTTTCGACAATTTCGACAACTCAAGATTACAGAATTGGCTTCTGTTACGAGCGACCCCAGTAACAAACCAAAAAAGAAGAGAGCCACCATCTTTGATTCCATTTTAACAATTTTTCGTGTCTTTTTCGCTAAGGTGCTCTGGAGGTGTTAAACACAATATGGCCTATATGACTATACTCACTTTGTTAACATGCTTTTTTTTACCTAAAGCAGTTTAATTATGTATAATTGTGCAGATGTGCATTTTAATTTCACACTCCCCATCTCTGTCGGAGAAAAAATAAATGAAGTTGTTAATTGCAAATAATTAGTGTTGCGCTAAAAAGAGAATGTGTAAACAAAGTTTAACTTTCTGAGCTGTAATTGGCTACATTGATACCACCTAATTGTTGTTTAGCTAAGGCGTCACGACAAGGAAATTATTTCATAACGTTTAAACCACGCATCATTATTTGGAAAAACGTGCATGGAAAATTTGCCATTTACCTCTTAACAACGTCGCAAGAGCTGATAAACGAAAAAAACCTTAGGAGTGACTCTGGGATTGAACAGAATAAGCACTAAAAGTTTCCCTTGTTTTTGTGTTTCTGCAATAGATATTATCTCATGGAAATAGATTTCACTAAGAATGAAATTACAATGGAGTTTGAAAATGAAATAAATAGCAACCAATGAAAAAGAAATCTTCTCTTTTCAGGGAGGAGAGGAACACTTAACAGGTATGAGACGGAGTAAACGGTCGTGAGGAAAAGCGTTTGAGTGAGAGGTTAAAGAGCGCAGAGCGCAATGAATTTGCGTATGACGCGTGCGTCCCATGGCGCTATCTCGACAACATTGAACTCCTGTTGATGTCTTCTCACTAACCTAACCATTGCACGCATCACGGGGGTATTCTCAGCCTTTGTTCCTTCATTACCAACACCTGTACGCCACTCCACTTTACTGTCTGAATTACTCATAATTGCGCACTGGCGGTTGCTAACTGGCGTCGTGGTTTTTAATCGCCGGTGATCAGAAAAAGGGGCGGTTCGCAGCTCTTTCAACGTCTTCTCTGATTTGCTGAGAAAATAATAGAACAAACAACAAAACAATGGACCCTAGCCCTGCAAACAATAGAGCTGCGTGATACCAAGGTCCAAAGAAATTAGACGTTGTTAAGAACTGCGTGGTATCTGTCAGAAAAGGGGGTGCGAACAATAAAAAAATTAGCGAAAAAAAATCCTTGCTACGATCAACGGGGTGACAAACAAAGACTTTGCACTTTTTGAATAAGATGTATACCATTTGGTTGCGTGCTTCATGTTATTGAAGCTTTATCCTCAAGTCCCAGTAATGAACAGCGTCACTGACAATTTCATTTCCGGTTCTTTAATATTTTCTGTTTTCTAATTTGTAAACGTAAACTTGAACGATTTGGATAACTGCAGATTAGTTTCAATATCACAATTTTTTGTTTATGTTTTAATTCACTGTTTTAAAAATTGCTTCCAGCTGTACAGTCACTCTGTTTTCTTCCTTTTTTGTGGTTTGATTTCTTTCATTTTTTTCTTTCTTTTCAATATATGTCCTGTGAAGAATATGCCGACGTTTTTCTTTAACTTAATAGATTTGTTTGATTTGCCTGTGCTTTACAGAGCTACCAACAGTTTAATATATCGAAAAGAACACCGGATGTTTTTGTTTCCTGATTTTTGAGTGAAGTGCTATCAAGATCCGACTTTACGGCACACAACTGACAATTTCTTTGCCGTTCTAGGTATGGTTGATTTGTTTTGTTTCATCCATGCAAAAAATGTTTATTTTAAAGAAGAAATAAGGAAATTCAGACGCTCAGTATACCTCTAATTAGAGGTCCTTTTTTATTTATTTTCGTTCTGGAACATAAAGACGAATATGTTTACATCCTACACTCTAACTTGACCTCTTAAGCTTTCTTCGCATTTCTTGATTCATTGATAGTCACTTGTGTCAAGGGCGTCAGGTTCGTCTTCCATTTTCCGGTCGCAACCTAGGTTCCTTGCAGCTGTGCACAAAGTCCGCCGGTAGTTCAGTGACATCCCCTGAAAGAAGAGGAGACATGAAGATTAAGGACTTGAAACATTCGCAGAATCATCATAAATTCACTACGAAAGCGTGTATTTTAATTATTGTTTTCTTGCAGATTCTTAATTTTTTTCATAGACGGAAATTTCGACTGAATAGATTCTTAGGCGCTGAAATGCGAAAAATAAAATGGCTACAAAAGATCAACATGACGGTGTCAGTAAATTAGCGGCATATGTTTTCAAATTAAAGACTGAGTGAACTCAGTAAATATAGTTAATATAGCTACATAATAATCTACAAGTCAATCATGTCAATCAAACAAAATTTTTAGCTGATTCACTGCCTTTATGAACAGTTAAACATCTGATCCACTGTGAAAAATTTTGCTAAAAAAGATGTCCTCGAAAACCGTTCATTGCTTGGGCGACCTGTATTGTTTTGGAAACTCCTGTTAGGGAAGGTACGTTTTTCTTGGGGGGACGGGGGGGGGGGGCTGGGGAATTTTGGTATTTTTTTCCCTAAAAAGTGTTGGCCCTCCCTTGCGTTTTAATAAGAAAACTCCTGACCTATCACCTTTAGGTGACTGACAAAAGTGCGACCCTCCCCTCACTACTACATGGTATGTTCCATGCTGTAGAAACCTCAGAACATTTCGCTTGTGAACATAAAGTGTTTGAATATGAAAATATCTCGATATTGAATGCGTGCGCGCTGAAACAAGGAAAATGCGAACCATCAGTGTGGGATGTTTACGTTTTATAGCTGAAGTTTGAATATGGAAGTATTTGAGTATTATAAAAGTTTTGAACATAAAATATCTAAGGGAAATACACGCGCTTCTTTCTCCGACCAGCCGCCATTGCTGTTGGTTATTTTCACAGAAAGGTTTATTTGTTTAGCATGCGAAATCTGCCTCTCAAAAACAAATATCTCCTACATTTCCGACAGGGTAGAGCGCATTGTTGGATCTACTAGTAACTCTTCAGAACTAAACTGAAACCAACTTTGAATTCGTAAATTCATATCGGAGAAAAAGAGATTATTATCTATCGGGCTTGACTGTCAGTAAATTTACGTGATCAAGAAGAGAATGTACAAGGGTAGCATAGTTAAGTCCACGGGGCGTCCTAGATAGAAAATTTTCACAGAGATATTTCCTCCCTTGTCGTGTCCACGGCTTGATCTAAAAGATTCAGTTGTCGGTAAACCCATTCAATATGCTATACAAGGCAAATGGGGGCAAAATCTGCTGAACTTGTAGCTCAACAGAAACCAGCCAGGATTGTGATTATTAGCCTCTTTTCTTAGCTGTCCATCGCTACCTATTGATACACCTTAGAGGAGCAAGCTGCTTTACCTTAGAATCCGACAAGTAAGCTGCGGCAAAGTTTGAGGCCATCGACCCTTTCCAGAAATTCTCTGACTAACAATTGTGATTGTTCTTTTGCCTCGCTCCTTCTGCTTGGGTTTGGTGTTTTACAACCTCTACGCCATCGGATATCAATACAGTCAGCTTCCCTTACGAGCGACACCAGCAACAAAGTGAACAAGAAGAGAGCTACCATCTTTGATTCCATTTTCACAATGTGTGTCGTCTTTGTCACTGAGGTTCTTTGGTGGTGTTAAAACCAATTTGGCCTGTGAGACTACACACAGTTGTTTGTATGTTTTTTCCCCTAAAGCAATTTAATTGTATATGATGCATAATTGTTCAGATATGCGTTTTAATTTCACACCGTCCAACCCTATCTGTGTCAGCGAATTTGAATCAAATGATTAATTAATGTTGTGTAAAGAAGACAATATCCAGACAACTTTTAATTCCCTGAGCTTCAATTAGAAACAATGATGCATCTAAATTCCTGTTTGTCCAACGCAACGACAGGTTGCTGATGAATGGCGATAAATGTGGGTATATCGCGTAAGTGCCGCGCTTTCTGAAAAATTAATTGAATGAGTTCGTCTACTGTTGCTGTCATCTCACCGGCGTGTTCACAGCTCACACCACCACTTGACTATCTGAGTTACCTACAATTGCGCACGGGCAGTGGCTAACAGGCGACCATCGTTTTATTCGCCCGCCATCAAAACAAGGCTGCAGATAACGAAAAAAAGTACTGTAGCAGGAAAATCGATAGCAAAAGAACGAAAAACGAAAATAAGCATTTTATTAAGATCTAAAATGCATAAATATTACCCCTAACGCAATCAACAAAGTATGAGACTAAGGCGTTGCTGTTTTCACGCGTTGTACTTATTTTCGTGCAAGATGCATACCACCTTGCTACGCAACTTCGCACGTGTCTAACTTGTTTCTGAAAATTGCTTCCAGCAGTACAAGTCAATTTGTGCAACGTCCCGCGCAGAATATGTCGACATTTTTCTTCATTTCTATAGCTTTCTTTGTTTCGTTTGTGCCTCACAGTGCTGCAAAAGTTATATCGATAAAACCTTTGAATGTTTTTGCTTCCGTGAGTCCCGAGTGCTATCGTACATTTCACTAATGTCGAGTTTTGAAGTACCTGTCGTATACTGTAGTAATGTGCTGTCCCATATTTACAGCAGTATTTCAGTATTTTTCAGTTTACCCTTGTTACGTGACTTATTGCGTTACTCTTTGTGCCTTGTTTACGCACGTGACTTTTCCTCGCTTTTCTATTGGACAGCGCTCTTAGCTTATATTATGGTCTGTACTAGCGGCACGAGGTAGTCGGAATTTTCACTCGCTAGTGTTGTAAAAGCTTTCTTTTTCACCAAATAATAAGTCTGAATTTATCGGTTACACTGCTGGTGAATCGCTTCGGACCTTCTCCAAAGCTCGGGACGCTTTCAGGGTCACCTCAAGCGAGATGGATCAGAACAGTGAAAAAGATAATTACGCATTGGCTCCCGTGGAAGACGAGGAATTTCTCCTTACGGACCCAGAGAATCCCTCGACTAGCCCGCCTCATGAAGAAACTACGGATGGTGATGCTCGACCAAAACGTACTATTAAGCCTACTCTGAAGCTGTTAGAAAACAGATTTAACTCCGATAAAGAAAAGCTGGAGAAAATGTGGGTTGATACGGCTGCAGCGATCTCTAAACTCCGGCAAACACCGGATTCGTTGGACAAGATTCGCTCAGCAATAAGCGAGTTGCGTTCCATTTTCGGCGAATATCAACTTGTGTGGGTATCTCTAATGGATTTTACGAGTCGCTCTAATGCTCTCGAATGTCAAAGGGAACGTAAAACCGTCGAAGAGATGATGAAAACTCGCCGCGAACTCGTTCAAGGTGCGATCAACGAGGGAATAGATCGAAAGAATGATATATCACAAGAAGTACAATCGGCTCGCTCTGGGTCATCAGGTGTCAGTCGCGTCTCCACTGTGTCACCCACCGCGATACGAGCGCAAGCCAGAGCCGAAGCTGTGGCAGCCCAAAAGAAGGCAGAAATGGAAAGGAAAACGGCAGAAATCGAGGCCCAGTCGGCCCTCCTGTTAGAGCAAGAAGAGAAAAGGAAAAGAGAGGAAGAAATGGCCTTCGCTCGAAAGAAACGCGAGGAAGAGGCGCGGATCGTGTGTTTACGCCTGGAACAAGAGGCAGCCGTGGCACTGGCAAAAGCGAACGCGATGGATGAGGAACTCGCTCCCACCTTTGCCAAGGAATCCCAGAAACCAGATTGGCCACTCATGGACCCATCCCAGCGTGTGCGGGATTTCATCAAGGCACACATGGATGAAGAAAGCACTCGAGGGACTCGTCCCGACGCAAATCTCGTGGAGGAACAAACCACTGATGAGAAGCTAAATCCTGAAGCAACACAGCATGTTAAGCCAACTTTCAAAGAGGAACTCACCACCCTTAAGAAGTCAAATCCTAAAGTTACGGAGTTCATTCCAATTCAAACTGAAAGCACAGTTTCACCTACATGTAAGCCTCTTAACCACGTGGAATCTTATATTCAGTTCATGGCTAGACAAGAACTCGTAGCTAACAAGATTGAAAAGTTTGGCAATCGACCAGAGAACTACCGCACCTGGAAAGCGTCGTTTGAAAACATGGTAAGAGATGTGAACATCACTGCAAGTGAAACATTAACCCTGTTAATCGAGTATACCACCAGTCAGTCAAAGAGACTTGTTCAACGCCTGCGCAATGCCTACGTAGAGAATCCTGAAGAGGGCTTAAAGAAAGCTTGGAAGAAATTAAGCGAGCGATTCGGTTCAAATACGGTCGTAACTCAAATGCACCTTAACAAACTGACAATGTTCCCCAAGATCGAACCCAAGGATAATAAAGGACTACAGGAACTTGGAGATTTTCTCCTTGAACTGGAATGTGCAAAGAATGATGGAGGACTTAGTGGTCTGAAAGTCCTTGATGAACCAGCATTCCTAAAACCTTTACTTGTTAAACTTCCAGATGACCTCCAAGGAAGATGGCAACGTCACGCTTATCGATACAAAGTTCAGAAAGTTGCAGACTATCCTCCATTTAGTGAATTCGCTAAGTTCATCAAAGAGATATCGCAGGCAAGAAACGACCCTTACTTGGCAATAGAGAACCTGGATAAGAGAAATCTTCGCTCCCCAAAAATTCCCTTCAAGCCACCTAAACCTCCAAACTCAGGTGAAGGCTTCACAGTGCGAAAGACTGAACTTTCTGAAAATGCTCTCAACTCAAGTGTTCAACCTCCCTCTGCTCCCGATAGTAGGAAATGGTGCTTCATTCATCGGTCACATCACGCCCTTAGCAAGTGTCGAGTCGTCAGATCAAAAACCTTGGATGAGAGGAAAAACCTGTTAAGTCAACATGCTGTCTGTTTCCGCTGTGTAGCTTCTTCTAACCATCATGCCAAAGACTGTACAGCTGTTATAAAGTGCAGCGAATGCCAGAGTGACAAACACACATCAGCACTTCATCCAGCCTCTCCAAACAACCCAGTAACTCGGAGAAAAGAGCAAGGAGACACCCAGCTTCATGGCGAGGAGGCCAGCAACTTCAGGACCACATGTACCGAGGTGTGTGGCAGCACAAGCGGAAGCAAATCCTGCTCTAAGATATGCCTCGCAAACGTTTACTCAAGAGATCACCCTGGCAACAAAATCAAGGCATATGCGATCATCGACGACCAAAGTAACTGCCTTCTTGGCACATCAAGACTCTTTGAACTGCTCAACTTGGGCGGTGATTCTACTCAGTACACACTTAGAACGCCCTTAGCAAGTGTCGAGTCGTCAGATCAAAAACCTTGGATGAGAGGAAAAACCTGTTAAGTCAACATGCTGTCTGTTTCCGCTGTGTAGCTTCTTCTAACCATCATGCCAAAGACTGTACAGCTGTTATAAAGTGCAGCGAATGCCAGAGTGACAAACACACATCAGCACTTCATCCAGACTCTCCAAACAACCCAGTAACTCGGAGAAAAGAGCAAGGAGACACCCAGCTTCATGGCGAGGAGGTCAGCAACTTCAGGACCACATGTACCGAGGTGTGTGGCAGCACAAGCGGAAGCAAATCCTGCTCTAAGATATGCCTCGCAAACGTTTACTCAAGAGATCACCCTGGCAACAAAATCAAGGCATATGCGATCATCGATGACCAAAGAAACTGCTCTCTCGGCACATCAAGACTCTTTGAACTGCTCAACTTGGGCGGTGATTCTACTCAGTACACACTTAGAACTTGCTCAGGGACGACACAAGCCAAGGGCAGAGGAGCCATGGACCTTGTCATAGAATCTGTGGATGGTAGCAAACACCATAATCTACCACCTATCATTGAGTGCGATGCCATTCCAAACAACAGGGATGAAATCCCTACCCCCGAATCTGCAGGATATCATCCCCATCTCAGGGGGATTGCCCACAAGATTCCCAACATAGATATGGAAGCTGACATCCTGCTCCTCATCGGAAGGGATGCACCCCCTCTGCACAAGGTCCACGAATCCTGCAATGGACCAAGGGATGCTCCATGGGCACAGCAGCTGGACTTGGGTTGGGTTGTGATCGGGAATGCATGTTTGAATGGCGCACACAGACCGAGCGAGATTACCACTTTCAAGACCCATTTTCTTGATAATGGCCGGCCCTCATTTATGGAACCCTGCCCCAGCCTTTTGTATGTCAAATGTGAAACAACCCTGGATGGCACACCTTCAGCCACCAATCGGAAAAAGGGACAATTTATTAACGAACGGTTCGAGGACAGTTTAGGAACCAATGTGTTTGTGCGCACAAGAGATGACAACAAGCCAGGCACCTCTATAGAGGATCGCAAATTCTTGAAGATTATGGATGAAGGCATGGTCAAGGACCAAGAATCAGGCAGCTGGGCAGCGCCCCTCCCACTCCGTGAGGAAACACAGCACCTGCCAGACAACAGAGAGAACGCTTTAAAACGAATGAAGTCAACACGTCGCCTCTTGGATTAGAAACCAACCATGAAGGAACACTACTTCACATTCATGCAAAAACTTCTCGACAGCAGCCATGCCGAGATTGCACCAGTAACTGGACCAAATCAGCCTACTACGTGGTGGTATCCCCCGCATTTCGGCGTGTACCACCCGCAGAAGCCAGGGAAGATCAAGGTGGTCTTCGATTCCGCAGCCGAGACAGAAAAAGTGTCCCTAAACAAGCTGCTGCTTTCGGGACCTGATCTTAACAATGGTTTATTAGGTGTCCTTATACGTTTTCGCCAGGACCCAGTCGCCTTCATGGCGGACATAGAACAGATGTTCCACTCATTTCTCGTCGACGAGAGACACAGATATCTTCTCCGGTTCGTCTGGTATCAAGACAATGACCCAGCCAAGTCCCTGACGGAATACAGAATGAGGGTGCACGTTTTTGGAAACACATCATCCCCTGCGGTCGCCACTTATGGTCTTCGAAAAACGGCTGAAGTAGGAGAGTCCGAGTTTGGATCAAATGCCAAGGAACTTGTAGACAAGAACTTCTACGTGGACGATGCCCTAAAATCTGTCGCCACTCCAGCCAAAGCCATAGACCTGCTAAAGCGAACACGAGCCATGCTATCTACAGCCAACTTGCGCTTGCACAAGATCGCTTCAAGTCACCCAGAGGTTACACAGGCCTTTCCAGACGAAGATCAGGCCACAGACATCCGCAATTTGGATTTCTCCAAGGACAGCATCCCTGTCCAGCGCTCTCTCGGCGTGTTCTGGGACTTAAAGTCAGATGCTTTCACGCTGAAAGTCTCTTCAGAGAATAAGAATAATTTTCAAGACGCGGCGTCTTGTCGACTATTAACAGCCTGTATGATCCTCTGGGTTTAGCAGCGCCGGTGACCATCAGGGGAAAATTTCTTCTTCGGTCCATGTCAGCTGACCTCTGTAATGCACAGCCGGGAGATTGGGATGCACCTCTTCCTGAAGAACGGAGGCCAGCCTGGAAACTTTGGCGCCAAAGTCTCCTTGCCCTAGATCAGATCAGAGTTCCTCGTGCTTACTCGTCAAAGCCACTTAGTGCAGCTAACCGTGTGGAGCTCCACACCTTCTGTGATGCTTCAAACGAAGCCATTGGAGCAGTTTCTTACCTGAAATCTGTTCAGGATGACGGACACCTCCAGGTCTCATTCGTCCTGGGGAAAGCGAAGTTAGCTCCAACTCATGCCACAACTACGCCTCGCCTGGAGCTGTGTGCTGCAGTATTGGGAGTTGAGGTCGCGGAGCTGGTTATCGAAGAGCTCGACTTGGAACCACAGGCCATTGTCTACTATTCAGATAGCCGGGTTGTTCTTGGGTATATCAGCAATGAAACCAGACGATTCTACGTTTACGTCAGTAATCGGGTACAGAGAATTAGAAGATCCACCTTACCAAAAGTTGAAAATTTACGAAACATGTAATTTTCATGTAAATCTGGATTTACAGGATTTGTAAATTGCAATTTACATTTTAAGGTTTTGTAAAACAAAATTTACATGAAATTTACACGTTTCAATAGATTATGTAAACGTGGTGTAAATGAAAATTTACAGGGTCACTTTCTGGTCTTATAATTCGAAAAACATGCAAAAAACGTGTAAATTCCTTTTGGCAAATTTACAGTATCTGTAGTGTAAAAAAGTATGTAAATTGTTTGAACACATCATGTAAATAACATGTAAATGGTCTTAACAGAAAACTGCAGTGTTAGAACTCTGTAAATTGAATTTACGAGGAACTGATATCTTTCCATGGACAATGTAAATGTCCTGTAAATGGTACTTTACATGGTCATGTTCTAATGCAGATTTGAGGATAATGTAAATAACACGTAAATTTATGGTTACTAGAAAATGGGGCGATTGAACCGCATATCGTTTCCATGTGTCATGTAAATGAGCGGTAAATAGTGATTTTCAACATGTAAATGGTTTTACCAGATACAGTAAGGTTGCTGTTGATGCTTGAACAGACAGAGTGACAGAGTAATGGGCTCCTGTACCTGATAAGAAATTAAGGTGATTTCTTTGTGAAAACAAAATGGCATATACGGGGCTTTGACGTAAAATGGCATATACTGGGCCAAGTAAAATGTCTGTAAAATGGCATGTACAAGGCTCTGTTAAATGTCTGTGGCCTTCCATAGCTCAAAAGGAGGTCGTTCCCAGGATACGTGAGGTATATTTAATCTAGTAAATCAGTTATCGTTCGAGTACTGACGTAGGCAAGGATCGAGCTTCGGTTGAACAGAGAGAATAGAGTTCCGGTTTATCAAAGAAGAGTGTGCTGGAGCCTTAGGGTGGCCGTGACGTTTCATTTATTGTTATGGTAACACTGTATTTATATTCTTAAAATTTTATTCCTGGCAATTAACGGTCGTTGGTGTGCCATTCTGTTCCGGTTTTTTCCTTCTTCTTTTCTTTCTTTCTTCCTTCTTGAATTTTTCTCAATGTAAGTTAAGTCAAGAAAATGACCTCCTTTGGACCTATGGAATCTAGACTCTACCAGTGTCTCTAAAACGGCATATACCGGGCTCTTTAAAATGTCTGTAATAGGGCATAAACGGGGCTCTGTAAAATGAAGGAAATGGGGCATCATAAAATCTCTGTAAATTGACGTAAACGAGGCACCACAAAAACTCTGTAAATTGACGCAAACGGGGCATCATAAAATCTCAGGCTCCTGCTGTAGACCATGACGTCGCAAACAGGGCATCATAATTTATAGGTGTTACAAATTTGCGTTAGTTTATCAATTTAGAAACGTTTCAAACAGAGCACTGGCGTTAATTATATTCATCTGAAAATACCCCCGTTTAATTTCATTGGCGAACGATGCATATTTGATGTACCAACCGGGCTCGTTGCTCCTTCGCAGCAGTATTTTCTCAACTTAACGGATAAGAAAAAAATAAAAAACGCGGTTGCAATTTGAAAAAAAAAATTGTTGTAGATTTAGAGTACTGATATTATTAGAGCTAATGAAAATGAATCGAAAAGCGGTTCGCATTTTCATTTATTTGCCGGTTCTGGCCCAATCTCGTACCAGGGTGGGTTTGGCCGAGTGACCTTGGGTACGAATTGATCATGCGCAAAGTGGTTCCCTTCCCGACGTGCTGTTCGTAGTTTTGGCGCCGATTGTTGAATTCATCGTTTGAGGTCTAAAATTTCTGTCGCTTTGGAGAGATGGCTTGTGAACTATTCCTTCTCCCTGCTCCACGGTCTCTGAATAGCTGCAAACAATCTTCTTACAGCGGATTAACGATCAGTGGGAATGTTTTTCTGCCATTTAACAAGCTGGATCGAGTCAACTTTTGGCCGCCATATTTGATGGCTCATGATCATGCATGGTTCTTGCTGTAATTGCCGAGGTAAGCTAAGTTTTAGACTGTAAAACGTGAGCTAAGGCTCTTGTATGTCCAAATATTCGTGCCTTGTTTGATATTTACCACGTTTAAGCCAATTGCCCCGCACTTTAAGTGTTCTTGATGACACTTTCTTTGGGACTTCAAAAGCTCAACATCAATTGTGGCTCATTTCTGAGCTCCCACACCTTTTAAAATCAAGACTGGAATCAGCTTATATTTTCTTTGTTTTAAATTATCATGTTTAAACATTTTATTTCATAGTTTGAGATCTTTATGCTTGCCCGACGTGACCAATCGAAGCAAATTGAACATTCGATAAACCAAATTCAATCGAACCCAGTCGAACTCAATCATATGATTGGGTTCGGTAATCGAATTCAGTCGAGCTCTCACAAAAAAAATGGAGCAATCAAACGTTGATTAGGTTCGATTGTGTTCGATAAGGTTTGATTCAGTTCAACGGCAAGGCAATCACAAAACATGATCAGTGTGGGATGACATTTCATTGAAAATAGAGGTAGCAGAGCCAAATCTGGGGAGATGCAAGTTTTTCCCGGCAGCTTACAATGCCAACTCTTTCCACATCATCGGCTTGGTTCATTGAATTTTGCGTGGGTTATTGTAAAGATTACATATGCTGATAAGAAATAAATGAATCATAGATGAAAATTTAAAATAGTTGGGGTGAATTGAAATTTATATAATCTTCTGTTGTCTGATGAACTTAATTTGTAAGTTGTTCTCACATTGTGAACCATACTGTTCAAAAAACTTACATATTTTGAATGATTTTTTTTTGTTCGATTCGTTCGATTGGGTTTGAAAATCGAACACAATCAAACTTTCACACAATTTCTTTAGTTCAATTGTGTTCGATTTCCAAATCAATCAAACCTAGTCATTCGATTTAGTTTGATTGGGTTTGATTGAGTTCCATTACTGAAAAGTTTGATTGGTCACATCAGGTACTTGGTACAGTTTGCTAGTGATGGCTTTGTTGTTAGATCTTCAAGCTGCTGTACTATTTGCAAGTGACTCTGATTGAATATGGGTTTTATCATGTTTATACATTTAATTTCATAATGTGAGATCTTTATGCTTGGTACGGTTTGCTAGTGACAGTTTTTTGTCAGATTGTCAAGCTGCTGTACCATTGTGAGTGACCACATCACCTTATATTCCATCTGTTTCTGTCA
The DNA here is from genome assembly GCA_964030785.1 of Siderastrea siderea. Classification (NCBI taxonomy): domain Eukaryota; kingdom Metazoa; phylum Cnidaria; class Anthozoa; order Scleractinia; family Rhizangiidae; genus Siderastrea; species Siderastrea siderea. Next base: position 67,068,856 of record OZ034966.1, on the reverse strand, counting down.
GACAGACAGATAACATCTATAAGTGTGATCAGTGTATACCCAGGGCTGTCATTAAGGGCCGTAAACCCTAACACCTGTTACGGCTGAGTATTCATGATGGGACCTCAATGTTATGGATGAACTCGGTTTCTTGTCCTTACAATTTACTTACAAGTTTGTTATGGGTGTGAAGTTCAAGGTAACAGGTGACTCAAAGCTTAATGACAGCACTGTATACCGAATCATTGGTTACTCAAACCTGGTCATGCATTCCTGTCAATAACAAACTAATGAATGGCTTCTGGCACCCAGCTGGAGTAGGAATTTGACAGGTTTACAATTTGCATAATCTGGCTGTAACAGTCAGTTACATTTCGTTATTTTTACATCTCTTTATTTTTATTCTCTTTTCTCTTCGCTGCCCATTTTTTTTCAATGCATAAATGTTGAGAGAACTCAAACACCAGGCCTGGTATTTACGTATTCTTAAGGACGGTGCCTCCTTTTGTTACTGCCCATACGTTCTGCGCATCTTGGTACATGTACAGTGTGTATATTCAGATTTCTTAAGGAAATTGCCCACTAATACAACAATATTTTTGCACGGTTTATGACTATGTGGAAAAAGCAGATCTTAGCAAGGGCTATCAGAATCCAAAAAGAAAATTGGGGTAACCATTCATTTTTCAGCGATAATAGAGCTTAAGTTTGGAAAGAAATTGCCATACATTCTTTGTATTTTAATGCTTTTTTAGAATTATGGTTGCTTAGTTATCTCTGAAAAATGCACAGTTACCCACATTTTTCTGTCTGGATTCCAATAGCCCTTGCTAATATCTACTTTTTCCCCATAGTCATAACCTTTGCAAAAGTACATCTGTATTGGGAGGCACCGTCCTTAAAAGGTTGTGCAATTATGCAAATTGAAGTCAGTCAAACTCTCACCCTGACCTGAGGCTGGAAGTCATGCATTAACTATTATGGAATATCAGATCAAGTTTCACTTTGAATTGTTTATTTCAAGAGCCACTTATTGCAACAAAAAATAGCCATTAATGAATTCATTTGTTTGTAACTGACAGGAACACTGGGTTAGTTTGAGAACAAAATAAGGCCTTTGTGCAAGATAAATTTATGCCTTAGCAGTGACTAACCTTCAAATCACTGTTTTTATTGCACAATGAAATCAAGGCAAATAGTGTACACCAGGCTTTTATTGATGGCTTAAAATTTGGTTGCTGACATATAATATGAACATGAATATATGAAATTCATATATTTGAACTGCAGATAAAGATAGAATTATATGTAGGTCATCGCAGTGAAGGTGTTCCAACCTAAGCGGTTGAAAAGAAGAAACCTGAAAAAATTCAGGCTTGAATGGGAATTGAACCCATGACCTCTGCAATACCGGTGTAGCGCCCTAACCAACTGAGCTATCAAGCCAACTGGGAGCCGGTCAATTGAGAGTTTGTATTATCCCGTAGATGGAGAATAAATGAACATGAATATATGAAATTCATATATTTGAACTGCGGATAAAGATAGAATTATATGTAGATCATTGCAGTGAAGGTGTTCCAACCTAACCGGTTGAAAAGAAGAAACCTGAAAAAAATTCAGGCTTGAACGGGAATCGAACCCATGACCTCTGCGATACCGGTGCAGCGCCCTAACTAACTGAGCTATCAAGCCAACTGGGAGCTGGTCAATTGAGAGTTAGTATTATGCCGTAGATGGAGAATAAAATAATGAACATGAATATATGACATTTATATATTTGAACTGCGGATAAAGATAGAATTATATATAGATCATTGCAGTGAAGGTGTTTCAACCTAAGCGGTTGAAAAAAAAAACCTGAAAAAATTCAGGCTTGAACGGGAATCGAACCCATGACCTCTGCGATACCGGTGCAGCGCCGTAACTAACTGAGCTATCAAGCCAACTGGGAGCTGGTTAATTGAGAGTTCGTATTATCCCATAGATGGAGAATAAATGAACATGAATATATGAAATTCATATATTTGAACTGCGGATAAAGATAGAATTATATGTAGATCATCGCAGTGAAGGTGTTCCAACCTAACCGGTTGAAAAGAAGAAACCTGAAAAAATTCAGGCTTGAACGGGAATCGAACCCATGAACCCATGAATATATGAATTTCATATATTCATGTTCATTTATTCTCCATCTATGGGATAATATGAACTCTCAATTGACCAGCTCCCAGTTGGCTTGATAGCTCAGTTGGTTAGGGCCCTGCACCGGTATCGCAGAGGTCATGGGTTCGATTCCCGTTCAAGCCTGAATTTTTTCAGGTTTCTTCTTTTCAATCGCTTAGGGTGGAACACCTTCACTGCGATGATCTACATCTAATTCTATCTTTATCCGCAGTTCAAATATATGAATTTCATATATTCATGTTCATTTATTCTCCATCTACGGGATAATACGAACTCTCAATTGACCAGCTCCCAGTTGGCTTGATAACTCAGTTGGTTAGGGCGCTGCACCGGTATCGCAGAGGTCATGGGTTCAATTCCCGTTCAAGCCTGAATTTTTTTTCAGGTTTCTTCTTTTCAACCGCTAAGGTTGGAACACCTTCACTGTGATGATCTACATATAATTCTGACATATAATATGTTAGCCGCATCTCTGTGACATGAATGCTGTGTTTGAAAAATGATCAATATAAGGCCGAATTGCTTAAAAATGCACAGAGGACCCTTATTCCACAAAAAATATCAACTTAAGCAGCTGATAACAAAACAACCTGAAGAAAATTTCTCGCCTGAAGTTTTTTTCAGGTTGTTGTTTTATCAGCTGCATAAGTTGATATCATTAACTGTGACGGTCATTATCATTTCATAGTTTAGTACCACTTGCCTTTTTGACAAGTTTTAGTGAAGATACTTTCTTATCATTGCTTTGGCTCAAAGAGTAAAATAGTCTATCAGCTCTTTTCATGTACATGCATGTAAACATTTCATTCAAGGGGAATCCTTCAATTTACCTTTTAGGTGATTTCTGATTATAAAAAGGAAAGGCTGGATGCCATAAAAGCTGATTCCCTGAAGTTGTTGCAAACAGGGCTTGTAAGTATTCATGTATTAATTTATTACTCGTTAATATATGTAACAGTAAGTTTTCTGAAAATTAGTTTTAGGATTACATGAAAAAAAGTTTTAACCATTGCCTTAAAAGCTCAATGCCAGCCTTTTAGTGTGTTGGATGTATGTCACAACACCATTTCTCTGCAGACAATTCATCACAGTCAAAATACTCAGCAGGTGACCATTTGCCTGACACTAGTAATAAACCAATCAACAGTTATTTGAAATTATGGTACTGGATTCAGGATATCATTGGAATATTACAATAGGCTAAGCAAAATTGAAATTTTGATCCCATTAATAAAATCTATCTATTATTAGTGAAAGTCATTCCTAAATAAATATGCGAATGTGCTGAATATCTTGAATGTAATTCAGTTTGGTGTGTACTAATTAATAACCATGTAGTGAATTCAGTGTACAAGAAAATGCAGGTTTTGACAGGGTGTCTGTATTAAGCGGGTACTATATTTATTAATTAGTCTAGTGTCTGTGCTTATGGTTACTGTTGATCACATTTCTCTTCCAGGTTCAAAGAGACCAAGAAATTATGATTGCCCTCCACTTTTCAAAAGAGAGACAGGTTTCCTCTGTCACATTAAAAAGACTGAAACCATTGTGTAAGGATCACTGCATTCCTTGCATGCCAGGGACACCTAAACAAGACCTACTGAGTTCCCTAGGACAGGTTCTGTTTGAGAAATGTAGTAAAATGTAAAAACAATGAAGAACGTATCACCTATGATAACCTCGTAACTATTGATTTACCTACCGGTACTAATTTGTCATGTGCAATTGAACTTTGCTTACACGTAACATATTTTCTTGGTTATAAAAACCAGGGTTCAAATAAGATACAATTTAACAGCATTCATAAGTCGACCTCACACAATGAACACATACATTTTCTGTTGATGAGACTGATTCTTCTCCGATGGGTGTACTACTTTGGGTGCATAAACCATCACCGAATACCACTCCACAATGTACTGAGTACCAAATTCTAAAGTTGCAAATACTAAAACGAATGCTGTGTCTGTGAGCCCAAAGTTGTAAGCACTGGTCCACTTAACCAGGAAAATATGGTACAAGACAACAACTCGATCAAATCTAGTTCAATGAATTTTTCCTTTGTTTTGTGAAAGTTGATGCTGTAGAATATGATGTCGGCATCTACATAACAAATCTTAGAAATATACCAGAGTCAAATACATGTATCTTGACACCTTAAGACGGATTCAGCTCAGCATTGGAGCAATGAGTGCAATAATTAATTACTAATACTCATAGCAAGGTACCATTTTGAAGTAATATATCAAACACGAGAAAGAGTGTTTCATCAGGATATCCAAACCCCGAGAAGTGGGTTGAAGAAACGAGGCGCAGCCGAGTTTTTTTGACCGACTTCGAGGTGTTTGGATACCTGATGAAACACTCTTTCGAGTTTTTGATATGGCTTCTCAAACCAGTCATAATTCTTGGAGGACCATTGGGTTGCATCATCACTGATTTATGCTTTTCAACTGACAACGTTTTTTCAATTGGGTGTATATAACAAATTGTAAGAATGATTAATACAAATGTGTAGTATCTTTTAAAATAACTTAATTGGTCAAAAACAACAATTATTACCATTTGAATCGAAACAAAAGGATATTTATACATTTAACAAACCTATTATATTGATGTGAAAATATGTTGAAAGCACGTAGGTCAAATTATAATTTTTATTGAATTGGGCAGAATGAAACAATAAAGTTTTTATGTATTTTTATTACACATTTTTATTTACTGAGGACTGTATAAGTTATTTACAGGATCTTGACAGCCCTCCCTTTTAATTTCAATTTACGTGGTATTTGCAGGATCTTGACAGCCCCCTTTTTTAATTTACGTGGTATTTACAGGATCTCGACAGCCCCTCTTTTTCAATTTTCATGATAATTACAGGGTCTTGACAGCCCCCCTTTTTCGATTTACATGACATTTACAGGATCTCGAGAGCCCCTCTTTTTCAATTTACATGTGTTTACAGGATATCGACAGCCCCCCTTTTTCGATTTACATGATATTTACAGGATATTGACAGCCCCCCTTTTTCAATTTACGTGGTATTTACAGGATCTGGGCAGCCTCCCTTTATTAGTTTACGCGGTATTTACAGGATCTCGACAGCCCCCTTTTTCGATTTACATGATATTTACAGGATCTCGAGAGCCCCTCTTTTTTAATTTACATGATATTTACAGGATATCGACAGCCCCCCTTTTTCGATTTACATGATATTTACAGGATATCAATAGCCCCCCTTTTTCAATTTACATGATATTTACAGGGTCTTGACAGCCCCCTTTTTCGATTTACATGACATTTACAGGATCTCGAGAGCCCCCCTTTTTCAATTTACATGATATTTACAGGATATCGAAAGCCCCCCTTTTTCGATTTACATGATATTTACAGGATATCGACAGCCCCCCTTTTTCGATTTACATGATATTTCAGGATATCGACAGCCCCCCTTTTTCGATTTACATGATATTTACAGGATATCGACAGCCCCCCTTTTTCAATTTACGTGGTATTTACAGGATCTGGGCAGCCTCCCTTTATTAGTTTACGCGGTATTTACAGGATCTCGACAGCCCCCCTTTTTCGATTTACATGATATTTACAGGATCTCGAGAGCCCCTCTTTTTTAATTTACATGATATTTACAGGATATCGACAGCCCCCCTTTTTCGATTTACATGATATTTACAGGATATCAACAGCCCCCCTTTTTCAATTTACATGATATTTACAGGGTCTTGACAGCCCCCTTTTTCGATTTACGTGACATTTACAGGATCTCGAGAGCCCCTCTTTTTCAATTTACATGATATTTACAGGATATCGACAGCCCCCCTTTTCCAATTTACGTGGTATTTACAGGATCTGGGCAGCCTCCCTTTATTAGTTTACACGGTATTTACAGGATCTCGACAGCCCCCCTTTTTCGATTTACATGATATTTACAGGATCTCGACAGCCCCCCTTTTTCGATTTACATGATATTTACAGGATATCAACAGCCCCCTTTTTCAATTTACATGGTATTTACATGGTCTCGACAGCCCCCCTTTTTCAATTTACGTGGTATTTACAGGATCTCGACAGCCCCCTTTTTCAATTTACGTGGTATTTACAATGTTATTTACAGGATCTCCACAGCCCCCCTTTTTTAATTTACGTGGTATTTACAGGGTCTCGACAGGCCCCTTTTTTCAATTTACATGGTATTTACAATGTCATTTACAGGTTCTTGGCAGCCACCCTTTTTCAATTTACATGGTCTTTACAGGATCTCGGCAGGCTCCCTCTTATAAATTTACATGTTATTTACATGATCTGTGTTCTTTTGCCTTACAATATTTACAGTATCTTTCTTTATATTTACATGTTTCAATGCCGAAATTTACATGATATTTACAGTATCTTTTGAGAACATGTAAAAGTCCAAAAATCATGTAAATTTACTTTTTACAGTATCTTTTTACCCTTTTACATGTTATTTACATGTTATTTATATAGTATGTAAATTTTCAACTTTTCCAGTACCGTCGCATCTGAACCCTGCCGATCTCGCCACCCGATCTGTGGACGCGCAAAGCCTCTCTGAAAGCATCTGGCATACTGGTCCCGCGTTCCTCCACAACAAGCACGAGGCAGCCGACATGCCAGTAAGCACCTCAGCCTCAGAAACTAAACTGGACGACCCCGAGGTTCGCCCCGAAGTAAAGGTGTTGACTAATCGACTGGAGCCAAACAAATGTCTTGGATCAGCAAGATTCTCCAGGTTGTCACAGTGGTTCACACTCTTGAAAGCAATCGCAAGGCTCATTATACTTGCCCGTTCACGGAAAAAGCAGGCACCCGTAGAGGAAGGTGACCATGCGGCACCGAGAACAGTGCTTACAGTGCAGACCTTCAAACAAGCCCAATCAATCATCATCAAGAACATGCAATTGGAGACTTATGGAGAAGACTTAAAGCTCCTTCAGAATTCTGAAAGGTTACCAGCCACTAGTCCGCTCAAGAAACTCAGCCCAATCATTGATGCAGAGGGGCTCTTAAGAGTCGGCGGCCGCCTTGAACACGCAGACCTGAAGTTTGAAGAACGTCACCCTTTAATCCTGCCGAGCTCGTATCATGCAGCAACTCTCATAGTCCGCTACTATCATGCTAGAGTCCAGCATCAAGGTCGTCACTTCACCCTTGGCGCTATTAGGAGCCATGGCCTATGGATCCTCGGAGGAAAACGCCTCATCAACAGCGTCATCAACAATTGCATTAAATGCAAGAAACTGCGGGGAAGACAGCAGATCCAGAAAATGGCCAATCTACCTGTTGACCGACTAACTCCTGCTCCTCCATTCAGCTTTGTCAGCCTTGACGTCTTCGGTCCTTGGCTAGTGAGTGCCAGACGCACAAGAGGTGGAGTCGCTAACAGCAAACGTTGGGCCGTGCTCTTCACCTGCCTGACGACAAGAGCCATCCACATTGAGCTTATAGAGTCCATGGACTCTTCAAGCTTTATCAACGCACTACGACGATTCTTAGCCTTGCGAGGACCAGTGGTACAACTCCGTTCTGACTGCGGTACCAACTTCGTTGGAGCACACAACGAACTCCAAGCTTCACTCAATGAGATGGATGACGCTATTCAGTCCTACTTAGCTTCGGAGGGTTGTGATTGGATCTTCAATGCTCCCCATTCATCTCATGTTGGTGGAGTCTGGGAACGGATGATAGGAGTTACTCGTCGAATCCTGGACGCAATGTTAGCTGAAATTGAACCCAAGCGTCTCTCTCACGAAGTCCTCTTAACGCTTATGGCGGAAGTTTCCGCCATTGTGAATGCAAGACCCCTTGTTCCAGTCCCAGCTGATCCTGAAGCGCCAGAGGTCCTAACGCCTGCAATCCTGCTGACACAGAAGACCCAAAGCTTGAAGGCTACTCCAGGAAACTTCAGTTGTGCAGACCTACACAGTAAGCAGTGGCGACAAGTACAGCATCTGGCCAATGTGTTCTGGCACCGATGGCGAAAAGAGTTCCTCCCTACACTCCAGCCAAGAAGGAAGTGGGGACATGACACAAAGAACCTCGAAGAGGGCGACCTGGTTCTCCTCCGCTGCAAAGACCTTCCAAGGAACAGCTGGCCACTTGCCCGGATCACCAAAACCTTCCCCAGTGCGGAAGGGAAGGTGCGAAAGATTGAATTGCTGACAGCCAAGGACGGATCAAGGAAGAGCTACACAAGACCGGTGACCGAGGCCATATTACTGAGGAGTGACGACAATCTCAAGAAGATGAGAACCACCGTTGGATGAACTTTGAACAGTGCTTCACACTTTGGATATGACATTGATCTTCAAGCAGTTGGTGCTTCACATATTGGACATGACATTGATTTCAGAACTTTGAATGATGATTCAGAACTGTCGTTACCCAGAACTCTAGTGATATTACCTTAAATAATATCAGGCGAGGAGTGTGCTGTCCCATATTTACAGCATTATTTCAGTATTTTTCAGTTTACCCTTGTTACGTCACTTATTGCGTTACTCTTTGTGCCTTGTTTACGCACGTGACTTTTCCTCGCTTTTCTATTGGACAGCGCTCTTAGCTTATATTATCGTCTGTACTAGCGGCATGAGGTAGTCGGAATTTTCACTCGCTAGTGTTGTAAAAGCTTTCTTTTTCACCAAATAATAAGTCTGGATTTATCGGTTACACTGCTGGTGAATCGCTTCGGACCTTCAAAGCTCGGGACGCTTTCGGGGTCACCTCAAGCGAGATGGATCAGAACAAGTAACATTTTTTGATGCGTATTGTAAGTTGAAATAACGCATTTCGTAATTTGTAACAACGCACCTAGTGTAACTTGTTGAAAAAGTGTCGCAGTATGTAAGGAAAAAGCTATCATAGACAGTAATAACCTAACCTGCGATCGGGCCGAATTTTAGCATCGCTCTCATATTCTCTTACGTTGGTCGCTCGCTAAAATAGGGCCTGATACAATCTCTCACAGGAAGTTGTGCCGGCGGCCAAATTTTGGCCGCGGGAGTCTCCCAATCTGATTGGCCCTTTAACAATAGAGCTGTCAACGGAAGTAAATTGTCTACGAGACTTGCTCACAATTTTGATCCGACCGCCATCGCCAAGGAACAACCAAGGAACAAGTCTGCCGAAGTAAAATGGGTTGCTCTAATAACTTCTCGTCGTTCTAGGGGAATTGTCACCATTTCTTTCCCTCCTGAGAATGCGTTCGGTTTGACGCAAGATGTCTCTCACCTGGAGCAGAGAAGTACAGCAACAGTACTGGAAAAGTTGAAAATTTCCAAAACATGTAATTTTCATGTAAATTCGGATTTACAGGATTTGTAAATTGCAATTTACATTTTAAGGTTTTGTAAAATAAAATTTACATGAAATTTACACGTTTCAATAGATTATGTAAACGTGGTGTAAATGAAAATTTACAGGGTCACTTTCTGGTTTTATAATTCGAAAAACATGTAAAAAACGTGTAAATTCCTTTTGGCAAATTTACAGTATCTGTAGTGTAAAAAAATATGTAAATTGTTTGAACACATCATGTAAATAACATGTAAATGGTCATAACAGAAAACTGTGGTGTTAGAACTCTGTAAATTGAATTTACGAGGAACTGGTTTCTTTCCATGGACAATGTAAATGTCCTGTAAATGGTAGTTTACATGGTCATGTTCTAATGCAGATTTGAGGATAATGTAAATAACATGTAAATTTATGGTTACTAGAAAAGGCGGCGATTGAACCGCATATCGTTTCCATGTGTCATGTAAATGAGCTGTAAATAGTGATTTTCAACATGTAAATGGTTTTACCAGATACAGTAAGGTTGCTGTTGATGCTTGAACATTAAATTTACATGAAACTTTTTTACAGAATTGTTATCTGACAGAGTAATGGGCTCCTGTATCTGATAAGAAATTAAGGTGATTTATTTGTGAAAACAAAATGCATGGCATATACCGGGCTTTGACGTAAAATGGCATATACGGGGCCAAGTAAAATGTCTGTAAAATGGCAAGTACGAGGCTCTGTTAAATGTCTGTGGTCTTTCATAGCTCAAAAGGATGTCGTTCCCAGGGAACGTGAGGTATATTTAATCTAGTAAATCAGTCATCGTTCGAGTACTGACGTAGGCAAGGATCGAGCTTCGGTTGAACAGAGAGAATAGAGTTCCGGTTTATCAAAGAACAGTGTTCTGGAGCCTTAGGGTGGTTAGCTTTCATTAATTGTTATGGTAACACTGTATTTATATTCTTAAAATTTTATTCCTGGCAATTAACGATCGTTGGTGTGCCATTCTGTTCCGGTTTTTTTCTTCTTCTTTTCTTTCTTTCTTCCTTCTAGAATTTTTCTCAATGTAAGTTAAGTCAAGAAAATGACCTCCTTTGGACCTATGGAATCTAGACTCTACCAGTGTCTGTAAAACGGCATATACCGGACACTTTAAAATGTCTGTAATAGGGCATAAACGGGGCTCTGTAAAATGTCTGTAAAATTAAGGAAATGGGGCATCATAAAATCTCTGTAAATTGACGTAAACGGGGCACCACAAAAACTCTGTAAATTGAGGCAAACGGGGCATCATAAAATCTCAGGCTCTTGCTGTAAATCATGACGTCGGAAACAGGGCATCATAATTTATAGGTGTTACAAATTTGCGTTAGATTACCAATTTAGAAACGTTTCAAACAGAGCACTGGCGTTAATTATATTCATCTGAAAATACCCCCGTTTAATTTTATTGGCGAACGATTCGCGCAAGGTGCCCCATATTTGATGTACCAACCGGGCTCATTGCTCCTTGTCAGTGGTATTTCCTCAACTTAACGGATAAGAAAAAAATAAAAAACGCAGTTGCAATTTGAAAGAAAATTTGTTGTAGATTTAGAGTACTGATATTATTAGAGCAAATGAAAATGAATGGAAAAGCGGTTCGCATTTTCATTTATTTGCCGGTTCTGGCCCAATCTCGTACCAGGGTGGGTTTGGCCGAATGACCTTGGGTACGAATTGATCATGCGCAAAGTGGTTCCCTTCCCGACGTGCTGTTCGTATTTTTGGCGCCGATCGTTGAATTCATCGTTTGAGGTCTAAAATTTCTTTCGCTTTGGAGAGATGGCTTGTGAACTATTCCTTCTCCTTGCTTCACGGTCTCTGAATAGCTGCAAACAATCTTCTTACAGCGGATTAACGATCAGTGGGAAAGTTTTTCTGCCATTTAACAAGCCTGGATCGAGTCAACTTTTGGCCGCCATATTTGATGGCTCATGATCATGCATGGTTCTTGTTGTAATTGCCAAGGTAAGCTAAGTTTTAGACTGTAAAACGTGAGCTAAGGCTCTTGTATATCCAAATATTCGTGCCTTGTTTGATATTTGCCACGTTTAAGCGAATTGCCCCGCACTTTAAGTGTTCTTGATGACACTTTCTTTGGGACTTCAAAAGTACATGATGTAAGCTCAACAGTAATTGTGGCTCATCGCTGAGCTCCCACACCTTTTAAAATCAAGACTGGAATAAGCTTATATTTTCTTTGTTTTAAATTATCATGTTTACATATTTTATTTCATAGTTTGAGATCTTTATGCTTGCCCGACGTGACCAATCGAACCAAATTGAACATTCGATTAATCAAACTCAATCGAACCCAGTCGAACTCAATCATATGATTGGTTTCGGTAATCGAATTCAGTCGGGCTCTCACAAAAAAATAGAGCAATCAAACATTGATTAGGTTCGATTGTGTTCGATAAGGTTTGATTCAGTTCGACGGGAAGGCAATCACAAAACTGTTAACATAGTTTGTGTGGGATGACATTCCATTGAAAATAGAGGTAGCAGAGCCAAATCTGGGGAGATGCAAGTTTTTCTTGGCAGCTTACAATGCCAACTCTTTCCACATCATCGGCTTGGTTCATTGAATTTTGCGTGGGTTATTTTAAAGATTACATATGCTGATAAGAAATAAATGAATCATATATGAAAATTTAAAATAGGTGGGGTGAATTGAAATTTATATAATCTTCTGTTGTCTGATGAACTTAATTTGTAAGTTGTTCTCACATTGTGAACCATACTGTTCAAATAACTTATATATTTTGAATGAACTTTTTTTTGTTCGATTCGTTCGATTGGGTTTGAAAATCGAACACAATCAAACTTTCACACAATTTCTTTAGTTCGATTGTGTTCGATTTCTGAACCAATCAAACCTAGTCATTCGATTTAGTTTGACTGGGTTTGATTGAGTTCCATTACTGAAAAGTTCGATTGGTCACATCGGGTACTTGGTACAGTTTGCTAGTGATCGCTTTGTTGTTAGATCTTCAAGCTGCTGTACTATTTGCAAGTGACCACATTGACTCTGATTGAATGGGTTTTATCATGTTTATACATTTAATTTCATAATGTGAGATCTTTATGCTTGGTACGGTTTGCTAGTGACAGTTTTTTGTCAGATAGTCAAGCTGCTGTACCATTGTGAGTGACCACATCACCTTATATTCCATCTGTTTCTGTCAGACAGACAGGTAACATCTATTAGTGTGATCAGTGTTTACCCAGGGCTGTCATTAAGGGCCGTAAACCGTAACACCTGTTATGGCTGAGTATTCATGACGGGACCTCAATGTTATGGGTGAACTCGGTTTCTTGTCCTTACAATTTACTTACAAGTCTGTTGTGGGTGTGACGTTCAAGGTAACAGGTGACTCAAAGCTTAATGACAGCCCTGTATACCGAATCATTGGTTACTCAAACCTGGTCATGCATTCCTGTCAATAACAAACTAATGAATGGCTTCTGTCACCCAGCCGGAGTAGGAATTTGACAGGTTTATAATATGCATAATCTGCCTGTAACAGTCAGTTACATTTCTTTATTTTTACATCTCTTTATTTTTATTCTCTTTTCACTTCGCTGCCCATTTTTTTTTCAATGCATAAATGTTGAGAGAACTCAAACACCAGGCCTGGTATTTACGTATTCTTAAGGACGGTGCCTCCTTTTGTTACTGCCCATACGTTCTGCGCATCTTGGTACATGTATATTCAGATTTCTTAAGGAAATTGCCCACTAATACAACAATATTTTTGCACGGTTTATGACTATGTGGAAAAAGCAGATCTTAGCAAGGGCTATCAGAATCCAAAAAGAAAATTGGGGGTGACCATTTATTTTTCAGAGATAATAGAGCTTAAGTTTGGAAAGAAATTGCCATACATTCTTTGTATTTTAATGCTTTTTTAGAATTATGGTTGCTTAGTTATCTCTGAAAAATGCACAGTTACCCACATTTTTCTGTCTGGATTCCAATAGCCCTTGCTAAGATCTACTTTTTCTTCATAGTCATAACCTTTGCAAAAGTACATCTGTATTAGGAGGCACCGTCCTTAAAAGGTTGTGCAACGATGCAAATCGAAGTCAGTCAAACTCTCACCCTGTCCTGAGGCTGGAAGTCACACATTAACTATTATGGAATATCAGATCAAGTTTCACTTTGAATTGTTTATTTCAAGAGCCACTTATTGCATTTGTTTGTAACTGACAGGAACACATGACTGGGTTAGTTTGAGAACAAAATAAGGCCTTTGTGCATGATAAATTTATGCCTTAGCAGTGACTAACCTTCAAATCACTGTTTTTATTGCACAATGAAATCAAGGCAAATAGTGTACACCAGGCTTTTATTGATGGCTTAAAATTTGGTTGCTGACATATAATATGAACATGAATATATGAAATTCATATATTTGAACTGCAGATAAAGACAGAATTATATGTAGATCATCGCAGTGAAGTTGTTCGAACCTAAGCGGTTGAAAAGAAGAAACCTGAAAAATTCAGGCTTTAACAGGAATCAAACCCATGACCTCTGCGATACCGGTGCAGCGCGCTAACCAACTGAGCTATCAAGCCAACTGGGAGCTGGTCAATTGAGAGTTCGTATTATCCCGTCGATGGAGAATAAATGAACATGAATATATGAAATTCATATATTTGAACTGCGGATAAAGATAGAATTATATGTAGATCATCGTAGTGAAGGTGTTCCAACCTAAGCGGTTGAAAAGAAGAAACCTGAAAAAAAATTCAGGCTTGAACGGGAATCGAACCCTAACCAACTGAGCTGCACCGGTATCGCAGAAATCATGGGTTCGATTCCCGTTCAAGCCTGAATTTTTTCAGGTTTCTTCTTTTCAACCACTTAGGTTGGAACACCTTCACTGAGATGATCTACATATAATTCTATCTTTATCCGCAGTTCAAATATATGAATTTCATATATTCATGTTCATTTATTCTCCATCTACGGGATAATACGAACTTTCAATTGACCAGCTCCCAGTTGGCTTGATAGCTCAGTTGGTTAGGGCGCTGCACCGGTATCGCAGAGGTCATGGGTTTGATTCCCGTTCAAGCTTGAATTTTTCAGGTTTCTTCTTTTCAACCGCTTAGGTTGGAACACCTTCACTGCGATGATCTACATATAATTCTACCTTTATCTGCAGTTCAAATATATGAATTTCATATATTCATGTTCATATTATATGTCAGCAACCAAATTTTAAGCCATCAATAAAAGCCTGGTGTACACTATTTGCCTTGATTTCATTGTGCAATAAAAACAGTGATTTGAAGGTTAGTCACTGCTAAGGCATAAATTTATCATGCACAAAGGCCTTATTTTGTTCTCAAACTAACCCAGTCATGTGTTCCTGTCAGTTACAAACAAATGAATTCATTAATGGATATTTTTTTGCAATAAGTGGCTCTTGAAATAAACAATTCAAAGTGAAACTTGGTCTGATATTCCATAATAGTTAATGTGTGACTTCCAGCCTCAGGACAGGGTGAGAGTTTGACTGACTTCGATTTGCATCGTTGCACAACCTTTTAAGGACGGTGCCTCCTAATACAGATGTACTTTTGCAAAGGTTATGACTATGAAGAAAAAGTAGATCTTAGCAAGGGCTATTGGAATCCAGACAAAAATGTGGGTAACTGTGCATTTTTCAGAGATAACTAAGCAACCATAATTCTAAAAAAGCATTAAAATACAAAGAATGTATGGCAATTTCTTTCCAAACTTAAGCTCTATTATCTCTGAAAAATGAATGGTTACCCCCAATTTTCTTTTTGGATTCTGATAGCCCTTGCTAAGATCTGCTTTTTCCACATAGTCATAAACCGTGCAAAAATATTGTTGTATTAGTGGGCAATTTCCTTAAGAAATCTGAATATACATGTACCAAGATGCGCAGAACGTATGGGCAGTAACAAAAGGAGGCACCGTCCTTAAGAATACGTAAATGCCAGGCCTGGTGTTTGAGTTCTCTCAACATTTATGCATTGAAAAAAAATGGGCAGCGAAGAGAAAAGAGAATAAAAATAAAGAGATGTAAAAATGAAGAAATGTAACTGACTGTTACAGCCAGATTATGCAAATTGTAAACCTGTCAAATTCCTACTCCGGCTGGGTGACAGAAGCCATTCATTAGTTTGTTATTGACAGGAATGCATGACCAGGTTTGAGCAACCAATGATTCGGTATACAGGGCTGTCATTAAGCTTTGAGTCACCTGTTACCTTGAACTTCACACCCACAACAAACTTGTAAGTAAATTGTAAGGACAAGAAACCGAGTTCACCCATAACATTGAGGTCCCATCATGAATACTCAGCCATAACAGGTGTTACGGTTTACGGCCCTTGATGACAGCCCTGGGTATACACTGATCACACTAATAGATGTTACCTGTCTGTCTGACAGAAACAGATGAGCTGCACCGGTATTGCAGAGGTCATGGGTTCGATTCCCATTCAAGCCTGAATTTTTTTCAGGTTTCTTCTTTTCAACCGCTTAGGTTGGAACACCTTCACTGCAATGATCTACATATAATTCTGACATATAATACGTTAGCCGCATCTCTGTTACATGAATGCTGTGTTTGAAAAATGAGCAATATAAGGCCGATTTGCTTAAAAATGCACAGAGGACCCTTATTCCACAAAAAATATCAACTTAAGCAGCTGATAAAACAACCTGAAGAAAATTTCTCGCCTGGAGGTTTTTCAGGTTGTTCTTTTATCAGCTGCATAAGTTGATATCGTTAACTATGATGGTCATTATCATTTCATAGTGTAGCACCACTTGCCTTTTTGACAAGTTTTAGTGAAGATACTTTCTTATCATTGCTTTGGCTCAAAGAGTAAAATAGTCTACCAGCTCTTTTCATGTACATGCATGTAAACATTTCATTCAAGGGGAATCCTTCAAATTACCTTTTAGGTGATTTCTGATTATAAAAAGGAAATGCGCGATGCCATAAAAGCTGATTCCCTGAAGTTGTTGCAAACAGGGCTTGTAAGTATTCATGTATTAATTTATTACTCGTTAATATATGTAACGGTACGTTTTCTGAAAATTAGTTTTAGGATTACTTGAAAAAAAGTTTTAACCATTGCCTTAAAAGCTCAATGCCAGCCTTTTAGTGTGTTGGATGCATGTCACAACACCATTTCTCTGTAGACAATTCAACACAGTCAAACTACTCAGCATGTGACCATTTGCCTGACACTAGTAATAAACCAATCAACAGTTATTTGAAATTATGGTACTGGATATCATTGGAATATTACAATAGGCTATGCAAAATTGAAATTTTGATCCCATTAATAAAATCTATCTGTTATTAGTGAAAGTCATTCCTAAATAAATATACGAATGTGCTGAATATCTTGAATGTAATTCAGTTTGGTGTGTACTAATTAATAACCATGTAGTGAATTCAGTGTGCAAGAAAATGCAGGTTTTGACAGGGTGTCTGTATTAAGCGGGTACTATGTTTATTAATTAGTCTAGTGTCTGTGCTTATGGTTACTGTTAATCACATTTCTCTTCCAGGTTCAAAGAGACCAAGAAATTATGATTGCCCTCCACTTTTCAAAAGAGAGACAGGTTTCCTCTGTCACATTAAAAAGACTGAAACCATTGTGCAAGGATCACTGCATTCCTTGCATGCAAGGGACACCTAAACAAGACCTACTGAGTTCCCTAGGACAGGTTCTGTTTGAGAAATGTAGTAAAATGTAAAAACAATGAAGAACTTACCACCTATGATAACCTCGTAACTATTGATTTACCTACCGGTACTAATTTGTCATGTGCAATTGAACTTTGCTCACACGTAACAAATATTATAAAAACCAGGGTTCAAATAAGATACAATTTAACAGCATTCATAAGTCGACCTTACACAATATACACATACATTTCTGTTGATGAGACTGATTCTTCTCCGATGGGTGTACTACTTTGGGTGCATAAACCATCACCGAATACCACTCCACAATGTACTGAGTACCAAATTCTAAAGTTGCAAATACTAAAACGAATGCTGTGTCTGTGAGCCCCAAGTTGTAAGCACTGGTCCACTTAACCAGGAAAATATGGTACAAGACAACAATTCGATCAAATCTAGTTCAATGAATTTTTCTTTTGTTTTGTGAAAGTTGATGCTGTAGAACATGATGTTGGCATCTACATAACAAATCTTAGAAATATGCCAGAGTCAAATACATGTATCTTGACACTTTAAGACGGATTCAGCTCAGCATTCGAGCAATAAGTGCAAGAATTATTTACTAATACTCATAGCAAGGTAACATTTTGGAGTAATATATCAAACACGAGAAAGAGTGTTTCATCAGGATATCCAAACCCCGAGAAGTGGGTTGAAAAAACGAGGCGCAGCCGAGTTTTTTTGACCGACTTCGAGGTGTTTGGATACCTGATGAAACACTCTTTCGAGTTATTGATATGGCTTCTCAAACCATTCATAATTCTTGGAGGACCATTGGGTTGCATCATCACTTATTTATGCTTTTCAACTGACAACGTTTTTTCAATTGGGTGTATATAACAAATTGTAAGAGTGATTAATACAAATGTGTAGTATCTTTTAAAATAACTTTATGGGTCAGAAACAACAATTATTACCATTTGAATCGAAACACAAGGATATTTATACATTTAACAAACCTATATTGATGTGAAAATATTTTGAAAGCACATAGTTCAAATTATAATTTTTATTGAATTGGGCAGAATGAAACAATAAAGTTTTTATGTATTTTTATTACACATTTTTATTCACTGAGGACTGTATAAGTTATTTACAGGATCTTGACAGCCCTCCCTTTTAATTTCAATTTACGTGGTATTTACAGGATCTTGACAGCCCCTCTTTTTCAATTTACATGATATTTACAGGGTATTGACAGCCCCCTTTTTCGATTTACATGACATTTACAGGATCTCGAGAGCCCCCTTTTCAATTTACATGATATTTACAGGATGTCGACAGCCCCCCTTTTTCGATTTACATGATATTTACAGGATGTCGACAGCCCCCCTTTTTCGATTTACATGATATTTACAGGATATCAACAGCCCCCCTTTTTCAATTTACATGGTATTTACAGGATCTCGACAGCCCCCTTTTTTCAATTTACGTGGTATTTACAATGTTATTTACAGGATCTCGACAGCCCCTCTTTTTTAATTTACGTGATATTTACAGGATCTCGACAGCCCCGCTTTTTCGATTTACATGATATTTACAGGATATCAACAGCCCCCCTTTTTCAATTTACATGATATTTTCAGGGTATTGACAGCCCCTCTTTTTCGATTTACATGACATTTACAGGATCTGGACAGCCCCCCTTTTTCGAGTTACATGATATTTACAGGATATCAACAGCCCCCTTTTTCAATTTACATGGTATTTACAGGGTCTCGACAGCCCCCCTTTTTCAATTTACGTGGTATTTACAGGATCTCGACAGCCCCCTTTTTTCAATTTACGTGGTATTTACAATGTTATTTACAGGATCTCGACAGCCCCTCTTTTTTAATTGACGTGATATTTACAGGATCTCGGCAACCCCTCTTTTTTAATTGACGTGATATTTACAGGATCTCGACAGCCCCCTTTTTTCAATTTACGTGGTATTTACAATGTTATTTACAGGATCTCGACAGCCCCTCTTTTTTAATTTACATGACATTTACAGGATCTCGAGAGCCCCCTTTTTCGATTTACATGATATTTACAGGATATCGACAGCCCCCTTTTTCGATTTACATGATATTTACAGGATATCAACAGCCCCCCTTTTTCAATTTACATGGTATTTACAGGGTCTCGACAGCCCCCCTTTTTCAATTTACGTGGTATTTACAGGATCTCGACAGCCCCCTTTTTTCAATTTAATTACGTGGTATTTACAATGTTATTTACAGGATCTCGACAGCCCCTCTTTTTTAATTTACGTGATATTTACAGGATCTCGACAGCCCCCCTTTTTCGATTTACATGATATTTAAAGGATCTCGAGAGCCCCTCTTTTTTAATTTACATGATATTTACAAGATATCGACAGCCCCTCTTTTTCGATTTACATGATATTTACAGGATATCAACAGCCCCCCCCCCTTTTCAATTTACATGGTATTTACAAGGTCTCGACAGCCCCCCTTTTTCAATTTACGTGGTATTTACAGGATCTCGACAGCCCCCTTTTTTCAATTTACGTGGTATTTACAATGTTTTTTACAGGATCTCGACAGGCCCCCTTTTTTAATTTACGTGGTATTTACAGGGTCTCGACAGCCCCCCTTTTTCAATTTACATGGTATTTACAATGTCATTTACAGGATCTTGGCAGCCACCCTTTTTCAATTTACATGGTCTTTACAGGATCTCGGCAGGCTCCCTCTTATAAACTTACATGTTATTTACATGATCTGTGTTCTTTTGCCTTACAACATTTACAGTATCTTTCTTTATATTTACATGTTTCAATGCCGAAATTTACATGTTATTTACAGTGTCTTTTGAGAACATGTAAAAGTCCAAAAATCATGTAAATTTACTTTTTACAGTATCTTTTTACCCTTTTACATGTTATTTACATGTTATTTACATAGTATGTAAATTTTCAACTTTTCCAGTACCGTCGCATCTGAACCCTGCCGATCTCGCCACCCGATCTGTGGACGCGCAAAGCCTCTCTGAAAGCATCTGGCATACTGGTCCCGCGTTCCTCCACAACAAGCACGTGGCAGCCGACATGCCAGTAAGCACCTCAGCCTCAGAAACTAAACTGGACGACCCCGAGGTTCGCCCCGAAGTAAAGGTGTTGACTAATCGACTGGAGCCAAACAAATGTCTTGGATCAGCAAGATTCTCCAGGTTGACACAGTGGTTCACATTCTTGAAAGCAATCGCAAGGCTCATTATACTTGCCCGTTCACGGAAAAAGCAGGCACCCGTAGAGGAAGGTGACCATGCGGCACCGAGAACAGTGCTTACAGTGCAGACCTTCAAACAAGCCCAATCAATCATCATCAAGAACATGCAATTGGAGACTTATGGAGAAGACTTAAAGCTCCTTCAGAATTCTGAAAGGTTACCAGCCACTAGTCCGCTCAAGAAACTCAGCCCAATCATTGATGCAGAGGGGCTCTTAAGAGTCGGCGGCCGCCTTGAACACGCAGACCTGAAGTTTGAAGAACGTCACCCTTTAATCCTGCCGAGCTCGTATCATGCAGCAACTCTCATAGTCCGCTACTATCATGCTAGAGTCCAGCATCAAGGTCGTCACTTCACCCTTGGCGCTATTAGGAGCCATGGCCTATGGATCCTCGGAGGAAAACGCCTCATCAACAGCGTCATCAACAATTGCATTAAATGCAAGAAACTGCGGGGAAGACAGCAGATCCAGAAAATGGCCAATCTACCTGTTGACCGACTAACTCCTGCTCCTCCATTCAGCTTTGTCAGCCTTGACGTCTTCGGTCCTTGGCTAGTGAGTGCCAGACGCACAAGAGGTGGAGTCGCTAACAGCAAACGTTGGGCCGTGCTCTTCACCTGCCTGACGACAAGAGCCATCCACATTGAGCTTATAGAGTCCATGGACTCTTCAAGCTTTATCAACGCACTACGACGATTCTTAGCCTTGCGAGGACCAGTGGTACAACTCCGTTCTGACTGCGGTACCAACTTCGTTGGAGCACACAACGAACTCCAAGCTTCACTCAATGAGATGGATGACGCTATTCAGTCCTACTTAGCTTCGAAGGGTTGTGATTGGATCTTCAATGCTCCCCATTCATCTCATGTTGGTGGAGTCTGGGAACGGATGATAGGAGTTACTCGTCGAATCCTGGACGCAATGTTAGCTGAAATTGAACCCAAGCGTCTCTCTCACGAAGTCCTCTTAACGCTTATGGCGGAAGTTTCCGCCATTGTGAATGCAAGACCCCTTGTTCCAGTCCCAGCTGATCCTGAAGCGCCAGAGGTCCTAACGCCTGCAATCCTGCTGACACAGAAGACCCAAAGCTTGAAGGCTACTCCAGGAAACTTCAGTTGTGCAGACCTACACAGTAAGCAGTGGCGACAAGTACAGCATCTGGCCAATGTGTTCTGGCACCGATGGCGAAAAGAGTTCCTCCCTACACTCCAGCCAAGAAGGAAGTGGGGACATGACACAAAGAACCTCGAAGAGGGCGACCTGGTTCTCCTCCGCTGCAAAGACCTTCCAAGCAACAGCTGGCCACTTGCCCGGATCACCAAAACCTTCCCCAGTGCGGAAGGGAAGGTGCGAAAGATTGAATTGCTGACAGCCAAGGACGGATCAAGGAAGAGCTACACAAGACCGGTGACCGAGGCCATATTACTGAGGAGTGACGACAATCTCAAGAAGATGAGAACCACCGTTGCATGAACTTTGAACAGTGTTTCACACTTTGGATATGACATTGATCTTCAAGCAGTTGGTGCTTCACATATTGGACATGACATTGATTTCAGAACTTTGAATGATGATTCAGAACTGTCGTTACCCAGAACTCTAGTGATATTACCTTAAATAATATCAGGCGAGGAGTGTGCTGTCCCATATTTACAGCATTATTTCAGTATTTTTCAGTTTACCCTTGTTACGTCACTTATTGCGTTACTCTTTGTGCCTTGTTTACGCACGTGACTTTTCCTCGCTTTTCTATTGGACAGCGCTCTTAGCTTATATTATCGTCTGTACTAGCGGCATGAGGTAGTCGGAATTTTCACTCGCTAGTGTTGTAAAAGCTCTCTTTTTCACCAAATAATAAGTCTGGATTTATCGGTTACACTGCTGGTGAATCGCTTCGGACCTTCAAAGCTCGGGACGCTTTCGGGGTCACCTCAAGCGAGATGGATCAGAACAAGTAACATTTTTTTATGCGTATTGTAAGTTGAAATAACGCATTTCGTAATTTGTAACAACGCACCTAGTGTAACTTGTTGAAAAAGTGTCGCAGTATGTAAGGAAAATAACATGTAACAGGGTAAAAAGATACTGTAAAAAGTAAATTTACATGGTTTTTGGACTTTTACATGTTCTCAAAAGACACTGTAAATAACATGTAAATTTCGGCATTGAAACAAGTAAATATAAAGAAAGATACTGTAAATGTTGTAAGGCAAAAGAACACAGATCATGTAAATAACATGTAAGTTTATAAGAGGGAGCCTGCCGAGATCCTGTAAAGACCATGTAAATTGAAAAAGGGTGGCTGCCAAGATCCTGTAAATGACATTGTAAATACCATGTAAATTGAAAAAGGGGGGCTGTCGAGACCCTGTAAATACCACGTAAATTAAAAAAGGGGGCCTGTCGAGATCCTGTAAAAAACATTGTAAATACCACGTAAATTGAAAAAAGGGGGCTGTCGAGATCCTGTAAATACCACGTAAATTGAAAAAGGGGGGCTGTCGAGACCTTGTAAATACCATGTAAATTGAAAAGGGGGGGGCTGTTGATATCCTGTAAATATCATGTAAATCGAAAAAGAGGGGCTGTCGATATCTTGTAAATATCATGTAAATTAAAAAAGAGGGGCTCTCGAGATCCTTTAAATATCATGTAAATCGAAAAAGGGGGGCTGTCGAGATCCTGTAAATATCACGTAAATTAAAAAAGAGGGGCTGTCGAGATCCTGTAAATAACGTTGTAAATACCACGTAATTAAATTGAAAAAAGGGGGCTGTCGAGATCCTGTAAATACCACGTAAATTGAAAAAGGGGGGCTGTCGAGACCCTGTAAATACCATGTAAATTGAAAAAGGGGGGCTGTTGATATCCTGTAAATATCATGTAAATCGAAAAAGGGGGCTGTCGATATCCTGTAAATATCATGTAAATCGAAAAAGGGGGCTCTCGAGATCCTGTAAATGTCATGTAAATTAAAAAAGAGGGGCTGTCGAGATCCTGTAAATAACATTGTAAATACCACGTAAATTGAAAAAAGGGGGCTGTCGAGATCCTGTAAATACCACGTAAATTGAAAAAGGGGGGCTGTCGAGACCTTGTAAATACCATGTAAATTGAAAAGGGGGGGGCTGTTGATATCCTGTAAATATCATGTAAATCGAAAAAGAGGGGCTGTCGATATCTTGTAAATATCATGTAAATTAAAAAAGAGGGGCTCTCGAGATCCTTTAAATATCATGTAAATCGAAAAAGGGGGGCTGTCGAGATCCTGTAAATATCACGTAAATTAAAAAAGAGGGGCTGTCGAGATCCTGTAAATAACATTGTAAATACCACGTAATTAAATTGAAAAAAGGGGGCTGTCGAGATCCTGTAAATACCACGTAAATTGAAAAAGGGGGGCTGTCGAGACCCTGTAAATACCATGTAAATTGAAAAAGGGGGGCTGTTGATATCCTGTAAATATCATGTAAATCGAAAAAGGGGGCTGTCGATATCCTGTAAATATCATGTAAATCGAAAAAGGGGGCTCTCGAGATCCTGTAAATGTCATGTAAATTAAAAAAGAGGGGCTGTCGAGATCCTGTAAATAACATTGTAAATACCACGTAAATTGAAAAAAGGGGGCTGTCGAGATCCTGTAAATATCACGTCAATTAAAAAAGAGGGGTTGCCGAGATCCTGTAAATATCACGTCAATTAAAAAAGAGGGGCTGTCGAGATCCTGTAAATAACATTGTAAATACCACGTAAATTGAAAAAAGGGGGCTGTCGAGATCCTGTAAATACCACGTAAATTGAAAAAGGGGGGCTGTCGAGACCCTGTAAATACCATGTAAATTGAAAAAGGGGGCTGTTGATATCCTGTAAATATCATGTAACTCGAAAAAGGGGGGCTGTCCAGATCCTGTAAATGTCATGTAAATCGAAAAAGAGGGGCTGTCAATACCCTGAAAATATCATGTAAATTGAAAAAGGGGGGCTGTTGATATCCTGTAAATATCATGTAAATCGAAAAAGCGGGGCTGTCGAGATCCTGTAAATATCACGTAAATTAAAAAAGAGGGGCTGTCGAGATCCTGTAAATAACATTGTAAATACCACGTAAATTGAAAAAAGGGGGCTGTCGAGATCCTGTAAATACCATGTAAATTGAAAAAGGGGGGCTGTTGATATCCTGTAAATATCATGTAAATCGAAAAAGGGGGGCTGTCGACATCCTGTAAATATCATGTAAATCGAAAAAGGGGGGCTGTCGACATCCTGTAAATATCATGTAAATTGAAAAGGGGGCTCTCGAGATCCTGTAAATGTCATGTAAATCGAAAAAGGGGGCTGTCAATACCCTGTAAATATCATGTAAATTGAAAAAGAGGGGCTGTCAAGATCCTGTAAATACCACGTAAATTGAAATTAAAAGGGAGGGCTGTCAAGATCCTGTAAATAACTTATACAGTCCTCAGTGAATAAAAATGTGTAATAAAAATACATAAAAACTTTATTGTTTCATTCTGCCCAATTCAATAAAAATTATAATTTGAACTATGTGCTTTCAAAATATTTTCACATCAATATAGGTTTGTTAAATGTATAAATATCCTTGTGTTTCGATTCAAATGGTAATAATTGTTGTTTCTGACCCATAAAGTTATTTTAAAAGATACTACACATTTGTATTAATCACTCTTACAATTTGTTATATACACCCAATTGAAAAAACGTTGTCAGTTGAAAAGCATAAATAAGTGATGATGCAACCCAATGGTCCTCCAAGAATTATGAATGGTTTGAGAAGCCATATCAATAACTCGAAAGAGTGTTTCATCAGGTATCCAAACACCTCGAAGTCGGTCAAAAAAACTCGGCTGCGCCTCGTTTTTTCAACCCACTTCTCGGGGTTTGGATATCCTGATGAAACACTCTTTCTCGTGTTTGATATATTACTCCAAAATGTTACCTTGCTATGAGTATTAGTAAATAATTCTTGCACTTATTGCTCGAATGCTGAGCTGAATCCGTCTTAAAGTGTCAAGATACATGTATTTGACTCTGGCATATTTCTAAGATTTGTTATGTAGATGCCAACATCATGTTCTACAGCATCAACTTTCACAAAACAAAAGAAAAATTCATTGAACTAGATTTGATCGAATTGTTGTCTTGTACCATATTTTCCTGGTTAAGTGGACCAGTGCTTACAACTTGGGGCTCACAGACACAGCATTCGTTTTAGTATTTGCAACTTTAGAATTTGGTACTCAGTACATTGTGGAGTGGTATTCGGTGATGGTTTATGCACCCAAAGTAGTACACCCATCGGAGAAGAATCAGTCTCATCAACAGAAATGTATGTGTATATTGTGTAAGGTCGACTTATGAATGCTGTTAAATTGTATCTTATTTGAACCCTGGTTTTTATAATATTTGTTACGTGTGAGCAAAGTTCAATTGCACATGACAAATTAGTACCGGTAGGTAAATCAATAGTTACGAGGTTATCATAGGTGGTAAGTTCTTCATTGTTTTTACATTTTACTACATTTCTCAAACAGAACCTGTCCTAGGGAACTCAGTAGGTCTTGTTTAGGTGTCCCTTGCATGCAAGGAATGCAGTGATCCTTGCACAATGGTTTCAGTCTTTTTAATGTGACAGAGGAAACCTGTCTCTCTTTTGAAAAGTGGAGGGCAATCATAATTTCTTGGTCTCTTTGAACCTGGAAGAGAAATGTGATTAACAGTAACCATAAGCACAGACACTAGACTAATTAATAAACATAGTACCCGCTTAATACAGACACCCTGTCAAAACCTGCATTTTCTTGCACACTGAATTCACTACATGGTTATTAATTAGTACACACCAAACTGAATTACATTCAAGATATTCAGCACATTCGTATATTTATTTAGGAATGACTTTCACTAATAACAGATAGATTTTATTAATGGGATCAAAATTTCAATTTTGCATAGCCTATTGTAATATTCCAATGATATCCAGTACCATAATTTCAAATAACTGTTGATTGGTTTATTACTCGTGTCAGGCAAATGGTCACATGCTGAGTAGTTTGACTGTGTTGAATTGTCTGCAGAGAAATGGTGTTGTGACATGCATCCAACACACTAAAAGGCTGGCATTGAGCTTTTAAGGCAATGGTTAAAACTTTTTTTCAAGTAATCCTAAAACTAATTTTCAGAAAACGTACCGTTACATATATTAACGAGTAATAAATTAATACATGAATACTTACAAGCCCTGTTTGCAACAACTTCAGGGAATCAGCTTTTATGGCATCGCGCATTTCCTTTTTATAATCAGAAATCACCTAAAAGGTAATTTGAAGGATTCCCCTTGAATGAAATGTTTACATGCATGTACATGAAAAGAGCTGGTAGACTATTTTACTCTTTGAGCCAAAGCAATGATAAGAAAGTATCTTCACTAAAACTTGTCAAAAAGGCAAGTGGTGCTAAACTATGAAATGATAATGACCATCATAGTTAACGATATCAACTTATGCAGCTGATAAAAGAACAACCTGAAAAACCTCCAGGCGAGAAATTTTCTTCAGGTTGTTTTATCAGCTGCTTAAGTTGATATTTTTTGTGGAATAAGGGTCCTCTGTGCATTTTTAAGCAAATCGGCCTTATATTGCTCATTTTTCAAACACAGCATTCATGTAACAGAGATGCGGCTAACATATTATATGTCAGAATTATATGTAGATCATTGCAGTGAAGGTGTTCCAACCTAAGCGGTTGAAAAGAAGAAACCTGAAAAAAATTCAGGCTTGAATGGGAATCGAACCCATGACCTCTGCAATACCGGTGCAGCTCATCTGTTTCTGTCAGACAGACAGGTAACATCTATTAGTGTGATCAGTGTATACCCAGGGCTGTCATCAAGGGCCGTAAACCGTAACACCTGTTATGGCTGAGTATTCATGATGGGACCTCAATGTTATGGGTGAACTCGGTTTCTTGTCCTTACAATTTACTTACAAGTTTGTTGTGGGTGTGAAGTTCAAGGTAACAGGTGACTCAAAGCTTAATGACAGCCCTGTATACCGAATCATTGGTTGCTCAAACCTGGTCATGCATTCCTGTCAATAACAAACTAATGAATGGCTTCTGTCACCCAGCCGGAGTAGGAATTTGACAGGTTTACAATTTGCATAATCTGGCTGTAACAGTCAGTTACATTTCTTCATTTTTACATCTCTTTATTTTTATTCTCTTTTCTCTTCGCTGCCCATTTTTTTTCAATGCATAAATGTTGAGAGAACTCAAACACCAGGCCTGGCATTTACGTATTCTTAAGGACGGTGCCTCCTTTTGTTACTGCCCATACGTTCTGCGCATCTTGGTACATGTATATTCAGATTTCTTAAGGAAATTGCCCACTAATACAACAATATTTTTGCACGGTTTATGACTATGTGGAAAAAGCAGATCTTAGCAAGGGCTATCAGAATCCAAAAAGAAAATTGGGGGTAACCATTCATTTTTCAGAGATAATAGAGCTTAAGTTTGGAAAGAAATTGCCATACATTCTTTGTATTTTAATGCTTTTTTAGAATTATGGTTGCTTAGTTATCTCTGAAAAATGCACAGTTACCCACATTTTTGTCTGGATTCCAATAGCCCTTGCTAAGATCTACTTTTTCTTCATAGTCATAACCTTTGCAAAAGTACATCTGTATTAGGAGGCACCGTCCTTAAAAGGTTGTGCAACGATGCAAATCGAAGTCAGTCAAACTCTCACCCTGTCCTGAGGCTGGAAGTCACACATTAACTATTATGGAATATCAGACCAAGTTTCACTTTGAATTGTTTATTTCAAGAGCCACTTATTGCAAAAAAAATATCCATTAATGAATTCATTTGTTTGTAACTGACAGGAACACATGACTGGGTTAGTTTGAGAACAAAATAAGGCCTTTGTGCATGATAAATTTATGCCTTAGCAGTGACTAACCTTCAAATCACTGTTTTTATTGCACAATGAAATCAAGGCAAATAGTGTACACCAGGCTTTTATTGATGGCTTAAAATTTGGTTGCTGACATATAATATGAACATGAATATATGAAATTCATATATTTGAACTGCAGATAAAGGTAGAATTATATGTAGATCATCGCAGTGAAGGTGTTCCAACCTAAGCGGTTGAAAAGAAGAAACCTGAAAAATTCAGGCTTGAACGGGAATCAAACCCATGACCTCTGCGATACCGGTGCAGCGCCCTAACCAACTGAGCTATCAAGCCAACTGGGAGCTGGTCAATTGAAAGTTCGTATTATCCCGTAGATGGAGAATAAATGAACATGAATATATGAAATTCATATATTTGAACTGCGGATAAAGATAGAATTATATGTAGATCATCTCAGTGAAGGTGTTCCAACCTAAGTGGTTGAAAAGAAGAAACCTGAAAAAATTCAGGCTTGAACGGGAATCGAACCCATGACCTCTGCGATACCGGTGCAGCTCAGTTGGTTAGGGTGCGTTGGTTAGGGTTCGATTCCCGTTCAAGCCTGAATTTTTTTTCAGGTTTCTTCTTTTCAACCGCTTAGGTTGGAACACCTTCACTACGATGATCTACATATAATTCTATCTTTATCCGCAGTTCAAATATATGAATTTCATATATTCATGTTCATTTATTCTCCATCGACGGGATAATGCGAACTCTCAATTGACCAGCTCCCAGTTGGCTTGATAGCTCAGTTGGTTAGCGCGCTGCACCGGTATCGCAGAGGTCATGGGTTTGATTCCTGTTAAAGCCTGAATTTTTCAGGTTTCTTCTTTTCAACCGCTTAGGTTCGAACAACTTCACTGCGATGATCTACATATAATTCTGTCTTTATCTGCAGTTCAAATATATGAATTTCATATATTCATGTTCATATTATATGTCAGCAACCAAATTTTAAGCCATCAATAAAAGCCTGGTGTACACTATTTGCCTTGATTTCATTGTGCAATAAAAACAGTGATTTGAAGGTTAGTCACTGCTAAGGCATAAATTTATCATGCACAAAGGCCTTATTTTGTTCTCAAACTAACCCAGTCATGTGTTCCTGTCAGTTACAAACAAATGCAATAAGTGGCTCTTGAAATAAACAATTCAAAGTGAAACTTGATCTGATATTCCATAATAGTTAATGTGTGACTTCCAGCCTCAGGACAGGGTGAGAGTTTGACTGACTTCGATTTGCATTGTTGCACAACCTTTTAAGGACGGTGCCTCCTAATACAGATGTACTTTTGCAAAGGTTATGACTATGAAGAAAAAGTAGATCTTAGCAAGGGCTATTGGAATCCAGACAGAAAAATGTGGGTAACTGTGCATTTTTCAGAGATAACTAAGCAACCATAATTCTAAAAAAGCATTAAAATACAAAGAATGTATGGCAATTTCTTTCCAAACTTAAGCTCTATTATCTCTGAAAAATAAATGGTCACCCCCAATTTTCGTTTTGGATTCTGATAGCCCTTGCTAAGATCTGCTTTTTCCACATAGTCATAAACCGTGCAAAAATATTGTTGTATTAGTGGGCAATTTCCTTAAGAAATCTGAATATACATGTACCAAGATGCGCAGAACGTATGGGCAGTAACAAAAGGAGGCACCGTCCTTAAGAATACGTAAATACCAGGCCTGGTGTTTGAGTTCTCTCAACATTTATGCATTGAAAAAAAAATGGGCAGCGAAGTGAAAAGAGAATAAAAATAAAGAGATGTAAAAATAAAGAAATGTAACTGACTGTTACAGGCAGATTATGCATATTATAAACCTGTCAAATTCCTACTCCGGCTGGGTGACAGAAGCCATTCATTAGTTTGTTATTGACAGGAATGCATGACCAGGTTTGAGTAACCAATGATTCGGTATACAGGGCTGTCATTAAGCTTTGAGTCACCTGTTACCTTGAACGTCACACCCACAACAAACTTGTAAGTAAATTGTAAGGACAAGAAACCGAGTTCACCCATAACATTGAGGTCCCGTCATGAATACTCAGCCATAACAGGTGTTACGGTTTACGGCCCTTAATGACAGCCCTGGGTAAACACTGATCACACTAATAGATGTTACCTGTCTGTCTGACAGAAACAGATGGAATATAAGGTGATGTGGTCACTCACAATGGTACAGCAGCTTGACTATCTGACAAAAAACTGTCACTAGCAAACCGTACCAAGCATAAAGATCTCACATTATGAAATTAAATGTATAAACATGATAAAACCCATTCAATCAGAGTCAATGTGGTCACTTGCAAATAGTACAGCAGCTTGAAGATCTAACAACAAAGCGATCACTAGCAAACTGTACCAAGTACCCGATGTGACCAATCGAACTTTTCAGTAATGGAACTCAATCAAACCCAGTCAAACTAAATCGAATGACTAGGTTTGATTGGTTCAGAAATCGAACACAATCGAACTAAAGAAATTGTGTGAAAGCTTGATTGTGTTCGATTTTCAAACCCAATCGAACGAATCGAACAAAAAAAAGTTCATTCAAAATATATAAGTTATTTGAACAGTATGGTTCACAATGTGAGAACAACTTACAAATTAAGTTCATCAGACAACAGAAGATTATATAAATTTCAATTCACCCCACCTATTTTAAATTTTCATATATGATTCATTTATTTCTTATCAGCATATGTAATCTTTACAATAACCCACGCAAAATTCAATGAACCAAGCCGATGACGTGGAAAGAGTTGGCATTGTAAGCTGCCAAGAAAAACTTGCATCTCCCCAGATTTGGCTCTGCTACCTCTATTTTCAATGGAATGTCATCCCACACAAACTATGTTAACAGTTTTGTGATTGCCTTCCCGTCGAACTGAATCAAACCTTATCGAACACAATCGAACCTAATCAATGTTTGATTGCTCCATTTTTTTGTGAGAGCCCGACTGAATTCGATTACCGAAACCAATTATATGATTGAGTTCGACTGGGTTCGATTGAGTTTGATTAATCGAATGTTCAATTTGGTTCGATTGGTCACGTCGGGCAAGCATAAAGATCTCAAACTATGAAATAAAATATGTAAACATGATAATTTAAAACAAAGAAAATATAAGCTTATTCCAGTCTTGATTTTAAAAGGTGTGGGAGCTCAGCAATGAGCCACAATTACTGTTGAGCTTACATCATGTACTTTTGAAGTCCCAAAGAAAGTGTCATCAAGAACACTTAAAGTGCGGGGCAATTCGCTTAAACGTGGCAAATATCAAACAAGGCACGAATATTTGGATATACAAGAGCCTTAGCTCACGTTTTACAGTCTAAAACTTAGCTTACCTTGGCAATTACAACAAGAACCATGCATGATCATGAGCCATCAAATATGGCGGCCAAAAGTTGACTCGATCCAGGCTTGTTAAATGGCAGAAAAACATTCCCACTGATCGTTAATCCGCTGTAAGAAGATTGTTTGCAGCTATTCAGAGACCGTGAAGCAAGGAGAAGGAATAGTTCACAAGCCATCTCTCCAAAGCGAAAGAAATTTTAGACCTCAAACGATGAATTCAACGATCGGCGCCAAAAATACGAACAGCACGTCGGGAAGGGAACCACTTTGCGCATGATCAATTCGTACCCAAGGTCACTCGGCCAAACCCACCCTGGTACGAGATTGGGCCAGAACCGGCAAATAAATGAAAATGCGAACCGCTTTTCCATTCATTTTCATTTGCTCTAATAATATCAGTACTCTAAATCTACAACAAATTTTCTTTCAAATTGCAACTGCGTTTTTTATTTTTTTCTTATCCGTTAAGTTGAGAAAATACCACTGACAAGGAGCAATGAGCCCGGTTGGTACATCAAATATGGGGCACCTTGCGCGAATCGTTCGCCAATAAAATTAAACGGGGGTATTTTCAGATGAATATAATTAACGCCAGTGCTCTGTTTGAAACGTTTCTAAATTGGTAATCTAACGCAAATTTGTAACACCTATAAATTATGATGCCCTGTTTCCGACGTCATGATTTACAGCAAGAGCCTGAGATTTTATGATGCCCCGTTTGCCTCAATTTACAGAGTTTTTGTGGTGCCCCGTTTACGTCAATTTACAGAGATTTTATGATGCCCCATTTCCTTAATTTTACAGACATTTTACAGAGCCCCGTTTATGCCCTATTACAGACATTTTAAAGTGTCCGGTATATGCCGTTTTACAGACACTGGTAGAGTCTAGATTCCATAGGTCCAAAGGAGGTCATTTTCTTGACTTAACTTACATTGAGAAAAATTCTAGAAGGAAGAAAGAAAGAAAAGAAGAAGAAAAAAACCGGAACAGAATGGCACACCAACGATCGTTAATTGCCAGGAATAAAATTTTAAGAATATAAATACAGTGTTACCATAACAATTAATGAAAGCTAACCACCCTAAGGCTCCAGAACACTGTTCTTTGATAAACCGGAACTCTATTCTCTCTGTTCAACCGAAGCTCGATCCTTGCCTACGTCAGTACTCGAACGATGACTGATTTACTAGATTAAATATACCTCACGTTCCCTGGGAACGACATCCTTTTGAGCTATGGAAGACCACAGACATTTAACAGAGCCTCGTACTTGCCATTTTACAGACATTTTACTTGGCCCCGTATATGCCATTTTACGTCAAAGCCCGGTATATGCCATGCATTTTGTTTTCACAAATAAATCACCTTAATTTCTTATCAGATACAGGAGCCCATTACTCTGTCAGATAACAATTCTGTAAAAAAGTTTCATGTAAATTTAATGTTCAAGCATCAACAGCAACCTTACTGTATCTGGTAAAACCATTTACATGTTGAAAATCACTATTTACAGCTCATTTACATGACACATGGAAACGATATGCGGTTCAATCGCCCCCTTTTCTAGTAACCATAAATTTACATGTTATTTACATTATCCTCAAATCTGCATTAGAACATGACCATGTAAACTACCATTTACAGGACATTTACATTGTCCATGGAAAGAAACCAGTTCCTCGTAAATTCAATTTACAGAGTTCTAACACCACAGTTTTCTGTTATGACCATTTACATGTTATTTACATGATGTGTTCAAACAATTTACATATTTTTTTACACTACAGATACTGTAAATTTGCCAAAAGGAATTTACACGTTTTTTACATGTTTTTCGAATTATAAAACCAGAAAGTGACCCTGTAAATTTTCATTTACACCACGTTTACATAATCTATTGAAACGTGTAAATTTCATGTAAATTTTATTTTACAAAACCTTAAAATGTAAATTGCAATTTACAAATCCTGTAAATCCGAATTTACATGAAAATTACATGTTTTGGAAATTTTCAACTTTTCCAGTACTGTTGCTGTACTTCTCTGCTCCAGGTGAGAGACATCTTGCGTCAAACCGAACGCATTCTCAGGAGGGAAAGAAATGGTGACAATTCCCCTAGAACGACGAGAAGTTATTAGAGCAACCCATTTTACTTCGGCAGACTTGTTCCTTGGTTGTTCCTTGGCGATGGCGGTCGGATCAAAATTGTGAGCAAGTCTCGTAGACAATTTACTTCCGTTGACAGCTCTATTGTTAAAGGGCCAATCAGATTGGGAGACTCCCGCGGCCAAAATTTGGCCGCCGGCACAACTTCCTGTGAGAGATTGTATCAGGCCCTATTTTAGCGAGCGACCAACGTAAGAGAATATGAGAGCGATGCTAAAATTCGGCCCGATCGCAGGTTAGGTTATTACTGTCTATGATAGCTTTTTCCTTACATACCGCGACACTTTTTCAACAAGTTACACTAGGTGCGTTGTTACAAATTACGAAATGCGTTATTTCAACTTACAATACGCATAAAAAAATGTTACTTGTTCTGATCCATCTCGCTTGAGGTGACCCCGAAAGCGTCCCGAGCTTTGAAGGTCCGAAGCGATTCACCAGCAGTGTAACCGATAAATCCAGACTTATTATTTGGTGAAAAAGAAAGCTTTTACAACACTAGCGAGTGAAAATTCCGACTACCTCATGCCGCTAGTACAGACGATAATATAAGCTAAGAGCGCTGTCCAATAGAAAAGCGAGGAAAAGTCACGTGCGTAAACAAGGCACAAAGAGTAACGCAATAAGTGACGTAACAAGGGTAAACTGAAAAATACTGAAATAATGCTGTAAATATGGGACAGCACACTCCTCGCCTGATATTATTTAAGGTAATATCACTAGAGTTCTGGGTAACGACAGTTCTGAATCATCATTCAAAGTTCTGAAATCAATGTCATGTCCAATATGTGAAGCACCAACTGCTTGAAGATCAATGTCATATCCAAAGTGTGAAACACTGTTCAAAGTTCATCCAACGGTGGTTCTCATCTTCTTGAGATTGTCGTCACTCCTCAGTAATATGGCCTCGGTCACCGGTCTTGTGTAGCTCTTCCTTGATCCGTCCTTGGCTGTCAGCAATTCAATCTTTCGCACCTTCCCTTCCGCACTGGGGAAGGTTTTGGTGATCCGGGCAAGTGGCCAGCTGTTCCTTGGAAGGTCTTTGCAGCGGAGGAGAACCAGGTCGCCCTCTTCGAGGTTCTTTGTGTCATGTCCCCACTTCCTTCTTGGCTGGAGTGTAGGGAGGAACTCTTTTCGCCATCGGTGCCAGAACACATTGGCCAGATGCTGTACTTGTCGCCACTGCTTACTGTGTAGGTCTGCACAACTGAAGTTTCCTGGAGTAGCCTTCAAGCTTTGGGTCTTCTGTGTCAGCAGGATTGCAGGCGTTAGGACCTCTGGCGCTTCAGGATCAGCTGGGACTGGAACAAGGGGTCTTGCATTCACAATGGCGGAAACTTCCGCCATAAGCGTTAAGAGGACTTCGTGAGAGAGACGCTTGGGTTCAATTTCAGCTAACATTGCGTCCAGGATTCGACGAGTAACTCCTATCATCCGTTCCCAGACTCCACCAACATGAGATGAATGGGGAGCATTGAAGATCCAATCACAACCCTCCGAAGCTAAGTAGGACTGAATAGCGTCATCCATCTCATTGAGTGAAGCTTGGAGTTCGTTGTGTGCTCCAACGAAGTTGGTACCGCAGTCAGAACGGAGTTGTACCACTGGTCCTCGCAAGGCTAAGAATCGTCGTAGTGCGTTGATAAAGCTTGAAGAGTCCATGGACTCTATAAGCTCAATGTGGATGGCTCTTGTCGTCAGGCAGGTGAAGAGCACGGCCCAACGTTTGCTGTTAGCGACTCCACCTCTTGTGCGTCTGGCACTCACTAGCCAAGGACCGAAGACGTCAAGGCTGACAAAGCTGAATGGAGGAGCAGGAGTTAGTCGGTCAACAGGTAGATTGGCCATTTTCTGGATCTGCTGTCTTCCCCGCAGTTTCTTGCATTTAATGCAATTGTTGATGACGCTGTTGATGAGGCGTTTTCCACCGAGGATCCATAGGCCATGGCTCCTAATAGCGCCAAGGGTGAAGTGACGACCTTGATGCTGGACTCTAGCATGATAGTAGCGGACTATGAGAGTTGCTGCATGATACGAGCTCGGCAGGATTAAAGGGTGACGTTCTTCAAACTTCAGGTCTGCGTGTTCAAGGCGGCCGCCGACTCTTAAGAGCCCCTCTGCATCAATGATTGGGCTGAGTTTCTTGAGCGGACTAGTGGCTGGTAACCTTTCAGAATTCTGAAGGAGCTTTAAGTCTTCTCCATAAGTCTCCAATTGCATGTTCTTGATGATGATTGATTGGGCTTGTTTGAAGGTCTGCACTGTAAGCACTGTTCTCGGTGCCGCATGGTCACCTTCCTCTACGGGTGCCTGCTTTTTCCGTGAACGGGCAAGTATAATGAGCCTTGCGATTGCTTTCAAGAGTGTGAACCACTGTGACAACCTGGAGAATCTTGCTGATCCAAGACATTTGTTTGGCTCCAGTCGATTAGTCAACACCTTTACTTCGGGGCGAACCTCGGGGTCGTCCAGTTTAGTTTCTGAGGCTGAGGTGCTTACTGGCATGTCGGCTGCCACGTGCTTGTTGTGGAGGAACGCGGGACCAGTATGCCAGATGCTTTCAGAGAGGCTTTGCGCGTCCACAGATCGGGTGGCGAGATCGGCAGGGTTCAGATGCGACGGTACTGGAAAAGTTGAAAATTTACATACTATGTAAATAACATGTAAATAACATGTAAAAGGGTAAAAAGATACTGTAAAAAGTAAATTTACATGATTTTTGGACTTTTACATGTTCTCAAAAGATACTGTAAATATCATGTAAATTTCGGCATTGAAACATGTAAATATAAAGAAAGATACTGTAAATGTTGTAAGGCAAAAGAACACAGATCATGTAAATAACATGTAAATTTATAAGAGGGAGCCTGCCGAGATCCTGTAAAGACCATGTAAATTGAAAAAGGGTGGCTGCCAAGAACCTGTAAATGACATTGTAAATACCATGTAAATTGAAAAAAGGGGCCTGTCGAGACCCTGTAAATACCACGTAAATTAAAAAAGGGGGGCTGTGGAGATCCTGTAAATAACATTGTAAATACCACGTAAATTGAAAAAGGGGGCTGTCGAGATCCTGTAAATACCACGTAAATTGAAAAAGGGGGGCTGTCGAGACCCTGTAAATACCATGTAAATTGAAAAAGGGGGCCGTTGATATCCTGTAAATATCATGTAAATCGAAAAAGGGGGGCTGTCGAGATCCTGTAAATATCATGTAAATCGAAAAAGGGGGGCTGTCGAGATCCTGTAAATACCGTGTAAACTAATAAAGGGAGGCTGCCCAGATCCTGTAAATACCACGTAAATTGGAAAAGGGGGGCTGTCGATATCCTGTAAATATCATGTAAATTGAAAAAGAGGGGCTCTCGAGATCCTGTAAATGTCACGTAAATCGAAAAAGGGGGCTGTCAAGACCCTGTAAATATCATGTAAATTGAAAAAGGGGGGCTATTGATATCCTGTAAATATCATGTAAATCGAAAAAGGGGGGCTGTCGATATCCTGTAAATATCATGTAAATTAAAAAAGAGGGGCTCTCGAGATCCTGTAAATATCATGTAAATCGAAAAAGGGGGGCTGTCGAGATCCTGTAAATACCGCGTAAACTAATAAAGGGAGGCTGCCCAGATCCTGTAAATACCACGTAAATTGAAAAAGGGGGGGCTGTCGATATCCTGTAAATATCATGTAAATCGAAAAAGGGGGGCTGTCGATATCCTGTAAATATCATGTAAATCGAAAAAGGGGGGCTGTCGATATCCTGTAAATATCATGTAAATCGAAAAAGGGGGGCTGTCGATATCCTGTAAATATCATGTAAATTGAAAAAGGGGGGCTCTCGAGATCCTGTAAATGTCATGTAAATCGAAAAAGGGGGCTGTCAAGACCCTGTAAATATCATGTAAATTGAAAAAGGGGGGCTATTGATATCCTGTAAATATCATGTAAATCGAAAAAGGGGGGCTGTCGATATCCTGTAAATATCATGTAAATTAAAAAAGAGGGGCTCTCGAGATCCTGTAAATATCATGTAAATCGAAAAAGGGGGCTGTCGAGATCCTGTAAATACCGCGTAAACTAATAAAGGGAGGCTGCCCAGATCCTGTAAATACCACGTAAATTGAAAAAGGGGGGCTGTCAATATCCTGTAAATATCATGTAAATCGAAAAAGGGGGGCTGTCGATATCCTGTAAATATCATGTAAATTGAAAAAGAGGGGCTCTCGAGATCCTGTAAATGTCATGTAAATCGAAAAAGGGGAGCTGTCAAGACCCTGTAATTATCATGAAAATTGAAAAAGAGGGGCTGTCGAGATCCTGTAAATACCACGTAAATTAAAAAAGGGGGCTGTCAAGATCCTGCAAATACCACGTAAATTGAAATTAAAAGGGAGGGCTGTCAAGATCCTGTAAATAACTTATACAGTCCTAAGTAAATAAAGATGTGTAATAAAAATACATAAAAACTTTATTGTTTCATTCTGCCCAATTCAATAAAAATTATAATTTGACCTACGTGCTTTCAAAATATTTTCACATCAATATAATAGGTTTGTTAAATGTATAAATATCCTTTTGTTTCGATTCAAATGGTAATAATTGTTGTTTTTGACCAATTAAGTTATTTTAAAAGATACTACACATTTGTATTAATCATTCTTACAATTTGTTATATACACCCAATTGAAAAAACGTTGTCAGTTGAAAAGCATAAATCAGTGATGATGCAACCCAATGGTCCTCCAAGAATTATGACTGGTTTGAGAAGCCATATCAAAAACTCGAAAGAGTGTTTCATCAGGTATCCAAACACCTCGAAGTCGGTCAAAAAAACTTGGCTGCGCCTCGTTTCTTCAACCCACTTCTCGGGGTTTGGATATCCTGATGAAACACTCTTTCTCGTGTTTGATATATTACTTCAAAATGGTACCTTGCTATGAGTATTAGTAATTAATTATTGCACTCATTGCTCCAATGCTGAGCTGAATCCGTCTTAAGGTGTCAAGATACATGTATTTGACTCTGGTATATTTCTAAGATTTGTTATGTAGATGCCGACATCATATTCTACAGCATCAACTTTCACAAAACAAAGGAAAAATTCATTGAACTAGATTTGATCGAGTTGTTGTCTTGTACCATATTTTCCTGGTTAAGTGGACCAGTGCTTACAACTTTGGGCTCACAGACACAGCATTCGTTTTAGTATTTGCAACTTTAGAATTTGGTACTCAGTACATTGTGGAGTGGTATTCGGTGATGGTTTATGCACCCAAAGTAGTACACCCATCGGAGAAGAATCAGTCTCATCAACAGAAAATGTATGTGTTCATTGTGTGAGGTCGACTTATGAATGCTGTTAAATTGTATCTTATTTGAACCCTGGTTTTTATAACCAAGAAAATATGTTACGTGTAAGCAAAGTTCAATTGCACATGACAAATTAGTACTGGTAGGTAAATCAATATTTACGAGGTTATCATAGGTGATACGTTCTTCATTGTTTTTACATTTTACTACATTTCTCAAACAGAACCTGTCCTAGGGAACTCAGTAGGTCTTGTTTAGGTGTCCCTGGCATGCAAGGAATGCAGTGATCCTTACACAATGGTTTCAGTCTTTTTAATGTGACAGAGGAAACCTGTCTCTCTTTTGAAAAGTGGAGGGCAATCATCATTTCTTGGTCTCTTTGAACCTGGAAGAGAAATGTGATCAACAGTAACCATAAGCACAGACACTAGACTAATTAATAAATATAGTACCCGCTTAATACAGACACCCTGTCAAAACCTGCATTTTCTTGTACACTGAATTCACTACATGGTTATTAATTAGTACACACCAAACTGAATTACATTCAAGATATTCAGCACATTCGCATATTTATTTAGGAATGACTTTCACTAATAATAGATAGATTTTATTAATGGGATCAAAATTTCAATTTTGCTTAGCCTATTGTAATATTCCAATGATATCCTGAATCCAGTACCATAATTTCAAATAACTGTTGATTGGTTTATTACTAGTGTCAGGCAAATGGTCACCTGCTGAGTATTTTGACTGTGATGAATTCTCTGCAGAGAAATGGTGTTGTGACATACATCCAACACACTAAAAGGCTGGCATTGAGCTTTTAAGGCAATGGTTAAAACTTTTTTTCATGTAATCCTAAAACTAATTTTCAGAAAACTTACTGTTACATATATTAACGAGTAATAAATTAATACATGAATACTTACAAGCCCTGTTTGCAACAACTTCAGGGAATCAGCTTTTATGGCATCCAGCCTTTCCTTTTTATAATCAGAAATCACCTAAAAGGTAAATTGAAGGATTCCCCTTGAATGAAATGTTTACATGCATGTACATGAAAAGAGCTGATAGACTATTTTACTCTTTGAGCCAAAGCAATGATAAGAAAGTATCTTCACTAAAACTTGTCAAAAAGGCAAGTGGTACTAAACTATGAAATGATAATGACCGTCACAGTTAATGATATCAACTTATGCAGCTGATAAAACAACAACCTGAAAAAAACTTCAGGCGAGAAATTTTCTTCAGGTTGTTTTGTTATCAGCTGCTTAAGTTGATATTTTTTGTGGAATAAGGGTCCTCTGTGCATTTTTAAGCAATTCGGCCTTATATTGATCATTTTTCAAACACAGCATTCATGTCACAGAGATGCGGCTAACATATTATATGTCAGAATTATATGTAGATCATCACAGTGAAGGTGTTCCAACCTAAGCGGTTGAAAAGAAGAAACCTGAAAAAAAATTCAGGCTTGAACGGGAATTGAACCCATGACCTCTGCGATACCGGTGCAGCGCCCTAACCAACTGAGTTATCAAGCCAACTGGGAGCTGGTCAATTGAGAGTTCGTATTATCCCGTAGATGGAGAATATTAAATGAACATGAATATATGAAATTCATATATTTGAACTGCGGATAAAGATAGAATTAGATGTAGATCATCGCAGTGAAGGTGTTCCACCCTAAGCGATTGAAAAGAAGAAACCTGAAAAAATTCAGGCTTGAACGGGAATCGAACCCATGACCTCTGCGATACCGGTGCAGGGCCCTTAAACCAACTGAGCTATCAAGCCAACTGGGAGCTGGTCAATTGAGAGTTCATATTATCCCATAGATGGAGAATAAATGAACATGAATATATGAAATTCATATATTCATGGGTTCATGGGTTCGATTCCCGTTCAAGCCTGAATTTTTTCAGGTTTCTTCTTTTCAACCGGTTAGGTTGGAACACCTTCACTGCGATGATCTACATATAATTCTATCTTTATCCGCAGTTCAAATATATGAATTTCATATATTCATGTTCATTTATTCTCCATCTATGGGATAATACGAACTCTCAATTAACCAGCTCCCAGTTGGCTTGATAGCTCAGTTAGTTAGGGCGCTGCACCGGTATCGCAGAGGTCATGGGTTCGATTCCCGTTCAAGCCTGAATTTTTTCAGGTTTTTTTTTTCAACCGCTTAGGTTGAAACACCTTCACTGCAATGATCTATATATAATTCTATCTTTATCCGCAGTTCAAATATATAAATGTCATATATTCATGTTCATTATTTTATTCTCCATCTACGGCATAATACTAACTCTCAATTGACCAGCTCCCAGTTGGCTTGATAGCTCAGTTAGTTAGGGCGCTGCACCGGTATCGCAGAGGTCATGGGTTCGATTCCCGTTCAAGCCTGAATTTTTTTCAGGTTTCTTCTTTTCAACCGGTTAGGTTGGAACACCTTCACTGCAATGATCTACATATAATTCTATCTTTATCCGCAGTTCAAATATATGAATTTCATATATTCATGTTCATTTATTCTCCATCTACGGGATAATACAAACTCTCAATTGACCGGCTCCCAGTTGGCTTGATAGCTCAGTTGGTTAGGGCGCTACACCGGTATTGCAGAGGTCATGGGTTCAATTCCCATTCAAGCCTGAATTTTTTCAGGTTTCTTCTTTTCAACCGCTTAGGTTGGAACACCTTCACTGCGATGACCTACATATAATTCTATCTTTATCTGCAGTTCAAATATATGAATTTCATATATTCATGTTCATATTATATGTCAGCAACCAAATTTTAAGCCATCAATAAAAGCCTGGTGTACACTATTTGCCTTGATTTCATTGTGCAATAAAAACAGTGATTTGAAGGTTAGTCACTGCTAAGGCATAAATTTATCTTGCACAAAGGCCTTATTTTGTTCTCAAACTAACCCAGTGTTCCTGTCAGTTACAAACAAATGAATTCATTAATGGCTATTTTTTGTTGCAATAAGTGGCTCTTGAAATAAACAATTCAAAGTGAAACTTGATCTGATATTCCATAATAGTTAATGCATGACTTCCAGCCTCAGGTCAGGGTGAGAGTTTGACTGACTTCAATTTGCATAATTGCACAACCTTTTAAGGACGGTGCCTCCCAATACAGATGTACTTTTGCAAAGGTTATGACTATGGGGAAAAAGTAGATATTAGCAAGGGCTATTGGAATCCAGACAGAAAAATGTGGGTAACTGTGCATTTTTCAGAGATAACTAAGCAACCATAATTCTAAAAAAGCATTAAAATACAAAGAATGTATGGCAATTTCTTTCCAAACTTAAGCTCTATTATCGCTGAAAAATGAATGGTTACCCCAATTTTCTTTTTGGATTCTGATAGCCCTTGCTAAGATCTGCTTTTTCCACATAGTCATAAACCGTGCAAAAATATTGTTGTATTAGTGGGCAATTTCCTTAAGAAATCTGAATATACACACTGTACATGTACCAAGATGCGCAGAACGTATGGGCAGTAACAAAAGGAGGCACCGTCCTTAAGAATACGTAAATACCAGGCCTGGTGTTTGAGTTCTCTCAACATTTATGCATTGAAAAAAAATGGGCAGCGAAGAGAAAAGAGAATAAAAATAAAGAGATGTAAAAATAACGAAATGTAACTGACTGTTACAGCCAGATTATGCAAATTGTAAACCTGTCAAATTCCTACTCCAGCTGGGTGCCAGAAGCCATTCATTAGTTTGTTATTGACAGGAATGCATGACCAGGTTTGAGTAACCAATGATTCGGTATACAGGGCTGTCATTAAGCTTTGAGTCACCTGTTACCTTGAACTTCACACCCATAACAAACTTGTAAGTAAATTGTAAGGACAAGAAACCGAGTTCATCCATAACATTGAGGTCCCATCATGAATACTCAGCCGTAACAGGTGTTAGGGTTTACGGCCCTTAATGACAGCCCTGGGTATACACTGATCACACTAATAGATGTTATCTGTCTGTCTGACAGAAACA
This sequence comes from Siderastrea siderea, assembly GCA_964030785.1. Lineage (NCBI taxonomy): Eukaryota > Metazoa > Cnidaria > Anthozoa > Scleractinia > Rhizangiidae > Siderastrea > Siderastrea siderea. The sequence goes on along the minus strand of OZ034966.1, from coordinate 67,025,490 downwards.
GATGGAATATAAGGTGATGTGGTCACTCACAATGGTACAGCAGCTTGACAATCTGACAAAAAACTGTCACTAGCAAACCGTACCAAGCATAAAGATCTCACATTATGAAATTAAATGTATAAACATGATAAAACCCATATTCAATCAGAGTCACTTGCAAATAGTACAGCAGCTTGAAGATCTAACAACAAAGCCATCACTAGCAAACTGTACCAAGTACCTGATGTGACCAATCAAACTTTTCAGTAATGGAACTCAATCAAACCCAATCAAACTAAATCGAATGACTAGGTTTGATTGATTTGGAAATCGAACACAATTGAACTAAAGAAATTGTGTGAAAGTTTGATTGTGTTCAATTTTCAAACCCAATCGAACGAATCGAACAAAAAAAAATCATTCAAAATATGTAAGTTTTTTGAACAGTATGGTTCACAATGTGAGAACAACTTACAAATTAAGTTCATCAGACAACAGAAGATTATATAAATTTCAATTCACCCCAACTATTTTAAATTTTCATCTATGATTCATTTATTTCTTATCGGCATATGTAATCTTTACAATAACCCACGCAAAATTCAATGAACCAAGCCGATGATGTGGAAAGAGTTGGCATTGTAAGCTGCCGGGAAAAACTTGCATCTCCCCAGATTTGGCTCTGCTACCTCTATTTTCAATGAAATGTCATCCCACACTGATCATGTTTTGTGATTGCCTTGCCGTTGAACTGAATCAAACCTTATCGAACACAATCGAACCTAATCAACGTTTGATTGCTCCATTTTTTTTGTGAGAGCTCGACTGAATTCGATTACCGAACCCAATCATATGATTGAGTTCGACTGGGTTCGATTGAATTTGGTTTATCGAATGTTCAATTTGGTTCGATTGGTCACGTCGGGCAAGCATAAAGATCTCAAACTATGAAATAAAATGTGTAAACATGATAATTTAAAACAAAGAAAATATAAGCTTATTCCAGTCTTGATTTTAAAAGGTGTGGGAGCTCAGAAATGAGCCACAATTGATGTTGAGCTTACATCATGTACTTTTGAAGTCCCAAAGAAAGTGTCATCAAGAACACTTAAAGTGCGGGGCAATTGGCTTAAACGTGGTAAATATCAAACAAGGCACGAATATTTGGACATACAAGAGCCTTAGCTCACGTTTTACAGTCTAAAACTTAGCTTACCTCGGCAATTACAGCAAGAACCATGCATGATCATGAGCCATCAAATATGGCGGCCAAAAGTTGACTCGATCCAGCTTGTTAAATGGCAGAAAAACATTCCCACTGAGCGTTAATCCGCTGTAAGAAGATTGTTTGCAGCTATTCAGAGACCGTGGAGCAGGGAGAAGGAATAGTTCACAAGCCATCTCTCCAAAGCGACAGAAATTTTAGACCTCAAACGATGAATTCAACGATCGGCGCCAAAACTACGAACAGCACGTCGGGAAGGGAACCACTTTGCGCATGATCAATTCGTACCCAAGGTCACTCGGCCAAACCCACCCTGGTACGAGATTGGGCCAGAACCGGCAAATAAATGAAAATGCGAACCGCTTTTCGATTCATTTTCATTAGCTCTAATAATATCAGTACTCTAAATCTACAACAATTTTTTTTTTCAAATTGCAACCGCGTTTTTTATTTTTTTCTTATCCGTTAAGTTGAGAAAATACTGCTGCGAAGGAGCAACGAGCCCGGTTGGTACATCAAATATGCATCGTTCGCCAATGAAATTAAACGGGGGTATTTTCAGATGAATATAATTAACGCCAGTGCTCTGTTTGAAACGTTTCTAAATTGATAAACTAACGCAAATTTGTAACACCTATAAATTATGATGCCCTGTTTGCGACGTCATGGTCTACAGCAGGAGCCTGAGATTTTATGATGCCCCCCGTTTGCGTCAATTTACAGAGTTTTTGTGGTGCCTCGTTTACGTCAATTTACAGAGATTTTATGATGCCCCATTTTCTTCATTTTACAGAGCCCCGTTTATGCCCTATTACAGACATTTTAAAGAGCCCGGTATATGCCGTTTTAGAGACACTGGTAGAGTCTAGATTCCATAGGTCCAAAGGAGGTCATTTTCTTGACTTAACTTACATTGAGAAAAATTCAAGAAGGAAGAAAGAAAGAAAAGAAGAAGGAAAAAACCGGAACAGAATGGCACACCAACGACCGTTAATTGCCAGGAATAAAATTTTAAGAATATAAATACAGTGTTACCATAACAATAAATGAAACGTCACGGCCACCCTAAGGCTCCAGCACACTCTTCTTTGATAAACCGGAACTCTATTCTCTCTGTTCAACCGAAGCTCGATCCTTGCCTACGTCAGTACTCGAACGATAACTGATTTACTAGATTAAATATACCTCACGTATCCTGGGAACGACCTCCTTTTGAGCTATGGAAGGCCACAGACATTTAACAGAGCCTTGTACATGCCATTTTACAGACATTTTACTTGGCCCAGTATATGCCATTTTACGTCAAAGCCCCGTATATGCCATTTTGTTTTCACAAAGAAATCACCTTAATTTCTTATCAGGTACAGGAGCCCATTACTCTGTCACTCTGTCTGTTCAAGCATCAACAGCAACCTTACTGTATCTGGTAAAACCATTTACATGTTGAAAATCACTATTTACCGCTCATTTACATGACACATGGAAACGATATGCGGTTCAATCGCCCCATTTTCTAGTAACCATAAATTTACGTGTTATTTACATTATCCTCAAATCTGCATTAGAACATGACCATGTAAAGTACCATTTACAGGACATTTACATTGTCCATGGAAAGATATCAGTTCCTCGTAAATTCAATTTACAGAGTTCTAACACTGCAGTTTTCTGTTAAGACCATTTACATGTTATTTACATGATGTGTTCAAACAATTTACATACTTTTTTACACTACAGATACTGTAAATTTGCCAAAAGGAATTTACACGTTTTTTACATGTTTTTCGAATTATAAGACCAGAAAGTGACCCTGTAAATTTTCATTTACACCACGTTTACATAATCTATTGAAACGTGTAAATTTCATGTAAATTTTGTTTTACAAAACCTTAAAATGTAAATTGCAATTTACAAATCCTGTAAATCCAGATTTACATGAAAATTACATGTTTCGTAAATTTTCAACTTTTGGTAAGGTGGATCTTCTAATTCTCTGTACCCGATTGCTGACGTAAACGTAGAATCGTCTGGTTTCATTGCTGATATACCCAAGAACAACCCGGCTATCTGAATAGTAGACAATGGCCTGTGGTTCCAAGTCGAGCTCTTCGATAACCAGCTCCGCGACCTCAACTCCCAATACTGCAGCACACAGCTCCAGGCGAGGCGTAGTTGTGGCATGAGTTGGAGCTAACTTCGCTTTCCCCAGGACGAATGAGACCTGGAGGTGTCCGTCATCCTGAACAGATTTCAGGTAAGAAACTGCTCCAATGGCTTCGTTTGAAGCATCACAGAAGTGTGGAGCTCCACACGGTTAGCTGCACTAAGTGGCTTTGACGAGTAAGCACGAGGAACTCTGATCTGATCTAGGGCAAGGAGACTTTGGCGCCAAAGTTTCCAGGCTGGCCTCCGTTCTTCAGGAAGAGGTGCATCCCAATCTCCCGGCTGTGCATTACAGAGGTCAGCTGACATGGACCGAAGAAGAAATTTTCCCCTGATGGTCACCGGCGCTGCTAAACCCAGAGGATCATACAGGCTGTTAATAGTCGACAAGACGCCGCGTCTTGAAAATGGCTTATTCTCTGAAGAGACTTTCAGCGTGAAAGCATCTGACTTTAAGTCCCAGAACACGCCGAGAGAGCGCTGGACAGGGATGCTGTCCTTGGAGAAATCCAAATTGCGGATGTCTGTGGCCTGATCTTCGTCTGGAAAGGCCTGTGTAACCTCTGGGTGACTTGAAGCGATCTTGTGCAAGCGCAAGTTGGCTGTAGATAGCATGGCTCGTGTTCGCTTTAGCAGGTCTATGGCTTTGGCTGGAGTGGCGACAGATTTTAGGGCATCGTCCACGTAGAAGTTCTTGTCTACAAGTTCCTTGGCATTTGATCCAAACTCGGACTCTCCTACTTCAGCCGTTTTTCGAAGACCATAAGTGGCGACCGCAGGGGATGATGTGTTTCCAAAAACGTGCACCCTCATTCTGTATTCCGTCAGGGACTTGGCTGGGTCATTGTCTTGATACCAGACGAACCGGAGAAGATATCTGTGTCTCTCGTCGACGAGAAATGAGTGGAACATCTGTTCTATGTCCGCCATGAAGGCGACTGGGTCCTGGCGAAAACGTATAAGGACACCTAATAAACCATTGTTAAGATCAGGTCCCGAAAGCAGCAGCTTGTTTAGGGACACTTTTTCTGTCTCGGCTGCGGAATCGAAGACCACCTTGATCTTCCCTGGCTTCTGCGGGTGGTACACGCCGAAATGCGGGAGATACCACCACGTAGTAGGCTGATTTGGTCCAGTTACTGGTGCAATCTCGGCATGGCTGCTGTCGAGAAGTTTTTGCATGAATGTGAAGTAGTGTTCCTTCATGGTTGGTTTCTTATCCAAGAGGCGACGTGTTGACTTCATTCGTTTTAAAGCGTTCTCTCTGTTGTCTGGGAGGTGCTGTGTTTCCTCACGGAGTGGGAGGGGCGCTGCCCAGCTGCCTGATTCTTGGTCCTTGACCATGCCTTCATCCATAATCTTCAAGAATTTGCGATCCTCTATAGAGGTGCCTGGCTTGTTGTCATCTCTTGTGCGCACAAACACATTGGTTCCTAAACTGTCCTCGAACCGTTCGTTAATAAATTGTCCCTTTTTCCGATTGGTGGCTGAAGGTGTGCCATCCAGGGTTGTTTCACATTTGACATACAAAAGGCTGGGGCAGGGTTCCATAAATGAGGGCCGGCCATTATCAAGAAAATGGGTCTTGAAAGTGGCAATCTCGCTCGGTCTGTGTGCGCCATTCAAACATGCATTCCCGATCACAACCCAACCCAAGTCCAGCTGCTGTGCCCATGGAGCATCCCTTGGTCCATTGCAGGATTCGTGGACCTTGTGCAGAGGGGGTGCATCCCTTCCGATGAGGAGCAGGATGTCAGCTTCCATATCTATGTTGGGAATCTTGTGGGCAATCCCCCTGAGATGGGGATGATATCCTGCGGATTCGGGGGTAGGGATTTCATCCCTGTTGTTTGGAATGGCATCGCACTCAATGATAGGTGGTAGATTATGGTGTTTGCTACCATCCACAGATTCTATGACAAGGTCCATGGCTCTTCTGCCCTTGGCTTGTGTCGTCCCTGAGCAAGTTCTAAGTGTGTACTGAGTAGAATCACCGCCCAAGTTGAGCAGTTCAAAGAGTCTTGATGTGCCGAGAGAGCAGTTACTTTGGTCATCGATGATCGCATATGCCTTGATTTTGTTGCCAGGGTGATCTCTTGAGTAAACGTTTGCGAGGCATATCTTAGAGCAGGATTTGCTTCCGCTTGTGCTGCCACACACCTCGGTACATGTGGTCCTGAAGTTGCTGACCTCCTCGCCATGAAGCTGGGTGTCTCCTTGCTCTTTTCTCCGAGTTACTGGGTTGTTTGGAGAGGCTGGATGAAGTGCTGATGTGTGTTTGTCACTCTGGCATTCGCTGCACTTTATAACAGCTGTACAGTCTTTGGCATGATGGTTAGAAGAAGCTACACAGCGGAAACAGACAGCATGTTGACTTAACAGGTTTTTCCTCTCATCCAAGGTTTTTGATCTGACGACTCGACACTTGCTAAGGGCGTGATGTGACCGATGAATGAAGCACCATTTCCTACTATCGGGAGCAGAGGGAGGTTGAACACTTGAGTTGAGAGCATTTTCAGAAAGTTCAGTCTTTCGCACTGTGAAGCCTTCACCTGAGTTTGGAGGTTTAGGTGGCTTGAAGGGAATTTTTGGGGAGCGAAGATTTCTCTTATCCAGGTTCTCTATTGCCAAGTAAGGGTCGTTTCTTGCCTGCGATATCTCTTTGATGAACTTAGCGAATTCACTAAATGGAGGATAGTCTGCAACTTTCTGAACTTTGTATCGATAAGCGTGACGTTGCCATCTTCCTTGGAGGTCATCTGGAAGTTTAACAAGTAAAGGTTTTAGGAATGCTGGTTCATCAAGGACTTTCAGACCACTAAGTCCTCCATCATTCTTTGCACATTCCAGTTCAAGGAGAAAATCTCCAAGTTCCTGTAGTCCTTTATTATCCTTGGGTTCGATCTTGGGGAACATTGTCAGTTTGTTAAGGTGCATTTGAGTTACGACCGTATTTGAACCGAATCGCTCGCTTAATTTCTTCCAAGCTTTCTTTAAGCCCTCTTCAGGATTCTCTACGTAGGCATTGCGCAGGCGTTGAACAAGTCTCTTTGACTGACTGGTGGTATACTCGATTAACAGGGTTAATGTTTCACTTGCAGTGATGTTCACATCTCTTACCATGTTTTCAAACGACGCTTTCCAGGTGCGGTAGTTCTCTGGTCGATTGCCAAACTTTTCAATCTTGTTAGCTACGAGTTCTTGTCTAGCCATGAACTGAATATAAGATTCCACGTGGTTAAGAGGCTTACATGTAGGTGAAACTGTGCTTTCAGTTTGAATTGGAATGAACTCCGTAACTTTAGGATTTGACTTCTTAAGGGTGGTGAGTTCCTCTTTGAAAGTTGGCTTAACATGCTGTGTTGCTTCAGGATTTAGCTTCTCATCAGTGGTTTGTTCCTCCACGAGATTTGCGTCGGGACGAGTCCCTCGAGTGCTTTCTTCATCCATGTGTGCCTTGATGAAATCCCGCACACGCTGGGATGGGTCCATGAGTGGCCAATCTGGTTTCTGGGATTCCTTGGCAAAGGTGGGAGCGAGTTCCTCATCCATCGCGTTCGCTTTTGCCAGTGCCACGGCTGCCTCTTGTTCCAGGCGTAAACACACGATCCGCGCCTCTTCCTCGCGTTTCTTTCGAGCGAAGGCCATTTCTTCCTCTCTTTTCCTTTTCTCTTCTTGCTCTAACAGGAGGGCCGACTGGGCCTCGATTTCTGCCGTTTTCCTTTCCATTTCTGCCTTCTTTTGGGCTGCCACAGCTTCGGCTCTGGCTTGCGCTCGTATCGCGGTGGGTGACACAGTGGAGACGCGACTGACACCTGATGACCCAGAGCGAGCCGATTGTACTTCTTGTGATATATCATTCTTTCGATCTATTCCCTCGTTGATCGCACCTTGAACGAGTTCGCGGCGAGTTTTCATCATCTCTTCGACGGTTTTACGTTCCCTTTGACATTCGAGAGCATTAGAGCGACTCGTAAAATCCATTAGAGATACCCACACAAGTTGATATTCGCCGAAAATGGAACGCAACTCGCTTATTGCTGAGCGAATCTTGTCCAACGAATCCGGTGTTTGCCGGAGTTTAGAGATCGCTGCAGCCGTATCAACCCACATTTTCTCCAGCTTTTCTTTATCGGAGTTAAATCTGTTTTCTAACAGCTTCAGAGTAGGCTTAATAGTACGTTTTGGTCGAGCATCACCATCCGTAGTTTCTTCATGAGGCGGGCTAGTCGAGGGATTCTCTGGGTCCGTAAGGAGAAATTCCTCGTCTTCCACGGGAGCCAATGCGTAATTATCTTTTTCACTGTTCTGATCCATCTCGCTTGAGGTGACCCTGAAAGCGTCCCGAGCTTTGGAGAAGGTCCGAAGCGATTCACCAGCAGTGTAACCGATAAATTCAGACTTATTATTTGGTGAAAAAGAAAGCTTTTACAACACTAGCGAGTGAAAATTCCGACTACCTCGTGCCGCTAGTACAGACCATAATATAAGCTAAGAGCGCTGTCCAATAGAAAAGCGAGGAAAAGTCACGTGCGTAAACAAGGCACAAAGAGTAACGCAATAAGTCACGTAACAAGGGTAAACTGAAAAATACTGAAATAATGCTGTAAATATGGGACAGCACATTACTACAGTATACGACAGGTACTTCAAAACTCGACATTAGTGAAATGTACGATAGCACTCGGGACTCACGGAAGCAAAAACATTCAAAGGTTTTATCGATATAACTTTTGCAGCACTGTGAGGCACAAACGAAACAAAGAAAGCTATAGAAATGAAGAAAAATGTCGACATATTCTGCGCGGGACGTAGCACAAATTGACTTGTACTGCTGGAAGCAATTTTCAGAAACAAGTTAGACACGTGCGAAGTTGCGTAGCAAGGTGGTATGCATCTTGCACGAAAATAAGTACAACGCGTGAAAACAGCAACGCCTTAGTCTCATACTTTGTTGATTGCGTTAGGGGTAATATTTATGCATTTTAGATCTTAATAAAATGCTTATTTTCGTTTTTCGTTCTTTTGCTATCGATTTTCATGCTACAGTACTTTTTTTCGTTATCTGCAGCCTTGTTTTGATGGCGGGCGAATAAAACGATGGTCGCCTGTTAGCCACTGCCCGTGCGCAATTGTAGGTAACTCAGATAGTCAAGTGGTGGTGTGAGCTGTGAACACGCCGGTGAGATGACAGCAACAGTAGACGAACTCATTCAATTAATTTTTCAGAAAGCGCGGCACTTACGCGATATACCCACATTTATCGCCATTCATCAGCAACCTGTCGTTGCGTTGGACAAACAGGAATTTAGATGCATCATTGTTTCTAATTGAAGCTCAGGGAATTAAAAGTTGTCTGGATATTGTCTTCTTTACACAACATTAATTAATCATTTGATTCAAATTCGCTGACACAGATAGGGTTGGACGGTGTGAAATTAAAACGCATATCTGAACAATTATGCATCATATACAATTAAATTGCTTTAGGGGAAAAAACATACAAACAACTGTGTGTAGTCTCACAGGCCAAATTGGTTTTAACACCTCAGTGACAAAGACGACACACATTGTGAAAATGGAATCAAAGATGGTAGCTCTCTTCTTGTTCACTTTGTTGCTGGTGTCGCTCGTAAGGGAAGCTGACTGTATTGATATCCGATGGCGTAGAGGTTGTAAAACACCAAACCCAAGCAGAAGGAGCGAGGCAAAAGAACAATCACAATTGTTAGTCAGAGAATTTCTGGAAAGGGTCGATGGCCTCAAACTTTGCCGCAGCTTACTTGTCGGATTCTAAGGTAAAGCAGCTTGCTCCTCTAAGGTGTATCAATAGGTAGCGATGGACAGCTAAGAAAAGAGGCTAATAATCACAATCCTGGCTGGTTTCTGTTGAGCTACAAGTTCAGCAGATTTTGCCCCCATTTGCCTTGTATAGCATATTGAATGGGTTTACCGACAAATGAATCTTTTAGATCAAGCCGTGGACACGACAAGGGAGGAAATATCTCTGTGAAAATTTTCTATCTAGGACGCCCCGTGGACTTAACTATGCTACCCTTGTACATTCTCTTCTTGATCACGTAAATTTACTGACAGTCAAGCCCGATAGATAATAATCTCTTTTTCTCCGATATGAATTTACGAATTCAAAGTTGGTTTCAGTTTAGTTCTGAAGAGTTACTAGTAGATCCAACAATGCGCTCTACCCTGTCGGAAATGTAGGAGATATTTGTTTTTGAGAGGCAGATTTCGCATGCTAAACAAATAAACCTTTCTGTGAAAATAACCAACAGCAATGGCGGCTGGTCGGAGAAAGAAGCGCGTGTATTTCCCTTAGATATTTTATGTTCAAAACTTTTATAATACTCAAATACTTCCATATTCAAACTTCAGCTATAAAACGTAAACATCCCACACTGATGGTTCGCATTTTCCTTGTTTCAGCGCGCACGCATTCAATATCGAGATATTTTCATATTCAAACACTTTATGTTCACAAGCGAAATGTTCTGAGGTTTCTACAGCATGGAACATACCATGTAGTAGTGAGGGGAGGGTCGCACTTTTGTCAGTCACCTAAAGGTGATAGGTCAGGAGTTTTCTTATTAAAACGCAAGGGAGGGCCAACACTTGTTAGGGAAAAAAATACCAAAATTCCCCAGCCCCCCCCCCCGTCCCCCCAAGAAAAACGTACCTTCCCTAACAGGAGTTTCCAAAACAATACAGGTCGCCCAAGCAATGAACGGTTTTCGAGGACATCTTTTTTAGCAAAATTTTTCACAGTGGATCAGATGTTTAACTGTTCATAAAGGCAGTGAATCAGCTAAAAATTTTGTTTGATTGACATGATTGACTTGTAGATTATTATGTAGCTATATTAACTATATTTACTGAGTTCACTCAGTCTTTAATTTGAAAACATATGCCGCTAATTTACTGACACCGTCATGTTGATCTTTTGTAGCCATTTTATTTTTCGCATTTCAGCGCCTAAGAATCTATTCAGTCGAAATTTCCGTCTATGAAAAAAATTAAGAATCTGCAAGAAAACAATAATTAAAATACACGCTTTCGTAGTGAATTTATGATGATTCTGCGAATGTTTCAAGTCCTTAATCTTCATGTCTCCTCTTTTTTCAGGGGATGTCACTGAACTACCGGCGGACTTTGTGCACAGCTGCAAGGAACCTAGGTTGCGACCGGAAAATGGAAGACGAACCTGACGCCCTTGACACAAGTGACTATCAATGAATCAAGAAATGCGAAGAAAGCTTAAGAGGTCAAGTTAGAGTGTAGGATGTAAACATATTCGTCTTTATGTTCCAGAACGAAAATAAATAAAAAAGGACCTCTAATTAGAGGTATACTGAGCGTCTGAATTTCCTTATTTCTTCTTTAAAATAAACATTTTTTGCATGGATGAAACAAAACAAATCAACCATACCTAGAACGGCAAAGAAATTGTCAGTTGTGTGCCGTAAAGTCGGATCTTGATAGCACTTCACTCAAAAATCAGGAAACAAAAACATCCGGTGTTCTTTTCGATATATTAAACTGTTGGTAGCTCTGTAAAGCACAGGCAAATCAAACAAATCTATTAAGTTAAAGAAAAACGTCGGCATATTCTTCACAGGACATATATTGAAAAGAAAGAAAAAAATGAAAGAAATCAAACCACAAAAAAGGAAGAAAACCGAGTGACTGTACAGCTGGAAGCAATTTTTAAAACAGTGAATTAAAACATAAACAAAAAATTGTGATATTGAAACTAATCTGCAGTTATCCAAATCGTTCAAGTTTACGTTTACAAATTAGAAAACAGAAAATATTAAAGAACCGGAAATGAAATTGTCAGTGACGCTGTTCATTACTGGGACTTGAGGATAAAGCTTCAATAACATGAAGCACGCAACCAAATGGTATACATCTTATTCAAAAAGTGCAAAGTCTTTGTTTGTCACCCCGTTGATCGTAGCAAGGATATTTTTTCGCTAATTTTTTTATTGTTCGCACCCCCTTTTCTGACAGATACCACGCAGTTCTTAACAACGTCTAATTTCTTTGGACCTTGGTATCACGCAGCTCTATTGTTTGCAGGGCTAGGGTCCATTGTTTTGTTGTTTGTTCTATTATTTTCTCAGCAAATCAGAGAAGACGTTGAAAGAGCTGCGAACCGCCCCTTTTTCTGATCACCGGCGATTAAAAACCACGACGCCAGTTAGCAACCGCCAGTGCGCAATTATGAGTAATTCAGACAGTAAAGTGGAGTGGCGTACAGGTGTTGGTAATGAAGGAACAAAGGCTGAGAATACCCCCGTGATGCGTGCAATGGTTAGGTTAGTGAGAAGACATCAATAGGAGTTCAATGTTGTCGAGATAGCGCCATGGGACGCACGCGTCATACGCAAATTCATTGCGCTCTGCGCTCTTTAACCTCTCACTCAAACGCTTTTCCTCACGACCGTTTACTCCGTCTCATACCTGTTAAGTGTTCCTCTCCTCCCTGAAAAGAGAAGATTTCTTTTTCATTGGTTGCTATTTATTTCATTTTCAAACTCCATTGTAATTTCATTCTTAGTGAAATCTATTTCCATGAGACAATATCTATTGCAGAAACACAAAAACAAAGGAAACTTTTAGTGCTTATTCTGTTCAATCCCAGAGTCACTCCTAAGGTTTTTTTTCGTTTATCAGCTCTTGCGACGTTGTTAAGAGGTAAATGGCAAATTTTCCATGCACGTTTTTCCAAATAATGATGCGTGGTTTAAACGTTATGAAATAATTTCCTTGTCGTGACGCCTTAGCTAAACAACAATTAGGTGGTATCAATGTAGCCAATTACAGCTCAGAAAGTTAAACTTTGTTTACACATTCTCTTTTTAGCGCAACACTAATTATTTGCAATTAACAACTTCATTTATTTTTTCTCCGACAGAGATGGGGAGTGTGAAATTAAAATGCACATCTGCACAATTATACATAATTAAACTGCTTTAGGTAAAAAAAAGCATGTTAACAAAGTGAGTATAGTCATATAGGCCATATTGTGTTTAACACCTCCAGAGCACCTTAGCGAAAAAGACACGAAAAATTGTTAAAATGGAATCAAAGATGGTGGCTCTCTTCTTTTTTGGTTTGTTACTGGGGTCGCTCGTAACAGAAGCCAATTCTGTAATCTTGAGTTGTCGAAATTGTCGAAAAAAGGACAAACGGGCCGAGGTAAAAGAACAATCCCCACAGGTGTTAGCATAGTTAGTTCAGTAGTAAGTGTTTGTTTCTCTTTCTGGTAGATAGCTCGAGCATTCGTCTTTGGTGAAGTGCCTTTATTTAAAGACCTATTGGCACTTACCGTGATGCACTATGCATTGTTTATTTTGATACGACCGGAGATGGGCCGCCATCTCTCGAGAGGAAAAATTACAGCCTCTCATCTCGAGGAAGAAATGAACACTGAGTTTGAAATGTCGGTCGTAAGTAATTTTTTAGTCTCAACAAGCAGCCTTGTCAGATATCAAAAGCCCGTCTAATACTTTTGCGGACTTTGTTTTGGGCCACTCAACCCGCCTTCGTGTAGCAGTCGCCGAGGACATTTTCTTCGCCTCCAAAAATCCCATTTAAAAGAAAAATAATAACACCGAAGACGCTGGAAGATTGTTCCTACTTTCACCGAAAGTGTGAGATGGATGCGAACGAAATTGAAACCTCCAGCGAGCCGTCAAGTTTTCTGTATAAAACACATACTTCCAGTCGGCTCTTTTCTGTCCGTTGCATCTAATTTGCATCGGGCATAATTTCAAATAAGTACCGCTGGCGGACGCTGTTTTTAGCCACTTTCGAAACTCACATAGAAAAAAATTTTGACGGCCAGAGACGCGGAAAACCTCCTTCAACTTTCGCCGAAAGTTTTATTTCAATGCAGAGCAAAAAAAAGCCGCCAGCAAGCCGAGAAGTTTTGTACTTCATCCATATTTTGCCGTGCAAACAATACTTTGTTCTGGTCGATTGGTCACGTATCGATGTTGAAAAACTCACCTCACAGTAAACGAGTACACTGAAAAGAGAGAAGAAAACGATTCGAGAATAATTTGTAAAATAGAGGGGCACTTATAGGCGATCTAATAGACTTATTTCATTTACACGAAAGACCGAATTTGTGAGCCAAACCCGAAGGTTGTAGTTTCTTGCCGGCCTACCCTCGAGCCTTTGGAGGCATCGCTCCAAGGAAAAGTTCCAATCGCGACCAAAAATGGCTTCTATCGCATCACAACGCTAAATATCACGTAGAATATATGTTATATATTTCTTTGTACTTCACAGGTGAGCAAAATTGGCCGAACATTGCGCGATGGAACCAGATTACTTTGGATCTTTCAAACAGTCGCGATGGCTGAGTATTTTCGTGGTCCACGAAATTCAATTACGACCGTGTTGCATTATGGAAAGTGCCAATGGGTCTTTAAGGCGAAGGAGTTTATACACTTGACAGTTTTTCACCTCTCAGTTCCATAAATATGCAACGGGGGCTAAGGAAACATAACCCAGACTAACGTTCCATAAGGATAGATTATTCCAATAATCTAGTTGTTTTCTGGTGGGCTACACGTTTCGAGTTCCGCAGGATTGGCCACCTTTACTTTGGTTAACATATTGAATAGGTTTACCGACAATTATATCTAAAACTCTCCGTGGATTTACCAATGCTCTCCGTGTATAAGATTTACCTCAATCGGTATACAACATCTTATTTCAGCTGGGCCGCACAGTCAGTTTCGATTTTGATCAGGCGAAGCCATAGTAAAAGACACCGATAAAGGACAACCTCTTTGAATTCTCTCCGATATGAATTTACGAAAGAACAAAAAAAAAATGTCCACAAAAGAACCATGGTTCAAAAACTGTAGTTATACTTGAATTTAAAACTTTAAAAATCAATTTGCCATCTGTTAGCTAAGATAATATGAAAATTTTTTCTTTGCGATAAAATTTGACTCATGATCAAACAACTTTAACAGTGAGTTTTAAAAAATTATAAGCGAGTCCTTATCTTACTTTAAACCCTAACATAGATTGTCTACGTAAGAAACGGTTTTGGAGGACATATTTAAAGTTTTGGCATCTGATATTGGCAAATTTTTAACGATGGGTCAGTTATTAAACTGTTTTCATAAAGTGACTCAGAGTTGATTTAATCACCCGGTGTCAGTTTAAACGAGGTTTTTTCATTGGCTTCTAGATAGCTACTTAGCTATATTCACCGATTTCACAAGATATCCAGCTCTTTAAAAACCCTGTGCCACTAATACACTGAAACTGCCATGAAACTGCCCTGTTCATGTTTATTTTTCGCGTTTCAGCGCGCAAGAGTCTTTTCAACTGAAATTCCTGCCAATAAAAAAAAAAAGGAAAATAACATTTGCGAGAAAATAATATAAAAAATACAGGGGTTTTTGATGAATTTAATGATGATCCTCCGTTTATTTTACAGTGATTCACGAGACAAAAGAAATAATTTTTCAAAGCCTTTAATGTTTCATACTTGCTTTTCTTTAAGGGGATGCCACTGAACTACCGGCGGAGTTTGTGCGCAGCAGCACGGAACCTGGGTTGCGACCGGAAAATGGAAAAGCAGTTTGACGCCGTTGTCACACGTGACCTTCAATGAATCAAGAAATACGAAATCAAGATCTGACAAATTAGTAGTGTAGAATGCAAACACATTCGTCTGTATGTTTTAGAACGGAAATAAAAAATGGACTTGTAGTGAGAAGCATACCTGAAGGTCAGAATTTCCTTTTGAATGTAAGGTCACAACATGCATTTTTCTTCAATTTAACTTGACTCATCCTACTTATGACATCGTCTCTCGTCAGCAAAGAAACCGACCCTGAACAAACGTTGCCAAAATTTGTCTAAGAGATAAGGTTGCAGCTACTGACAAAGGCATCTTCTGATAAAGAATCAGTTCTCCGATTCTTCCATACGTCTGAGCGCAAATAAGTATTAGAAAGATCCATGGAGAACATGAAAGGTGTGGAGAAAAAAACAATGAATAGGAAGATTACAGTTACCGAATCAAGTCTTTATTTTAACGGCAACATTAAACAATGATAAGTCTAAAAGGGGTAGCTTACTCAAGGAGACAACTTCCAGGGACAAGTCCCTTGGTGTGCACTACTGATTTTCGTCAAAACTTATAGTCACACGAACAAAACTCTAGATCCTCTGACTTGTCCAAAGAATTCAAATTAAGTCGATTGAAGGAACACGTCTCTGGAGCTTGTCATCTCAAATTGTTCTTTCCCCTTGTGTGTACCGGTGGGCGAAATAAAAACGATCAAAACGGAGTCGGGCAGTTCCTGCAACACGTCCCCTCTTACACTACTGCTGTTTTTGCATCCACTGAAACTTTACCAGTTATTCTACACCGAATATGCAATAAAAAAGCAGTGGCCTTAAACATAGGTTGGTAATTGTCGCAAAATGATTTAAAAACTTCAGGTGAATACTGTTGTTAATGACGAACGCGAAAACAGTCGTCCTCACGTGGAAACGGCAATCGGCAGTGGCAAACGTGAAAAATGATGGGGAAATCATTATCACCTGGCTGGTTTTGTCGTTCGCGTTTGCCGTAAACTTGATGCTCAATCTATTTATGTGTTTATAACACACAAGATGTGGATGGAGCCCGCGCAGTCCGTTACCTCGTAAAACAAGAGACCCGGGGAAACAAGAGCAGGCAGTGTTCTAGCAAACGAGCTTCGGTGTCCAAGCCAATCAGTGCAACAGCCAAATTTGCTGAAGACAGTGACCTGGCCAACAGTGCACGGCAAAATCTTCTTTCTTTCACACCGAGACGTTCACCTGTGTTGTTGAACGTGTTAGCGAAAACCATCCCTGATAACATGCTGTTTGCCATAACTAATACAACGGCGGAATGAAAATGCGAAAGAAACCGAAACCAAGAGAAGAACACCATGAATATTAAAATAAAAACTTGTACGAAAGTAAGAATCCATGTTTTCCTGACTATAAACTTTTCTTCTATACCAAACAAAGACAAAAATCCAATGTATGGCCTTCCAATAAGGTCGCCTGCCCCGCATGTTAACATATATATCAAAACTTGATTTCTTGGAGTGATTGAGGCGCTATCACATGCTATGGTCGTCACAACACTACTCACCAGTAATTACTTGCAAAAGATGCTCACAAACAATGCGATAAGTAGCACTTGTGTTTTCCATGTCAGGGATAACATTTCCTGACAGGAGAGTTTTGATTTGGTTGTGTCGTCAGAATCAGATTCAATAGGGCTGTAAGGAACTTCTTTGTGTGACGTAGGTTAGAATAATTTATGTTGCTTCGTTCCTCCATTGAAATGTAGGAAACTGGGAATAGTATCCATAACGCTGCGACCAGGAGAAGCGAATATTCTGGCGACAAACAAGCTAGCATGGTCAGCCCTGTAAATAAGTAGAAAACACCAGTAAAAATAATGATTAGGTAATATCGCACATGATGAGGGTAGGCGGATATCTTGGCGATCGAACTTGAATTCAAAATCGAAAAACAAGGAATCCCAAATAAATAACTCACTGAAATTAATTAAACTGTTTCGTGATGTGGATGTCTAAGGCTTTTAAACACTCGCACTCTGGGGAATGGTAAAACTCATTGTGCAGTCAGCTAATGTTTGGGGTCGTTTAACCGAACTGATCAACAGTCTGTGGGTGAAGCCTAACTGTAAAGTCTCACATTCCAGGTGAAAGTTTTTTTAGTGTACTTTTCTGTAGTTATGTTTTGATGTTTTTTTTTTAGTAATTTCCAGAATGAATTTCGGATTTTGTGCGTGTGTGGTCTCAAACTTGGGCCTCCGGGGGTGTAAACGGTTAACTGGAAAAATGTACTATTTACCTATGTATGACAAATGCCTTACAACAAATGATATTCCTGAACCAAGAGCAAAGCTGTTAACAGTGCTTCCACCATAGAAACCTGCTAAAGGAATAAACACGGTTTCGGTGCCACCGATTCCCACTGACACCATACACACTCCAATTAGCTTCACCTTGGGTTCTCGCGCGAGTAAGGTTATGAGTATTCCAGTAACGGAAAAGACAAAAATTACACACGATGCCACGGACACCGCAATCCTTTGAAAAAAATACGGATAGACAGCATTTAACAGGCTCGCCGGGCCAGACGTAGCTAGTAAAACCAGAGATGTTGGAAACTTGGTAGCTTCTTAAAGATGTCCTGTCTGGCACTTATGTTAATGGTGAAGACGAAATCTACTAGGAAGCCAACTACACAAAAAGCTAGCATTGTTCTTGTTTTGACCTTCTGCCTGAAATCACTTGTCTTGTCTTTCAATTTGTCTTCTTCGTCTGCCATCATGACATCCGTGAGTGCGCAAACGCTGAAAGATCGTATACGAAACCGGTTAACATGAAGTCAAGGAGTTTAAAATGTAAATGGTGTTCAGCAAACAAACCACACAATCGACTGGGACTTTGCTAATTGTGTTAGTTTGAATTCAGTACGGTCTTCTATCAACCAATCACTTTGGAGAGCTAGTTTATTTACTTAGAACAAACACCATTGCACCGTCGCCAACAACTACCTGCACCTTACAAACAACTTATTGAAGACAACAACAAGACAGCCAAACGGACTAATTTTACTAACAATAGACCAACGGACATAAAATTTTTGCCCAAAAGCAAACCTTTTTTTTAATACTTTAGCCTCAGTAGTACAGCTAATGCCTGAGTTTATTTGCAAAACAAACCTTTTGTGCAATAAAATTTGGTAACGCAACAAAAATTTGTTATTCTGAGAAGCTTCCGCTCAGAGCAGCAAGTGAAAACAAACACAGATCTTCAGAATAATATCGCATTTGTGCGCTTTAATAATAAAGGGAAGTTCCCAATCTCCTCATTCGCTAAAAAGATCTTGGGGCCTAGTCCTTTTGAATCAACAGGACCTTAACAGACTATCATCGATGACGCATTGATTCTGGTTTCTACAGCCCTTTCGTAGCCGCGGTATCGAGCTCGTTATTGTAAGGAAATTTCGTCTCTTTGCCTCGCAGACTTCAAAAAGTATCCAAATTATTTTTGGCTTAATTTTAATTCCTTTTTTCCAACTTTAACAGCGAATGTTACCAACGGTCAATCATTTGGTGGCAACAGGTCAAAAATCAATTGCGCTCATATTCTTATGTCAGGTAGGCCTTAATGTGAAACAAATCAATGCATAGTTCGTTTGGCTGAATATCGATTTATTTTCAAGAAAATCGATATTAATGGAATTCGCTCAAAATGCCGCTTTTGAAGCTCAAAATTTAAGGCAAATCTCGAAGCTTCGCGTGACAAAATGAAGCACTCCAGAGCAATAAAAATTAACCAAACTTGTAGAACGATGTTTAATTATTTATCCAAAGCAATTTCTGCACATTTATGTACGAGCTCTAATTAAATTTATCCGACATACTTTTGACTAGATAAAAAGTATATCAAGTTTAACCCCTAAAAAAAGTATGTGGTACTGAATATTGTTCGTCAAGAATCTGGATTTCAAGGGGAGAAGGGATGTTCTTTTGCCTCCTAAAAGGATCTTTTGGGGAAATTTATTGACGCGATGTTATAGAATTCTAAAGTTGGACAAAATGCGTCGATTCAAGCGATCAGAAAAGTCAGCCTAATTAACTCAGTGTACACATACACAAACAACTTCACGTTTACCGCAGGTTTTGATCAGCAAACAACCGATTTTAACACAAAATCCTCTAACCTTCATGTTGCTGTATCACAGATGAGAGCTTTGGTCCTTGTTCATGATAAAATTCAAGAAAACTGCAAGGAAACTTGACTGGATATCGCAACTTGCCATGCCGTTTCACCGAACATCCGCCGTTTTTGATGTGAGGATTCTCTTTTCCTATTTTCGTTGGAAAACGGGCTTAAGGTGTTGTACATAAGATGTTTTTCCTTTGAAATTAGCTCTGAACTGAACAGCGAAACAAGAAGTCGTTAATACGAAAACATCTGTTACGTGCTTTGGGTGATGCCGCTAATTAATTTAAAACGAGTTTTAGTGAAATCGACTACTGCATGCATGTACCGCGGTAACGAAATTTTGGGTGCATCCAGTGACTTTGGGGAATAAGGTTTAATTTTTTTCAAATAAGCTAATTCTGTCTTCCTACGTTTACTACTTTAATGACTGAGAGAAGATTCTCAGTAGATTGGGTTCGATGAGTACTTTGAAATCTGTGCAACTGAAAAAGGCGCACCTTGGTTGCGTGACATACCCTAGACTGAGCTTTTACCTAATGGGCAGGGCAAAGGGGGTTTTAAAAATATATTCTCTGTTGGTTTTCCAAGAAGTCGCACAGTTAATGAACGTTATATTATATAATATGGCTAGATTAAAATACAAAGTCAGGCATAAAAATTTCCTGTTCGGTCTTAAAATTCTTTTTTCGTTTTGTTGGGGTGAGGGTGGGGAGGGACTTAGGCTATAGGTTTCGGGGAAAGAAGTTTTAGAGAACACTGAATCGACTGATTGTATCGATTCCTGACATTCAAAGACTTTCAAATGAGGCAGTGGTGATACGTTAAACCTCCTTTTTTATTTTTACCTAGTTCTTGTTCGTAATTACGTGCAAACACTTATTTACGGAGAATATACATTAATAAAAAATCACAACTCGTACTGGTTCTCAGGGAATAAATTTAATGATCTGTAAGATTGTTAAGAGCTTTGTCCTGTGGCAGAAAATACAACCCACTACGGGCTCAACTTGGATGACTTTTTATGAGTCTTGTGTTTTCCGCTTTCGATGCTCAACAGGCACCAACAAAAAACGACTCTGCTCGACTGACACTATAGTGCGTGCAGTCTTTTTTTAAAGCTTCCAACAGTGAAGAAAACTACAAAGCGGTTAACTAGGGGGTTCAACGTTCTATTCAACACCGATCAACGCTGTTGAATTTTAAAAACAAGTTTGGCCTTCCAGCTTAATGATGTTTCACATTTTTGCCGACTTTTCTTTTGTTCTCAGGTGTGCCACCCTGTGCAATGATGTTCTGTAATATTGATTCAACTTTTTCTATGTTCTCAGGTGTGATCAAGAGTATTGAATTCGTTTGCCCACCTTGTTCAACATCACACAACAAAGCTGTGTTCAAGATTGTTGAATAATGTTGAATGAGTTTGGCCGAGTCATAAAGTTTGCAAACGCCAAAAACGCAAAGAAACTGAGCCAACAAAATGAGGGCGCAGCCGGGGTTGAAGGCTAAGAGAAGGGGGAAGTTTGAACCCTTAATCCCCCAAGTAGTATAGTAAAATGGGGGTTCTGTAACAGCTTTGTTATTGGGAGATTTATTTCCAACTTTTAAGCCGCTCACATATGAAACAATTTTTCTACATTGGTGAAAGAGAAAAGTTTTATAACTGAGAGTTCTATTTCCGTTTTTATACCGATAACACAAAACCGGTTTATAAAGGTGGAAAAGGTGGAAAGAATGTTATTGCATCACTTTAAAAACCGCAATAATAAATTTTACAAGTTTTTTTGTTGTAAACTGTCACAGAATTCCAAAAAATTTTTTTCATTTAGAGATTTGTGTATTGTTATTATATCAAAAGTGTTACAGAATCCAAAATGTCTGTTGCAAGATATTCGTCTTGGAAAGAGATACACAATGAGCTTTTAAAACAACCTTTCTGTCATAACAGGCAGCAACTTGTGCGTATAATTATATGTTTAGATTATATAGACTGTCGCTGGGAAGGGCCTTGTTACCCTTGTTTTAAGCAAGGAATCAAACAAACTGTTGTACACTCCTCCGATCGAGAATTTACCTTTACTAAAGATTTGCTCTGATACTTACGATTGGCACAGCGCATATAACGAAATAAAATTATTAGAACGAAAACATGACCGAACACACACACACACACACAAAAAAAATAATTTATAATCGATTTAATATTTGTGAGTCAAATTTGATGGCTGCCGGGTTCAACAACTGTCAAATTACGGAAGCAATCCAAAACCTACCGCCAGAGTTACGTGAAATAATTTACAAACATTACCTCACTATAAAACTGAAAGAGCGAGAGGTTTTGGGTTGGAACCTGGTTCACAATGAGCTTTCAATACAACCTTTCTGTCCTGAAAGGCAGCGGCTTGTCCACATTCTGGTGTGTGTTGCCTATATGCATTGTTGTTGTGGAGGGTGTTGTTACCCTTGTTATAAACAAGAAGAAATCTTACATGAAATAACTACCTCTGTTTCGATCTTGGATTTAACTCTAGTTAATTATTGCACTGATATATGGGAAGAGGACCATATTCCCTAAGTTGTGTTTACGGCGCGTGACTTCGCGGTCTGGTGAAAACTCACAGACAATGACGTGATTTATACTTTCGTTCAAACATTGAAGGGAAACCCCCTTAACAACTCAAGCTTGAAAAAACAAATTAATATTCACAGACAGATTACATTCATTACCGTCAGCAGACGTTTTGAGACCTATTTTATAAACAAATTGATAAGATTCATCTTCAAGATCTTCAGCAAGACGTTTAGGGTAGGATGACTTTATAGATAAATTTGTGGCCCGTAAGGGATAATAATAAATCCAATTAAAGCTACGTAAATAGCCGTCCACTTTGGTTTCCCCTTTCAACAAAGCAATAGCCTTTTTCACAGTTAGCTTTTCTCATTTGCATTACAATGTGTTTGAACGTGGATGTGAGGCAATTTCGGGCAATTTTGGAGTTTCTGCCCGAAATTGCCTCACATCCACGTTTAAATACATTGTAATGCAAGTGAGAAAAGCTAACTGTGAAAAGGGCTATTAGGGTTACTTAACCGTTTTGAGTGAAACAATTGATCGAAATTCTTCGGCCGAACTTGACTGGTTTGCTGTTTAAGTGGTTATTGTTTTCATAAAATACGCTGACAACGTAAGCAAGCTAGCGGAAGCAATTAAACGGAGACAGGGATTTAAGGGTTAAATAACCATGAAATGAATTGTCCGGTGGCTTGGCCATCTTTTTATTTTCCTTTGTTTTAGCTCTCCACTGGTATACAATCTTTATCTATCAGCGGCATTGATTCTCAGGTAAGAGTACGTTTACAGGAAAACGGGAAAGTTGTGGGGCGGGGGCAGTCTCGTTCTTCTTTAAAAATGCGCAACATTATATCAAAGAAATATATTTCAAATGGTATTAGTTTAGAGCTAAATTAGTTATCAATGCTTTAAAAACTGGTACGCCCATAGTGAAATAATGTAACGAGGGGATATGTGTTTTACACTCTGAAGGCGTTACCAGTGGTGAAGAGGACATAAATCCACAAGGAGCTTAAATTATGTATTCCACCTGCCAATGGTTGACCGACAAGAATCGTAAACAAAAACTGTTATTCACTTGATCAGTGAAATGGTGTTTTGATTGTATCCTTGGCATGCAGACTAACAGAGAAAAAGTGCAGAAAAATATGAACTGTTTATCTGGTTGCCATTTTTATGCGGTTATCCTTCTTCTAACAGTGTAAACGCGCATTTGGCAGATAACAAATTGTTTGAATGGCCATTATTACTCGAAAAAATAAGAAAAAATATACAGGATTTTTTAACGAGTTATCATTCTACTAAGAACTCTCTCTATCCTTGTCCTAGAAACGAGACTTGTTAAATCGTTCTTTATGTTTCCACTATGAATTGGTGCTTTTTTAGGAAACGTCATCGTATGAATGTGATTATAATAACTTAGTTAAGCTAGGCTGTTTCGCTGGTATACACGTCACTGCACGAAAAAACGGATTTACAAGGATAGCAAAATCGCAGCAAATATGAAGTAAATACCATAAATGATTAAATTTGATCATATTTGGTCAAATTCAAATGTCATGTTTGCACCATATTTGCATGAAAAGCAAATATGGTAAATACCGCGTTTACTCGATATTTATGCAACGTAGCAAATGTGAACAGGAAGTACACATTTGAGACGGATTTACTCCTACAGTAATTATGAAGTGAAGTTAAATATTTGCTGCCCCAAAAGATGGATTTGCATGGGTGGCAAATATGAACCAAATACCATGTTTGCTGTACTTTGATAATGTTTGCACACCAGTCAAATTTTGTGTTTGGAGCACATTTGCAAGCAAAACAAAGTTGGTAAATACCGCGTTTACTCGAAAGTTACCTGGACAGCAAATATGAAGCAAATACCATGTTTGCTTTACTTTGGCCATATCTGCACGTAAATCAAATGACGTCTTTGTACCACATTTACAAACAAAGCAAAGATGGTAAATACCGCGTTTACTCGATAGTTACCTGGACAGCAAATATGAAGCAAATACCATGTTTGCTTTACTTTGGCCATATCTGCACGTACATCAAATGACGTCTTTGCACCACATTTAAAAACAAAGCAAAGATGGTAAATACCGCGTTTACTCGATGTTTACATGGATAGCAAATATGAAGCAAACGCCATGATTGCTTTACTTTGGCCATATCTGCACGTACATCAAATGACGTGTTTGCACCACTTTTACAAACAAAGCAAAGATGGTAAATACCGCGTTTACTCGATGTTTACATGGATAGCAAATATGAAGCAAATGCCATGTTTGCTTTACTTTGGCCATATCTGCACATAAATCAAATGACGTGTTTGCACCACATTTATAAACAAAGCAAAGATGGTAAATACCGCTTTTACTCGATGTTTACATGGATAGCAAATATGAAGGAAATGCCATGTTAATTTTTTCTTTGGTCATATTTGCACATGATTCAAATCTCGTGTTTGGGCCACATTTCCCAGTGAAGCAAAGAAGGTGAATACAGGTCTTTGCTCCATATTTACATACCGTAGCAAACGTGATAAATTTGCACACATTTAAGACAAATTCACTCCAAAAGTAATTATGAAGCACGGTCAAATACAGTGTATATACTGCACGAAAAGATGGTTTTACCTGAATAGGAAATATGACAAAAATGCCAGGTTTGCTTTCCGTTGGTCACATTTGCTTGCTCTTTTAGGCAAAACTTAACAATAACCTCGACAACAACTGTACTCTAAAGCATGTTCAGCAAAATGCCAATATTTATTCTTATTTCAGGGAGTGTTAGTCTTTTTAGAAGCAACAGTTAATTTAGCTGACCGTAGAGATAATTTTAAGGGCTAAATACATGTATTATCACCAAAGTTTTTGTCTATCAACTAATGCACCCAAGTTCCCTATTTCAAGTACAGTTCTACTTGCAATTATTAATTCAAATGTACAATATCAAATCAATTTTTGTGGACACAAAACTAACAGCACACTATAACACAAAACGATCAGTTTCTTGAATTGTAATCAGTGGTGACCAACAAATTCTTATTTTTTCATTACTAGGTAAAAGTGTCATAACTAATCAATTTCTCTTTTGTAAAAACTGCCACCTTAAGTGTAAGAATACTAAAATTGCACAACTAATGACACTTTCGTCAACAAAGTAAGGGTGGGAAAAGCAGAGTCATATGTTTCACTGGAAAGCTTTGCAAGAGCTAAACTGCATAGTTGTTTGAAAGCTGGTTAAAGCTAACACAGGAGTAAAAGGTTTAACAAATGATTCTTTATCTCTTTTTTTGAAACCGTTTCCACTGCTTATTTTTAGTTGTAGTTTGAACAAAAAGAATTAACAGGTATCCACATCATAAGCCACAAACTTGAATTCAAAACTGATACTAACCCTGGGTTAGCTTAATCCTGTTTTAAGCAACTGTGCCCTGATCTATTTTCTGAATATCTTACAGGTAAGAGATTCTTCAACAGAATGCACTTTTCACTGCTAACAACTAAGTGCACCAGCAGCAATTAATTATGAATCAGTCATTTCCAGCAGTGCCCATTCCCCCCTTCACCAGGTCAGCCCCTGGGCGTTAGGATTTTTAAAGAACAACCTGGCAAATGCCCCCAGGTAAGGTAAAAAAAATAGAAGTATGTTAATTTCTTAGTTTTTGGGCTTACCTTCATTCTACATGTAGTATTCAAAGCTAAATTGAACTTGCCCAATGAAGTTATCACTAAAAGGAAGTTACAGTATTGTGACATGAAAATCATGGGATGGCAAATGCCCTGGGGTACACTAATGCCTGGCCCCTTGAGGGACAATAGGAGAAATGCCCCACTCATGCCTGCGAGTGGGGGTGGGGGGGGGGGGGGATGGGCACTGCTGGAACTGACTGATGCATTACATGTATATATAATGACATTAAATTTCAGTGGAAGAGCTTATTATCAGGCTAGTGTAGTAATGTAGTGAAAAAACAGTGTCTCCAATAAGCACTCTGTGCTAAATTCCACTTACATGCTTGAATGATGTTATGACAAGAACTGTAAAGTAGGCAGCTGAACAGTTAGTTTTTCATATGAACACTGATCCCAATGACCTGTTAACTGAATGAGAAGGCTGGGTGGGAAACATTTGATGGAAGGCCTTGGGGTTTGACAACTGGGAAGCAAAGGTTTGTGCACCAAGATCAAGAGCCGTATATTTTCCCATCCAGCCTGATATTATGCTTGATTTGATTGAAAAATTATGAAAACATCTTAGTGAATACTCAAGTGAAAATGAATAATTTTTTAATGTTCAGTTCCCTCTATAAACATGCCATTGGTGCATCATGGTAGTTGTATGCAGCAAAACAAGTCCAAAATGAGCTCACCCAGAAGTCTTATTCAGTACATGAAAAGAAATCCAGTAGTTTGTTTTATGATTAAAAACCATTCAAAACTTTGGGTCTTGCAACCTACACACCCTTAGAACCACAGGAAATGACCAAACATGCCACTTTAAATACAACAACCACGATACCTTCAAATTGTGATCAAAGAGGGAACTGGGCACAGCACATGTACACATGCTAAATGAACCAAAAGAAATGTGTGGGCCCAAATCTAGCCCACACATGCTAGCTTATTAGGTTGCTTTCTATGGAATTGCATTAACAAGGCCAAATATTGACTACTTTAGAACCAATTTTTGTTGTTCAGCAGTTTTTCTTTGAAAATGTAAAGGGTCTAGCATCTCCAGGAACAGTACAAGCATAAGGATTGCGTTCCTTTTTTGGATTGGCATAGTCTGTTTCATTAACAATTGTAGGACATTTGCATGATGGCATCATTTGACTACAACTCCCACAATCAAATAAGTTTTTCCTTTCTTATTAAAATTGTGTAATCCCAGTGAAGTTTAATGACAATGGACCTAATTTGGGTGTATGAACAATGAGTGAGTCAGTGAGGCATGTTTATTAGCGAGCCAAAAGTGCAAGATGAAGGCACATAGTCACATGCAAGGCACAGTATAATATACTAATCCTACTGTAGTTTTCTTTCCCTATCTTTGATTACTCAGACCAGTGAGGCAGCAATTTCCTTTGATTATGAAGGTCATTTCTCTTCTCGATTGCTCTTTAATTTATCTGTCTTTATCCTGGAACTGTTTTGTTTTGTTTTTGACATGGCAACAGTCATGATAAAATGTAGCTTTGATTCACATAAAACAACGAGCACAGTAGGCTTTTTGTCAGCATGTTGCATACAACAAACTTACTGTCTAAATAGGTGGATTTGCAGTGGTGCAACAGATGTAAGAGTAAGTCAAAACATCTAAATCGAGCACGACATACAATGTTCTTACATGTACATGTACACTGCTGAACTCAGCAACTGTTATATGAAAGTTTGCTTAGGCTTCCATAAAGTGTGTGACCGCTGTGGACTTGCTGACTCAACTGAATTTCTCAATTTTCTTCAGCATTGCATGCAAGAAACACTCCATTTCTACAGCTGTACCCTCAGCCTTTTTCTTCAGAATTGTGGACTTACATGTTTGTGTTGCTCGTGCGACTGGCTGGCATGTTGGTAACCCTTAATCAGAAAAGAAAAACTGAAGGACTCTGGTAGTTGTAGTCAAATGTGTCCCATTCTGAGCTGTGCTAGTGCATAGTACTTACACTTGTAAGATAACAATTTGGATCTTAAAATCATCATTGGCGTCTGCCTTTGAGACCTAAAGTTCAGCAGATAATCCCTGCTTTCCATGCACTTGTTCTTCTTGTCCATCTTGACTAGTTTGTTGCCCAACACAGTCAAACTAAACCATGATAACTAAAAGATACATGTCATACTATTGCATTTTAAGGCGGCGATTTGTCGGCCACGATAAATCGGGAAGCGAATTGGTTTATGTACAGTGCAAGCACTGCACATGCATTTTTTTATAGTAAAAGCTTTTTTATAAAACGTTTTGGAAAACAAAGTGATAGGTGCTAGATAGTTAGTTTGTTTTCAGCTAAAATACTGCAGATATAATTTTGTTTTGCCCCAATTCTTTTGTAGGTTGCGTTTTCGTTCTTAAAATCGGGCCCGACACGTGAAAATCTGTGAAGCGGTCACGGATTTTTCTGAATCGGCCGGCTTGTCGGATTGGAGTCGCGCCCCCATCGGATTGCCATTCATGGGTGCTGATTCGCTCCCCAATTTGTCCTGGCTGACAAATCGGCCTGACAAGTCGCAGCATGTAAATTAGCCTTTAGTTGCACACAAATATTTTCTTTGCTCTGCAGTGGAGGCCGGTACTGTGGGAAAAACTAAAGTAGACACATTTTTAAAAGAGCAATTTTGAAAGCCACAAAACAACAATCAAGAGTAAACAATATCAATGAATGATTTCAAATGATTTTAGCAATCAGTGAGAATCAATGAAGAAAAAGGTTTGTGACTTTTATTAATTCAGATTGCTGATAGCAATGAAGAATGCTTGTTATTAATTGCCATAGATCCCAGAAGTTCAGACTTTTAACAAAAACACACAAACCAAAAACAAGGTCACTTTCAGGGCTATCTTCCTTCCAAAATAAACATCAAAACATAGAGATAAAATAATTTCAATAGACAAAATTAAACAGTAGATTGAGGCAAAGACTATTATGCACATGTCATTTTAAACCCCCAAACCCACCCCCCCCCCCCCCCCCTCGGGCATGACCAGGGCATTCACTTTTTATGCAAATGAAAGCCAGTGAATTCCCTGGTCCCCAGGGGAAAAGTGAATGGTGAACTCGCCACCGCATACATGTATGTCCAACAAACAGCGTACTCCTTTTTAAATGTCAACTCGTAACAAGGGATGACAAATATGATGATAGCCCTGAAATGAAAACATAGTGTGG
This sequence comes from Siderastrea siderea, assembly GCA_964030785.1. NCBI lineage: Eukaryota > Metazoa > Cnidaria > Anthozoa > Scleractinia > Rhizangiidae > Siderastrea > Siderastrea siderea. Next base: position 66,996,859 of record OZ034966.1, on the reverse strand, counting down.
CAACACTTGAAACCCCTCCATGGACAAGAAAAGACAACTATTTCAACATAATCTTTCTATTTTACATCTTGATGTCAGAAAATGCAAGATCACAACAAATTACAGCTCATGTTTTAGCAATAGTCTTCTGAAGTTAGAATAACTCAAGCTTAACAAAATGAAAGTAGGTCATAAAGAAGCAATCCCCAGTTAGACACTAATCGAAACAACACAAAACAACGCGTAACTTAGTCATTAATATTAACATTGATAATAGCTTAACTTGTTCATCGATAGGTCAAGTCAGTGAGTTTAAATGCATAATATTTTAATATCTATACAGTATCATTGAAAATATGCCCACCTTTCCTTACTAGACTTAAGAAATCTTCGGCTACAAGGGCCTTTTTTAAACCGGAAAGGCAGAAAGACGTTTCACAGAGCATTTTAATTTGCAGCTTTGTATCGCTTCGCTTTGCAATTCGCTTCGATCGTTCAATCAAAGGAGTGATGATAATGTATGCAAAATTACTATGTGGCATGAAAATGAAAACTGCTGACCATGGCGTAACTGCCCCGCTTATTCCCCGGCCAGGGAGGCTAAGGCTGTGATTTCTTGTGTGTTCCCTGTCTACCGGGGGACGAAAATGGAGTGAATATGAAGTGAAACTCCCCTCATTACCGTGGCCATGCCTGAGGGGGGGGGGGGGGGGAACCGGGGGTTTCAAATGACTTCTGCATTAGTCCCAAGACCTCTGGTCCCACTTAAAGAAGGCAAGCTGTGCAACTGAAATCACCAAAGATGGCTTTTTAAGTGATTGTTCTATAAGTTTGACTGCCAAAACCAATTACTAACAATCAGAAAATGATAATTAATTGATAGTCTATCAATAATTATTATTTCTGATATCAATTTCTATTGAGTGACTATACATGTACATGTAGTTACCGGTATATTGAGCATGTGCCTGGCAACAGCAACTGAGGAATATTATTTTTGTAATATTCAGTCTGAATGAAAAGCTTAACAACACTAAAACGCGACTTTTCTTTTAAAGTAATAATCTCTGTTAGCCTGCCAGTCGAAGGGGTCTCATGCAAATGCTGTATAAAAACATTACATGCACGTACGCCATACGCTCATTCACACGTCCTGTAGTTGCAGCAAAACAACACTTGTTTAAAACGTAAATAGGGAGCTGCACAATTTGTTGAGTATTCATGACTTGCTCTGGTTTTCAGAGAAACCGGTTGAGGTTAGGGGAAATCATTGAACACAATTCACACTAACCTTGAAAGTCCAGGTCGGTTGTTCGGTTCCATCGTTCCAGTGTCAACCGTGGAATCGCCAGAACATTGTGAAAGAGTTTCTTAGAGACCCGTCGGCTTCTGGTCCTTCATTCTGACCTCTGTGAACTGCTTTTACGACGTGAACCTCGCTATTTTCTACCATTTTGTTACGAAATGAAACGAAGTCCTTCTGCTTTAGGCTTGAAATAAACACCTACCAGCTAGGGCTGCGCGCGCATAGCATAATCTTATGGAGCGGTTTTCAAATGAGTGTCGTAAAACCAAAACCAAAGTAATTACTCAAACCAATCACTGAAGAAACAAAACACAAAATAAACCAATCAGAAATCGAAGCAAGTACAAGTAATTAGCGTTTAGCGCGGGAAAACGCGTGCAGGCAAGTGACGATTGGTTTTTGTTTTTCGTCTGATTGGCTGAGAAAGTGGCGCGAGCTTTTTTAACCAATCAGAAAGCGAAGTAAAGCAAAACCAAAGCAAACACAACATTACTTTCGACACTCAATTGAAAACTGCTCTAACGGCTTTCACAGAATAAATTAACTTGAAAAGAGAGAGGAGGGGAGGGGAGGGACGATAAGCACAAACTCAATTTGCTTAGAAATTTTAAATGTCATCCCTATCAGAAAGTAGCAATTTGAACAAAGTTACTCATCCTTTTCTCGAAAAGAGAGAATCAAGGTTAAACCTAACAAATTCATACCACCTATTCCTTCGATCTACCCAGGGCTAGGGGGACTCCGGAAACTTCACACTCCTTTGACACTACAACTGTCCAAAAGTATCGCGGGCGAATATCGCGCGGGACTTGACCAATTTTGGCGCGGATGTTGTGAAAGCAAGGGCTATGGCTACATGTTATATTGTATAGTTTTGTACGTTTCTTATTCCTGTAAAATGAAAACGATGCTGTTTCTAACTTTCGGATGTATCAGGTTCACCCAGCACACGAAAATAGCCTTTCCACTGTGCAGTTTTAGCAAAATGGAAGCTACATACGGGTAGCCCACGTTTCGACTTGGATCATCAGCCCCGGTCGTCAGCAAAAATGTCCACGTCTCATCCGAACAAAAAAGGAATTCATCAGTCCATGATGAAATGCATCGCTGTTGAAACTGGTAAGTTGACAAACTACTTTATTTTGTATTTGACTATTGGTCCTACTAATATCATCTTGGGCTTTCCAAAGGGCCTAGTATAAGGGAACGCTATTGGGAGCAATTTCAGAATACCCGGCCACTTCATTTAGGCTTACATGTTGTGTAAGAAGCCGCAACATTTGAATGCAAATTTGAGCGCGACAAATTTTTCTAGGGATATTGCCAGTCTTATCTCATGATCAAATTGCACAAGAAGTCATGTGATCAAATTGCACAAGAAGTCATGTGACTGCCTTTTATAGATATATTCTACAGTGAATATTACAGGTTTCAGTACAGTCAAAGCTCTCATCAGCGACCACCTCTGGAATTCCGAAAAGTGGTCGCAGCTAGGGCTGGCCGCTCATGAGAAGGGGCTCTTATTTAAGGGACCACGAGGTACAACAGAAGAGGGTGGTTGCTTATGAGAGCTTTTAGCATAAAGCCTGGCATATGTTGATGGTCACCAATAGTACTGTAGCAAAAATATAAAAAATTTTTATACAAGATTATCGTGCATGTACAAGTCAATGAACCATTAGTGCTCATGCTATGTATTACTCTGAATTTGCCCTAAAAGTGAGTAGTTTTATTACAGTGTTGCTTGCTGTACCCTTGCCACCAGACAAAGTTTTTCATTAGTTTGTGACAACTTTTTGACATCTTTCTGACAACTTCCCGATGGGCTTTGTTTCAACTGGCCAATTAGAATGCAAGAAATGTGGGAGGTGGAGTTGATAAGTTCCACACTCTCTCTCTCTCTTGTACCGTTGTCTGGTGGCAACCGTACAACATGCAGCATGGAAAGTGTTGACTGAGCGGTCACTTACGAGAACTTAGAATCCAGGCAGTAATTCACGAAAGTGGTCACACTGTTGCTTACGGGAACGATTGCTTATGAGAACTTTTGATTACAGAGTTTAAGTGATGTTCAAATAGGGTTTCACAATGTTGGTTGTAACTTGAGCTGGCCGCTTACAAGAGTGGTCACAGGGAGGGCTTCGACTGTATTCTGATTGGTTCCCTAGCAACTTGAGGTATAATGTTATTGTTGCTGTTATTATTACAGTTTATTATTATTATTATTATTATTATTATTATTATTATTATTATTTTAGTACATAAACCCATTTCAACAGCTGATACATGCATATAATGCCCAAGGCTGAAAACAAAACTTTAAGGGCAACTTTTTTCTGGCATGAGTTTTATTTAGCAAATCAACCCCTTTTGGCAGTTGGTATATTAGAGGATAATGCCCAAGGTTGAAAGATTGTCCAAACAATGAACAGTTGAGTATAACAGAGTGTCTTATTAAGTGTGTGTCGGTAAAGCAGATACTCATTGTTACAGTCAATGTCATTAGTCAACATTATTTTTACCACCTTAATGACTGCCTCAATTAAAGATTACTCTTGTTGTAAATTCAAACTACATGTATCTAAGTATACAGTTGAACCCCACTTAAGGATCTCAACCACTTTATCAAGATGCAACTACCTCATTATTATGGCTACTATCAATGGGATACAAAAGGATATGTAAGCATTGCTCATATCCATGTTAAAATTAATATTCTCACTAAGTGAATTTGATTTACAGTGTACAAGTGTCACAAATGACCTTCTCAACCTTGTCTTTTTCAGATTTCTTGCCTTTGTCAACTACCACTCATGGGGCACTGGTAAATATTTTAAAGAACTGGACACTTTCTAACAGGGACAACACATTTCTCACTATTTTGGATTGGCTTCGATCAGTATTTCATGAAAGCAAAATTTTGGTAAGAAAAACAGCATTGCATGGCAAGTTAGATACAAAATTTATTTAGAAAACTTCAGCTAATCCACATCAATTTGTTTATGAGGTCTGATTGAACGAGGATGCTAAGAAAACAATAAGAAGAAATCTATGTTTTCGGCTTTGCTTTTTTGCTCTATTACAAGTGAGACGATGGAGGCACTTCCTTTGTTAGAAGGACTGTCCACTGAGATGGCTGTTTTTTTTGGTCACTCATTAAGTGTGATTTGGAAAAATATTTGAAGTAATATATCAAACACGAGAAAGAGTGTTTCATCAGGATTATATCCAGACACCGAGAAGTCGGTTGAAAAAAAGAGGCGCAGCCGAGTTTTTTTGACTGACTTCGAGGTGTTTGGATGCCTGATGAAACACTCTTTCGAGTTTTTGATATGGCTTCTCAAACCATTCATAATTCTTGGAGAAATTCAAAGCAAAAGTTCACAAAATCTTATGCTAAGTAAGATCCGGTATCCAAACCACCGTCACAGTTGTGATTTCCGTTGTTTTCTCTTAATGAATTATGAATGAGTTTGAGAAGTTTTATTTCTATGTTCATTTTGCCAGTCCATAACTTAACTGATACAGGCCAGTCTCTCTTTGTAATGAGTCTTCTCAGCTCTCACAGCAGTAATGTTTGAGAAAAAATATGCAAGAATTGAAACTTGATTGAAGAATATTTGTTTCTTTGTGGCACTGGCAACCATTCCTGCTCTTAAGGTGACACAATTTTTATGAGCAGGACTGCCAAGATGACACATCTTTTGCCAGTTTGCATTTGCTGTTGATACAAGAAATAAATGTCGATAACTCATGATTAAGAGCAGTTGGTAAAAAGAAAAACAAAACAAACAAACAAATAATCTAATGATAATGACCCGGCCCTGACTAAAAAAAAGAAAGCTCTGGTAAGAAAATCTTTGTACTAGGATAATTTCGTGAAGCAATACATGAATGTTAGTCTACCACCATGGTGAGTAGAAGTAAGGATGCATACAGCCTGTATAACGAAGTCTCGGACTGGCAAAAGGAACATAGGAATATTAAAAAAGTTCAAAGCAGCGACTTTTAGCAATAGCAGCTTTTAGCTGCTGAATTTGTGATTAACCTGAGCCATAGCCTTCTCACTTCTCACTTCTCACTTCATATTGACATGCCCTGATCAGTTGATGAAAAGCAAAGAAAAAAACAAACAAAAACAACAATAACAATGACAACAATTTATGATAATGACCTTGCCATGAAAACTTGAGAAGGCTATGGTTGGAAACCCTTTACAAGTATTAAGATCCTGTCTTCAAACAGTTTGTTAGCCTACTGTCACCTGGCTAAGGCCCCGTTTACATGAGTTAATTAACTCATTCTGGGATGATTTTCATGTCATCCTGGGGTGACTTTCATCCTGTTGTCTGGTCATTTACCTGTGAGCATTTACATGATTTGGAGCAAAAATGGGTTCGGGACGAAAGTCGTCCCGGGATGAAACTCATCCCGGGATGAAATAACTCATGTAAACGGGGCCTAAGTACATGTAGACTTAAGGTGGCTCGATCGGGTTTTTGAGTGACGATACCTCTCAACTTTGAGTAACTAGCGTACCACAGCGAACAACCCAATAGAAACTCGATCGTTACTGCTGACCTAGAGAAAGATGAAAGTTTTAAATGAGGTAAGTTTCATCAAAATCGGAGTTACCATAGCAACGTAATGACGTCATCCCCCATTTTACATGAGAGCCGATTACTTGTCACCAAGAGATAATTCTGGAAAGCGCTCGACTGGATCTTCGACCTGACATATTTGTATTCACGTCTGCAAAATTTGAAGAATTTCTATGAGAGCGTTTTCGAGAAATTTTCGGGTGAAGTTTTAGGGTGTTAAAAAACAACAAAAACAAAATAATTTTGATCTGTTGTTGAAAAGTATGCCCACAAAGGCTTGATGAAATAACATTTTGGTTTTAAATGAATGTTATATCATCTAATTACTTTGTGTGAAAATTTCGGGGAAATCGTTCCATTTGATTTTTAGAAACGTTGACTTGAATATGAACGTGTTTAGGGTGTTACTGGGCTTTTTTATCAAAACTTGACACTACACTTATTAAAATGGTTATGAATTAAAAAGCGGTAGATGAATTTTTTTATATCTTTGTCCTCAAGGAGAATAGTCAATATTCAATACAATCCCAGCGTTTCAAATTTATTGAAACGTTATAAAGCTGTCAATTTTGAGCCAAAACTCAGGAAAATATTGGACTGATTTTCACGCCAGTGGCTTGTTGCTCTCATTATGCATCTCCATTGTTTTGAATCGGCGTGCAATTGTAAATTTCACTACATCATGAATTCATATAACGCTTGATTGCTTTCCGAAGATGTTTCGAAAACGTGCTGAGACTGGGATAAGATTGGGGGAGACCCACGTCTACTGACCTGTTTAAATTTTTCGTTGACTCCTTGCCATAAAAATGTGGAACACTGACTGAGCACAGCAGCTTTCCGTTTGCGCTCTCTGTTAACCGAAGTTTGCGCTTACTGCTAACCTTGAGGTTTGCACTCACTGCTGTCAGCCTGTCCATTGTTATTGTAATGCTGACCTGGTACATTAGCACGTTTTTCGGAACATCTTCGGAAAGCAATCAAGCGTTATATGAATTCATGATGTACTGAAATTTACAATTGCACGCCTATTCGAAACAATGGAGATGCCTAATAAGAACAACAAGCCACTGGCGTAAAATTCAGTCCAATAATTTCCTAAGTTTAGGCTTTAAATTGATAGCCTTACAACGTTTCAATGAGTTTGAGACTCGGGGATTGTATTGAATATCGATTATTCTCCTTGAAAGCAAAGTTTTAAAAAAATTCATCTACCGCTTTTTAATTCATAATCATTTTAATAAGTGTAGGGTCGATTTTTGATAAAAAAGCCGCGTAACACACTAAACCAGTTCATATTCAAGCCAACGTTTCTAAAAATCAAATGAAACGATTTCCTCGAAATTTTCACACAAAGTAATTAGATGACATAACATTCATTTAAAGCCAAGATGTTGTTTCATCAAGTCGCTGTGGACATAATTTTCAATAACAGCTCAAAATTATTTTGTTTTTGTTGTTTTTTAACACCTTAAAACTTCACCCGAACATTTCTCGAAAACTCTCTCATAGAAATTCTTCAAATTTTGTAGACGTGAAGACAAATATGTGAAGTCGAAGATCCAGTCGAGCGCTTTCCAGAATTATCTCTTGATGACAAGTAAATAGCTCTCATGTAAAATGGGGGATGACGTCATTACGTTGCTATGGTAACTCTGATTTTGATGAAACGTAGTTCATGTAAAACTTTCATCTTTTTCTAGGTCAGCAGTAACGATCGATTATCTATTGGGTTGTTCATTTTGGTGCACTAGTTGCTTAAAGTTGAGAGGTATCGTCACTCAAAAACTCGATCGAGCCACCTTAAGGACATACACTGCAACGACAACCAATCGTTCAACGCACACACTCATTTTTCCTACGCTTGGCACTGGTCACTTGTATTTGCTACTAGCTCTCATTGGCTCATTTGATTGCCTGTCACTTATGATTGACCAGACTAATTGTTTTGTTTAGGTTTTATGACACCTGCTTCATTTGAAAATGATTATTGTTCTATAATGTAGCACCTGAACTGAGCTAACTCGTAAAATCTGTTGGTAAATTAAAAGGCTCAAAACTGGTGGGTTGGTGCACCCACCATTCCTGGTGTGTTAAATGACTTTAAAGCCAATTATCTAACACTGCATGCCTCTTTATGTTAATGCCATGGTGTGTATGTCATTTTTTTTGGCAAGTTTTGATGTTTGGATGGAAGCCAAAATACTTTTGATTTGAAAGCTGCCAAAAAATACATTCAGTAACAAGACTAATAATTTCTATAAAGAAAAAGAAAAGAAAAAAAATGGACATATTAATTGTAAAGATGACTGCTATGCAGTCATCTTTAGGCCGTCAGTGAAGCCTATTGCAAACCAAAAATGCTGATCTTTCATGATCTCTACAAACAGCTCTGTGTTTCATACTTTTCAAAATTGAAACCAATGAACAAGATAAGTGAAAAACAAAAAGCTTAAAGCCAGGAAGAAATATCCAAAGTCAAGATCTCATTTGAAATCTAGAGGGAAACGTTTTGTAAGTGCAACATGTCAGAAGAAAGCAATTTCATTAGCCAAGTTCATGTATCGCAGTCACAAATCAAATGTGACAAGAGACGAGTGACATTTTCTGTTTGTTCTAGTATTCACTGTTGACTTTTCAAAATGTGGTCATGTATAGGAAACCTAGTGCAAAGATGCAGTCATCTTTAGGCAGTCAGTGAAGCCAACTGCAAACAAAAAATGCTGATCTTCCATGGCTGACAGATTTTAGTGCGAACAGTTCTGTTTCAGACTTGTCAAAATTGAAGCTGAATGAATAATATTAGTGAGAAAAAAGCTAAAAGCTAGGTAGAAAGATCCAAAGTCAAGAACTCATTTGAAATCTAGAGAAAAACGTTTTGTAAGTGCATTACATGTCATTTGAAAGGACTTTCATTAGCCAAGTTCATGCATCGCAGTCACAAATCGAATGTGACAAAGGATGAATGGCATTTTCTGTTTGTTCTAGTATTCACTGTTGGGTTTTCAAAATGTGGTCATTTTTGGGAAACCCACTGCAAAGATGCAGTCATCTTTAGGCAGTCAGTGAAGCCTATTGCAAACAAAAAATGCTGATCTTTCATGACTGGCAGATTTTAGTACAAACAGCTCTGTGATTCATACTTTTCAAAATTGAAAGCAATGAATAAGATAAGTGAAAAACAAAAAGCTTAAAGCCAGGAAGAAATATCCAAAGTCAAGATCTCATTTGAAATCTCGAGGGAAACGTTTTGTAAGTGCAACGCGTCAGAAGAAAGGAATTTCATTAGCCAAGTTCATGCATCGCAGTCACAAATCGAATGTGACAAAAGATGAATGGCATTTTCTGTTTGTTCTAGTATTCACTGTTGGGTTTTCAAAATGTGGTCATTTTTGGGAAACCTACTGCAAAGATGCAGTCATCTTTAGGCAGTCAGTGAAGCCTATTGCAAACAAAAAATGCTGATCTTTCATGTCTGGCAGATTTTAGTACAAACAACTCTGTGTTTCATACTTTTCAAAGTTAAAGGCAATGAACAAGATAAGTGAAAAACAAAAAGCTTTAAGCCAGGAAGAAATATCCAAAGTAAAGATCTCATTTGAAATCTAGAGAGAAACTTTTTGTAAGTGCAACATGTTGTGAGCAAAGAATTTCATCAGCCAAGTTCATGCATCGCAGTCAGAAATCGAATGTGACAAAAGATGAATGGCATTTTCTGTTTGTTCTAGTATTCACTGTTGGGTTTTCAAAATGTGGTCATTTTTAGGAAACCCACTGCAAAGATGCAGTCATCTTTAGGCAGTCAGTGAAGCCTATTGCAAACAAAAAATGCTGATCTTTCATGTCTGGCAGATTTTAGTACAAACAGCTCTGTGATTCATACTTTTCAAAATTGAAAGCAATGAATAAGATAAGTGAAAAACAAAAAGCTTAAAGCCAGGAAGAAAGATCCAAAGTCAAGATTTCATTTGAAATCTAGAGAAAAACCTTTTGTAAGTGCAACATGTCAGAAGAAAGGAATTTCATTAGCCAAGTTCATGCATTGCAGTCACAAATCGAATGTGACAAAAGATGAATGGCATTTTCTGTTTGTTGTAGTATTCACTGTTGGGTTTTCAAAATGTGGTCATTTTTGGGAAACCTACTGCAAAGATGCAGTCATCTTTAGGCAGTCAGTGCAGCCTATTGCAGACAAAAAATGCTGATCTTTCATGTCTGGCAGATTTTAGAACAAACAGCTCTGTGTTTCATACTTTTCAAAGTTAAAGGCAATGAACAAGATAAGTGAAAACCAAAAAGCTTAAGGCCAGGAAGAAAGATCTTAAGTCAAGATGTCATTTGAAATCTAGAGAGAAACTTTTTGTAAGTGCATTACATGTCATGACAAAGGAATTTCAAATAAATGTAAAGAAGATCCTCGCAGTTATTAACGCAACTTATGCAGTTGCGAAAAGAAAGCCTGAAAAAATCAGGCTTGCCGGGACTCGAACCCTGACCTCTGCGATACCGGTGCAGCGCTCTAACCAATTGAGCTAACAAGCCAACTGGGAGCTGGTCATTAAATTGGTTCGTAATATACCCGGGAAAGCTGAAGATGAAATTCTGAATATATGAAATTCATATATTTGAACTGCGGAATAAAGAAATAAATGTAAAGAAGATCCTCGCAGTTATTAACGCAACTTATGCAGTTGCGAAAAGAAAGCCTGAAAAAATCAGGCTTGCCGGGACTCGAACCCTGACCTCTGCGATACCGGATCTTCTTTACATTTATTTCTTTATTCCGCAGTTCAAATATATGAATTTCATATATTCATAATTTCAAAGGAATTTCATTAGCCAAGTTCATGCATCGCAGTCACAAATCGAATGTGACAAAAGATGAATGGCATTTTCTGTTTGTTCTAGTATTCACTGTTGGGTTTTCAAAATGTGGTCATTTTTGGGAAACCTACTGCAAAGATGCAGTCATCTTTAGGCAGTCAGTGAAGCCCATTGCAAACAAAAAATGCTGATCTTTCATGTCTGGCAGATTTGAGTACAAACAGCTCTGTGTTTCATACTTTTCAAAGTTAAAGGCAATGAAAAAGATAAGTGAAAAACAAAAAGCTTAAAGCCAGGAAGAAATATCCAAAGTAAAGATCTCATTTGAAATCTAGAGAGAAACATTTTGTAAGTGCAACATGTCATGAGAAAAGAATTTCATCAGCCAAGTTCATGCATCGCAGTCACAAATCGAATGTGACAAAAGATGAATGGCATTTTCTGTTTGTTCTAGTATTCACTGTTGGGTTTTCAAAATGTGGTCATTTTTAGGAAACCCACTGCAAAGATGCAGTCATCTTTAGGCAGTCAGTGAAGCCTATTGCAAACAAAAAATGCTGATCTTTCATGACTGGCACTTCTGTAAAATGGTTTTAGTGAGAAAATGCTCATTTGAAAGAGAATGAAAACGGTAAAGAAAGATACAGATTTCATTCGTGAAAGCAATAATGTTTTCCGGGGGTGGTACTTGACTCATGTTTGGGTGTAGGGGTACCGCTGAAGATCTGATACCCTGACCCTGTTTAGGACAAAAAGCCGTAAAATACCAATCCCGTTTAGGACAACACCCTCCATTTTAGGTCCCTGTTTAGAACAATTGAAAAAAAATACACACTTTCTTCACGTTCGAGACAATTTTACAGTATTTTAGAGACTGGGCGGCAAACGTCAGGTTTCCGATCTATGACTGGCTATGTATAAGTGACAACGGTGACAATCGTGCAGCCATACCTTGTTTAGGACGCGTTCATACCCTGTTTGGGACAAACTCGCATAAAATTATATACCCTGTACAGGACAGAGAGGCAAAAAACCTTACCCTGTTCAGCGGCAAAATTTTAGATATGTTGAATATCCTCTCTGGCTGACTCAGCTTGGAGTCCTAGCATCACCATATGCCTGAGCACTTTTGGGATGTGCAACATAATGAGCATTTTGAGACGAAAAGATTTAGGAAAATGTTGTGAAATATGCAACATAATTACCAGATTGAGACAAAATGTTAAGCAAATGTTGTGCATCCTTGCTAATTCAAACATCGTGGAGTTCTTGAATCATTGTATGTCTGGGCACTTCTGGGATATGTAATATTCAAAGTCCCTCTGGCATAGAAAACATTTTTCTTTGTTCTTCTAATGAATCCACCTCCAAAATCCACTAGGGGTTGATTAGCACAAAGGACACGCGAGCGGACGCGAAAATTGCGTGTGGCGTGAAAACATGACGCGCGCGTGATCATTATCCCATTGGAATCCCATAGTGCGTTTGATTGACCTCGTTCAAGACTGAATTATCCAATGTGAGAACGAAAACTACTAAGATTTGCAATTTGTTTGGAGGGAAATGATTCGCCATTTTAAGTACGTTTTCAGCCATGATTTATATACTTGTGCACTTTCTTACAGAGGTCAAAAAGGATTGTTTAGGACAAATTTGCTGGTTAACAGTACACGAATATGACGTGAAAATCTTCGGGTTTCATAAAAAAAAGAGTAGGTTGGCGCAAATGGAAATGGTTATATTTGCTCCATATTTGCTTCTGGGGTAAATAAACCTAAATTTGCTGACTTGGTGTAAAGTTGGTGCAAATAAACAGAATTGCGATAATGATAGCAAATGTAAGGGAAAGATATCCAAATTTGTTTATTTGCTACTCAAGTAAATGTGACAGTACTTTGATTTACGCCACTTGTTTGCGTGTTCGGAGATGAGTATGTTTGCTCCTTTAGTAAATATGGGGTAAATAAACCTAAATTTCCTGATTTGACCTTGGCGTAAAGTTGGTGCAAATAGGCACAATTGCTATAATAGTAAATGTGAGAGTAAGTAATGCAAATTTGTTTATTTGCCACTCAAGTAAAAGTGATGGTAATTTGATGCAAATAAGTTGATTTTCACCGTGTTTGCTTAGATTTACGGACTCCGTAAAAGTATTAATTTTTAAGGGTAGCAAAACTACAGCAAATAAATGTGAAATTTGAAAATTTACCTTGGTGGCAAAACTGACACAAATCTGATGCAAACTTCGTGTTTACGTTACATTTGCGCCTAATTTCAGCAGGAGCAAGTGTGTCTTTGCTTCGACAATGCCGCCTGTGCAAATTTGTGACAAATTTAGAGCCCTAAATTTGCTACATATTTACTTCAGTTGCAAAGTTTGGTAAATCCGTCTTTTCGTGCAGTACACCTAACTGAAAAAACGTTGTCGTATGAAAAGCATATGCTATGAACGATACCACCCAATGGTTTTCTGGAAAGCTGGAAAACTTGCTTCTATTTTCAGGCACCGTGGAGACAATATTAACACAGTATACCCAAATCTACTTCAAAAACTTCTTATCAATATATGAAACTAAGTAGCAAGCTTATCAATGCTGTCTTCCCAGAATTCCATTGTGTTGCATCGTTCATGGTTTATACTTTGCACCCGACAACGTTTTATCAATCAGGTGTTAATATGTAAGATATAAGAGGTAACATTCGCCGGAAGTGATATTTTATGTACGTCGCAGCCAGAGCAGCTACCAGCTATTCAGACAGTTGATAATTTGCGGGGGTATTCTATATATCTACCTCAAAGAACAAGGGAAACGAATCACGTGGAATATAATGACTGTTGTGCATAAATGCAGCTTAAGTTGTTATGACAGTGATACAAGTTGATTCCATTTGATTTCTGTTGAATGGGTCTGTAGTTAATCACAGTAGTTTCCCCTAATTTTCCTTGAAAAAGTTGGTTCGATGGTGCTCAGGAACAAAACAAACAGACAAACAAACAAACAAACAAACAAACACAAGAATTATAACAATGCGGTCTCCTAATGAGTTAACTTTTATGAATCGGACCAATTTAATGGCTTTGACAATAGCTGAAGCAAGGTGAATAAAACCTCATTTTATCATACTCTGTTTCTTTTTTTTTCAGTACGATTATGTCTTTTACAAGGAATGAGCTGTGACTTGAAAGTGAAACAGAGAGGGGTTAACGAGCATGATGCTTGTTGTTTAGAATTTACCTGAGCAACGTGAATTTTCGTTACAAAGAATGTGTTATAAGTGTTGTGAAGCTAATTTAGGTTATTGATTTAGCTGTTTTTCTAACCTTGAAATATTTTTGGTAGTGAAATTGTTGATCTAAGTAATGCCTTACCTCCTTAGAGTTTTCCTGTTTGTCTACGTAACTAAGGGTGTGCTGTAGACAGGGTTGCCATTTCCTGTAAGCTTGGCCAAGACCTCCTTGAACTTTGAGTTCCAGGACAATTTCTTCGCAAACATTCACGTTTTCTCGTACTGGATTGGCTGAGCTTAATCTGACTTCCCTTTGCCAAAGGTTTCCTTGGTCTCATCCGTTCTTCTTTTGAATTCTTTCACCTTTATCTTCTTCTGGCACCATCTGGTCTTCCTTAAGTTAGGGTTACAAAAATGTTTAGAGCACAGAATAACAATCAGAATAAGTTGATTAGAATCAGTAGAGAAGTTGGAGAAGTTTAAAGTTGTTGCATTAAAGAAGCTTATCCTTTGAACAGAGTCTCGGTCCTTTCGCCTTTTGTCAAGCGAGTGCTCAACATAAGCATTAATTATTACAAATGAAGAGAACAAATCAAGCTATAGTAGGATCTACAGAAAGAATAAGATCAATATATATTTGTTTTTAGTGTTGTGTCATTAATCAGTTATTATCTTCAAGTCGTTTTAGGGTCTCAGAACATTTGTCTTCTCGTTGATGTATTAAAGTTATGAGAATTTGTAATTGGCTGTCTCCAGAGAGAGTAAGAATAATATATATGAATATATATATTTTTAAGGTTGTTTCTTATCTAGTCGAAATTGTGACATTAATAAGTAATTATCGTTTTAGGGTCTCAGAACAACTGTCTTTTCGCTGATGTTGTAGAGTTATGAGAATTTTTATTATTTTGAGTAACCTTTCTGTTTACAACGCGTGCTATTGCCGGTACCACCGCACTTTTTCAAGCAAGAAAAAAAACTTCAGTTAGTCATTGTACCTTGTAGGTATTCAAGCAGGCAGACATCTTGTACGTTGTAATTTGTCTACATCTTGGGTTGCATCAGAAGTTACACCAAGCATGCAGATGTACATCTCGCCTACAAGATTAATATTGTCTCAGTGGATAGAATAAATGCTGATTTGAAGTCTGAATAATTTGTCCTTACTGCTCGACGAGTCCCAGTTAGCTAGATTCCGACTACCGAGAAGCCAGTTACAAGCTTCTTTCTGCAATAATCGAGCAAGCCAGCTTAGAAAAAAATCCACTGTCAAGGGAGGATATGCTCTCTTGATCGCCACAGATTACCTTCAAGTCGTCTTATGGTATCGACAGAATAACTGATTGTTTTTCTTCCCTTAATTCCTTCCTGAAGCCTTAAACAAGAAGTATCCCATTATTGTGTTGTTATAAATTATCATACAGATCGGCGCCTGTTGCCTCTATATAAAATGACGATGAAAAAAACCAAAAACAAAAATTCGCGCAGTTTTAAGTTGCTGAGTCACCACCCGGATTCTAGTACTTTCGGTCATGTTTTGTATTTACAAATGGCATCGTCATTTGTATTTACAAATGTTTGTGAGCCCCCGCTTCTTTGCCGTTTGGAGGTCAGCGATAGATTTTGATTTTTAGGGATGGGAGTACTCTAATTTACGTTATCAGCTATGAGGAAATTTTGGCCGATTTTGGATAATTTTTCGTTAGTTTGACATAAAGGCTGGTTTACACGTGCAATTTTTGATGCAATTTTTTCGTGCTCTTCAATGTACCTATTGTGGCAAGTATAAACAAGCAGCGATTTCAAAGCGAAAGCCCTACAACTCGGGAATGTTATTTGCTGCACTTTCCCCTAAATCAGTCGCCCCCCAAGTTGCATTAAATTTCGAATATGTTCGAGACCTCTGCGATATCTCTCGTGGCCACAAATCGCACTGACGTTGCACTGAAATCGCCGTTAGTTTGCATTTGCAATTTTCATGGCGAGCTCGAGCCCGACAAAAACTTCTTCGAAATGCGAGCAAATCAATTTAAAAGCAATTCAATCATTCCAAATGTACATTGAGTTTGTTTGTCTTTTTCCCTTTATTATGAATTTATTATGAATATTTTTGCAATGATTACAGATTAAATTGTAGCTTATAGCTTTATTTCTGTATGTTTTTTTTACTTGAGATTTAAAAAGAAGTAAACATTTAATCCCTTAACTCCTTGCCGTGTGGCAACCTCTCACACCCTCAAACATTTCGCCAACGTTGAAACAAATGGCGCTACCGATTGGCACATTGCAACTGCACAATGACGACGAACATCTTTGCTTCGTAAGCGTTATGCGGACATTAAATTTGGATAATTGCTCTTAAAAGCTACCTTAAAACTGCTACATTAATCATTAAAATATAGATTCATGGAGGTGCGAGTTGCGTGCTGCGCCTATATTAAATAGATCAATTCTTGCTGATTGGAAAACATTATCGTTTATTAATGAAAGCCGCCACCTCTATTCAATGAGATAATTATATCTACAAAACTGTAAAAAACACTTTCTATTTTACTCTTATTCTCTTTCTAACGTCATATCTTCGATTTTTAGTATAAGTTACTTTTAACGGTTTTGCTTTTGACGGCAGGTTTGGCGTAGGGAATTTGAATTCTGAAAATTTAGCTTCGTTGTTTACGGCGCGGCGTTTTCTGTGTTTGTTTTGACCAGCCTTTGCTTGAAGATTGAAGACGTCATTACCAAATTAAATCCCCGCCAATGAGCATTTTTCATTTCAATTCTGAAAGTTTAGCTTCGTTGTTTACTTCGCCTTCGTGCGTTTTCTCGTCTTTGCGTCAAGATCCCTGACGTCATTACCAAATTAAATCTCCGCCAATCAGCATTTTGCATCGTAGTTTTCGATGAAGATATTCAAATTCCTCAGACATCGTTGCAAGCTCTCTCTCCATTTTTCTCTCCTTCGCGTCCCCAACCCCGAGAGAGCTTCCTCGCAGGCTATTGTGTTTGAGATTATTATACAATTTTCTTTGAAGTGCACGCCTTAATTAAAAACGGGCGACTATTACTAATTAAAAACGTATTTTTTTCAACAGCAAAAGGTTTTTATTTAGGAAACGTTTAGTAATTCAAAGATAAATTTGTAACATCATCCAACAAATTATTTTGCCGGCCGGTTAAGTGTAGTTCCTTTATAAGCGAATGAAAAAAAATATATATATAAATCCTTGAATCAACGCCCAGCAAATTATTTTCAATTATTATTTTTCCCGGTAATATTCTGAACTTCACTTCTTGTTCAGCCTTGGTAGATATAATGTTGTATTAGTCAGGAGGTTATCATTTGAGTGCGATTGCAATTAAGGAGTGATATTTGTACTACCAGTGATATTTGTTTATCGAGTTGTTTCTAGAGGAAGCTAAGCTCTATCCAAAGTGAAAATTTGCTGCCCCTTTTGAATCTCGTTATTTCGTTTTAAATCATTTCTAGTCTGTTAGCAATTGTTTTCTGTCATATCTCAGTTTATTTAGTCACTCGATTTCACGAAAAAAAAATAAAAACGGAACAGCTTTCAGGAGTTTCCGCATCAACTGATTTCTTGGAGGAAAAGAAATAGAATATGTCCAGTGTTATTACAACGGGTGCGTTTTTGCTTCGGTTTTTTCAAGTGACTTACCATTTCAAACTCGACTTATCGTGCGTCCTGTTGACTTTCTGGTTTCGCGCTCAATTAACTTTTTATCGCCAATAATTTACTGTTTTGGAAGTAAGGAGATCCGTAAAGTAATGAATGCTGTTGTTACAAAACAGAATCAGAATTAAGCCAGTTCTTAAAAATAAAGTGGCCCATTTGTTAACATTAAACTTAAATATTGAAGATTTTGTAAAAGACTGATAAAAACAGCAAGATTATCTGATGGTATTGTATATACTGTATTTCCTTGAGGCCGCAAAAGTGTGTTTGATTCATGACTATAGATTAAATATTATCTTGATAGTGAAAGAGTAATTAGTTTTTTTTCCGTTTATTATAATTATTTTTGCAGTAATTGCATATTAAATTGTAGCTTATAGCTTTATTTTTATGTTTTTACTTGAAATGTAAAAAGGATTAAGATGGAATCCATCAGGAAATTGAGTAATCAGTGGACAAAAATCTTGTACCAGAATAATTTAAAGTATATGGATGTAATTTGTTATCTGTAATAACCCCAAAGACAATTTCTTATGGGAGCCCGTGAAATTCAAATTCAAATTTCACAGGAATTGTGTAAACACAGGTAAAATAGATAAATTTTTATGCGTAAGATTTCATTTTGTGAAATTTGAAATTTATTTTCTCGGGCTCCCATAAGAAATTGTCTTTGGGGTTATTACAGATAACAAATTACATCCATAGCTCTCAAAAAATGTAAAAAAGAATGCGATATGCTTTAAGTTATTCTGGTACAAGATTTTTGTCCACTGAAAATTACAATTACTCAGTTTCCTAATGGATTCCGTCTTAAACATTTGGTCCCTTAACTCTTTGCCGTGTGGCAATTTCTCACACCCTCAAACATGAATAATTTCGCCAGTGTTGTTACAAATGACGCTGCCGATTGGCACATTGCCACTGTACAATGACGATGAACATCTTTGCTTCGTAAACGTTATGCGGACATTAAATTTGGATAATTGGTCTTAAAAACGATCCTTAAACTACTACATTAATCATTAAAATATAGATGCATGAAGGTGTTAGTTCAGTTTCCAGATGCGTGCTGCGCCTATATTAAATAGATTAATTCTTGCTGATTGGAAAGCATTATCCTTCATTAATGAAAGCCGCCACCTCTAATTTCAATGAAAATGATATCTACGAAACAGTCAGTCGCATTTTGAGAACTGCAGTCATCTACCGAAACTTGGGATGGAATTTGCAACTTTGACGTTAACCATCACATTATTTTTTGTCCGGTTTGGCGTGTTTTCTTAATAAGTCAACAGAAAAAAAAAGCCTTGAGCCAAGTCGCGAGATTTATTTTAAATTATTATTATTTTTCGGTGTTATTTTGATCTTTGCAGGTCTTGTTAAGCGTCGGTGTCTTTGTCGTTGTATTAGTGTGTTAATTTCTTCCACTAGTTAAATACCGCTCAACCTTCTTGCCAGGTTAATTGCAAACGATCTTCAGCTAGGGAAAGTTTAGGATTGCGGAACAGCGGACTAAAAGATCTCCTTTATCGATAAAAGAAAACGATGGTGAACCAAACGAATTCCACGGGCGAAATTCCAAGCGATTACTTATACTGTGAGCGATTCCAAGACGAGGAGTACCGCTTAGAAAACTACTCTGCTACCCTGGCATCCATAATTCTCAGCGTGTTAAGCTGTCCTGTTATCGTTGTGATGAACCTGTTGGTGATAGTAGCAGTGAAAACAAAACGGAGTTTGCAGAGCAAGTATAGAATACTACTGGCTTGCTTGGCAGGAACTGATCTGTTTGTAGGAACTGTTCTCCAACCGACGTCTATAGCAGTAGAGATCTTCGCTTTAGCTGGAGGATCGGCGACTACTTATTGCAATATCGATGCCAACATATCCAAACCGTTACTTTTTGTTTCTATCTTAGCTACTATTTTCCATTTGGTGTTAATTAGTATTGAACGTTTTATTGGGCTCAAACATGCTTTGCGGTACAGCGACATTGTTACGAAGGCTCGGTTGGCTTTGGCTGTTGCATTTTGCTGGTTTGTAGCAGGAGCTTACGCCCTTTTCAAAGTGACAAATTTGCTGCCACTTTTAGTTCTTCCATTTTTAATCATTTGTAGTCTGTTAGTAATTATTTACTGCCATGTCACAGTTTATTTAGTCACTCGACGTCACGAAAAGCAAATCAAAACGGAGCAGATTTCAGGAGAAGCCGCTGCAAATTTCTTGGCGGAAAAAAAAGCATGGAAAACGACCAGCATTATCATAGGTTTTCTGTTTTTGTCTTATTTACCAGGAGCGTTATTCACTTCATTATTTTCAAACAATTTACCACTTAAAACTCGACGTATTGTGAGACCTATTGTCTTTTCTACTTTCATGCTAAATTCACTTTATAATCCAATAATTTACTGTTGGAGAAGTGAGGAGATCCGTAAAGCAATGATTTCTCTTGTTACAAAACAGAATTAGAATTAACTCTAGGACGTACCATCAAAGTCACACTCCCCCGTGGTACAAGGGGAGGGCGGGGCGTTAATGGAACTCCTCCCTTGATTTTTGCTGTGTTGCATATTTCGAAAAGATTTTGCCTTTGATAGGAAGCCTTTGAAGTGCTGTACAAGATGAAGAATACATTATGAATTGTTGTGGTGCTTGGGTCCTGTGACGTCATTCAAGATTAGTAATTGTCAAAAAAGGGAAAATTGAACATTTTCATGCTAAACAATTAAAATATGTTAAATTAAACGCTTTTGCTGCTTTTTGTGAACAGTTTGTGCTTTTTTCACCTAGGAAAGGTCAAAAACACACATTTTTATTTAGAAATGGCTCTTCCACCCGCTACTTATGACGTCATCCTTGTAAACATGGCAACTGCTTCTCACCAAACTTGGGTCAAAATGTGTCCAAGGAATATGCGTACAGCTACTGAAAACGACAGGTGTTGATGAAAAATCGCCTTGGAAAAATTCAAGAAAAATCTTATAGGAGGGTGGTCCCCGCCGGATAACTAGAGGCATCAATTAATAAATTAATATTCAACGCAAAAGATTTATTGTTGTAAGATTAAAGCTTTTGAAACAAACTGTTCTAATGGTATGATGAAAGAAATAGGTTTGATGTATGTTGTCTTGTAGGTTAAATATAATCTTGGACAGAAAGAGATTTTTTTGCAATACTTACACAATGAGTTAAAGTTTTAATCTTTATTTCTCTTGTTGTTTTTTTGTTTTTCTTGATATCGCAAATGGGAATATAAACACCTCTCAACCCCTTGGTATATGGCAATTTCCTACGCCCTCAAATAGGAATTATCTCGCCATTGTTGTTATACATGAAGCTAATAATCGCGCCTGCAAATTTGCCGCTATATATAGAATGGTGAAAAGCAACTCTGCTTCACAATAAGGGCTATGCTGAAATTTAATATAGATAGTTGCTGTCAAAGGCTTCGTTTAAGCCATTGTCCAGTCCATTTTGTATTTTAAAAAGGCTCAATTATAACCCGCTTTTCTAAAAGAGACTAGAGTTCTTTTGGCAGATAAAATAGTTGTTAGCCCTACGTCTTTGTCCTTTAGAGGTCATCGCTCAGTTTTTGATCCTGATAGGTTTCAGATGGTCTCGCCGGATTGGCGTACTCTAAGGACCGGGTTGCACTAGACCAATTTAAATTTAGTTTTCCTGTTTTTTGGCGCTAAAATTTTGACAAAAATTTAGGATGTTCCAATTTTTGAAAACGACCTAATGAATTGCATTAGGTTAATCCAAAATCCACGCAGAGAGTTGCTTTTTACCACACCAGAGGGCGAGGCTTACTTTAAAACATGGCTCGAAATCATATATTTATTAATTTTTTTCGTTTCGCGCTTTGGGGTTTTCATTTAATTTTCAAATTCAGGCTCAACAAAACTCAATCGCGCTTTTGATGATGATGTTGCACTATCAGCAGGCTTTTCTTCGAGTAGGTGCAGTTTTCAGAAGGCGCGGATTTTCGTTCCGCAACAGACCTCGTTTGCGAAATCCTCCATGGTCGTGGACATTACCGCGTCCAGCAGAGTCATGGTTTGAAGTACATTTCCACGACAAAATCATTCCAGAAGATTACTTTCGCCAGCAGCTAAGAATGGATAAGAACACCTTTCAGGCTCTTTTAGGTATCCATATGGCCATGGATAACCTGACAGAACATGCTCTTTAGGAACTGTATACCACCAGAAAAGGTTTTAGCCTTAGTAATTTATCGGTTAGCGCACGGCAATTCATATGTCAGCATTGGACCTGTATTTAACGTCGGTAAAGCTACTGTAATTGAAGCTGTTTTAGACGTCGTTGGGACTTTATTTGAATTGAAAGACGAATACATACATTTTCCAGAAACAGAGGCAAAAACAGCAGCTTGTGTAGAGACATTTAGACACCTATCGCAACTGCCAAACATTGTTGGAGCAGTCAATGGAACCCACGTACATATAAATGCCCCTCGTGAAAGTCCAGTCGATTACTTTAGCAGATATCAGCAACATGACTTTGCAATCCAGGAAGTAGCTTCGATGGATGTCCGGGAAGTATGCAAGACGCTCGCATCTTACGCAACAGTACTTTGTATCAGAGAGCTGAGCAAGGAAACATTCTCACTGGCTCCGTCACTGATGTGAATGGCCACGAAATTGGTCCATATTTATTAGGTGATAGTGCTTACCCGATATCTCCTTGGCTGCAAAAGCCATTTCCAGAAGCTACGAGAGACATGAGCGAAATACATTTCAATCATCAGCTATCTAGTGCAAACAATAACATAAAGTGCGCGTTTGGCTGCCTAAAATCACGGTGACGAATATTATAAAATTAAAGCGTCTTGATAGTGACTTAAAGTTATCTGTCAAGAGCGCTATTGCTTGTGCTGTATTGCGCAACGTTTGCATTAAAATGGGAGACAATTGGGATGACAATGGAAATCCTGATGTCAACTGCAGCGAACATATCAACAACGAACATGTTTTATGGGATGGAGAAGAAATCAGAGACATCCTAAAGGAATCTCTCTAGCTTTATTTTTCAAACGTGAATAGGTCTCACAATACGTCGTGTTTTAAGTGGTAAATCGCTTGAAATACTGAAGTGAATAACGCAGCTGGTAGATAAGACAAAAACAGAAAACCTATAATAATGCTGGTCGTTTTCCATGCTTTTTTTTCCGCCGAGAAATTTGCAGCGGCTTCTCCTGAAATCTGCTCCGTTTTGATTTGCTTTTCGTGACGTCGAGTGACTAAATAAACTGTGACATGGCAGTAAATAATTACTAACAGACTACAAATGATTAAAAATGGAAGAACTAAAAGTGGCAGCAAATTTGTCACTTTGAAAAGGGCGTAATCTCCTGCTACAAACCAACAAAACGCAACAGCCAAAGCCAACCGAACCTTCGTAACAATGTCGCTGTACCGCAAAGCATGTTTGAGCCCAATAAAACGTTCAATACTAATTAACACCAAATGGAAAATAGTAGCTAAGATAGAAACAAAAAGTAACGGTTTGGAAATGTTGGCATCGATATTGCAATAAGTAGTCACCGATCCTCCAGCTAAAGCGAAGATCTCTACTGCTATAGACGTCGGTTGGAGAACAGTTCCTACAAACAGATCAGTTCCTGCCAAGCAAGCCAGTAGTATTCTATACTTGCTCTGCAAACTCCATTTTGTTTTCACTGCTACCATCACCAACAGGTTCATCGCAACGATAACAGGACAGCTTAACACGCTGAGAATTATGGATGCCAGGATAGCAGAGTAGTTTTCTAAGAGGTACTCTTCGCCTTGGAATCGCTAGCTCACAGTATAAGTAATCACTTGGAATTTCGAATTCAATTCCAGTCGAACTGGTTGCGTTTACAATCGTTTTCTTTTACCGATAAAGGATATGTTTTAATCGGCTGTTCTGCAATCCTAAACTTTCCCTAGCTGAAGATCGTTTGCAATTAATTAACCTGGAAACAAGGTTGAGCGATATTTAACTAGCGGAAGAAATTAACATACTAATGCGATGACAAAGAGACCGACGCTTAACAAGACCTGCAAAGATCAAAATATCACCGAAAAAGAATAAAAACTCAAAATCAATCCGTGACGTGGACTCAAGGCTTTTTTCCGTTGGCTTGTGAAGAAAAGACGCGAGATCGGACAAAAATTGATGTCATGGTTTAAGTTAGAGTTACAACTTGCATCCCAAGTTCTGGTAAATGACAATGTTTAAAATGCGAATGACTCTTTCGTAGATGTATCTCATCGAATAGAGGTGGCCGCTCTCATTGAAAAAAAGAAAGGTTTTTCAATCAGCAAGAATTAATCTATTTAAAATAGGCACGGCACGCAACTGGAACTGAGCTCACACCTGCTTGGTTCTTATTTCTATGATTGGTGTAGAAGTTTAAAGGTAGCTTTTAAGAGCAATTACCCAAATTTAATGTCCCCATAACGCTTACGAAGTAAAGATGCTCATCGTCATTTTACAGTCGGTGGCGATGTGCCAATTGGCTGCGTCATTTGTAACAACATTGGCGAATTTATTCATGTTTGAGG
Source organism: Siderastrea siderea (assembly GCA_964030785.1). Classification (NCBI taxonomy): domain Eukaryota; kingdom Metazoa; phylum Cnidaria; class Anthozoa; order Scleractinia; family Rhizangiidae; genus Siderastrea; species Siderastrea siderea. The sequence continues at coordinate 66,972,657 of OZ034966.1, read as the reverse complement.
GTGTGACACGGCAAGGATTTAAGGGATTAATGGTTTAATCCCTTTTAAAACTGAAGTAAAAAACATACAGAAATAAAGCTATAAGCTACAATTTGATTTGCAATCACTGCAAAAATAATCATAATTACTCTTTCACCATCAAGATAATATTTAATCTATAGCACTAGTCATGCATCAAACACACTTTTGGGGGCAAACAGGAAATTCAGTATATATAATCATCATACCATCAGAAGAATCTTGCTGTTTTTAATCAGTCTTAAATATTTTTAAATATTAAACATTAAACATTAAAATGTTTGCTTTCAAAGCCATCGTTTTCATCAAAGTGTTTAGTTTACTTACACCCATGGGTGCCGACTTGAACCAGTTCTTTGGAGCCGTCCTTTTTCGTGACGTTTATCCCGAGGTAAAATGATATGGTGCATGGTTCACCATCATTAATTATCCGGTCGCTTCTCACGGTGCACTTTGTATACGACCACACCTTGTTCACCGTCAGTTGAAAACATTTTCGGTGCAACCTTTCGGACGTTCGAGTCGTCAACTGCAAACCTAATGTTTTTGTCTGTCTCTCAGTGTAAACTGAAAATTTCGTTACCTTTTGCATCCTTGCATCCTTACAAAGGTTAACATTGCACCAGCACAAATCCCTGTGCTCCCGGACAATGATTAAGCAGAGGAAACTCCAAGCATATTATTTTCGTACAGTATGTCGATTTCCTCTTCGGTCAGCGCCACAGCAGCTTTATCCTTTTTCCTACGGCCTGCTTTCTTCAGTTCCTTTTGTTTTGACTGTAGACATTTTCTAGTCAATTCAAACTGTTTATCATTGATGATACTAACGGGGTAGTTATTTTCTTCAAATGCCTCTCAATACTTGAAACACGACATCTTAAGCTTGAGGGCTCATAATCTTCTCTGTCTTTACGTCTAACAGAGCGAATAAACTCCACAAGATACTTGTTTGACTCTGCTGGCCCCATAGTGTGCAATTCTCGCTCGTCGTTCTTTTCGTTTCTCAAAAATTCTTCCAACAATCTCTCTTTGTCTTTTCTTTTGCGTTTTTGTTTTCGAGACTTTCGAGACCGAAGTATCGTGGGCAGCTTTTTTAAGCTTAAAAGAAAGTCAACTTCAACCTTGCGAAAGAGTTGTAACACGAAAACCTGAATGAGAATTACCTAAATGTTACGGCTCACACGTCAAAAAACATGTTACGTGGCACCTATTTGGACGTATTGTTTTCTTCACACGTAAAAAAGCGACTATGCGCCATTTGATTGGCATTCAGCTATATTAAGACCAGCTTGTGAACGAAAATCCATTTAGTGACTTTTCAGTAGGTAAATCCCGGTAAGTATACAGTAAATGCAAATTCCTCTTTAACAAGAGAGAATATTTTTACGGTGACAACAAAATTGTTCGTGTCTCTTTTCCACTTTATGTTCATTGGGCAGGATGCAGGGGTGCTTTAATATTCTTAGGGAATATCTTCGGCTTGACAGATATTTATTGCTCAGACATACAAGTTAACTCACACCCCTCCCGTTTTCAAGGAGGGCGGTTGATTGAGCCCCTTTGGGTTTTTGTTGTGATGCAATATTTAGGCAGCCGTCGTGCATATATGCACGTCGCGCTGACTCATAAAATGGAAGTTGCATTCCTTTTGCATTCCTTTCGTCGTCGTCGTCCGTCACTGGAACTCAGTCCTCTTGGTGTCGCGCGGCCAACAGAGACAACTGAACATAAGGCTTACTGAACGAGAATGGTATTGCTGTTCTAAATTTTCCATCTATGATCGCAGAACAATTCAGGGAATTTATTGACGAACTACATTACAATTGCTGCAGACGTGTTAAATCATGTTTTTAAAGGGAATACGATGACAGATCGTGACAGTACACGAAGGGCTAATTGTGCCAAACAGGTCACCGAAGGCCAATGTTAAAACTCTGTTTTACTTCTGTTTCTCAACTAGTGGTGGTTACGAAAAAATTAATGCTAGAGAGGAGTCTAATTCCGTTGTTTTGAGTATTGCTGCGTATGGGAGTTAAGTAAAGGTAAGCGTTTAAATGTTTATGTCGCTGTTTTTGAGGACATTTGATTTGCTAAAGGTCAGCGTTTACACAGGCTAGTGATTACTTAATTCCGTACATACCGGAAGTGCAAATTCTCTATAACAGGTTACCGGAAACCAAGAACTACTAAAGTTTTTGTTTTCCTTAGGAAAAGGGGAAGCGGGGGGGGGGGGGGGGGGGAGACTATCGGCCACCTGTAAAATCTTCAGAATTTCTTGTTCGAAAAGATTTTACCTTTGGTAGATAGCCTGTGGTGTGCTCTGCAAGATAAGGTAAATATTACGGGTCATGGCGCTGCTGGGGGCCTATGACGTCATCCTAAATAGCTACCAAGATTGCCACCATCTTGGATTTTTTCAAAATTAGAATTTTTCAAAATACGGGCGGAAATGAGAATTTTTACCGAAAAAAACGGCTTGACCACATGATATTTATGACCTCATATCCCGTAACCACAGCAACCGATTCCCACCAAACCTTTTCTAAAATTTACCTTTTGGGATATGTATACAAATACTACAAAACAGCAGGTGCTGATTAAAAAATAAAAGAATAATAATAATAATAATAATAGTAATAACAATAATAATAATAATAATAATAAAATTAAAAAAAGGAAAATTTTATTAAAGACCGTTTACTCAAATTGCGATTGTTGCGACTCTTGTAAGCAACAGCGACCAATTTTTTGACTTGGTGGTTTGAAATTTTCTTTGTTTTTATCTTCTGGTTAGCCGGACCACTAAATATGTAAATGTACTTGAAGCCCGGTATTCCCTAAAATCGCGAGAATTGAAGTATCGCGATTTGTGGTCTTGTCAGTTTAAGGCCTCTCATTTAAGTTGGGAAATTAAAAGCTGGAAAACCAGACCTTATCAGCCCTCATTCTCGGTACAAGCTATACATTAGAAAGCAACGCTGTTTTAGATAACTGGGGATTTGTTGGTGCAGTGAAAGTTTCAATCGTCCTTGAAATTCTTTGTCCGTTTATAATGTTCGTAAGCTATAAAGATACTTTTTTGACTACTAAATTTCAAGAGCGGATAAAGGGGTAAGAGACCTACTCCCCCATATAGGCCCTCTCCCCATCCTAATCCCTCTTAAGTTATTTTTAGTAACAATTCGTGGGGAATTCAAATTTCAAATAACTTATTTAGTTTTAAAGCAATTACCCTGAATTTTCGCAGCAATATAGAACTCGTCATTTTGTCCAATTTCATGATTTTAATTTTTCCGATTTTGAAATTTTTTGGCGGCAAAATGACGTCAAAAGGTTGGCGCCATATTTTGCTTTTAGTATTATGGGATATCTTATGTCTGTTTCTGAATGACCTTGTTACACAAATCTCAAAACTGAAAAAAAATTAATGAAATATGTTTATCCACTCAGAAGATATAACGTTTTGAAATTTGAATTTTGTTACTAAAAATAACTTTAGAGGGATTAGGATGGGATAGGGCCTATAGGGGGATAGACTCTCTTACCCCTTCATCCTCTCTTGTAAAATTATATTACATTGCGTTCTAGAGCTTAAGAGGCAGGAAAAGAAATGTTAAATATGAAACAGCACATGGCTGACGGCAACGTGAAGTTCGCCTTAGTTTTGCCGTAAACATAATGCCAAATCCCTCTATTGCTACTTCAATAAACTTGAAAAAAAGCGGGTACGCATGGTGGTGAAAAGCTAAACAAACAAAAAAATTACTCGCCAAACGAGACAAGTGGTGAAAGATTTGTCCGCTTTGGTCGGCGCGATGGGGTGTGCTAATTCCACCCCAGCAGCCACATTCTTAATTTTAGTGAATCCTTATCTTCGCTTCCCTTGTTTTATTTTATTCATTTGCTTTCATTTTTCCCGGTAAAGTGTTTCATTGTCACAGCCGCGTTTCTGATGGGAGGTGATTAAAATGATGATCGCCACTTACCACGCGTCAGTGAGAAATTGTGGATAATTCAGGTGGTTAGGTGGGGGCATACTGGTGCATGTAATGAGAATGGAGAACGTAATGAGCAAACCCTGAATGTGAAAACATCCCCTGCTGATTCATTCAGTTGCTGTTTATGTACCCGTCAAATTGAAGCTTCGACATCCCGCCACCCCCGGGCTTAGGCCGGGCATTTGACTGTGCATCGTGCCCGGGGAGAGACGAATTTGAACCTTGCCTTAGAAGGGTAAGGAATTTGAACTGCATTTTTTGGCCTGATGGTTTGAAATTTTCTTTGTTTTTATCTTCTGGTTAGCCGGATCGACCACTAAATATGTAAATGTACTTGACTCCCGGTCTTCCCTAAAGTCGCGAGAATTGAACTGTCGATTTGTGGTTTTGTCAGTTTAAGGCTCTCATTTAAGTTGGGAAATTTAAAGCTGGAAAACCAGACCTTATCAGCCCACGTTATCGCTACAAGCTATGCATTAGAAAGCAGCAGTGTTTCAGATAACTGGGGATTTGTTGGTGCTGTGAAAGAAGTTTCAATCGTCCTTGAAATTCTTTGTCTGTGTATAATGTTCGTAGGTTATAAAGATACTTTTTGACTACTAAAAATATATTACGTTGCATTCTGGGGCTTAAGAAGCAGGAGACGAAATGTTAAATCTTAAAACAGCAGATGGCTAACGGCAACTTGACGTTCGCCTTAGTTTTGTCGTAAACATGATGCCAAATCCCTCTATTGCTACTTCAATAAACTTGAAAAACAGCCGGTACATGGTGGTGAGAAGCTAAACAAAAAAAAATACTCGCCAAACGGGACAAGTGGTGAAAGATTTGTCCGCTTTGGTCGGCGCGAGGGCGTGTGCTAATTCCAAAGCAGCCACATTCTAAATTTCAGTGAATACTTATCTTCGCTTTCTTTGTTTTGTTTTATTCATTTGCTTTCATTTTTCCCGGTAAAGTGTTTCATTGTCACAGCCGCTTTTCTGATGAGAGGTGATTAAAATGATGATCGCCAGTTACCACGCGCCGGAAATTGTGGATAATTCAGGTGGTTAGGTGGGGCATACTGGTGCCTGTAATGAGAATGGAGAACGTAATGAGGAGAACCCTGAATGTGAAAACACCCCCGCTGATTCATTCAGTTGCTGGTTGGGTGAGATAAGATCTAGATCAACAATAGGCTGATCTCATTTACGTAATTGTCCAGAAAAGAGAACGTAATGAGGAGAACCCTGAATGTGAAAACACCCCCGCTGATTCATTCAGTTGCTGGTTGGGTGAGATAAGATCTAGATCAACAATAGGCCGATCTCATTTACGTAATTGTTCAGAAAGCGCCATGGGAAGTGTGAGATATGTTCACATTTATCGCTTTTCATTTAGGCACTCAACGTTCATGTTCATTTTTTAATAGGCATTTGCGCATTAAACACCCACTCTCACCCACACAAACGCTGAAAACTTAAGTCCGCCTCTGGTTTTCCCTGTTAAGAATTTTCTTCGTAAAATGAGATATTTTTCTTTGCATTTCAAACTTTTTTGGAAATTGATTCTAAGTACAATGTACTTCCCTGCCATAATACCTATTGCAGGAAAACAAAAGAAAAAAGAAAAACCGGAGAAGCTAACAATGCTTTTAAGTGGCTGTCTCCCTAAGATCCTCATAACCCAAATTGGTCACAAAATAGATTTCCTTCAAATCTTGTATGTGAATTGCACTTTGTCTGGGTACTTTAAAAACACTTTTCGTTTGGGCTCTAAATGCTTTCTTCAACAGTTTACAAGGGGGGTCCCCTGGTGGACAAAAATGCACATTTTATTGGTACAAAAATGCCAATTTTCAATAACTTTGGTAACTCCTCACAACACTTAAAATTTGATGCAGGACAAAATTCTACTGTTGGTTGATAAGTACAACTCTTCCTTATCCTACATTGTTACTGACATTTCCATGTAGTTGTTTTGAGTAGTTAAAGCAGTTCCTTTTAACAACCCAGTTTAACAGCTTTTAAAAAAGTAGGGAAAATGGGTAAACAAAAATACATGTTAACAAAAAGTGAGACCTCCTCTGGCAAATTCCTTGCAGTCATGAAAAGTTAAAGACTTGGTCTTAATTATAATAAAATAAAATCGTGCGGCCAGACGGTTTAAAGAACGTGACGCCGCTTTGAAACACCAGTAATTCTTAATTATGCAAATTACGAACCACAACCTATGCGTGGAATTTAAGAGCAACTGTGATGCGAGCAATGCTCCTTTACATCAGGAAAACACGAAAATAGTTTCAAACTACAGCAGGACACAGATGTAAACTGTTAACATTTCGCATATAGCTTTAATTAAATGTACAGCATTCAAATAGCTCATTAACTATGTTCAATTCACAAGATAAACAAGTTATGAAGTACATGCCACTCGATGATTGCTAATTGCGCTTTACAAAACAACCTTGATCTAGAATTATTAATCTGAGAATAAATCAATAAAAGCAAGTCATATTGCCTATATCACAGCCTGTGTTTTGCAAACTTATTTAGCGAACACTTAGTGCCTTGCAAAACAATGAAATCAACGAAGGGCATCTTGTTCTGTTTACATTTGCACCCATTACCTCAATTATTCTGTCATCTTCGATCAAATATAGATCCGTGCGTTGCAGAGATCATCTTAGAAGCGTCAAAACAGTTGGTTTTGGGGAAATACTTTGTTCAAAGACCTTCATTTAGACCAAGCTTTCCAGGTATTACTTCTCTCGTGTTAAATTTTCTGGCAGTAGCCGCTGACCAGTAGCTAATGTCAACAAAAAGACCTGTTGCACTCGCGTTTCTATTTGAATGTATGATCGCTCACCAATGAAGGGTGAATTCATTTGAAAATAAGAGCTGGAGCTCATGAGGGAAAATTAAAAATTCAAATTTTTGCCCTTAATTTAGAGCTGCAAGCACATAACCACAGTGTGTGACGTGGTTGCTATTTTTTTTTGTATTTTTAGCAAGGTGAAATAACGTGATAACTCGGACTTTGGGGGGGCATCTTAACATGTTTGAAAATAAACTTCTAGTTTCATCCAAGCTGTTAAATTCTGGAATCCGACCCTGGTGAAACGTCAGTATAACAAAAATATTACTACTTGATAGAAACATCCTCCGTTGAATACTTTCTGTTTGGTAAAACAGTTGTGGGAGCTTGGTACATGACGACTTAATGGTTATGATCCAGTTTGCAGTATGTAGCCCCCAGAACCACCTGATCGTGGGGTACTGCTCTACCAAATATGAACCTACGATACCCCAAAAAACGTCTTGCTTTTGAAATTTCGCCTCGACTTGGTTTTGCTGCACTTTCTCTAGATTAGCAGTTAATACCGCCAAACATAGTGAATGACACTTCCGGAGGACATGTACTTAAACGCGGAACGCCGGAACGCCGGAATGCCGGAATACTAAAACCCCGATCGCGGGAATACTTAAACCCGGAACGCCGGAATTCTTAAACCCTGAACACCGGAATACTTAAACCTGAAATGCCGGAATACCTCAACTCTAAATGACGATTTAACATACACAAGATCGCTGAAAAGACAAACAATTAGGGTTAAGCCGCGCTGCCGCATTATTAATGTTACCTTCTGACTCCCGCCAAAACCATTCTCCTCACTATCCCCTCCCCAATCCCTGCCTTACGTTTTCCCGCCAACCATTATTATTATAAATTATTTGATTGCTGGGCTGTTTCGCGCTGGCATCGACATGGAGGACTCTCCAGCAAGGTAAGCGTATGTAACTGAAATTTTCTCTTTGACTTAAAGCGTTTAAAGTAACATTTGCAAAGTGATAAACTGTTATTCCCTTCCTTTAGTCGCAACCAAAGTCCAGAGAAAAAGAGGTGAGACACTGAATCTTAACTAGCCTGTGCGCAGGTTTTGGCGGGAGTCAGAAGGTAATGTTAATAATGTAGCGTGGCTTAACCTTAATTGTTCGTGTTTTCAGCGATCTTTTGTATATTAAATTGTTTTGTATATAATTTTAGAGTTCTTTTATTATTTTTGTTCACTTTTTGGTCAATTGGGTGGCTTTCCGAAGTCTTAGGGAAATCACGAAATCCAATACGGTGGATCCAATTGGAAATTATGACATAAATCTGACGTCATCAGTATCCCTCGCCGATCTCAAAGGAGACATTGTTGGACAAAATTCTTGGACATACTTTTGACCCTCTAAGTTTCATTTTCATTGCTTTATTGCTATCGGAGTTTGCTGGAGGCCTGCCCCACAACGGCTTCAGAAGACCAAAGAAGGCCCGGTCTAGATAGGGTTAACGTGGTCTCTTAACTGCACCTGATTACTTTCTCAAAACTGAAGGAACCTTTCAAAGCCCCAGAAGTCGAAAACAGGAAGGTTATTTTCAAATCTATGAAGATGTACCCAGCTGTACGAGTTATTTTACTTAGCCAAACCATGGTCTTCATTGTGGTTGTGTGCTTGCAGATTAAATTATATTAAGGAGAAAAATTTTTTTCTTCTCCCCATGAGCTCTTAATTCGTGAAGGATCATGAATTCAAATTTTAGATAGCTAAGAGCCAAAACGCGAGTGCAAAATGGAGCAGTACCCGGTGTTGTTGTTGACATTAGTGACTGGTCAGCGGCTACTGCCAGAATAATATGACACGAGAGAACTAAATGCAGGGAAAGCTTGTTGTAAATGAAGGTTGTTGAACGAAGAATTTTCTTAAAAACCGACTGTTTGACGCTTCTAAGATGATCTCTGAAACGCATGGATCTATATATTTGATCGAAGATGACAGAAAATTGAGGTAACGGGTGCAAATGTAAACAGAACAAGATGCCCTTCGTTGATTTCATTGTTTTGCATGGCACTAAGTGTTCGCTAAATAAGTTTGCAAAACACAGGCTGTGATATAGGCAATATGACTTGCTTTTATTGATTTATTCTCAGATTAATAGTTCTAGATCAAGGCTGTTTTGTAAAGCACAATTAGCAATCATCGAGTGGCATGTACTTCATAACTTGTTTATCTTGGCAATTGAACATAGTTAATGAGCTATTTGAATGCTGTATATTTTAATTAAAGCTATATGCGGAATGTTACCAGTTTACATTTGTGTCCTGCTGTAGTTTGAAACTATTTTCGTGTTTTCCTGATGTAAGGGAGCATTGGTCGCATCACAGTTGCTCTTAAATTCCACTCATAGGTTGTGGTTCGTAATTTGCATAATTAAGAATTACTGGTGTTTCAAAGCGGCGCCACGTTCTTTCAACCGTCTGGCCGCACGATTTTATTTTATTATAAATAAGACCAAGTCTTTAACTTTCCATGACTGCAAGGAATTTGCTAGACGAGGTCTCACTTTTTGATAACATGTATTTTTGTTTACCCATTTTTCCTACTTTTTTAAAAGCTGTTAAATTGGCTTGTTAAAAGGAACTGTTTTAACTACTCAAAACAACTACATGGAAATGTCAGTAACAATGTAGGATAAGGAAGAGTTGTACTTATCAACCAACAGTAGAATTTTGTCCTGCATCAAATTTTAAGTGTTGTGAGGAGCTACCAAAGTTATAGAAAATTGGCATTTTTGTACCAATAAAATGTGCATTTTTGTCCACCAGGGGACCCCCCTTGTAAACTGTTGAAGAAAGCATTTAGAGCCCAAACGAAGTGTTTTTAAAGTACCCAGACAAAGTGCAATTCACATACAAGATTTGAAGGAAATCTATTTTGTGACCAATTTGGGTTATGAGGATCTTAGGGAGACAGCCACTTAAGTATTAAGAACTTAACAGCACTTTTCTTAAAAATTAAGACCTTAAAAGTTCAATCCTGAAGTGTGACCATTCAAGTACGTAGAGAAAAAAGCTGTTGAGCAATTGGCCTCTATTCTGCTATTTTTTGTTTCCTTTTTGTTTCCTTTGTTGTTTTGTTGTTGTTGTTGTTGTTTGTTTTTCTCATCTTCAGTTTCAACTCTATGGGGCGCTCTTGAGCAGAGAAACTCTATGAATAACAATTACGCAATTTGAAGTTTAAAAACAAGGTCAACATTAAGGCAAAAAAACAAAAACCGGTGCGTGGCGTCTTATTGATCCTTACCGCCCCTGCTGGACAAGAATAAGGGGTATAATACTTGCTAATTACGGTTTAGGGACTTAAACGTTGTCTGCATATTCCTTTTTTTGCACAAAATTAATGAATATTTGTTTGCAATTGAAGACTCCAAATTAGCCTACGCTACGCTCGTCTTAAATTAAAATATATATCCGAATAATTGTATCTCCTTCAAAATTAAACACCTTCAGGGGAAAGAAAAGGCATATAAACGAACCGAATAAAGCCTTAGAAGCCACATCGAGTTTAACACTCTCAGATAACCTCCGAGAAAAAGACGAGACAAATTGTCAGAATGAAATCAAGGACGGTAGCTCTTTCCGTTTTCACTTTGTTGGTAGTGTTGCTCCTTCGGGACGCTGACTGTTTCGATATTCGACTTCGAACACAAAAACCAACCGAAAGGAGAGAGGTAAAAGAACATTTTCCATAGTTATACTAAGTAATTGTTTGTTTCTTTTTCTGATTCTGATTTCCTTAAGTTAACATAGATCGTGCAAAAAAAGGAGCTTTGTTCCTTTTAAAATTGAACTCAAACTACTGTCCCAGTGACTATCAATAGTTAAAGACGACACGTTATCTTTCTTTACAACATAGATCGCGTGTGTTAAACAGTGTTGACAATGGCTCAGCTATTAAACTATTTTCACATCCTAAGGAGGTTTTATCACCTGGTGACAGTCATTATGTAGCTAGATTTGTTGATTTCACGACCTATCAAACTATTTTGAAACTTTCATATCATTCTGTGCTTTTGAAGTTGTTTTATTCTTGGCACTTCTGCCAACGGGAGTCTTTTCAATTTAAATTCCCGTCAGTGAAAGAACATAAAAGTATCTCCGAGAAAACAATAATGATAGTAAAAAGATAAGTTTTTTTCGGTGAAGTTTATGACAATTATCCGTTAATTGTATAGTGATTCAACAGCACATGCTTTCTTTCAGGGGATGTCACTGAACTACCGGCGGACTTTGTGCGCAGCTGCAAGGAACCTAGGTTGCGACCGGAAAATAGGAGACCAGCCTGACATCATTGTCACACGTGACCTTCACTGATTCAAGGATTAGGGGGAAAAAGCCAGTTAAATAGTAGAGTGGGATAAAAACAAATTCAACTGTATGTTTCAGAACGGAAATAAAAAAGGACCTCATGTAGCATACCTGATGGTCAGGATTTTCTTTTGATTATTTCTTCTATAAAATAGACATTTTATGCATAGTTAAAAAAGAAACAAAACCAAACAAACAAAAAACCACACACACACACACACACACACACACACACACACAAACAATTCAACCCTCTCATAGAAAGAAACGACAAATTTGGCAGTTCTGTGCGATGACTTCGCGATTGTATCAACCGTAACTCCGCAGTGAGAACCTACTCCGGGGCAAATAATACACCACTTTGTGTGTGTGTGTGTGTGTGTGTGTGTGTGTGTGTGTGTGTGTGTGTGTGTGTGTGTGTGTGTGTGTGTGTGTGAAAAAGCAAACTGGATTGACCAGTTACTTTTACAATGCAATTATTGGTTTGCCCGAAAAAGAAATGGCATTTGATTACATTATCTGTCAGCAGTTTGGCTGACATATGATCCACTTGGTGACAACGCAATGAGAAATTCCTCTAGTAGCCGGACTGAAACAAAACAAACCTGAGTGTCAATATAACTCTTGTTTAGCGCTAAAAACTTACTTTTTTTGCTCATTTTCTTACAATGTGTGTGTACCTGTTGCTTGTAAGTTGGAACAATGGATTTCCTGAAAAGGAGAATATTAATGCAGGTATTGGCTTCACACTTTTAAATCAACGGCAAAGGAAATACTACCTTGCAAGTAGAGGCCCTTAGATCTTCCTAGATAAGCCGGCAAGAGGAAGGGACCTCTGCCAGCCGCCTCGACTTTCCCTGTTGAGCATGCGCTAAATTTAAATGTAACCGAGCCTTGTCGGCCTCGCTTTAATTAACATGTTTACTGAATGACAGTGGCATCCAGAACAAACTATTCTGACTTCGGTCGTAACACAAGAGAGTTGAGGAAAGTTTTAATTAAATCGTAAGGCTGACAATAATTTTGTTCGAATTTATGTCACGGGTTGAAAACTTATCAGCCTCGAAATATTTTTGCTGATCATGAAACTGCAATTTGTCGACTGTCAACGTACATGATGTTACAGTCCAGTGATTTCCAATTTAATAGCGGGTCACGGAAGTCTCGCATAGAAATCTTGGTCTTCGAGATTTATTTTATTTTGTCCCTCTTTTTGTCCATGTCATTCAGAAGTATTCAGTTTCGTTTTGAGTCTCTTTCGTCCTCAACATTCGCTGCTTTCATTCAACAAAACGCATTTGTGTCGAGTTTGTTTCGTATTCAAACTTCTCGGCCGTCATGCGGTAAGTTATATTTTGTGCTGAGACCGTTTCGTATTCAAAATTGGCGGCCGCCAGTCGGCAAATAATTGTTTCTCTTGCCGTTTGCTTGTCTCGCCGTTGACCAAAATAAATGTCATTTCGCCACAAAATGAGCGTTGAAGTGCACATTCGCCTAGCCCTTCGCATCGATTCCCGCTCAAACCAGAAGTAAAATTTTTTGGTCCGAAAGCAACCGCAACCCAGATTCTTTTGTTCCAGTTGGTAAATTAGCGATTTGCCATGGCCGGTTGGCAAAAAGACAAAAGAATCTTTACCACACAGAAAATTAAGCAAGGCGTTCGACTGGTGTTGTGTGAGATTGCTTATTCCATGAGTATTCACTCTTCCCAGTGCACTTTTCAGGCTTTAAAGAAACCCTTCGAAAGAGAACCGAACGTACCATGGCCGCGCATTTAGTCAGCAATTTCTAACAAAGCACATGCGCACTCAGCAAAAACTGGAAAAACTGGTTTCAAACCGGACTGACTCATCCATTTCGGTGGATGAGAAAGTCGAGGCGGCTGGCAGAGGTCCCTTCCTCTTCCCGACTTATCTAGGAAGATCGAAGGGCCTCTGCTCGCAGGGTAAGGAAATACTAAAACAAGAGAACATGCGACATGTTGCTGTTGGATGTTTATGGGCAAGTTTTCCAGGGTACCAGCTGAGACAATCGCTGCCTCCAAGGATTTACCTGAACGAGCTAACTTTTAACTTATTTATTTTAAAAAGTGAACCAACCGTTTACATCGTAAAAAACAGGATGGCTAACTCATCTTGGGGAAGAAACAAACCGGGGAACGAACACAGATGGAGTGCCTGATGATTAATATGGATTACCCTTTGCCTGCAACGGGTCTGTTGCTACCTCCAACATTCGGGAGATAGGCAATACATTTGCGCTTTGTCTCCCTTAAACTGTTATAAAAGTTACAAGTTGTAACAACAGCTTGTAAAATTGCAATTAAGGCCGTCGAGTTTGTGACTAAGTTGGATTATTTTAAAACTTGCCGCATCTTGTGACACATCCCTTATTGCAATAAACGATTTTTGTGTAATACTACGCATATCGCAAACCGTAATAATGTAATGTAAAGTCGCGCACGAGCCAAGGAGGCTCTCACGGCCGGAGCGTATCCCGGTTTCTGTAGCATGAACCTACTAAGAGTATTGCTACTACCACCTGAAAGGAGAGGTAGTCCATTGCAGGGTTACCCCCAGCAGTATATCGCCGGTACCCATTTATACACTTGGCTGGAGAGCGGCAATGTGGGGCAAAGTTTCTTGTCTCAGTAAGGAAACAACACGGTGGCAGGGACTGGGCCTCGAACCACCGTCCTTCAGATCTGAAGTCCAATGTGCTAACCACTACATTACCGCGCCCCGCAAACTGTAGTAATATATACATTAGCGTTATCGCACAACGAAGGGTTCAGCTGTAGAGTTATTAAAAAGAAGTACATGTGTTTATCTTTGATATGCTCACTACTGGGTCACCGAGTATGACAGATTGCGACTGTTTGGAACTTTCAACAGGTGCATGCACTGTGACAAAATGCGAAAAGCATTATTCCAATCTAGTAAACACAATACAAGGCATAAACTGTTACTACAATTTCCGACAAGTATTGCAAAATATACGGTAACACTGGACTCACGGAAACAAAAACATCCGGACGTCTTTTCGACATAACCGTCGGTAGCACTGTAGTAGCAGTACACCTTTATTCAAAATTTATCAGGGAGGTTCTTTTAGAAGTAAGACAATTGCTATCAAGGAGACCTGTTGGTTACAAACAAAAAATAAAAACAAGAAAACAAGGAAACGTGTGGTTTACAATACAGTAAGAAATGCCATGCGTTGTATATTTGAATGACTACTTGTCGAAAGTAGTCCCCAACTTAACGCACGGGGAGAAAGGTTTCCCTTGAATGAATATTCTATAATTGCATTTGGTTAAAGTCTTTGGTTGTGTTCACGGCTACATATTTTGAATCGACACAAATAACTCAGTGTAGATTCTAGCGTTTCTGTTTCCTCTTTACATGAGTTAGATTTCAAATGCGTGGATTGAAATAATTTGTCTGAGTTAAGACAGACTTTTCATAATCGAATAAATTCGTTATCATGCATGTTAAGTTTACTCCAGGAATTTACTTTGTTATTTTATGCAGAAAACGCTTTAAAGCCTTCTATTTGAGGAAAGTGCTGTATTCTGTTCTGGAGCAATTACAGCAATTAAGAGCGGCTATCCGTAACTTTCACCTAGGACCATGCAAGATAGAAAAATCGAAAATTGCCAAACTCTGTCACAATAAAGGTCTTCCCAAACCATTTATAAAAATATAAGTTTCAGTTTATTTCGGTAGATATTTTACCGTTACGACGACTTTATCATTCCGATGGCTCGGGAGCTAGTAAAAACGACTTGAAAGTGTCACTTAAATCAACCGCTCGTCTTGAATTGTGAAGACAGAAATATCAATATCAAAGCCATGTAGTATAAGTTGGATATTTCCTTGTCATGTTTGGTTTGTCAAATTTGAAATCGATGGAAACCAGAATTTTTAACAGATTTTTAAAATTTAACCGTTTCGAGCGGCACAGTCGCACGCTAAAAAATGGCGAAATTCAGGACCAAAAAAAGCACTCTGGTATATGGCTTTCGCTGCTGAGACTACACTTGTTGGAATAAGCAATCTTTCCTCTACGATTTGATGAAAAAAATTTTTTGGGTAAATGAAATGGTAAATTTTGGGAGCGCTTTATCTACACCCTTTTTTGCAAGCGAAGACGACCTTTTGACCTTGACAAGCGGGGAAGTAATGACCAGCGTTTTCAAATAACACGCGCTAATTCCATTTTTTAAAGAAAAGTTTCACAATGTTTGGTACTTACTAATTAACAGAACCTCAAATAAAGTCATCAGCCGAAAACAGGACAGGTTTTCATTAGCAAATACGTTTTTTTGGCAAAGGCAAACTTCGGTTGTTGGTGATTAGCATCGGCAAATTTGCATAAATTTGAAACATTTTTCTTTCACAACAAAGTCGGTTTTCTGCCTTCAGTTTTTTTCCAAAACAATGGTAAAGAAGACCAATAAAGTGTGACCCAACTATTTATAAAGAAAATCTTACCTTAATGACTCTTTTCTGATGAAGAAACGTCGAGATTTCTTCTGGCCGCGCGAGACAACCGTCGAACATTTTTGGGTGGTCGCGAAAACGTTGCTGTCACGCAATATATACACATTGGTCTTAAATTACAAACCAGAGAGGTCCCATCCTGACTTTTACCGTGTTATTTTGGAGCCACACATACGATCCTCAAATTAAAAGTGTGGGCAGTTTACAGAAAGACAAGGCAGCAGAAAAGGCTCAGATGCTATTGAAAGTATTCAACAACTTGCAAAGTATAGAGCTGAAGAGGGGAGGGGATGAGGGGAAGGGCATATAAAAGCGACGGGATTGATCATCGGACATGTTAAAAGGACCTCATAAGATAAAATGCCTGGATTTAAATTTTTTTATTGCTAGCCTGCGGCAGAATCTGTCCCATGTTTTTTCCTGTTCTTGTCTCCTGGAATGCTGTCTGGCTACAATCTCTGGGCATGACTTGTGTTTTGTTTGTTTGTGTTATTATTATTATTATTTTTTTTTTGGTTGCCACTTTTTCTAAATAGAAGTGCCTGTGATAAATTTAATGCTGATGGTTTTACTTTTAACCATTCTAAGCAGAAAAAAATATCATTCATAGGGGTATGCTGGGCGCCCCTTGCCCTAAAAACATTTCTTGACAAACAAACGTAGATATTCCGGTCCACCCTAGGTAATGAAAAACTATCTTGCGGATGTGCTTCAATGGCTTCCACGATACTGCCGACGACTACATATATATAAACGGCTGCTATATAAATAGTCAGCCAAGAACACTGGCGTATGGTTTGAAAGTGCCCTTTCTATGAACAAGCAAGTGAACTAACTGTACAAAACAGCTTTCTATCATCTACGTAATCTAGTTACTACCAGAAAGTTCCTGTCACACAAAAACTGCGAAATACTAACACACACCTTTGCAAACTTCTCGGATCGATTACTGTAATTCTCTACTATCTGGCCTACCACATAATTTGCTGCAAATTGGACCTAAATATTTAACGGACACTTCACTTGGACAGCTGCAGTTTTTCTTGTAGGATCTCCAGCGGGTTCTAAACCTTTCCCGGTGTCGCGGGCATATTGTTAAACCCAAACGAACTTCATTGAATTAAAAAATTCCTTTGAAAATTAGAAAAAAGTTCCGAGTATCGTCAAAAGTCAGAATCTGTGCCAAGGCACACTCAGTTTTCCTGTCTTCATTTAGGTCAAAAGGAATATATCCCGTGGAAGTATTCACCCACCCCAGCTGCCAAATATGTCTCATTGTAACAGGCGGGTATCTTAACAGAATTTTAATTTGGGCAGTGCATAACTTCGTTTACCCCTCAATTATCTATGGATGTACCCCAAGATGGAGAGAGGGGTGTTACGCCCCAGGTGATAACAAATGTGGATACCATGGGTAATTTCATTATTTCGCTTCAGTAATACCGGCAAGATTTTCGTGCAACGCGTTGCGCAACAAGGATGCGTTACAAGTTGAGAGTGTTCTCACCTATACACGCAACAAATCTTTATTTTTTGAAAAGTAGAAGCAAGTAACTTTCTGCAACCTGAACACGCGACGGGGAGGTGATAATAAGCGCAACATCGTTGCGCGAATAGTTGCACGAATGTTTTCCGTGTTATTTGGCCTTTAGGCAAGATTTTACAACTCCTGGTGGCGGCATGTACAGTTGTATCCAAGCTAAAGACCGAGCGCAAAACATTACATATTTCTTGGTGCATCATACGAACGCGTGGGACGTGTGTAGCTCGCGCGGGAAAATCCACGCTTTCGGCACCTCGCGCCGAGCGAGTTAACCTTTTTCGGAAGATTCGTGCACCCGCGAGTTTTCTTCTTCTTGTCTTTTCTTTTCTTATTTTGAGGCAGAGAAAGAGAGCGAACAGCAGAAAGTATTTTGCAGTCTACAGCAATAAGTACCCAAATTTTTCAACAGTACAGTTACCTGCTCTTGCCAAAAAAAGCTTTGCTTCTGAATCTAGTGAGGCATCCGACACCTTGTAACTTCTCAGATGTCCTTTGATGTTTTTACTGCATTACCCCAATTTTATTATATGGCTAGAGCTTGTAAATATATAACGCGCGCTGTGATTGCCCAATACTCGGGGCTAGATTTTCCCGTAATGCCCACGGGCATTATGAGCGATGTTAATGCCCGGCATGAGAATCCTCACAGAGTATTTTATGGCTCACTGTTGGAAGCCATGGTCGTTAAGGACGCTAACATTGATTTAATTAAATGCTCGAAAATCTAATTAAGTGAATCCATCGTTTAAGCCAATCATAGAGTGTAAGGGAATTTGATCTTGATTGCCATTTTCAACGCTCGCAGTTGGAGTTTGAGTTGCGGCCGAAAACATACATCCGGCACGTTTCACCCGTCAAATTCGAGAACCTTTTTCGCCGCGAGGAAAAACTGAAAATGGGGAAACATTCAAGCTTCTTGAGTTGTTTTTTTTTTCCGAATTTTGTAGGATCTTTCAGTGGTCGCGTTCCCGGTGTGAATACACTGCGATGTTTGTCGAGTGCAGACGCGATGATGATAAATCCTCGTCGGATGTGGCTGTGCAAGAAACAAACTTGAAATGATTGGTGAAGCCACGAGTGCCACAAAGATCAATTTCTCTTAAAATTCCTTTTTTGCACTTTCCCTAGTTTTCGCTATTATTTGCAATAAGCCGCTGCCCATTCGAATTTGGTATATCGGAGTATGGAATTGTGGGCATATACGCAAGCCAGAGGCATCTTAGCCGGCGATCGCGTTACAAGCCTTGGAAGCGGGAATTGAAGGGAAAGCGCGCGCTTTCGAAAGAACGATCATGCCACGACGCTCTCGTGAAAATTCAGTGGATGAGGAACGCAGGACGTGAAACGAAAGAAACAAAAGACACTTATTTCTTCATTCCGCAGTTCAAATATATGAAGTTCATATATTCATAATTTCATCTTCATATTTCCCGGGTATATTACGAACCAATTTAATGACCAGCTCCCAGTTGGCTTGTTAGCTCAATTGGTTAGAGCGCTGCACCGGCATCGCAGAGGTCAGGGTTCGAATCCCGGCAAGCCTGATTTTTTTCAGGCTTTCTTTTCGGAGTTTTTATTGTTGCAGAATGACTGCGTGTTGCATTGTCTGTCACGTTTACTCGCCTCGCCTGCCTATTAATTATTCGGCCCAGTACGGCATGGCTGAAGAAGCGGAGGCGACCTATCGAAAAGCTGAACCACACGTAATATAAAGAACGAAGCGAAGCGGTTCTTGCGCTCGGATGTTGTTCTCCCTCAAGACGAAGAGAATGCGCTCATCATCTAGCTGCTTCCAGCGTTTGCGCTCGGCATTTATACGACCGTCTAGTTTTTTTTCACGCACGTAAAAAATACTTGATAGTTAAAATCCAC
The DNA here is from genome assembly GCA_964030785.1 of Siderastrea siderea. Classification (NCBI taxonomy): domain Eukaryota; kingdom Metazoa; phylum Cnidaria; class Anthozoa; order Scleractinia; family Rhizangiidae; genus Siderastrea; species Siderastrea siderea. Next base: position 66,953,550 of record OZ034966.1, on the reverse strand, counting down.
TCGCCTCTAGAGTAAATCCTTCAGCGATATTACGCAAGCACCGTGAATAGTTGACGTGTGACTGATGGTTAACATTCGTTATACCAGAGAAATCACGAGAATCCAACTGTGTGCCCTGTCAAGTGTTGACGCGTGACTGACGATTAACATTCGTTTACTAGAGGCCAGAGGAGCACCCGACTGTGTGCTCTGTCAACGGCTTCTATTGTCTTCTAGCTGGTAGGGATCAAAGTTCGGTCATTTCTGATGACCGAACTTTCCGTTTCTAAGGCCTGAGGGTCCTCATGTAGTAAAGTGGAGATATAGAAATTTGTAAAAGTACATTTGATTCAAATAGTTGGAATGATTTGAAGCTAAATGAAAAGAGACAGTTTCTTTGAAAGTTTTTACTTTTTCTTGTGCGATATCCCCGGGGGGTACTTCCCGAAGATTTGGGTGGCGGTGTGCAGCGCGCTTCTGGAAACCCTTACCTTCGTTCAGACCAAGATATGTGATTTTCCCTACTCTATTTCAGACCTGACTTAAAATTTGAGACTCTATTTCAGACGAGACCCTAACCTTATTTCGTTTGCGTAAGAAGGGCTTCAATTTCCCAATGTTAATCAAAACTCAGTTCTTTGGAGAAGAAAATTAATAAAAAGATAGCTCCTTGTAAGAACCTTACCAAATCCCATATCAGACTGCACAAACCTCACGCTATTTCAGACCAAAATGGTCAAAATCTATTCCCTATTTCAGACCATAAAGGCTCAAAAACCATACCCTTTGGCGCCGCACATACCAATATAGCTTATATAAGGGAGTGCCCCCCCCCCCCGGGCACAAACCTCACCCCATTTAAGACCAAAATGGTCAAAATCTATGTCCTATTTCAGACCAAAAAGGCTCAAAAACCATACCCTTTGGCGTCGCACATATACCTATATAGCGCATGTAAGGGAGTACCCCCTCCCCCGGGTGCGCTATAAATTTCTTGTGTGGAATAAAACTGCTGAGTTTTGTATGCTTTCCGGTAAACTGTTTCATTTATCCCAATCCGCCACGGCTCACTTTTCAAGTAATAAAGTGTTAGGCATAGCCATATAATAAACTTCTTATTACAGGGTCGTAACGAGGTATGTGCGATCAGGGATCAAAGGGGTGGGATCGGGGATCAGAAGGGTGGGATCTAGGACCACAGCCCTGGGATCAGGAATCACAGACCATGGGATCGGGATCAGCAGTTTCTTATAGGGATCAGGATCAGGTTGTACCACATTTGTGGGATCAGGGACGAAAATTGGTCACGGTTTTGGAATCAAGAAACAGAAATTTGCGTACAAAAATGGGATCAGCGATGAAAAACATACCTCGTTACCACCCTGTTATTATCTCTCGCTAGCTCGGGACCTTACTAGGTGAATATTGCCCTCAGCCGTTCTTGTACGACCTCGGGCAATATTCTCCCAGTATGGCCCTCGCGCTCAGTTAATAAGAAGTAAGTAACACACTGGACCGATCGCTGGGTTGTCTGAACTAGCCCCACAACTTCCTCCAACTATTTCCGAATACCCACACAAAGCCATGGTAGTTTATGAGGTTTGACAGATTGGTGGCGTTCCAAACAGTTCAACCCACATGCAAGATTTGTGTCGGGATTTTTTGACACGAGGCATGTTTGTTACATCATGATTGTGGAAGTATTTCGCAGCGTCAGGTATAATGACCGGTAACATTATTTGGCTCTTATTTTTCTTTGGTTAAGAACTTTGGGATAATTTTACATTCTACAGTACTAATGCTATAAAGACTGGTTTGAATTTTAAAAGAATTCATTGCACTAGCAGCAAAGTTTTAGACATCTCTTTTGTTTCTCGTCCATTCCTGCGCATTGGAGATTGGCTGCTGACAGCTGTTTGGCATTTGCCTGGCCATGTGGTTTTGTAATCTAAGACCACTATGTATTGCGTGACAGTATATCCATCACTTACCCAAAAATGTTCGACGGTTGTCATCAGTTGTCATGGGCGGCTAGTAGAAATCTCATCATTTCTTCACAGAAAATGGTTATTAAGGTACGATTTGCTACATAGATAGTTAGGTAATGCTTTACTGGTTTTCGTTAGTATTTTTACTTTAGAAACAAGTAAGGTAAAACGAGTTTCTTGTGAAAAACAAATGTTTCAAATTTATGCAAATTTGCCGATGTTAATCACTAACAACCAAAGTTTCCCTTGGCCAAAAAAACGTATTTGCTAGTGAAAACATGTCCTGTTTTCGGCTGATGACTTTATTTGAGGTTCTATTAATTAGTAAGTACCAAACATTGTGAAACTTTTCTTTAAAAAATGGAATTAGCGCGTGTTATTTGAAAACGCTGGTCATTACTTCCCTGCCTGTCAAGGTCAAAAGGTCTCTTCGCCTGGAAAATAGGGTGTAGATAAAGCGCTCCCAAAATTTACCATTTCATTTACCCAAAAAATTTTTTTCATCAAATCGTAGAGGAAAGATTGCTTATTCCAACAAGTGTAGTCTCAGCAGCGAAAGCCATATACCAGAGGGCTTTTTTTGGTCCTGAATTTCGCCATTTTTTAGCGTGCGACTATGCCGCTCGAAACGATTAAATTTTAAAAATCTGTTAAAAATTCTGGTCTCGATCGAATTCAAATTTGACAAAGCAAACATGACAAGGGAATATCCTACTTATACTACCTGGCTTTGATATTGATATTTCTGTCTTCACAATTCAAGACGAGCGGTTGATTTAAGTGACACTTTCAAGTCGTTTTTACTCGCTCCCGAGCCATCGGAATGATAAAGTCGTCGTAACGGTAAAATATCTACCGAAATAAACTGAAACTTATATTTTTATAAATGGTTTGGGAAGACCTTTATTGTGACAAAGTTTGGCAATTTTCGATTTTTCTATCTTGCATGGTCCTAGGTGAAAGTTACAGATAACCGCTCTTAATTCGCTGCTTTGAGCTATTCAATGTACTGCAACATCCGGCCCCGTTTGGATCGAGTCTTCTAGAGCTTTCCCATTTGTTTTCACCTTTTAAACGGCGTATTTTGATCCGTATAACGTCCAAAACCTTCTTGAAAATTGTTGCGTACGACATTCGGTCGGGCCACCATTTTTCAAAGGGTCCCCTAAAACGTCTCATGTATGCGTGTTGGAGGCATCGCAATAACCTACCCATGTCCCCAAGAAAAACAAGGTCAAAACATTAGCCCTCTCCTGTCCCCACCCCCATAGGATATCATTAAGCAAACAGTCAATCATCCAGTGACCTTTATCAATCTACTACGACAAAAATTCCGTAAAACTATAAGACGGTGCCCTACAGGCCCGTCTTATCCAAAGAGTTTAAGAGAAATGTTGACATATTGGACGCGGGCCGTATTAGAACCAACGGAAAAAAGCCCAAAAAGAAGAGCGCAAAATGGCACAAAATGACTCAGGGGCAGCCAACCTTTCGTTTCGGCGGAATGTTTGTTCGGCAGACCTAAATAGCCTGAAATATTCGGGTTGAATTGCATTGAAAACTAGGGATTTCTTTGGTGAAACATCGCCTCAGACTTTCGTAAAATGGTGAATGATTACCTACTATCGTTTAGAGGTTAAAATATGGTCTGCTAGCATGTTCGGAAAGACATCAGCAGCTCGAAAATTCAGCAGATAGGATTCCGTTTCCTAAACGTTTCTGCGTCTTAAATTTGCAGCTAAACACGCGTTACAGATCATCCCGTATTAGCTCATACAACAAATATTCCTTTAACCCTCGGACGTACAAGCAAAGTCAAACCCCCACCGTGATACAAGGGGGTGGGGATTGAACCCCTCCACTGGGTTTTTGTTGAGTTTCAATATTTCAGAGAGATAGAGCCTTTGGTAGAAAGCCTTTGATGTGCTCTACAAGAGGAGGTATATATTATGGGCTGGGGCGCTGCTGGGGGCCAGTGACGTCATCTAATATGGCATCCAATATGGCTGCCATCTTGGATTTACCAAAAATTAGAAATTATCAAAAAACGGCAGAAATTGGAACTTTTTAACGCTAGTCACGTAAAATGTGACATAATTAAAAACGTTTCTGCTTTTTTGTGTACAATGTGTGATTTTTTCACCTAAAAAGGCGAAAAACAAGGTTTTGAACAAAAATGGCTCGACAACCTGCTAATTGTGACGTCATATCTCGTAACCATAGCAACCAATTCTCACCAAACTTGCCTCAAACTGTGTCTAAGGGATATACCTACAGCTACTGAAAACGGCAGTGCTGATGAAAAATCGTCTTGGAAAAATTGTAGAAAAACTTTATGGGGGGGGGGGGTGGCATTTACCCCCTCCCCTGTACGCCCCAGGGTTAAAAAGCTCGGAAACAAGCTAAGAAACCAGAAAATAACGTTTCAAGTATTTTGCTAAAAGTTTCTTGTTGGGTGCCCCTGATGACTGGTAATTCTTAAAGCAATTTTCAAAACAAATAAGACACAAGCAGAAAATATTAAACACCAGGCCGGAAGTGACCGTGACGCTGTTCACATCCCTGACTTAGGGGGAAAAGCTTGTATAATGTCAGGTCGTATGCACCTTGTTGGATAATAAGAACTTTTTAATCGTCACGATCCTTGCATATATATTCTTTTTTGTTTATTAGTTTTTCTTTGTTTTAGGTGAAGTTAAATGTTTGATTTACCAATACACGCTTTTCAAAATGAAGGTTGGTGCATGGTTAACGTTATGGAATAATGTCTCTGTCGTGACGCCATGCAGGCTAAACAAGAGTTAGACGGTATCATTGTAGCCAATTACAGCTCAGGAAGATAAAACTTGTCTTCATGTTGTCTTCTTACACAACACTAATAATTTGCAATTAACACTTTCATTTATTCTTTCGTCGACATAGATGGAGCTCGGGTGAAATTAAAATACCCATCTAAAGAACTATAAATTAATACATATACACAATATACTTCTTCAGGGGGAAAAGAACATATATACAAACTTAAGGTGTATTAATAATATTGATCCTAGTTGTTTCCTGTTAAACTACAGTACAAGTTTGGCGTTCTGCAGGGTTTGCCGCCTTTGCTTTGCTTAAAAATGCACTGAATAGTTTAACCGACAATTCGATTCATTAGGTCAAGTCATGGACACGTCAATGGAGGAAATATATTTCTGTGTAAACTATTTCAGCTTGGTCGCACAGTTTGCTTCTTATACAAGTGAAGTCAAAATTAGACACGCCAATAGAAGACAATCTCTTTTTTCTCTGATATGAAGTTACGAAATCAAATTTGCTTTAAATAACAAAAAATGTCCACAAAAGAGCACTTTCTCGAAAACAGCTGTTCGACTTCAATTGAAACTTTCAGTTTAATTTGCCATCTGTTTCCTTAAGAAAATATGAAAAAAATGTTTGTTTTAAAATTTGACTCCAACAAATATAACAGCGAGCTTCAAAAATTATAAGCGAGTCCTTATCTTACTTTATGACATAGATCGCTCGCGCAATGGACGGTTTTCGACGACATTTAAAGTATAATTGGCAAAGTTTGAACAATGGGTTATTAAACTGTTTTCATAAACTGAGTTTATTTTGATCAAAAATAAAACACAAACAGCGGTAATAAACATTATAAACTTACGCATTTTTATATAAACTTGACGTTTCGTATGCTAGTCAACATACATTTTCAAAAGTGACCGTTACAATTTTGACAAACCTTTTATACAATAGTGATAAGGGGTCTGGAACCAAGATTAAGAAAACAATCTTAACAGTGAATCTATAAAAAGCTACAGCTAATTAATAAAGTATCAGCTTCTCACAGCTGACGTTGACATTGAAAGCTGGCTTCAGTTCTTGGATTAACAATGTTTCTTTGATTTTGCAGTGGTAATCAGTTTTGCCCGATGCTAAAATGTCAAAATGATCCACTTGATGTTGTGTCCGGTGGTTTTGACATGGTCTGCAATGGTAGACGTGTGATCACTTTAACGAGGGCCTTGAAGTGTTCAGTTTTTCTGTCATGAAATCGTCGTTTTGTTTTATCCATGTAGAAATCATTGCAGTCCCAGCAACTGGCTTTGTAAATTACTTTAGATTTTTGAGAACGATTCAAGCGGTCCTTGTATGGAAAGAAAGATTTGATGCGGCAATTATTTTGAAAAATTATCTTGAGGTTAAGAAAATTGTAGAAATTGTATACACATGATTTCAGGCGTTGAGAGATTTGGTTGCTCTGCAGACCTAAGTAAGGTAACAGAATAATGATATCTTTCTTAGAAACCGTGGAGGCAGGGCTCTTTGGCTTGTTTCTGTTCCTGTTTAGAATATCGTTAATGTTGTAGGTGATTATCCCTTGGAGGTAACCATTTTGAAGCACAAGCTTTCGAAGATCACCAAGAGCAGATTGCAGCAAGGAAGCAGAGGAGCAAATTCGGTAGTAACGATAAGTGAGATCATGCCAACGTCAACGTCAGCAGTGAGAAGCTGATACTTTATTAATTAGCTGTAGCTTTTTATAGATTCACTGTTAAGATTGTTTTCTTAATCTTGGTTCTAGACCCCTTATCACTATTGTATAAAAGGTTTGTCAAAATTGTAACGGTCACTTTTGAAAATGTATGTTGACTAGCATACGAAACGTCAAGTTTATATAAAAATGCGTAAGTTTATAATGTTTATTACCGCTGTTTGTGTTTTATTTTTGATCAAGCTAATAGCCCAGGAACAAAAGTCTTTATGAGTTTATTTTGTCACCAGATGTCTGTAAAACGACTTTTTCTGTTTAATTGGCTTTTAGATAGCTTTATAGCTATATTTACTGAGTTCATAATTTGAATGAAACTGTCTTTTTCTTTAATTTGTAGTTATTTTATTTTTCACATTTTAGCGCCGAACAATCTTTTCAACTGAAATTCCAGTCAGTGAAAAAAAAAATTATAATGCATATCTGTGAGAAAACAATAATCAAAATACACATTTTCCCCTTTTTCCCCTTAATGGTCATTCACCAGGCTAGGAAAATAATGTTTCAATTCCTTAATTTTTTATACTTGCTCTTCTTTCAGGTAATGTCACTGAACTACCGACTGAGTTTGTGCGCAGCTGCACGGAACTTACGCTGCGACCGGAAGCTGGAAGATGAGCCTGAAGCCATTTTCTCGCGTGACCAGCAGTGAATCAAGAAATACAAAAGGAAAAAAAGACAATTCAAAGTGTAGAATGTAAACATATTCCCCTGTAAAATGAAAAAAAAAACTTCCTTAAAATAAGCAATTTTTGCATGGATGAAACAAAACGTTAGCTATAGTTAGGACGGCACAGAAGCAAAAAAAACAAACAAAAAATGAAGGGGTTGATGGGGAAGGAACAAAAGGATTTTGTTACAACACGATAAGAAATTTGTCATTTCGTCGTTTGTTTATCGTTTACCAATAGTGTTTCTTTTGCTCAGTTTGTTATAATGTGCGTATGGATTCTTTGTATGCACTTTTAAGTGATGTATTACGTGTGTACATCCATTTTGTAATCAGCAACAAAAAGACATCTCAAACGAAGGAATATGTGACAAGCTGTTGTGCTCGATAGGTGTTTTTTTTTTCTTTTTCTTTTCTTTCTTCTTTGTAATCCAAAATTTTCTATTGCCTAGTTTCCTTCTTTTTGGTTGCGGTGAATTTCAACAAAAAAGCCCAGCTGTATGGATATGTGTTTTTTTTTTAACTATTATTATCTTTGCGAACTTGTGTTGGACATTCTCAAAAGCATTTTATTGTGTTTTTTCCGTGTTTCCTTTTATCGTGCTTAATAGATCTACAAATCTACGTACTCGTAAGACTTCTATACAAATCTGAGTTATCCCGGGTACCGGAGACAACCCGCCCTTAAAGTTATCTGGATGAGTTAACGTTTCACTTATTTATTTCAAAATTCAACCAACCTTTAACATGAGGATTGCGATACAAACCAGGGGGGGGGGGGACCACAAATTAAGTGGCTGGTGATTAGTATGGAATACAAATACGCCTATTACACCGTCGGTCGGGCCTGTTGTTACCTCCAACATTCGGGAGATCGTCATCGCTTCCTTACAGCGCATCGTTGACAAGCAGCTAGGATTTCTTTTGAGCCATAATCGCGAGGTGCACGCCAATTAAGAAACAGGGCTAGAAGGCGTAGTCCTTGTGATTATTGTACTTACAGATCTAGAGCTGAGGTATTTGATAACATGGACCAATTCGTCCCGATTTCTTTTTAGCGACTGGTATTTTTTGGGACAACACGTTGATTCTGCTCGGTAAACTTTCTCTACCCAGAGGACAAAAAGCAAACTTTTGCTACACTGCCTGTCTCAATTTTGTACAAAAAGTTGCAACTGTTTCAAAATAAATGCATTTCACAGAGTCTCATTTTTCCCGCGACAAAAATTATCTACGCTAGTGTTTCTTCAGTTCTGTATTTTTACCAATCCTCTAAAGTTGAAGGTTGTTCCAAGTCAGGAAATACAAACACTGGAGTTTCATCGATGATTGGGATGGATGCCTCCCTTACCCAAAGGAAGAACACAGCGTGCCGGGTAAGTGTCTGATATCGGAGGTATCCCTCGCTCAATGAGGTGGTGTTCTGTGGACCCAACGGGAACTCCTACAACAGGTGATTATTTCGACAGCGAAATCATGTCAGCTGACATCACGGTCAAGAACAGCTACGGTTCACTCGATACTATTGGAGCTTTTGAGTGCAAGCTAATCAACTGCAGGGTAGATACAAACGTTAGTTATGATACAGATTCAACCTGGGGAAAGACGATTTACCCAGGGGGCATTCATCGAAGTTCACCCAGGGTAATTGATCAGAATTTCTTTGTTTGCTTGATGTGTCGTTTTCGTCTTGTTTTTTCTTAGGACTTTGTTATTTAATTTCTTGTGATGTTTGCCGTTATTTTAATAAAAGTTGTCGCATCGTGCAGAATGGCCAGACATTTACGCTTATTGGACTCCTGATTCAAGCAGGAGCGTTCAATAAAAGGGCCATAATAATAGAGAAAAGATACGAATCGGGTGATGATGAGGTTGACCGACTGTGATCGTCATTTTTCAGTATTTAGAGCAACTTTACGTGGTATAATATAGTAGATTCTAAAGAGGAAAGCTAAAACTAAAATTTCATCTAAAATTGAGGAAATTAAAACAGAAGAAGTTGTAGACTTTTGCTTCAAAGAATGATCACTTTTCGCTTTTTGCAGTATGAATTAAGATTCAGCTGTCATTTTCTTCGAAATAAGCACCGATCTTCAGAGGCTAGTTGTAAGGCAAACTTTGAAACACTAACTTTCGTAAACTTTAATTACAGTCGTCAGTTTTATCAGTAAATTGTATAATTTTAAAAGTTGTAACATTTTATAACTCTTGTCCAAAACTGCAAAAAGATGGCGGATGTTGTAATACCTATGGCATGTCTGTAGTAACGCACCTTAATCGCGATATGACTGTAGTGACATCTCGTAATGTTTAACAATATTCAAAATGTTAATTTTTCATCCCTTGCTTTATGTAGATCGATAGTGAAATAAATTTGCACTACGAGAGGTTCACCTGTAAAATTATTAAAAAGATAATGCTGAATCTCTGGAATGCTCAGTTTAGAGACTCTTGGTTATTACTAACCTGCGATCAGGCTCTATTTTCGTTTCGCTCGGTGAAACATTCAGACGGGACGGGCGAAACGAAAAATAGAGCCTGATACAATTCTTCTACGGAACGTCTACCGCCCACTTTTTTTGATTGATTGACATTCAACAAAACAGCCAATCAAAATTTCTTCTCTTTGCACGATCCTCGGTATGCAAATTTCCCATAGCGGCAATTCGCAAAATTAAAAGTCACGCAAATGTCGGCAAAAATAAGAAAATCATGGGCTACGATATATCTTCTGGGCACTAGCACTCAAATTTACACGATAGCTAACTTGAAGGTTCTCGTATTGTACATGGTTGCTCTGTCTGAGCTGAAACTGAATGAAAATTCAAAACACGACGAGGTTGTCATGTACCAAAATATGCTGCATGCTTGAATACTTTCCCATTTCAGGTGGTCTCCGGAAATATTCTCTTCGCATTTGTCACCGATTTTCTGCGTAAAAAACCTTGGGCAATTAAGAGAAATACCTTCAGTTTCATTCTTTAGAATAAAGATATAAATAAAACCGCTTATAAACAAACGAGTATTTTGTACCAAAGTTAATTTAGTTCCAGAAGTGATAAATAGTTGAGTTTAGCAGCGAATTTTATCTTTGAACAGCAGCGAAATTTAAAACGAAGAACATTTATTATAAAACTAGTCAGATCCTTTGATGTCAATGTCAGAGATCAATAAAACGACAGCAGTATTAAACACTGAATGGATAAACTGAAAATCGTTATTGCGACTTGATTGTGGCTCTCGCCAAACATCAGTTTACCGTTAAGTTTACCGAATTATCGGTTGACTTGTTGATCATTCTTGGCGAAAGATACTTGTTCGTCTCCTGTTCGTTTTGTTTCGTAAAACGCGGAAACAACCACTACTCTGTTCATATTATCAATACTAGCTGAAGGCCGTCAAATGAAAATTCTGAGACACGATGTGATAAAACGGAATACATACTTCACTGTTGCTGTACTTCTCTGCTCCAGGTGAGAGACATCTTGCGTCAAACCGAACGCATTCTCAGGAGGGAAAGAAATGGTGACAATTCCCCTAGAACGACGAGAAGTTATTAGAGCAACCCATTTTACTTCGGCAGACTTGTTCCTTGGTTGTTCCTTGGCGATGGCGGTCGGATCAAAATTGTGAGCGAGTCTCGTAGACAATTTACTTCCGTTGACAGCTCTATTGTTAAAGGGCCAATCAGATTGGGAGACTCCCACGGCCAAAATTTGGCCGCCGGCACAACTTCCTGCGAGAGATTGTATCAGGCCCTATTTTAGCGAGCGACCAAGGTAAGAGAATATGAGAGCGATGCTAAAATTCGGCCCGATCGCAGGTTAGGTTATTACTGTCTATGATAGCTTTTTCATTACATACTGCGACACTTTTTCAACAAGTTACACTAGATGCGTTGTTACAAATTACGAAATGCGTTATTACAACTTACAATACGCATAAAAAAATGTTACTACAGTATATGACAGGTACTTCAAAACTCGATATTATTGAAATGTACGATAGCACTCGGGACTCACGGAAGCAAAAACATTCAAAGGTTTTATCGATATAACTTTTGCAGCACTGTGAGGCACAAACGAAACAAAGAAAACTATAGAAATGAAGAAAAATGTCGACATATTCTGCGCGGGACGTAGCACAAATTGACTTGTACTACTGGAAGCAATTTTCAGAAACAAGTTAGACACGTGCGAAGTTGCGTAGCAAGGTGGTATGCATCTTGCACGAAAATAAGTAATAATAATAATAATAATAATAATAATAATAATAAAAACTTTATTTAACGAGGGAAGCACGAAATAGTGCGAAGCACTAATAAACTTGTGGCCCTCCTAACTTTCTAAGATATTTACAATGAATTATCCAAAAAAATATTTGCAATGAATTATATAAGAATCTAAAACCTACTATATAAATATAAATATATACATGTAAGTACAACGCGTGAAAAGAGCAACGCCTTAGTCTCATACTCTGTTGATTGGGTTAGGGGTAATATTTATGCATTTCAGATCTTAATAAAATGCTTATTTTCGTTTTTCGTTCTTTTGCTATCGATTTTCCTGCTACAGTACTTTTTTTCGTTATCTGCAGCCTTGTTTTGATGGCGGGCGAATAAGACGATGGTCGCCTGTTAGCCACTGCCCGTGCGCAATTGTAGGTAACTCAGATAGTCAAGTGGTGGTGTGAGCTGTGAACACGCCGGTGAGATGACAGCAACAGTAGACGAACTCATTCAATTAATCTTTCAGAAAGCGTGGCACTTACGCGATATACCCACATTTATCGCCATTCATCAGCAACCTGTCGTTGCGTTGGACAAACAGGAATTTAGATGCATCATTGTTTCTAATTGAAGCTCAGGGAATTAAACGTTGTCTGGATATTGTCTTCTTTACACAGCATTAATTAATCATTTGATTCGAATTCGCTGACACAGATAGGGTTGGACGGTGTGAAATTAAAACGCATATCTGAACAATTATGCATCATATACAATTAAATTGCTTTAGGGGAAAAAACATATAAACAAACTGTGTGTAGTCTCACAGGCCATATTGGTTTTAACACCACCAAAGAACCTCAGTGACAAAGACGACACACATTGTGAAAATGGAATCAAAGATGGTAGCTCTCTTCTTGTTCACTTTGTTGCTGGTGTCGCTCGTACGGGCAGCTGACTGTATTGACATCCGATGGCGTAGAGGTTGTAAAACCCAAGCAGAAGGAGCGAGGTAAAAGAACAATCACAATTGTTAGTCTTAGAAATTTCTGGAAAGGGTCGATGGCCTCAAACTTTGCTGCAGCTTACTTGTCGGATTCTAAGGCAAGGCAGCTCGCTCCTCTCAGGTGCATCAGTAGGTAGCGATGGACAGCTAAGAAAAGAGGCCAATAATCACAATCCTGGCTGGTTTCTGTTGAGCTACAACAGCAGGTTCAGCAGGTTTTGCCCCCATTTGCCTTGTATAGCATATTGAATGGGTTTACCGACAACTGAATCTTTTAGGTGACAAGCCGTGGACACGACAAGGGAGGAAATATCTCTGTGAAAATTTTCTATCTAGGACGTCCCGTGGACTTAACTATGCTACCCTTGTACATTCTCTTCTTGATCACGTGAACTTAGTGACAGTCAAGCCCGATAGATGATAATCTCTTTTTCTCCGATATGAATTTACGAATTCAACGTTGGTTTCAGTTTAGTTCTGAAGAGTTACTAGTAGATCCAACAATGCGCTCTACCCTGTCGGAAATGTAGGAGATATTTGTTTTTGAGAGGCAGATTTCGCATGCTAAACAAATAAACCTTTCTGTGAAAATAACCAACAGCAATGGCGGCTGGTCGGAGAAAGAAGCGCGTGTATTTTCCCTTAGATATTTTATGTTCGAAACTTTTATAATACTCAAACACTTCCATATTCAAACTTCAGCTATAAAACGTAAACATCCCACACTGATGGTTCGCATTTTCCTTGTTTCAGCGCGCACGCATTCAATATCGAGATATATTCATATTCAAACACTTAATGTTCAAAAGTGAAATGTTCTCAGGTTTCTACAGCATGGAACATACCATGTAGTAGTGAGGGGAGGGTCGCAATTTTGTCAGTCACCTAAAGGTGGTGGGTCAGGAGTTTTCTTATTAAAACGCAAGGGAGGGCCAACACTTTTTAGGGAAAAAAATACCAAAATTCCCCAGCCCCCCCTCCCCCGTCCCCCCAAGAAAAAACGTAACTTCCCTAACAGGAGTTTCCAAAACAATACAGGTCGCCCACGCAATGAACGGTTTTCGAGGACATCTTTTTTAGCAAAATTTTTCACAGTGGATCAGATGTTTAACTGTTCATAAAGGCAGTGAATCAGCTAAAAATTTTGTTTGATTGACATGGTTGACTTGTAGATTATTATGTAGCTATATTAACTATATTTACTGAGTTCACTCAGTCTTTAATTTGAAAACATATGCCGCTAATTTACTGACACCGTCATGTTGATCTTTTGTAGCCATTTTATTTTTCGCATTTCAGCGCCTAAGAATCTATTCAGTCGAAATTTCCGTCTATGAAAAAAAAATTAAGAATCTGCAAGAAAACAATAATTAAAATACACGCTTTCGTAGTGAATTTATGATGATTCTGCGAATGTTTCAAGTCCTTAATCTTCATGTCTCCTCTTTTTTCAGGGGATGTCACTGAACTACCGGCGGACTTTGTGCGCAGCTGCAAGGAACCTAGGTTGCGACCGGAAAATGGAAGACGAACCTGACGCCCTTGACACAAGTGACTATCAAGGAATCAAGAAATGCGAAGAAAGCTTAAGAGGTCAAGTTAGAGTGTAGGATGTAAACATATTCGTCTTTATGTTCCAGAACGAAAATAAATTAAAAAAGGACCTCTAATTAGAGGTATACTGAGCGTCTGAATTTCCTTATTTCTTCTTTAAAATAAACATTTTTTGCATGGATGAAACAAAAAAATCAACCACACCTAGAACGGCAAAGAAATTGTCAGTTGTGTGCCGTAAAGTCGGATCTTGATAGCACTTCACTCAAAAATCAGGAAACAAAAACATCCGGTGATCTTTTCGATATATTAAACTGTTGGTAGCTCTGTAAAGCACAGGCAAATCAAACAAATCTATTAAGTTAAAGAAAAACGTCGGCATATTCTTCACAGGATATATATTCAAAAGAAAGAAAAAAATGAAAGAAATCAAACCACAAAAAAGGAAGAAAACAGAGTGACTGTACAGCTGGAAGCAATTTTTAAAACAGTAAATTAAAACATAAACAAAAAATTGTGATATTGAAACTAATCTGCAGTTATCCAAATCGTTCAAGTTTACGTTTACAAATTAGAAAACAGAAAATATTAAAGAACCGGAAATGAAATTGTCAGTGACGCTGTTCATTTCTGGGACTTGAGGATAAAGCTTCAGTAACATGAAGCACGCAACCAAATGGTATATATCTTATTCAAAAAGTGCAAAGTCTTTGTTTGTTACCCCGTTGATCGTAGCAAGGATTTTTTTCGCTAATTTTTTTATTGTTCGCACCCCCTTTTCTGACAGATACCACGCAGTTCTTAACAACGTCTAATTTCTTTGGACCTTGGTATCACGCAGCTCTATTGTTTGCAGGGCAAGGGTCCATTGTTTTGTTGTTTGTTCTATTATTTTCTCAGCAAATCAGAGAAGACGTTGTAAGAGCTGCGAACCGCCCCTTTTTCTGATCACCGGCGATTAAAAACCACGACGCCAGTTAGCAACCGCCAGTGCGCAATTATGAGTAATTCAGACAGTAAAGTGGAGTGGCGTACAGGTGTTGGTAATGAAGGAACAAAGGCTGAGAATACCCCCGTGATGCGTGCAATGGTTAGGTAAGTGAGAAGACATCAACAGGAGTTCAATATTGTCGAGATAGCGCCATGGGACGCACGCGTCATACGCAAATTCATTGCGCTCTGCGCTCTTTAACCTCTCACTCAAACGCTTTTCCTCACCACCGCTTACTCCGTCTCATACCTGTTAAGTGTTCCTCTCCTCCCTGAAAAGAGAAGATTTCTTTTTCATTGGTTGCTATTTATTTCATTTTCAAACTCCATTGTAATTTGATTCTTAGTGAAATCTATTTCCATGAGATAATATCTATTGCAGAAACACAAAAACAAAGGAAACTTTTAGTGCTTACTCTGTTCAATCCCAGAGTCACTCCTAAGGTTTTTTTCGTTTATCAGCTCTTGCGACGTTGTTAAGAGGTAAATGGCAAATTTTCCATGCACGCTTTTCCAAATAATGATGCGTGGTTTAAACGTTATGAAATAATTTCCTTGTCGTGACGCCTTAGCTAAACAACAATTAGGTGGTATCAATGTAGCCAATTACAGCTCAGAAAGTTAAACTTTGTTTACACATTCTCTTTTTAGCGCAACACTAATTATTTGCAATTAACAACTTCCTTTATTTTTTTCTCCGACAGAGATGGGGAGTGTGAAATTAAAATGCACATCTGCACAATTATACATAATTAAACTGCTTTAGGTAAAAAAAAAAGTATGTTAACAAAGTGAGTATAGTCATATAGGCCATATTGTGTTTAACACCTCCAGAGCAACTTAGCGAAAAAAGACAAGACAAATTGTTAAAATGGAATCAAAGATGGTGGCTCTCTTCTTTTTTAGTTTGTTACTGGGGTCGCTCGTAACAGAAGCCAATTCTGTAAGCTTTAGGTGCCGAAATTGTGAAAAGTCCACAAAAGAACCATGGTTCAAAAACTGTGGTTATACTTGAATTTAAAACTTTAATAATCAATTTGCCATCTGTTAGCTAAGATAATATGAAAATTTTTTTTGTTTGCGATAAAATTTGACTCATGATCAAACACCTTTAACAGTGAGTTTTAAAAAATTATAAGCGAGTCCTTATCTTACTTTAAACCCTAACATAGATTGTCTACGTAAGAAACGGTTTTGGAGGACATATTTAAAGTTTTGGCATCTGATATTGGCAAATTTTTAACGATGGGTCAGTTATTAAACTGTTTTCATAAAGTGACTCAGAGTTGATTTAATCACCAGGTGTCAGTTTAAACGAGGTTTTTTCATTGGCTTCTAGATAGCTACTTAGCTATATTCACCGATTTCACAAGATATCCAGCTCTTTAAAAACCCTGTGCCACTAATACACTGAAACTGCCATGAAACTGCCCTGTTCATGTTTTTTTTCGCGTTTCAGCGCGCAAGAGTCTTTTCAACTGAAACTCCTGCCAATAAAAAAAAAAAGGAAAATACCATTTGCGAGAAAATAATATAAAAAATACAGGGGTTTTTGATGAATTTAATGATGATCCTCCGTTTATTTTACAGTGATTCACGAGACAAAAGAAATAATTTTTCAAAGCCTTTAATGTTTCATACTTGCTTTTCTTTAAGGGGGTGCCACTGAACTACCGGCGGAGTTTGTGCGCAGCAGCACGGAACCTGGGTTGCGACCGGAAAATGGAAAAGCAGTTTGACGCCGTTGTCACACGTGACCTTCAATGAATCAAGAAATACGAAATCAAGATCTGACAAATTAGTAGTGTAGAATGCAAACACATTCGTCTGTATGTTTTAGAACGGAAATAAAAAAAGGACTTGTAGTGAGAAGCATACCTAATGGTCAGAATTTCCTTTTGAATGTAAGGTCACATCATGCATTTTTCTTCAATTTAACTTGACTCATCCTACTTATGACATCGTCTCTCGTAAGCAAAGAAACCGAGCCTGAACAAACGTTGCCAAAATTTATCTAAGAGATAAGGTTGCAGCTACTGACAAAAGGCATCTTCTGATAAAGAATCAGTGCTCCGATTCTTCCATACGTCTGAGCGCTAATAAGTATTAGAAAGATCCATGGAGAACATGAAAGGTGTGGAGAAAAAAACAATGAATACGAAGATTACAGTTACCGAATCAAGTCTTTTTTTTTAACGGCAACATTAAACAATGATAAGTCTAAAAGGGGCAGCTTACTCAAGGGGACATCTTCCAGGGACAAGTCCCTTGGTGTGCACTAGTGATTTTCGTCAAAACTTATAGTCACACGAACAAAACTCTAGATCCTCTGACTTGTCCAAAGAATTCAAATTAAGTGGATTGGAGGAACACGTCTCTGGAGCTTGTCATCTAAAATTGTTCTTTCCCCCTGTGTGTACCGGTGGGCGAAATAAAAACGATCAAAATGGAGTCGGGCAGTTCCTGCAACACGTCCCCTCTTACACTATTGCTGTTTTTACATCCACTGAAACTTAACCAGTTATTCTACACCGAATATGCAATAAAAAAGCAGTGGCCTTAAACATAGGTTGGTAATTGTCACAAAATGATTTAAAAACTTCAGGTGAATACTGTTGTTAATGACGAACGCGAAAACAGTCGTCCTCACGTGGAAACGGCAATCGGCAGTGGCAAACGTGAAAAATGACGGGAAAATCATTATCACCTGGCTGGTTTTGTCGTTCGCGTTTGCCGTAAACTTGATGCTCAATCTGTTTATGTGTTTATAACACAGAAGATGTGGATGGAGCCCGCGCAGTCCGTTACCTCGTAAAACAAGAGACTCGGGGAAACAAGAGCAGTGTTCTAGCAAACGAGCTTCGGTGTCCAAGCCAATCAGTCCAACAGCCAAATTTGCTGAAGACAGTGACCTGGCCAACAGTGCACGGCAAAATCTTCTTTCTTTCACACCGAGACCTTCACCTGTGTTGTTGAACGTGTTAGCGAAAACCATCCCTGATAACATGCTGTTTGCCATAACTAATACAGCAGCGGAATGAAAATGCGAAAGAAACCGAAACCAAGAGAAGAACACCATGAATATTAAAATAAAAACTTGTACGAAAGCAAGAATCCATGTTTTCCTGACTATAAACTTTTCTTCTATACCAAACAAAGACATAAAACCAATGTATGGTCTTCCAATAAGGTCGCCTGCCCCGCATGTTAACATATATGTCAAAAAATGGTTTCTTGGAGTGATTGAGACGTTATCAAATGCTATGGTCGTCACAACACTACTCACGAGTAATTGCTTGTAAAAGATGCTCACAAACAATGCGATAAGTAGCACTTGTGTTTTCCATGTCAGGGATAACATTTCCTGACAGGAGAGTTTTGATTTGGTTGTGTCGTTAGAATCAGATTCAATAGGGCTGTAAGGAACTTCTTTGTGTGACGTAGGTTGAGAGCTGGAATAATTTGTATTGCTTCGTTCCTCCATTGAAATGTAGGAAATTGAGAATAGTATCCATAACGCTGTGACCAGGAGAAGCGAATATTCTGGCGACAAACAAGCTAGCATGGTCAGCCCTTTAAATAAGTAGAAAACACCAGTAAAAATAATGATTAGGTAATATCGTACATCATAAGGGTAGGCGGATATCTTTGAGATCAAATTTGAATTCAAAATCGAAAAACCAGGAATCCCAAATAAATAACTCACTGAAATTAATTAAACTGTTTCGTGATGTGGATGTCTAAGGCTTTTAAACACACTCGAACTCTGGTGAACGATAAAACTCATTGTGCAGTCAGGTAATGTTTGGGCTTGTTTAACCGAACGGATCAACAGTCTGTGGGTAAAGCCTAACTCTAAAGTCTCACATTCCGGATGAAAGTTTTTTTAGTGTACTTTTCTGTAGTTATGTTTTGATGTTTTTTTTAGTAATTTCCAGAATGAATTTTGGATTTTGTGCGTGTGTGGTCCCAAACTTGGGCCCCGGGGGGTGTAAACGGTTTAGTGGAAAAATGTACTATTTACCTATGTATGACAAATGCCTTACAACAAATGATATTCCTGAACCAAGAGCAAAGCTGTTAACAGTGTTTCCACCATAGAAACCTGCTAAAGGAATATACACGGTTTCTGTGCCACCGATTCCTACTGACACCATACACACTCCAATTAGCTTCACCTTGGGTTCTTGCGCGAGTAAGGTTATGAGTATTCCAGTAACGGAAAAGATAAAAACTACACACGATGCCACGGACACCGCAATCCTTTGAAAAAATACGGATAGACAGCATTTAACAGGCCCGCCGGGCCAGACGTAGCTAGTAAAACCAGAGATGTTGGAAACTTGGTAGCTTCTTAAAGATGTCCTGTCTGGCACTTATGTTAATAGTGACGAAGAAATCTACTAGGAGGCCAACTACACCAAAAGCTAGCATTGTTCTTGTTTTGACCTTCTGCCTGAAATCACGTGTCTTGTCTTTCAATTTGTCTTCTTATTCGTCTGCCATCATGACATCCGTGAGTGCGCAAACGCTGAAAGATCGTATACGAAACCGGTTAACATGAAGTCAAGGAGTTTAAAATGTAAATGGTGTTCAGCAAACAAACCCCACAATCGACTGGGACTTTGCTAATTGTGTTAGTTTGAATTCAGTACGGTCTTCTATCAACCAATCACTTTGGAGAGCTAGTTTATTTACTTAGAACAAACAGCATTGCACCGTCGCCAACAACTACCTGCACCTTGCAAACGACTTATTGAAGACAACAACAAGACAGCCAAACGGGCTAATTTTACTAACAATAGACCAACGGACATAAAATTTTTTCCCAAAAGCAAACCTTTTTTTTAATACTTTAGCCTCAGCAGTACAGCTAATGCCTGAGTTTATTTGCAAAGCAAACCTTTTGTGAAATAAAATTTGGTAACGCAACAAAAATTTGTTATTCTGAGAAGCGTCCGCTCAGAGCAGCAAGTGAAAACAAACACAGATCTTCAGAATAATATCGCATTTGTGCGCTTTAATAATAAACGGAAGTTCCCAATCTCCTCATTCGCTAAAAAGATCTTGGGGCCTAGTCCTTTTGAATCAACAGGACCTTAACAGACTATCATCGATGACGCATTGATTCTGGTTTCTACAGCTCTTTCGTAGCCGCGGTATCGATCTCGTTATTGTACGGAAATTTCGTCTCTTTGCCTCGCAGACTTCAAAAAGTATCCAAATTATTTTTGGCTTCATTTTAATTCCTTTTTCCAAATCCTTGGTGGAGGCTTTAAGAGCGAATGTTACCAACGGTCAATCCTTTGGTGGCAACAGGTCAAAAATCAATTCCGCTCATATTCTTATGTTAGGTAGACCTTAATGTGAAACAAATCACTGCATAGTTCGCTTGGCTGAATATCGATTTATTTTCAAGAAAATCGATACTAACGGAATTCGCTCAAAATGCCGCTTTTGAAGCTCAAAATTTAAGGCAAATCTCGAAGCTTCGCGTGACAAAATGAAGCACTCCAGAGCAATAAAAATTAATCAAACTTGTAGAACGATGTTTAAATATTTATCAAAAGCAATTTCAGCAATTTCTGCTCATTTATTTGTGAGCTCTAATTAAATTTATCCGACATACTTTTGACTAGATAAAAATTATATCAAGTTTAACCCCTAAAAAAAAGTATGTGGTACTGAATATTGTTCGTCAAGAATCTGGATTTAGTAATTTCCAGAATGAGAAGGGATGTTCTTTTGCCTCCTAAAAGGATTTTTTGGGGGAAATTTTTTGACGCAATGTTATAGAATTTTAAAGTTGGACAAAATGCGTCGATTCAAGCGATCAGAAAAGTCAGCCTAATTAACTCAGTGTACACCACATACACAAACAACTTCACGTTTACGGCAGGTTTTGGTCAGCAAACAACCGATTTTAACACAAAATCCTCTAACCTTCATGTTGCTGTATCACAGATGAGAGCTGTGGTCCTTGTTCATGATAAAATTCAAGAAAACTGCAAGGAAACTTGACTGGATATCGCAACTTGCCATGCCGTTTCACCGAATATCCGCCGTTTTTGATGTGAGGATTCTCTTTTCCTATTTTCGTTGGAAAGCAGGCTTAAGGTGTTGTACATAAGATGTTTTTCCTTTGAAATTAGCTCTGAACTGAACAGCGAAACAAGAAGTCGTTAATACAAAAACATCTGTTACGTGCTTTGGGTGATGCCGCTAATTAATTTAGAACGAGTTTTAGTGAAATCGACTACTGCATGCATGTACCGCGGTAACGAAATTTTGGGTGCATCCAGTGACTTTGGGGAATAAGGTTTAATTTTTTTCAAATAAGCTAATTCTGTCTTCCTTCGTTTACTACTTTAATGACTGAGCAAAGATTCTCAGTAGATTGGGTTCGATGAGTACTTTGAAATCTGTGCAACTGAAAAAAGCGCACCTTGGTTGCGTGACATACCCTGGACTGAGCTTTTACCTGACGGGCAGGGCAAAGGAGGTTTTAAAAATATATTCTCTGTTGGTTTTCCAAGAAGTCGCACAGTTAATGAACGTTATATTATATACTATGGCTAGATTAAAATACAAAGTCAGGCATAAAAATTTCCTGTTCGGTCTTAAAATTCTTTTTTCGTTTTGTTGGGGTGAGGGTGGGGAGGGACTTAGGCTATAGGTTTCGGGGAAAGAAGTTTTAGAGAACACTGAATCGACTGATTGTATCGATACCTGGCATTCAAAGACTTTCAAATGAGGCAGTGGTGATACGTTAAACCTCCTTTTTTATTTTTACCTGGTTCTTGTTCGTAATTACGTGCAAACACTTATTTACGGAGAATAGACATTAATAAAAAATCAAAACTCGTACTGGTTCTCAGGGAATAAATTTAATGATCTGCAAGATTGTTAAGAGCTTTGTCCTGTGGCAGAAAATACAACCCACTACGGGCTCAACTTGGATGACTTTTTATGAGTCTTGGGTTTTCCGCTTTCGATTCTCAACAGGCACCAACAAAAAACGACTCTGCTCGACTGACACTATAGTGCGTGCAGTCTTTTTTTAAAGCTTCCAACAGTGAAGAAAACTACAAAGCGGTTAACTGGGGGGTTCAACCTTCGATTCAACACCGATCAACGCTGTTGAAGTTTAAAAACAAGTTTGGCCTTCCAGCTTAATGATGTTTCACATTTTTGCCGACTTTTTTTTTGTTCTCAGGTGTGCCACCCTGTGCAATGATGTTTTGTAATATTAATTCAACTTTTCCTATGTTCTCAGGTGTGATCAAGAGTGTTGAATTCGTTTGCCCACGTTGTTCAACATCACGCAACAAAGCTGTGTTCAAGATTGTTGAATAATGTTGAATGCGTTTGGCCGAGTCATAAAGTTTGCAAACGCCAAAAACGCAAAGAGACTGAGCCAACAAAATGAGGGCGCAGTCGGGGTTGAAGGCTAAGAGAAGGGGGAAGTTTGAACCCTTAATCCCCCAACATGAAAAGGTTACCCCTTAAGTAGGTTTCCAACCCCCCCCCCCCCACACACACACCCATCGCCCCCATCCTCGCGAAAGTGGGTCGGTCGGTCGGTTGATCGGTTAAGCAAAAGGGAAAGATAATTCCAAGGTAATAATAATGATAGTGAGTCGCAGCGACCCGCTATCACTCTTAAAGGTGTTCGAAGACCTTGATACGAGGGTGACTTAGATGTCCAAATCACCTCAAGATGCCTTCAAAGAATATTAAAATGCACGAGGAAAGGGAGCAGGCACGGGCTAATTATTTCTACTCGGAGCCTTTTGGGTCTGTGAACTCAAGTTTTCGGAAAATTGAGAACCTGCAAATTCCTTTCCAATCCGCTTTTATAATTACTGAACAAAGCTTCATCACATGCAGGTGGCTGGTTTGAATGTTGTGTGATGTTGTAAAGCAAAAGGTTTCACTTCTGCATAATTGATACATTAAAGGTGGGGTTAGGTGAGTTCTGAAACAACAGATGGAAAAGCTCCGCTTTATTTGAAAATCCTTTAATGCCAAGAATCGTTTACTTATACTATTACTTTTACCCGGGCACTTACAATCAGTCGATTTAGTATTCTCTTTAACGTCTTTTCAAACACCTTTAGACCAAACCCCGCCCCACCCTAAACAAAAAGAAAGAAAACATTCTCAGATTGAAAAGGAGATTTTCATGTCAAACCTTGTATTTTAATCCAGCCATAGTTCATTAACTGTGCTACCTCTTGGAAAACCAACAGAGAATATCTGTTTAAATCCCTTCGCCCTGCCCACCAGGAAAAAGCTCGAGGGTTAATGTCACGCAACCAACGTACGTTTTTTTCAGTTTCACGCATTTTTAAGTGCTCATCTGAAACCAATCTACTGAGAATCTTCGCTCAGTCCTTAAATTAACAAACGTAGGATGACAAGAATAGCTTATTTGAAAAAAAAAACAATTTAACCTTATTTCTTATTTTGCAAAGTCACCCGATGCACCCAAAATTTCGTTACCGCGGTACATGCATGCAGTTGTCGATTTCACTAAAACTCGTTCTGACTAAATTAATTAGCGGCATCACCCAAAGCACGTAACAGATGTTTTTGTATTAACGACTTCTTGTTTCGCTGTTCAGTTCAGAACTAGTTTCAAAGGAAAAGGATCTTTTTTACAACACCTTAAGCCTGTTTTCTAACGAAAATAGGAAAAGAGAATCCTCACATCACAAACGGCGGATGTTCGGTGAAACGGCATGGCAAGTTGCGATATCCTGTCACGTTTCCTTCCCCGGCGACAGGATGACGATGGTACCATTGTTTTTCATTGCCAACCATGTTTGACCATGGTTGACAGTGTTGTGGCAATGGTGTCTGACCATGGTCTCTGAATAAGAGTTGACCATGGTACATTGTCAACCATGGTCAAATGAGCACTTATCATAATTTTTTTTATTTGGAGCAAACCTCAAACTAAGATATCATCTTATTCTATTTGGCACTAAGCAAAGGTAATAAAAAATCAAAAGATCATGCTTTAGCCTGAACATGACATCAGACCAGACATTTTCCCCCAGCAGTTTATGGTAAACCATGTTCAACCATGGTTTAGTTTTTGAACTACTTAATTTCTGAAAACTTAATGACACTGTGGTATGATTAAGGAAAATGTACAAATGGTGGCTGAAAACTATAAAAATTGCTCTTTTTACAGCTGTAGCAGTGAAAATAGTGATATTTGATTTCGCCAGGAAACCATGATAAATCATGTTCAACCATGTTTTGCTAATTCAATATTAACCAAATTATTTCACAAAATTATACCAACACAACTGGTCAGTAAACCATCTTTAATATTTATTTGACGAGTATCTAAGACTAAGGGTGTACACGTGAAATGCTTTGGTGATGAGAAGAACGTAGTAACCGTATTAAAGTGATTTAAAAATCATGTCAATTCACAGTTTTCTTAAAACTAACAAAAGACCTTGTGTAAGGTTGAATTGAATTAAAACAAAACAAAACAAAACAAAAAAGTCAACACTAGTTTGTGAGTAAACATACAATAACTTTTAAAACCGGCTAGTTTGACACTGGCAAATCTCGATGGATTACAAAAGCCATCATTCTCAGATCCTGAACAATTCTGATTCATGTGACCATGGTTAACTATGTTGGACCATCTTTCACATTTTCATTCAAATATTCCACTGAAATTGATTCGGTTTTGTCAGTGGAATACGCTATACATTTTTATCCAATTCAATATTAATTGTTTGTAAATATGGCTTTACCTTTCTTGTATGCTCGAGCTTCATCCTATTTTAATAGAGTCAGACTTCAGTCGAAAGAGGTGGCAATGTGGCAGCGCAGTGAAGTTCGTTCTCACGATGGGATTCCATATTTTCCTTGCTTTACAAGAATATAGCTGTAATTTTTTCTTGTCATCTATAGATCTCTTTAAATGGTTCCTCTTTGTTTTCTAGTAAAGCATAAACCCTTTAAACAGGGAAGAAAAGACTGATATGTAATCAGTAGTAATCAACATGTCACTGTTACGGTCAGGCGCCATTTTCAGTAAAAGGATGCGAAGGAGCTGGTGACTAGATAAGCCTGCGTGGTCAGCGAGTGGTCAGCGGCCTTTCACAAGAGGGATCGTTCGATTTCGCCATGGCCATTGCAGATCAACGGTCAGTTTCTTCACGTTTTCTTGGAGAAAATCATTTAAAATGACTCATAAAACGGTGAATATGGATCACTTACATTTTAAAAACGAGGTAAGTTTTAATAACAGATGATAACTTTTGAAAATGATGACTTTTGATAGGCAAGATCAACTTAAATACACGAACGCTGTGAAGCACGTGAGCTTAAGTCTTAATTTTCTTAGTTTATATTTTAACCCACTTTGTGTGATGAAGTGTTTGTATTTTAGACCTCTCTTTAAATATTTTCAAGTTATAAGAGTGCACAGTGATATGATTTTATTCTTGATGAATGAAAAAAAGGTGGATGTGTTATCAGACGTTATGTGTTACTTGTGTAATGCAGGCCATGGTTAACGTTTGAGCTTACCAACTTATGGATAATTTTAACTGGCACAAATACAGCTATAATAATATGAAAACATTTTAAGCTACTGTAAAATGAATATCACTGGTGTGCACGTGACTAGAGAGGAGGTATTAAACAAATGCTAACCGTTAGAAAAAATGATGCTGGTTTTAAGTGGTTTTAACAACACATTTCTATTTTTTGTTATCGTAGTTTAATGGCCTCTGATTGATGTGGATGCATTTTTTTTTTGCTGGAAGTGCAGTATTACCAAACAAAATTTACTGGCAGTTAATGAGCTAAGTGTGGAACAGTGAAAACAGAATTATAAAATTGTAATTGTCAGTTGTAAGAACATGTTCTTCTGGAACAAGGTTACAAAATTAATTGTACACTGGGTAGCAGAGGCTTTTCTTACATGTTTTGGTGGCTGATAGACAGCTCCACTTAGCCTCTGACATCCAGGAGTATGTTAATAAGAGATTTAGTGTCATCTGTAGACTGTAGAGGTTTGCTTCGTAGCATTTTCAGTCAAACCCAGCAGTGCACAGGCAGCCCCCCAGGCATGAGTGGGGATTTTGCTCATATAAATTATAAATCCCATGGATAAGACATTCAAGAGTTATGTTATTCCAGAATCTACCCCAGGGATGGAAATCCATCTTCAAGGAATCTTGGCTTTGTTTTCAGTAACAAGCTATCTAGAAAAGAGAGCGAATTTATGACTGGATCAAAAAAGACATGCCTCACCTTTATAGGTTATTATTATTACTTTTACTACTAATTTTATTGTTATTGTTATTGTTGTTGTTGTTAGTCGTTGTTATGTTTCATGAATCTTTAAAAAAATTCAGACTTCATTAAGTGAAAATAGCATTTTTACGTGATTTGCAAACTCAAAAGTGCAGACTTGCGTGTAACAAAATTATTACCGGAATAATACTGAGATGTGGCATTTTTGGAACTTTTACAGGAACCCTAAATTTATTTTGGTACTACAGAGTTGAACAACCACAGGGGAAATTTTTTTAATTTTCTAACTGTAATACCAGGTGTTGTGAATCATCCCACTTTAATTGGGCTACCATTTGCAAATGATACAATCCAATCACAGCCCTGTGGAGGAAACATGGGCACTGCTGGTGGTTATAAAGTGAGGATGTTGACCAGTGCAGTTTTAATTAAGGGGCTGAAAGTCTTGCAAACTGTTTTGGTTGATTGATCTGTGTAAAACATATTTCTCATGTCCACATACATTGAATTACTGTAGGTGTTCTGTCTTGTTAGATGTCATGTATGGATATTAATTAATTAAAGCATTAAAAAAGAGCTCAGCATGTAGCAATTATAATTATTGACTTCCTCAAGACTTTATCAATCATTGAATGTTCTACAATTTTTGTTCGCTCTTCTCCTCCCTGCATTTTTGTAACAGTTTTCACAGCATGCCCCAGGTATTGACAATGTAAGAAAGTTTTATGGGATGGATTTGTCATCTGCTCGTATGCAGTGCTTTGTTTTCCATCTAAGTATATGCTTGACCATGTTAAATGAAAATGGTTTGTTAAGATCTGACTGGCTTATTTCATGGTTTCTTTTAACCAGAAAACATGGTTGATCATGTTCTGTCATGGTTTGCCCCCCCCCCCCCTCCCCCAGCAAAAAAAAAACATACTTGACCATGATATGTCATGTTTGGTGTATCCCTCGGTACATGGTTAACCATGTCATACCATGGTTTATATTATGAAAACAGAACACGGTTGACCATGTTATACCATGTTTCTTTTAAACCTGAAACATGGTTGACTATGTTTTTTCATGGTTTCAGTTTTGAGTAATTTACCATGGTAGACCATGGCTAAACATGTTATAGAACCATGATTATACATGGTTGACCATGTCTTGTTCATGTCTATTTGCAACTTATCTTGACCATGGTCAACCGTGGTCGAATTTGTGCCATTTAACGTTCATGGTTAACCGTGGTTAAACCATGGTTCTACCATAGACAGATCATGGTAGACCATGGTTGCTGACCATGATCAACCGTGGTAAAAACATGGTTGACCATGGTTTGACTGTGGTCCTGACACAGGGGTTGCAGTTTCTTGAATTTTGTCATGATCAAGGACCACAGCTCTCATCTGTGATACAGCAACATGAAGGTGAGAGGATTTTGTGTTAAAATCGGTTGTTTGCTGATCAAAACCTGCGATAAACGTGAAGTTGTTTGTGTATGTGTACACTAGTTAATTAGGCTGACTTTTCTGATCGCTTGAATCGACGCATTTTGTCCAACTTTAAAATTCTATAACATCGCGTCAATAAATTTCCCCAAACAATCATTTTAGGAGGCAAGAGAACATCCCTTCTCCTCTTGAAATCCAGGTTCTTGACGAATAATATTCGGTACCACATACTTTTTTTAGGGCTTAAACTTGATATACTTTTTATCTAGTCAAAAGTATGTCGGATAAATTTAATTAGAGCTCGTAAATAAATGAGCAGAAATTGCTGAAATTGCTTTTGACATATATTTAAACATCGTTCTACAAGTTTGGTTAATTTTTATTGCTCTGGAATGCTTCATTTTGTCACGCGAAGCTTCGAGATTTGCCTTAAATTTTGAGCTTCAAAAGCGGTCTTTTCAGCGAATTCCGTTAATATTTTCTTGAAAACAAATCGATATTCAGCCAAACGAACTATGTTAAGTGATTTGTTTCACATTGAGGTCTACCTAACAAAAGAATATGAGCGGAATTGATTTTTGAGCTGTTGCCACAATATTTTGAAAATGTTTGATTTTTGGCAACATTTGCTCATAAGTCCCATTTTAGCGTTATAGGTGGGAATGTCGGCGACGCAATTTTCCCTTTCGTAAACGGTCGATGCCATTTTTAACGGTCGATGCCATTCCAACTAACGGTCGATGCCATTTAGAACGGTCGATGCCATAGAGTACAGCAGTCGATGCCATCTATAACCATTGTTGCCATTGCCGCTCTCCACGAAACGTGTAAATTTGCCTTGTGGGTAATCACGCTTCAGTCCTCTCTGGTTAATACAAGGGGTTCTGGGATTGCTAGGTCAAAATGGCGGACGAACAGTCACTTAAAAATCTAATCAAATCTGCGATAGAAGTTAATGTTCAGTGTAAATCCTTTGAATCTATTCATATTGAAGAGGAAAAGTTTCGTGAGACTCTCCCAGACGAAAAAAAAAATTGTCTCAATTTATTATCTTTTGATGATCGATAGATGTGTAAGAATTTATTGCTCCAATCTACGAAATCATCAGGAAATTTATCTTTCCACTTCTTAACACCCGTTGGTTCAATGACACAACTTTCGTTAAAAAGTTTGTAGTAATTTTTGCAGCCCATGACGGATAGATCTAAATTAGTTTTTTCTGGAAAGGTGGATATCGTAGTTGTCTCCAGTAAATCACGCGTAGGAGCTGCATGAGTCTTGGCTTTCTTTTTTAAATCTGAAGGTATAGCTGCTATCATTTGAAAGTATTGTAAAAAGTTTGTTTTCATCTGGAACTTGGTTTGAAATTCATCAAGCGTCAAGAAGTTTCCACTGGAGTTTAGAATACCTTGAATGAAGTAAATTCCACGCTCAACCCAGGATTTCCAATACAACGAATGATTTTCAATGGTTATTGCTTCATTATTCCAAAGTATAAATTCACCACAAGAAAAGATCTGGGTCACGCTTTTCAGTTCCTTAAAGTATTGCAGTAACTCTCGATAAAAAATAGGCAGGCTATTGTTTATGGAAGCAAGGTTGTAGTTACAACGGAGAAGGAAAGATAATCCTCCGTATTATGAAAGAAAGAAATTTGGGATCGCTTTCCACAAATCGTCGGCGTCACTCAATATTCTGCTAATCCAGGCTAGAAGTAGAGACTTAACCATGGTTGCAAAATTTAGCCCCTTTAAGCCCCTTTAAGCCCTGATAGTGACAAGCATGTAAATTGTCCTCACACTATATATATGCAACTTGATCAAACGTGCAGGTCAGGAGAATAAAGGAGATGATCACCTAAGATAAAATGTCTTGATGTTTAAGCAAATTCTCCCAACTAGTACCACAAGAAATTGTTGGAGAATAGTGAGGAGAACATGCATTTTGATATTAACTGGATTTATGTCTGTAACCGGTTACAACTTATCGCTAAAGACTTCTTCAGGAAGTTAAACAAGGTTGCAAGAGGGAACTTATTTCAGTTGACCTTAGTTGTACAATCCATGTTCTCAAAACGTTTACTCAAGAAATGCCCATAAGATGTGTGTGCAGGATTTGGCTGCTATCCTGTGTTAGTGCAATTTGTTTTCATGGCTTTAACATTGCGGATTAGGCATCATCCCCATACTTAAAAATCCCACAGTCACCCTTTATATGCAGGATTTTAGTCTGATCCTGCATGTATTTTTTGGTTGTTGTGTTCTGCACACCTTTGCAGAAACATGATTTTAACTGTAAAGGTTAATGTATACAACAAGTTCTGTCCAGTAATCTTGTTTAATTCCCAGAAGAAGATAAACAGGTCAGAGATTAAAGCAAGTTGACAAGATTCCTTGCTGTGTGCTGTTCATTAGCAGTAAAATTCAACAGTTAAATAATTAAATAAAAATTTAGTTATTTTGAAGAAGCACATTTAGAGTACTGAAGTTAGCTCTAGAATCACTGTACAAGAAGTCAAGGCAACTTGAGTTTAAAGCTGGATTTCGAGTATATGTTCACAGTAAAGTAAATATTTCTATTTTTGGTTAATTTGGTTAGCCCCCCCCCCCCCTCCCTCCCCGTGATATCAGGATATACAGCATTCGTATGGCCCTTGAATCATCATAAAGTCCATGATTATTTGGTCGGCACCCAGCGATCCATATTAGCAGTCGTCAGGTCGTTCAAGACGACTAAGAAGTAGGAGTAAAGTTTTTTGAATTCTTGAATTTCTCACCAGTCAATGCACCTGTGTTTTGACTGAATAATGCAGTGATTCCATGACAAGACGCAAGTGGGTTTGAACTGGAAGTACCCGATTTCCGAATTAATTAAGTTGCCGTTTACTCGGTAATTATATTTCTGTCAACAAAGCGAGGTAAATGGGGATCAAATAGGATACATGTCAGGCTCAAATTAAGGCTTGACGAGTGACGAATTTAATGAATCACATGTTTAGGTCATTTGATAATACGGTCTCTTCGAGGTTAAAATGGAACTGCCGGTCGATGGCTCCGAGGAAAGTGCTGTTCGTCCACTTCTCGGATAAAAACCAGGAATTGTTAGATTGTAACAAACAGAAAGAAGTTCCCTGCCCGCTTTCCGGATGATATTATAAAAACAACAACAATTTATTTCGACATTCCCACATGGGAAGCAAAGTGAAGCGCGCGTAGTGCCCCGTACCAAGGAAAGTACGAAATCGTGCCTTCTTCGTTTGGTTTGTTTGCGATATTTCTTCGCCATGCGCTGAATTTGCGGTTATTTCAAGAAGAGACGTTTGGAAGGTTTTCAGCCTTGGCGGGTGAAGCTGTCGGCTTGCACTCACATGGCCGTGAGTTCGATCCCTGTAATTGCCGTTTGGTGACGCCACTGCCCACTTCTATTGTATTTTTTTGCCGATCTCACCAAGCAGCTCCTCAAAAAAGGTAAGCCCTAGCTTTGAGTCAGTGTTGAGTTCACTTATGTAATCACAACACAAAATGAAAGGAATTTGGAAAAAAAATTCTAGATGTTGTGTTTTTGAAAGTGATTTGCGATCGTTTTATTAGGTCGTGTCTTTTGTAGCAAAATTGTTCTTTGATACGATCCTGGCGTTGCAAGGAATAAAAAATAATGAGTTGTTCATCGACCCGCGCTTTTGCGCCATTGTCACACAGTAGGCTTTGTAAGAACGGAAACACTTTGAACAGCGGTTTTCCAACGAGAATTCAAAATGGTGTACATTGCCCAAAACAAGAAAATTACTACGGGAGATTTCATTTTGGCGTTATATTTCCGCTATTTAAAGGCCGAGACAGACCTCAATGAAAGGTAATTGAATGGCGAAGACGTAGAAATATAATTGTTGATGAAATATGTCCAGCTTATTCTGACCGTGCTGAAATTGGGAGCCTGAAAGTTCAACCTCCATTCCCAATTGGGCTATTCCATTTAATATCCGCCCCCCCGGTTGAGGACTGACCTTTCCCTCTTACCCCTAAAGAATTCCGTTAAAAAGTGCTACTCCCTGAAGACTTCCTTACAAAATGGGTTTACCCCTGAAGAATTTCACAAAAAAAAGTATTTACCCCTGAAGAATTCCATGAAATCTCTGTTTACCCCTGAAGATTTCCACTTATAATATGGGTTTTACCCCGAAAGAATTCCTCAGCTTCTGGCCTTTACCCCTGAAGAATTCCACCACTTTTATCCCTTACCCCTGAAGAATTCCACTGTTCCTCCACCGGGGGGGTGTGGATATTAAATGGAATAGCCCATTACAACCTTTCCTGAGGAGTTAATACTTAGTGTACTCCTGGGCGTTTCCAATTTCTTTCCCATTTAGAAAGAAACGATATATTTGCTGTGTGGAAACGATTTCTGTAATCTTATTTTATTTATTTATTTATTTATTTATTTTTTTTGGAAGAAAGATCCAAGATTGCTGTTGTCTAGGAGATTTTGTGACCGAAACAATAGACTGGGTGATTTAATTTTTAAATTTTTGGGCATCCAGGAGTCTAATCAGTGTAGAACTATTTGACACTGTTTCAGGTATATATTAACATATGATGATTTTTCTTCCTTGAAAATGATATCGAGATGATATCGAAAAGTTGTATAATTTCCAATTCACTTATTTTTATCTAGGGGTCTCCCAGATGTGTAATGTTCTCAAACTAACGAAAGAATGTCAAAACATCCAACGGGATGAACAAACACGTGAAACAGTCCGCCATGTTTTCAGAACACCCACGCATGCGTAGTGCATGCTTTAACAGGATGATGCAATACTCTGTTCCAGTCTCAAACGTATCATCAAGTGACTATGTTACATCTCTCCTTCGAAGTACGTACGCACGTACTGCACGTAGTCTCTGAGATTAGTAGGCCTTCGGACAACTCGCCCACTGGAGGTTTGAACTTGACGATCTCCATCTTGATCGGGAAATAATGAAGGAATCTCACCAGCTTCTTGGGGTCGGGTGACTGCAGAAGAACAAGGACTTTGTCTTGCTGGTTGTTCCTGCGGTCGGGACGCGGGCGTAGCCGGGAAACCCATCGGCGAGGTCATGGTTGCAGGTAATCGCCTTTCATAGGTCTTGAGCAACTGACTTCTGTTACGTCTCTTCTCTTGACCGTTATGATTCACCGTGTACGAGCGCGGGCTTGAATGAATTCCAGTAAGCATGGCAGGTTGCCATTCATTTCCGACTCTGACTCTTACGGCTTCTCCATGGTTGAGAGCTGGAAGTGGCCTGGTACCTCGGTTGTAGTACCTGATCTGCTTGAGCTTCTGTTGCTGAAGTTGCGGGTGACCATCAACAACACGAGGACGAAGAGCGCTAGATGTAGCGGACAATTTACTTCTCAGCTGTCTACTGTAAAGTAACTGGGCTGGCGAAAAGTCAGTGCCAGTGAAAGGGGAGGCACGGTATTCCAACAGGGCCAAATAAGGGTCACGCCCTTCGTCAGCAGCTTTCTTCAGCAAACCTTTCAGTGTTTGGACGAATCTTTCACTCTGTCCATTGGCCTGGGGGTAACAGGGGCTGCTTGGGTTTAAGTTGATTCCCCAATCTTGAGCAAAACGCTTGAAAACTGCACTGCTAAATGGCATGTTGTCACTAACCAGTTCCAAGGGGATGCCATGCCGAGCAAAAATAGACTTGAAATGCAAGATCAGAGTAGCTGCAGTTTTATCCTCAAGAATGGAGATTTCGGGAAACTTCGAATAATAGTCAACGACGACCAGATAATCTTTGCCTTTGAGAGTCATAATATCAGCACCAACTTTCACCCGGGGGCGTTCTGGTATGTCATGTGCAATCATTGGCTCTCTGACGTTGCTTGCTCGGTATCGTAGGCATATCGGGCACTGTGAAACCATCTCCTCAATGTCTGAGTTTATGCCAGGCCAGTATACCAGATGACGCGCTCGGGTCTTGGTTTTTTTCAATTCCTAGGTGTGCCTCGTGCAGAAGGACTCTGATTCCTCTCCGCATTGCCTCAGGGATGATAATGGCCTCCCCACGAAATAGCAACCCCTCTGCCTCATGAATCTCCTCTTTACAGTGCCAGAATGGGCGAACTTCCATCGGGAGCAAATTTCTGTGTTGTGGCCATCCCTCACAGACGACATGGAGTAACGTTTGAAGAGTATTGTCCTGGGCTGTCGCTGCTTTCAGTTCAATGAGTTTCTGGTCACTCACGGGTTTGTCAGCCACCAGTTCATGGACCATGATTTCCATTTCTTCCTCCAGCTCACTGCCTTCAGCGGTATCCTGGTTTTCCAGATAGGCCCGTGATAAAGTGTCCGCAAGAAACATGAGACGACCAGGCGTATACGTTACGCGAAGGGAATACCGTTGGAGCTGGAGAAGCATGCGTTGAAGTCTAGGTGGAACCTTGCTAAGGGGCCGGTTGAAAACAGTTTCCAGTGGACGATGATCCGATTGAATTTCACACTCCTTGCCATAGACGTAAGGATGAAATTTTGCGACAGCAAAACAGATAGCAAGTGTTTCCTTCTCAATTTGGGAATAGTTCTTCTCTGCACTTGTCAGAACCCTGGAGGCATAGGCGACGGGCTGGCTCTCTTGTAAGAGGCAAGCACCAAGCCCGGATGATGATGCATCCGCTTGAATTGTGACAGGTTTCTGAACATCGTAAAATCGAAGCAACGGTTGACTGGATAGCACATCTCGAATCTTCTGTAGCGCCTCCTCGTGTTCGGGCATCCACTGCCATTGGACATCTTCTTTCAGCAAAGACCGAAGTGGCTGGGTGATATCTGACTCGTGTGGAATATACTGTGCTAGGTACTTGACTAGGCCCAGAAGTCTTCTCAGTGCTGGCTTTCCATCAGGAGGAGGCATGTTTACTATCGCCTGTACCTTGGAGTCGTCGGGACGCAAACCATCTGCCGTTACGATGTTGCCCATGAAATAAACTTGGGGTACTCGAAACTGAATTTTGCTCTCATTGAACTTGACATTCTTCAATCTGGCTCTCT
Source organism: Siderastrea siderea (assembly GCA_964030785.1). Lineage (NCBI taxonomy): Eukaryota > Metazoa > Cnidaria > Anthozoa > Scleractinia > Rhizangiidae > Siderastrea > Siderastrea siderea. Next base: position 66,918,816 of record OZ034966.1, on the reverse strand, counting down.
CCATCACTTTCTTCAGAATTTGATCGTGATCTTTGTCATCCTCGCCTGCTATGATCATGTCATCTATGATGCAGTGAACGCCTGGGATGTCTCCAAATGTTTCAAAGTTCCTCTTCTGAATAATTTCACTAGCAGAGCAAATTCCAAAAGGCATTCTTTGGAACCGTTTCCTGCCCCATGGAGTGTTGAATGTGCACAGAAATGAAGACTGTTCCGTCAGCTTAACTTGCCAGTATGCATCGCGTTGATCCAATACAGTAAATCACCTTCTTTCCACTCAGTTTGGCCTGAACTTCCGCTGGGGTAGGTAGGGTAAAATGCTCTCTTTTAATGGCTTGATTGAGCGACTTAGGGTCTAAACAGATTCTGATGGATCCATTTTTCTTCTTTGTGACCACCAGGTTGTTGACCCAATCAGTGGGAGAGTCAACTGACACTATTACACCTTTCTCCTCCAGCTGTACAAGAGTTTCGTTTAATTGATCCCGTACAGCAAAGGGAAAATTTCGCGCTGGCTGTATCTTTGGCTCCACATCTGGTCTCACTTGGATGTCGTACTCTTTCTCAAACTCGCCCAGACCACTAAACACGTCGTGATAGTCTTGAAGAAACTTCTCTTTCGATATCGGAGAATACTCTGCATGACGAAGTTGCTGAATTCTCTGCACCAAGTCGAGCGACTCACAGGCCGATCTACCCAGGATGGACAGACCAGAGTCTACAACGTAAAACTTCAATTTTTGACATGGGCGCGCTCCTATCTTACAGTCAAGCATGACAAAGCCAGAAGGTTTGATGATGTTGTTTCCAAATGCAGTTAGTACAGCATGGGTAGGGAAAATTGTGGATTCACCGAGATCTTTAGCATTGATCACATTTGCGTCAGCGCCAGTGTCAAGTTTCATCTCCACCATCTTACCATTTCCAATATTTACACTGACATTCCAGGCATCTGATTTCTCAGTATTGATTCCACCAATGAACAAATCATCACATGGGCCATCGTCCCCTACGTTATCTGCTTGAAGAATGTTGAGTGACTTCCTTTGGCTAGGATCTACGGTATTACGAGACATACACACTCTAGCAAAATGATGTCTCTTGTTGCAATTTGTGCAAGTCTTTCCATATGCAGGACATTGACCATAGGGGTGAGAACTACCACAATAATGGCACATACCTCGTTGACTGCCCTGTTGTTGGAAAGGTGGAACATGGCGTTTTGGTTGCTTCTGACCTTGAATTACATCAATGTTACCTCCAGACGGCGTGCTTTCTTGTCTCATGCGCTGAAATTGCTTTGTTGAAACTTCGTCCACTCGACAAATCTCGACGGCAGCGTTCAAATCCAGATCTCTTTGTTTGAGAAGTTTCATCTTTACACGCTCACTTCGCACGCCAAATACGATCTTGTCGCGAATCATCGTGTCAGTAACGTCAGCAGAGCCGAATTCACATCTGCTTGCCTTGGTTGGCAGATCCGTTAGCCACGAGTCGACCGGTTCATCCTCTTGTTGATCTCTTGTCCAGAAAAGGTACCTCTCGTACACCACATTCCGATGAGGTTCCACATATTCACGAAATTTCTGAAGAACATCACTGTATTTCTCCTTGCTTTCTCCGGACCTGAACTGGAACGTGTCAAAAATTGTTTGAGCGTCAGGTCCAGCTATGTGCAACAACAACGCAACCTGAACTTTTTCCGGCTTCTTGAACGCTTCGCGAGCGGTGCGGTACACTTCAAAAGACTTCTCCCAGTTTTTCCAGCCTTCTGCTACATTCGGAACGTCAAAGTTCATCGGAGAGGGTGTGGGAAACTCCATTGCAAAGGAGAACTCACCGCTGCCACCATGTAATGTTCTCAAACTAACGAAAGAATGTCAAAACATCCAACGGGATGAACAAACACGTGAAACAGTCCGCCATGTTTTCAGAACACCCACGCATGCGTAGTGCATGCTTTAACAGGATGATGCAATACTCTGTTCCAGTCTCAAACGTATCATCAAGTGACTATGTTACAAAATGCATGTAGAGTTGACATGCATGCCTACATCTGCAGTTTTGGTTGTTGTAGTCATGAATTCTTTTAGATAAAATTGGTCTTTTTGGTAATAATGGGATTCTTGAACATGGCATTTTTTCAAGCAATTTTTATTCTTTCTTCTCATTATCATGTTTTTTATCCTGCTGAATATAACATTTTCCTCCTGTTTAGGTTTATAGCTACTTGATCATTTCACTTACATAACATCTGGAAATATAGCAACACAAGAAACAGCAAAGAACTAAGCCCCTGAAAAGTTAACATTGGTGTTCATAGTAGACCTCACCTGAGAGTTTGATTACAGCTGTAAGAGAGTTTTATTAAAAACTGTTAAAATAAAAATGTTACTTTTTTCCTCTAGGTCAATTGGAATTTAAGATTATCTGGAGTTTTTACTCACTGAGGAACTTAATAGTATCCAACTTTGTGCATTGTATATGTAACTGCAAAATACTCAAACAACTTCTGGATTCTACTGGGGTGGTTGCCTTCAAAGCTGATTCACCACAAGATGCAAGCGATGCACTGAGAAGTTAAGGCCCAGTTAACCTTGGCGTCAGTCTAACTGTGCAAAAGAGGGAAGGACATCAAACAACTGATGCAAAACACAGTATCTGTGCGAACTCAATGTCAGGTGTGTAAGACCTTTTTTTTTTTTTACAAAATGACACTGCCTTTTCAGGATTTGTTTTATTGTCTGTACCATTTTTGGGACATAAGCTTTAGCCTGCAAGAGTAGATTTAGGGGCTAAGGCACATTGTTGGTGAAGTTGGCAGCCAAATGAGTTTACCATCATAGACAAAGTTTGCTAAAATCCCATCACTGAATTGTGGTTTTCAGTCATCATTTTAGACCAATTAAGAAATATCAAGTCAAAATGTTCTGCATGTAATTCATACCTTCCATTATGGTGATACTTTATCACTGATAGTAACTTAATATATATCATTGCTTAATGCATGAACTGTCATTTTTCAGGTCCCATGGAAAGAGACCTTAGGAAATTAAAAAGATACCATGGAACAAACCAACTAAACATACGAGGAATGCCTACTGAGATTTGAATCCTGCCAAGAATATGACTCGCACACTACATTTGGCCTTAGTGGTGTTGATGTAATGCCAGATTGTACTGCATTTTGCCTTATTTTAACAGTCCCGTCCAACTTGAAAACTACAGTTAGTAACAAAGTTAAAATTAGTGTCCCTGAGATAGGTCACCTGTCGACAACTGTTACCTTTAACAATCCCTTAAACTAATTTAAGTCTCAGTTACTAATGAGGGGAACAGTAGCATCCATGACTATTTTAAGTCTCAACTGTCGCCTTTAACAATTCCTTTCTATTTTAGGTCTCAGTTACTAATGAGGGGAACAGTAGCATCCAGATGTATCGTCGGAGTGTGCAACTGTTACCTTAAACAATTCCTTTCTATTTTAAGTCTGAGTTACTGACAAGGGGAACAGTAGCACCCAGATGTATCGTCGGAGTGTGCAACTGTTACCTTTAACAATTCTTTTCTATTTTAAGTCTCAGTTTTCTAATGAGAGGAGCAGTAGCATCCAGACGTATCGTCCCGTGTAAAATAACTCCATGGAATTCCATGGAATTCCATGGAGTTTCATGGAATTTCATGGAATTCTATGGAAGCCCCATGGAGTTCCATGGAAGCTCCATGGAATTACATGGAGTTCCATGGAAGCTCCATGGAATTCCATGGAGTTTCATGGAAGCTCCATGGAGTTCCATGGGGTTCCATGGAAGCCACAAGGACTTTCGTGGAGTTCCATGGAAGCTCCATGGAAACCCATGGAGTCCATTGAAGTCTCAAATTGGAATATTGGTGGAGTTCCATGGAAGCTTACTGAATTTCATTGTGTGACACATAATAGTTTGAAAATAAAAGAGTGAGTTATCCCCACTAATAATTATTCAAAATGACAACAGTGTATCTTTCATGTGCGAGGACATATTGACGGTACAGCTGCCTATTAGTGACTTCTGAGGACAGTCAAACTGGCAAGATCGGAGACTGAGTGACCTTTTTGGCAGTCAGAGGATTTTTTAAATTACTGTATCAATTAATTATATTTTGCATAGAACTACAAGCTGTCCAATTTGGACAATTTGGGAAATAACTGACTGCTTGAATGGGATTCTTTCAGCTAGCAATATAAATTAATAAATAGTAAAATATATACCTAACCTTACCTCTACAGTCACTCCGAGTAGCAAAATAATTGTATATTACATTTTAATCATGAGCATAACCATTTAATTCAACAATTAAATGTGATATCCGAGCGCCCAAAACAAAGTGCCTGCATTCAGTGGTCAGCAGTTGTCACTTGAGTCATGTGACCTCTGTATCATCAACACAGGCGCCATTTTGAAGTGACGGTTGCGACAGTTGCGTAGCATTAGCATCTGTGTATGGTTTGAGGATGAAAATGCGTCTTTCAGATTGAAACAGAATTGGATAATTGTAGCTTTAAGGTTAGTTTATGTGCCTAGAAATGGTTTGAGCCTTGCACTTGGATTTTTGGATCAAAATGAACCGATGAAATCAAGGTTATGAGCAACTGCAGTGGGACCGTGGAGCAACAGCAGTTCGATTCAACAGTTCAAGTGGAAATGTGGACTTTTTAAGAGTTACAATTTACCCTCAGTAATATAAACGAATGAGAGTTTGTCAACTAAACACAATCGAAATTTTAATCGCCTCAAAAGTAACAGAAAAGAGTCAATAGCCTACAGTGTACTCCAGTGATTTCGTAACCTTTGGATCTTCAAACCGTGTTTAAGCGGGGTAATGTTATTAAAAGAGTTGTCTGTCATGTACGGTGGCCCATATGTACAAAACACAACAACAAATTCTTTAACACAAATTCAAATTCACTAAACACAACAACAAATTCTTAAACACAAATTCAAATTCACTAAACACAACAACAAATTCTTAAACACAAATTCAAATTTACTAAACACAACAGCAAATTCGTTTAACAAAAATTCAAATTCAATAGACACAACAACAAATTCGTTAAACACAAATCAAAATGCACTAAACACAACAACAAATTTGTTAAACACAAATCAAAATGCAGTAAACACAACCACAAATTCGTTAAACACAAATCAAAATGCACCAAACACAAAGCAGAAGTGATATAATTCATGACATTTATTCAACGTCTAAACCCAACATTTGTCAACCGCTGACAACTCGCTTTTGCTAAAGCCCGCCAGTGTTCCGCCGACTGTTCCGCCATTTTGCAATGTTTTGTTCCAGCTGTGGAGCTGGTTTGGATCCTTCAGCTAATTTTTGTCCTTTTTGCGGACAAAAGAGAGGGAGCAACATCGTTAATACAAATGAAACAAATAAGAATGCAGCAACAAAATGTATGTCCTTCAAAAACTATGCAGCAAAGAAAACCGAAGAGAGGTCTACTCATTTCCGAAGTGGCTCAAAGAAAAAGGCAGCGAAGTCCAAAAACGTGGATCCGTTCGCACTAATAAACATAGGTATCATGCGGTACGTTAGTCCAGATGTGGTTACACCAGTTCGTGGAAAAACATTGCCCTTAAAAGTAAAAAAGGATTCAGAGTACATAGAAGTGTTCGCGGAGGCCTTGGTGAAGCGACAGGCTCATGACAAGTCATTTGACACGACAACAAGCTGGAAACTAGTTTACCCCGATGGCCAATCGGCTATGACTCTCCCAGGTCAACCAGAGGAAGCGTTTACTTTGCTAAAATACAAAGAAGATTTAGGAAAGCAGTACAACAGGATAACCTTGTACTTGTGCCCAGACGAACCGGAACAGTTGAAAATCGATAATGAGGCTGATGAGGAGTCTGATAGTCATGATACAAGGTAAGATATGCTGTACGGATCACTGAAGTGATATAGAAAATAGAACAAACTTTGCGTGCTTTTTATCTTTAACAAGACTGGCTTAGGCAGAATGGCGCTACATACTGTACTGGGAGGACTGTAAATAAATTAGTTATATGGAGTCATATTTTCATCCATGCAGTGGTTTTTTACAGTGCATATCCCTGACATACCTCTTTCAGAGCAAAAGCTACTTTTTTTAAATTATCTTATGTTGATTTAATGTTTGCTATTTTTCAACAGAAGGAGAATTGGAAAAGAGGACTGTGAACCTCAAGAAGAACATCTGCTTGAACCTAATCCTGATTCTCAACACCGGTATAATCATTAAATCATATTTGTAGAATATCTTTTTAATTCTGGATTCCTTCAGAATAAAAGATGCCTTGTTTAAAATTATTGTCAAAATATTTACTTTTTTATAGGAAGAAAAAAGTTAGAACAGATGAGTGTGAACCTCCTCTTCAACTTGGCCCTCAACACAGGTATAATCATGAAATATAATTTTAGTGTTGTGGAATGTCCTTCCAATCCGATTTTAGTCGTAGTTTTAGTCATAGCTTGGATTTGGTGTGGTTGCACGATATCCACCAAAGGAATGCTTACATCTTCGTTTTACAGGGAACTCCAAAAACTGACCAGCCAAAACTCATCAGACATGTTAATTAATGTTGGAGACCCAGATTGCACAGCTACATCTGATAGTGGTCCCAGTTCTGACCTGCTGTATGCCTCCTTGCTTTGTGAAGAACAACACAATAGTAGTGAATCAGAGGAAGAGGCTAACCATGAAGATTTTCCAGGAGTACTGGAAGCAAACAGTGGCTCATCATTACAAGATATACTTACACAATTGGCCTGTGCGATTAATGAGGATAAGATTTCCAAATTTAATATCAGTCGTAGTCATCTTTGGGAAGGGGCTTTAAGAGGTCTCAGAAGAAAGTCATTTTCCCCTGAGAGCAAGGTCTCAGTTAAATTTACTGATGATTCGGGAACTCCTGAGGGAGCAGTAGATTTAGGGGGGCCAAAAAGGGAATTTTTTACCCCTGTGATGGAGTGGATGATGAATTCACAGTTATTCTGTGGCACAGAAAAAAACAAATATTTGTCATGCAACTCTAACTATCTAGGAGATGATTTTTATTTTTATGCTGGTGAGCTTATTGCCATGTCAGTAGTGCATGGTGGACCCGGACCAAAGTGCTTCGGGTTACCCTTATATGATGCACTGACAAAAGGAGTCATGCAAACGACTGTAAACCTGGAGGATGTGTACGATGTAGAGCTAAGAAATTCTCTACAACGTTTAAAAGATGCTAAAACAGTTAAAGAAGCTCAAAACCTGATTTCAGAAGATAATCTAGAAAAAGTTTTAGAACTGGCAGGCACCCTTCAGATATTAAGAAAACAGGATGATGTTTTAAGTGTTGTTCAAAACACCGCCCATTGGTTTGTGTTAGGTAGGGGACATGCCTGCTTTGAACGTTTCAAAGCAGGTCTTTCTACATTAGGTGTCTTAGGGGCTATGACAGAACATTATGAAAAATTTAAAGAAGTGTTCTGCTATTCCAATGTTCAGCTTAATGCAGATTTATTTGATTGTCTCTTTACTATTAACTACAGTGATGAAGGGTCAAATAACCGTCAACGTGAGAGTCTAGTTCTATCTCATTGGAGAGACTATCTCCAAGATGTAGAAGATCAGTCAGTTGAAATCACTTTCAGTGATATTCTTTTCTTTGTCACTGGCTTAAGGAAGGTTCCTCCATGTGGCCTGGCATTACAGCTTAGCTTCCTCCATGAGCCTGAAGGGAAGGATAATATAATGTCTACGTTTCCAATGGCAAATGCATGTGCCTGTAAATTACGGCTACCAGTAACCCATGCAAGTTACGATGATTTTAAATAAGATCTTACATTTGCATTTCTCAATACAAAGGGTTATGGATATGCATAGTTGCAGGTGGTTCTTGCTTAGAACATACATCGAAACTGGTTTGTTCAGTTCAAGGGGTTTGTTGTCTTCCTGGATTTGTGAGTACTGAAGAGCTACAATCATTTATTGTGAAGATTCGTTACAACCTTGTTACTTAGTTGAAATTTACATGTAGCTACTATTTACTGAGCTGAGATTTTCATTAGTGAATTTTGAAATTTTTGCAACTTGAAACTGCATTTCTGATGCTGCACATGGAAAAGTAGTTTAATTTGAAGCTATACCGTTTTTCCCTTTGGAATATTGATATTTTATTCCTATTAGAGGAAACTTCATGTTGAAGTGAAACGAAACTGACAGCTGAGCACCAATGAATAAAGATGATTTTGTTGAAACTATTTCACTGCTCTATTTCATTTTATATGTACCCCATGGTAAACGCTTTGTACATATACGTCCCTCCTAAAGTGTGAGGTTTTGAGCAGAAGGTATCAATTATGACAGCACTGGTCTGAAATAGGGCCTCAATTTATGCTGTTTTTGTTCGCTAAGATCCTACAAAGGTGTAGAAAACAAGGCCAATAGGAACAACAACAACATTACCACACAACGGCAGGATCATGAAATGACACAAGGATAACAGCACAGTTAATAATAAAAATAATAATAATAATAATAACTTCTATTGCACAATTATAAATGTAAAAATTTTCAATTGTGCAAAAAAAAAATAGAATGATAATGCCAGTCTGATCACAGTTCAGCATGGTCCTAGTAGAAATTTTAAGATTCTGGTTGCTGTTTAGAGTTATTCACTTGAAGGTCCTTCTGTAGAAATAATAAGAAGGTTGCACTTACGTCCTTGCAACTGGCTGGTATCTATTTGAGCAACAAATTAATTGGCTGAATCCCTATGTACACAAAAGAAAAATGTGTTGTTATTGTTGCTCAACACTCCCTCTATCCCCTGAGAGGGTCGGGCATGGGACTGCATTCCATGAAAGGAAAATTCATCAGATGGGTGCCTGGGAGTGGGTGTCTTAGGTGGGAATTTTGTAAAGCAGAGCTGACAAAACTTGGAATTGAGACGAGAGAAAACCTTACAGAATTAAACATGTTATTGAAGCTGACAAGTTAGTAACCTTGTGGCCAAACATAAATCAGTCATGAACTGGTGAATTTTTAGCAACTGACAACAATCATTTGAACAATCATGAACTGGACCTTCATGAAATGGCCATTTTAAATATTTTTTGTGGTCTGTTCCTGAAGTAAATATATCCGTACTGAACTGTATTTAAGACTTGCTTTCCCCGGGGGGGGGGATATTTGGCAAAATGGTGCTCCATTGTAGGGGGAGTGGGGCTATTGACATGCAAGCAGTAAAAAATACCCCCAGGTAAACCTGCCCTCTCCTGGATCGGGCAAAACATTGATAAGTGCATTGCCGTTAACGATAGACAAATGTCATGTGCAGTGGTCTGAGTTATTCTGCTATCTGCATCAGATGTTGGAAAAGGGCTAAAGCCTCCCTCCAGTTTGCAGGGGGGGTGCAGATTCAAACTTTCTAGCACATAATTAAAATACTCTATAAAGATGTTTTCATCATTGGCAACAGCACAGTACACGGCCATATCATCCAGTACCTGATCGGTAACCAGACATTTGAAATCTTCAAATCCACTGTTCTCTGGAAGGTAGAAAAGCTCATCAGGTCTCCCAGGGATGGTATCGTGTCGTGATTTGCGAATGTAATGGGTATTCCAGTGATCCCGTACGTGGTCTAGATCTGCCTGCAAGATGTCTTTGAAACAGAACCATAGACATTGCATACTTAATTCACTTGCAGTGTTGACAACGCTTCTGTCCACTAAATCTTTAAAAAAATTTATCCACCAAGTTGATCTATCGTGACGATAAAATGACCACCATCTCTCGATGCGCTGGTTTGCTGGAGACGAGCCGTATCTATGTGCATTTAATCCCGCTTGATCGTCGTTTCCAGATCCACGAAAGTAACACTGCATGGCTGCCATGGTCCCGTTTTCAGTACCACAGTCTGTTCGAAGAACTCTTGGGCAACCTTTGTTCGAAAAAACGCAATCGTAAAACAACGAAGCTACGTGAGATGGGTCGTTGTTTGAGGGGCAAATCTTTAACCACATGACTCGACGACTGAAACCGTCTACGCAACCATGGATAGGAAAGCCATAGGGCTTAAGTTTATCGTAGCCGTCTACGTGCCACGCAAAATTAGACCCGGGGTTAGTGTACATCCTTCTCCTTAGTCTATGAGCCCTTCGAAGAGCTGTTCCTTCGGGATCTACCTGACGTAATATGCTCTCCACCTTGCTTCTTGGTGCCTGAATCCCGTAATTCAAATGGAGGCAGTGCCACATAGCTCGATAACCCCTCATACAACCGGGCCCATCTAATTCTTGCTGGATAGCCTGGTGTACGTCCCTATCGTCAGTATTTGTATCCCTTCTTCTCAGTCCATACTCTCGAAGTCTGTTGTGAAGTGTCCGCATAGACATTTCAATTGCGTGGTATTTCTTCAATAATTGTAAAATGATCGAGTAATGAAATCCACGATCGAAGTAATAACGTATGAGAACCTCATCTTCATCGACAGCTGTTCCACATCTGGGACAAAACACGAACGTGGTCTCGAGCTCTTCCGAGCAATACAAGCCCTTGAGAAAACCATCCATCTTCTACCTTCTTCACCCTTTTAAATGGCAGAAAATGGCGGGCTTTTGTAAAAGCGAGTTGTCAGCGGTTGAGAAATGTTGGGTTTAGACGTTGAATAAATGCCATGAATTATATCACTTCTGCTTTGTGTTTGGTGCATTTTGATTTGTGTTTAACGAATTTGTTGTTGTGTTTGCTGCATTTTGGTTTGTGTTTAACGAATATGTTGTTGCGTTTACTGCATTTTGATTTGTGTTTAACGAATTTGTTGTTGTATCTATTGAATTTGAATTTTTGTTAAACGAATTTGCTGTTGTGTTTAGTAAATTTGAATTTGTGTTTAAGAATTTGTTGTTGTGTTTAGTGAATTTGAATTTGTGTTAAAGAATTTGTTGTTGTGTTTTGCAGATATGGGCCACCGTAGTCATGAGGTATGCCGGAATCATTTTTTGCTTTTTTTAATAATTTTTTCAATATACAGTTAGGGAGTATAATTGAAAACTTGTCTGTAGTATTAACATGCAATTTGAAAATTGATGCAACATTCGTTAGTTAAAACATTTTTCTCTGTCCAATGTGTCTAGTGTCTCTAGTTCTACTGTGTAAATAAGCTTACGTGCAATTAGTGAGAATGTTTCAAAGGAATACCGTTTAAGTAGAGTTACGGAATTGTTCAGTTTGTCGCTTCACCAATGAATTGTGTTGTTTATGTTAGAAGCCAATTTTCATTTTACTTCAATTATAATGTATATTACAATTATAGCACAAAGTTATAACATATTTAAGAATCCTTCTCTTACTAGCACTGTGTTACTGTAAATATTGAAAAGTTAATGATTTCTTTTAGCAATTAAATCTGTATTTTATTTATTAAAAACTGAATGATAATCTGTCGGTTTCTAAACATTTATCCTTAGACGGACTCTGGGTCGCCCTCAATGAAACTCGTCCCGGTACTATTTTTCCATGGAATTCCATGGAACTCCATGGAAAGCTAGTTCCCTGGAAAATACTCCATGGAATTCCATGGAAATCCATGTCCTAATACTCCATGGAATTCCATGGAAAATATTCCAACGAATTCCATGGAACTCCATGGAATTCCATAGAAATCCATGTCCTAATACTCCATGGAATTCCATGGAAAATATTCCATCGAATTCCATGGAACTCCATGGAATTCCATGGAGGTATTTTACACGGGGTCGGAGTGTGCAACTGCTACCTTCAACAATTCCTTTCATTTTAAGTCTCAGTTACTAATGAGGGGAACAGTAGCATCCAGATGTATCGTCAGAGTGAGCAACTGTTACCTTTAACAATTCCTTTCTATTTTAAGTCAGAGTTACAAACAAGGGGAACAGTAGCACCCAGATATATCGTCGGAGTGTGCAACTGTTACCTTTAACAATTCTTTTCTATTTTAAGTCTCAGTTACTAATGAAGGGAACAGTAGCTTCCAGATGTATTGTCGGAGTGTGCAACTGTTACCTTTAACAATTCCTTTCTATTTTAAGTCTCAGTTAACTAATGAGGGGAACAGTAGCATCCAGATGTATCGTGGGAGTGTGCCACTGTTACCTTTAACAATCCCTTTCTATTTTAAGTCTCAGTTGCTAATGAGGGGAACAGTAGCATCCAGATGTATCGTCGGAGTGTGCGACTGTTACCTTTAACAATCCCTTTCTATTTTAAGTCTCAGTTACTAATGAGGGGAACAGTAGCATCCAGATGTATCGTCAGAGTGTGCAACTGTTATCTTTATCAATTCTTTTCTATTTTAAGTCTCAGTTACTAATGAAGGGAACAGTAGCATCCAGATGTATCGTCGGAGTGTGCAAGTGTTACCTTTAACAATCCCTTTCTGTTTGAAGTCTCAGTTACTAATGAAGGGAGCAGTAGCATCCAGATGCATCGTCGGAGTGTGCAACTGTTGCCTTTAACAATCCCTTTCTATTTTAAGTCTGAGTTACTAATATGGGGAACAGTAGCATCCAGATGTATCGTCGGAGCGTGCAACTGTTACCTTTAACAATTCCTTTCTATTTTAAGTCTCAGTTCCTAATGAGGGGAACAGTAGCATCCAGATGTATCGTCGGAGTGTGCGACTGTTACCTTTAACAATCCCTTTCTATTTTAAGTCTCAGTTTCTAATGAGGGGAACAGTAGCATCCAGATGTATCGTCAGAGTGTGCAACTGTTACCTTTATCAATTCTTTTCTATTTTAAGTCTCAGTTACTAATGAAGAGAGCAGTAGCATCCAGATGTATCGTCGGAGTGTCCAACTGTTACCTTTAACAATTCCTTTCTCTTTAACTAATGAGGGGAACAGTAGCATCCAGATGTATCGTCGGAGTGTGCGACTGTTGCCTTTAACAATCCCTTTCTATTTTAAGTCTCAGTTACTAATGTGGGGAACAGTAACATCCAGATCTATCGTCGGGGCGTGCAACTGTTACCTTTAACAATTGCTTTCTATTTTAAGTCTCAGTTAACTAATGAGGGGAACAGTAGCATCCAGATGTATCGTCGGAGTGTGCGACTGTTGCCTTTAACAATTCCTTTCTATTTTAAGTCTCAGTTACTAATGAAGGGAACAGTAGCATCCAGATGTATCGTCGGAGTCTGCAACTGTTACCTTTAACAATCCCTTTCTGTTTGAAGTCTCAGTTACTAATGAAGGGAGCAGTAGCATCCAGATGCATCGTCGGAGTGTTCGGCTGTTGCCTTTAACAATCCCTTTCTATTTTAAGTCTTAGTTGCTAATATGGGGAACAGTAGCATCCAGATGTATCGTCGGAGCGTGCAACTGTTACCTTTAACAATTCCTTACTATTTTAAGTCTCAGTTCCTAATGAAGGGAGCAGTAGCACCCAGATGTATCGTCGGAGCGTGTGACTGTTGCCTTTAACAATTCCTTTTTATTTTAAGTCTCAGTTACTAATGAAGGGAACAGTAGCATCCAGATGTATCGTCGGAGTGTGCAAGTGTTACCTTTAACAATCCCTTTCTGTTTGAAGACTCAGTTACTAATGAAGGGAGCAGTAGCATCCAGATGCATCGTCGGAGTGTGCAACTGTTACCTTTATCAATTCTTTTCTATTTTAAGTCTCAGTTACTAATGAAAGGAGCAGTAGCATCCAGATGTATCGTCGGAGTGTGCAACTGTTACCTTTAACAATTCCTTTCTATTTTAAGTCTCAGTTAACTAATGAGGGGAACAGTAGCATCCAGATGTATCGTCGGAGTGTGCGACTGTTGCCTTTAACAATTCCTTTCTATTTTAAGTCTTAGTTACTAATGAAGGGAACAGTAGCATCCAGATCTATCGTCGGAGTGTGCAAGTGTTACCTTTAACAATCCCTTTCTGTTTGAAGTCTCAGTTACTAATGAAGGGAGCAGTAGCATCCAGATGCATCGTCGGAGTGTGCCACTGTTGCCTTTAACAATCCCTTTCTATTTTAAGTCTTAGTTACTAATGTGGGGAACAGTAGCATCCAGATGTATCGTCGGAGCGTGCAACTGTTACCTTTAACAATTCCTTTCTATTTTAAGGCTCAGTTAACTAATGAGGGGAACAGTAGCATCCAGATGTATCGTCGGAGTGTGCAACTGTTACCTTTAACAATCCCTTTCTGTTTGAAGTCTCAGTGACTAATGAAGGGAACAGTAGCATCCAGATGCATCGTCGGAGTGTACGACTGTTGCCTTTAACAATCCCTTTCTGTTTTAAGTCTTAGTTACTAATTTGGGGAACAGTAGCATCCAGATGTATCGTCGCAGTGTGCAACTGTTACCTTTAACAATTCTTTTCTATTTTAAGTCTCAGTTACTAATGTGGGGAACAGTAGTATCCAGATGTATCGTCGGAATGTGCAACTGTTACCTTTAACAATCCCTTTCTATTTGAAGTCTCAGTAACTAATGAGGGGAGCAGTAACATCCAGATGCATCGTCGGAGTGTGCAACTGTTACCTTAAACAATTCCTTTCTATTTGAAGTCTCAGTTGCTAATGAGGGGAGCAGTAGCATCCAGATGTATCGTCGGAGTGTGCAACTGTTACCTTTAACAATCCCTTTCTATTTTAAGTCTCAGTTACTAATGTGGGGAACAGTAGCATCCAGATGTATCGTCGGAGTGTGCAGCTTTTACCTTTTCACAATTCCTTTTTACTTTAAGTCTCAGTTACTATTGAGGGGAACAGTAGCATTCAGATGTATCGTCGGAGTGTGTGACTGTTACCTTGAACAATCCCTTTCAATTAAAAGTTAGCTACTAATGAGGGGACCAGTAGCATCCAAATCTGTTATCACAGTGTGTGGCTGTTGCCTTCTGCCTGGCAGTATCAATTAATGAGAACCAATAGTTAATATAATCAATAATAATCAATTCCAATTAATTGACTGGTTGTGGAAATCAATACAATTCAAAGCTTAAAAGTTGAGTGACTATTGATTGTTATTGACTATCATTGATTAATATTGATTTTGATTGGAATTAACTCTCGGTTCATATTTGCACACAGCATGTTAATAATTTATTGGCAAATGATAATAAAGTTTGTTTGTTCTAAACATAGTTTTTAGGTTTAGCATTCCTTAGATCACTATTTACAAAGAACATGCTAGTTAAAAAAGCCTTTGATGGTGTCACAACGATGTCATTTCATGACCTGTTCCTATAAATCCTATTCCTGGATCTGTACTTATGCTAGTGTAGGTCTAGAGAATTAGGGCAAACAATGATATGTACAGTTGAGTGAGGAAGATTAAAAATAAATTGTTACTAGCTGTAGCGGGTATTTTAAGGTCTGCATTTTTGTTATGTTATGTTATATTTTGTTTTATTTTTTTTCGGGGGGGGGATGGGGGGTTGGTGGGGGGGGGGCACATCACTTTCCCATGTGTCACAATTATTAGAAGTCCCTAGATGTTTTTCCATAACAGTGATAACAATAACAGTTTCGTTAAACTGCAGTTTAGTCCATTCGGTACAATTTTAAATTGCCATATACTAAAATATTTGAGTTCAACATTGTGGTAGAACAAGGATGAAATGCGGCAGATTTAATACCAGTTTTAGTACTGTGACTTCGGCATCATGCACGAGGCCAGAGTGATGAAGAAGGAAAGAGAACCGTCAAACTCCCGTATTGGACAAATGCCAAAGGCAAGCCCGTAAAGTGACATTTCTTCGTTGGGACGTTATTCTTAGGCGACTTTTAGATGTTCCTGTTAAGCGCCCGGAAAACAATGCTTTTCTTGGGCAATCGAATTTAGTGCTGTGAAGTGAAACTTGCAACCAGTAGCATGGCCAACAATTAGAACGCTGAGGATGAAATCACGATGTCAGCAAGGTGAAACCGGTCGTTTCGCCTACGATATATTTTGCTTTTGGATTTGTCTGCTAACGTCTCAAATGCCGAAAGTAAATGAATTATATACTATTTTTCGTTCTCAAAGCGTGTTACCCTAGGAAAAAAAGCAATATATTTAATTTCTCGTTCTCCAAGCGCGTCAAAGATTAACCAACTGGCCTTGGGCGAAAAGACTCTTAGGCGAAACGACCGCTAGCCTGCGCGCAGACGTCTGGGAGACTAAACGACCGCAAGCGTAGGAAGCAATAGTTTGCTCATTCTTAGTGCAAATTCAGACGGCAAAGTGAATGGCCTGTTCAGAGGACAGATTATTAGACTGCGAGCAGTCTCTCTTTTGCACTAAAATCCGTGCAGAACGAAGCGCAAATAGGGAGCGCGAGCGAGCACGATTTGAGACTGCTCGCAGTCTAACAGATTATGTGAACGAAAGTTTTAACTTTTTTTGTTACTGTTATTGTTTCTTTCTTTCGTAGAGAAAGCGTATCGAGTTTCTGTGAATAATTCTCGATATATTCGCTATTTTGTTAAAAACGGAAGAAAGACCATGTTGTATTTGTAGATTCTCTTCAAGTATTTCTCTCAGAACGTCCGATCACATACCAACAAATGACTTTCGGGAGAAAGAAGAGGCGGTAAAACCGCTCGCGAGCGCTACGATCCTCAAGAGAAATAAGAGGCTATTCATAGCCTATTATCTTATTGTTTGTTAACAGCCACAAAAATAAATTTGCCGTTGCAATCAACTTGCAAAAAGGTCTGTGATATTTATTCAACAACAGCGTGTTTCCAGTAACAGAAAAGCTTTGTTGACAGCGAAAGCGGTGAATTTTAACACCTATTGCTTTCGCGGCGCCTTGATGAAAATTCAAATATGAAAAGAATGCGGGGTCCACAACCCCGCATTCCTTAATGTACTTCCAGTTAGACCCTGTAGCGTTTCGTCATGGTACTGCAGTAAACAGAAGATTAACATTCTGTAAACTTTCTTTGGTTTCTCGTACGACACCTTATGCGGTTCTCTCAGAGGTGAAATGTTTGCAGGCTCAATTTTTTTGTTCTTGACCACTGATGTACTGCAGCAATGTGCAAACACAACGACTCTCGCTCCTTGGGCGCACGTGAGTTTTGCAAAATGTGGCGCTACTTTAACAAAGTGTTGCCACCACCATGGAAGAAAAAAAAGTGGACCTTCCGAGCAAAGTTCTAAATGTGAACAAGAGCAACAAATGGCAGTAAAACAGACCTTGGCTTAAGTACCTGGATGAACGTTTGATCAAAGTTGAAAGTTTGATCGAAAAGTTAATGCGCAGATGAAATTTTAAACAGTGAACATTTGACCTGCAAAGTTGTTCTATCTTTTAAGGCAGTGTGGTTGAATTTGTAAACGGAAAGCGTTTCACGGGAGCCTTACTGCGGTGCTGCTACAGAAACACAGTGAAAATAAAATGCAATCTTTTCGCTTTATACTTGTTGTTAACTTTAAGTTTTTGACTGAATTTTAATTATTACATAATTTTGAATGGGCAAGTTAAATTTTGTCGGGGCAAGTATCTCTTTTGACATACTTGCCCGGTGACGAGTTTGAAGAAAAGCTAATATGGATCTCTGGGCACCAAAATTTGAGGCCTCGGATTGGTTCTGACTTTTTGAGCATGTGCAGTTATTGGAAGTCAAAACACACTAGTCTTCGCATTCCATTAGAAAACAAAATGGACTGGAGAGAGATCTTCTGATCAAAGGGATCCTGGCCTATGGGGACATTAAAAACTGACAACGAGTAATACCATCACTCTTACATAAAAGCTCTCAAATGGAAAAGAGCTTGGATTTTGTATACTTTTATTGACTAAAATTTAATTGATGTTCATACTGACTGGTGGAATATCAGAAAGCAAAAATTGCTGACCAACAACAATGCAAAATAAGGTTCAAAACGTTTATTAGATTAGAAACTTTGATATTGTCTTGATGCTACAAGATGGGATTTCATGTTTACAAAAGGTGATATATCATTATTTCGCTGTGAGTGATAGATTATTTCAGATTTTAATTTCATATCAACCTAGTGAGTAACACCCACTACTGATCATTTTTTAAGGACATTTTTTCTGCAACTGGTGCCATCAAATAAATATAGACGTCTTCGTCTGAGGGGGGGGGGGGGGGAATAATTGTGCACAAGAAAGCATGGTAATGAACAGAGGGTTATGTTGGTCAAAAATTCTTGCAAATACAAATGCAGTAGGTGTGCACAGCAAACACTCACCAAAAAGTACATGCAGGATGTTATGTCACGTAATTAGTAATTTTAGGGCTATGACACAGATACTTTAGTCACATCCTTTATGTATTTCTTGAGAGTGTTCTTGTTAATAAACCCCCCCCCACCTATCATACATATTTTAAAAGTTATCAGTAGACTATACTAAAGTAAATTTTCAACTTGAAATTGTGACTCTTTTTTTAATCTTCTAACATTTGATTTCCTCTGAGGACGACGGCACTGGCCAATATCCTAACGAAATGACTCAGAAAACCAAGAAAGGACATTTTTTTCTGAGGGAATTCCCCCAGGAAACGGTCAACCTTTTTCCCTGGATCTACACCTAGTGAACGTGATATATAAACCTCTTATTGTTATTCTGTAGTGATCAGAGATAACCAGTTCGAGAATAAAACAACAAAATAATGATAATAATGTAATAAGCAATATCAATATGCTTTTCCAAGGAACAAGTATTTTGCTCATGTATTTGCACACTGTTGCAGTGACAAGTCACGTTAAACTTGCTTTTGAGAACAAGGTCCAGTCAAATGGAGTTGAATGTAAACTTTCTTTCACTTCTTTTTATACAACTAAGACTGAATGGAAAACAGTTGAACCTCTCATATGCGGACACCCTCGGGACCAGAAAAATGTCTGCTTATGGGATGGCAAAATGTAGTGTTTGCATGTATGTAGCTGAGAACATGGCCAACTGTTCGCTTACGAGAGGTGTCCTCCTCTCTTTCTATTAGGGGAGGTTCAACTGTATAGAGTGATTTTACTTAACCCGTGAAATAGCTACTAAACTATCACGCACTATTACATTCTAACTGTATTGTTTTCCTTTATTCAACTTTGACAAATAGACACTAATTGTTAGATACGGATTACGTAAAATCGCGCTAGTTAACTTTCATTCGTGAGTAGACTCGTGCCTCTTTAAGTTCCTTTTTTCTGCGAATACTTTGCTGCAAACGTCACATTTGAAAGTTTGCAGATGAACCTTGCTCTTGTGTCTTTCTAGCTTCTTCATGTGGTCAAATGTTTTCCCACATCCAGGTATGTCACATTCACATTCCCGACAGTCTTTCATGTGATATTTGTAGTCTTTGTTTTTCTGAAAACCTTTTTGGCACGTGGGGCATTTCAGCTCCTCTAGTGCCCCGGTATCAAGGTCTTCTCTGTACTTCTGGGCTTTTCCCTTCCAGTCCTGTTTTAGGGAAGGTCAGTGTAAATGCATATTCACTGTGTTTGCGATGTCTTGATTGGTCAACAGACCAATGTGTTGCTGCAAATTCATTTACAATGGCAGCTCGTTTCCAGACCAGAGTTATATAAAAAGAAGGCTTACTGCTTGAATTATGCTGTATCTGAGATCAGTTATGTGCCACTGTCTTTGGCATTATTGTTCTATTTGCCTCCAACAAAAACACAATATTTTGCTCAACCTTCTCCAATACTTGTTTAACATTTTCTATATAGAAATACACACCGACTATAGACACTATGAAGTGAATATTATGTTAAGGAAAAAAATCTCAACAAGAAAAGCCCAGGCTATTTTAAAAACCCTACCATTTTACGGTCACTTCAGATTCGAGCTCAAGTGGTTGAACGTAACTTTTTTGGCTGAGCAGAAAAGATGAACACACACAAACTCAAGAAAAAAAAAACCGGTTGTACTAGACCCTGTCCTGACGGCCCTGTCCTAAGCCCAGTAGTCAGCTAGTTGATTAAGCCTTTCTGAGGACTTGGGCAGCTTCGCACTGCTATGATTTTGTCTCGGATACTTATAAAATAGCCCAATAAAGACTGACCCAAATGTACCCAAGGATTTATTCCCTGGCTGGGAATCCATCTAGCTTTATATTATTAACATGGAGGATTCGGTAAATGAGTAAAACGTTTACTTTTACCAATCTTCTGTCGCTCGGCGGATTTCTCCACATTTTTTATGCCACTTTACACACCTGACCAATATTGGCTTCCGCTCCCAGCCGCACTGTTACTTCTGACTGGAAAATATGCAGTGAAATATTTTAATATTTACTAAGGGTGGATTTGATTTTCAGCATTCGCGTACAGCTGTTGCATTTGCCCGTACAATCTTTAAGACTTTTAGCTTACAAAACAACAGAAAGATAAAAGTAAGCTTTCGTAAGTGTCATGACTAGGGTTGTTTGGTTCTGCATGGCTGGTTGTTTTGTTTTCTTTTTTCTGCGTCTACAATGCAAAGTCCAGAAATTATGCACGCAGTGAAATGGAGGTTATGTTTAATTCATGGAAAAAAATTAATAATTCATACTTACCGCAACCGACTGATAGAAAGAATTCCATCCCGTGGGCTTCTTAATTGACTTAGGCTTGACCTTTTCAGCGCCCGCTTCCTCACCGATCCCTTCCTCAACGTGCCTTTCTTCCGCTATTTTGAACAAGGTGAGATATATGTGATTATTCATATTAAAGGCAAATTGCACAACATATCACCTTTTCGCGTTTTCTGCCATCATCCTTCTAGAGCAACATTGGCAACGACCGTTATGAAAGGCATCGACTGTTAGTTGGATTGCATCGACCGTTAAAAATGGCATCGACCGTTTACGAAAGGGAAAATTGCCGCGCCTTCGGCGCTTTCGCAATTGCCTCGGTTATCAGAAAAGTCTCGCTATGGCCAAGACACTATCATGTTATTCAATGAAAAAGAAAGATGCCAATGTAGGATAGCCTACATTGTATTATAATTAAAGAGAATGGGAAACCCAACTGTTGACTTAAATAGCAATAAATTGATCTATGTAAATATAAACAGTTTGATTACTTTGCAAAGTAAGCTTGTAAACTTCTCCCGAGTGTCCAGATAAAGAAATTGTTCAACGAGGGAAAATTTCCTCCTGTGAAGACAGGTCTTTGCAAAAGTTCTGTTTCCAGTACAACGTGGACAAGACTGCGTGTAAAAGTCATGTAGAGCACCTTAAGTTCTTGGATGCAAAGGCGAAAAAAAAAGAGTAAGAAAAAGGAACGCTCTTCCGTCTAATATTTCTTGGAAAATGAAACAGATATGGAAGCGCTTACGAACAACCACCTGAAAATGTATTTCAAACAACACGGTCTCAAGATAAGCGGAAGTAAGGCTGATTTAACTGAACGAGTTCTCAGCCATGCACGTGAAAATGTTCTGGAAGATGAAGAATTTTATAACTCGTGTGAAGACGACACAACTTCAGAATCAGAGTCAAGTCATTCCGATGGAGAGAACTCGCACGTTCAAGATTCATTTGAAGTACTTTTTGTGCCTGAGGAAGGCAACCAACACGTAAATTAGGTATGAGGGAAACAATGCGGGGAGGAAGCAGGGGATAGGGGAAGGGTTGACCTTAATATTATCAGTAGTTGAGGAGAGGTTAAAGTTAATTTTCGCTTAGTGAGAGGGGGGGTGCGACTTAATTTTGAGCATTATTTTACCCATTTCCCAACCCCTCCCCCTCCAGGTAATTATTGCACAGTCCCTTACTCATTGTGTAAGTATTGCAAAAAAATCTCTTTCTGTCCAAGATTATATTTAACCTACAAGACAACATACATCAAACCTGTTTCTTTCATCATACCATTAGAACAGTTTGTTTCAAAAGCTTTAATCTTACAACAATAAATCTTTTGAGTTGAATATTAATTTATTAATTGATGCCTTTAGTTATCCGGCGGGGACCACCCTCCTATAAGATTTTTCTTGAATTTTTCCAAGGCGATTTTTCATCAACACCTGTCGTTTTCAGTAGCTGTAGGCATATTCCTTAGACACATTTTGACCCAAGTTTGGTGAGAAGCAGTTGCCATGTTTACAAGGATGACGTCATAAGTAGCGGGTGGAAGAGCCATTTCTAAATAAAAATGTGTGTTTTTGACCTTTCCTAGGTGAAAAAAGCACAAACTGTTCACAAAAAGCAGCAAAAGCGTTTAATTTAACATATTTTAATTGTTTAGCATGAAAATGTTCAATGTTCCCATTTTTGACAATTACTAATCTTGAATGACGTCACAGGCCCCCAGAACCACAACAATTCATAATGTATACTTCATCTTATACAGCACTTCAAAGGCTTCCTATCAAAGGCAAAATCTTTTCGAAATATGCAACACAGCAAAAATCAAGGGAGGAGTTCCATTAACGTCCCGCCCTCCCCTTGTACCACGGTGGGAGTGTGACTTTGATGGTACGTCCTAGAGTTAATTCTGATTCTGTTTCGTAACAAGAGCAATCATCGCTTTACGGATCTCCTCACTTCTCCGGCAGTAAATTATAAAGTGAATTTAGCATGAAAGTAGAAAAGACAATCACGCCGGGCCAGCATGAGGCCTGAAGCGGCACTCTAGGAATAACAAATGGAAAAAAAATTGTTCTTTAGGTTAAAACGTGCAACTCCTTGCTTTCAAAATAATGGAAATTTTAAAGGAAACTGTAACAAATCAAGCATTTCACTTTAGAACCAAACAACTGCCTGACACTGACACATTGAACCTACGCAGTTAAAACTGACCGTGCGTGATTAAACTGAGTCATCACTGAATACTTCACTGGTACAATCTAGTAATCTCAGTCAGTTATTTCTCGGAGATCTTATTCAAGAACTGCGTCATAGCTCCGACAAATTGGCCCATCATTATCATGTGTTGCTGTTGTCCTTCCCGGAAGGTTTCAAAGTTTTTCCAGCTTCAAGGCGGGAAAACGGCAGTTTTGAATTTTGGTCTGTTCGACCAAATTTTTTTTCATTTTTACTAGAGGTGGTTACACTTGTTTTTATGGTTATTTTTGAGAGAAAGAAACAAAAACAAAAACAAAACAAAAAGAAAACAAAACGATCACACATGCAAATCGGACCAATCATAGGACAACGGCTTTCTTGAAGATTTTTTGGCTGTTCGCCCAGAAAGAGAGGTTGCACTTGACTTAACCAATTTGGCTCCATTTTTTTCAGAAGTATGGCAAAATGCACAAAATGTATCCTAGTACAAGCCGGCATGGCCTGATATAAACTAAAAGAAATAGTGAGGAAAAAGAAATGTTAGTTTAATCTACCATTGAAGTATACTGCCACCAGTTTTCAACGATCTGACGACTTTGCAACGAATAAGACAGCTCTGTTTTTAAGGTTCATTTATATCTCCTAAGGGGAAAACTTTAAATTAAACTGAGACACAGCGTGACTCCAAATCGTAATGAATCTGAAATTTACATAACAAAGTAGCCGCCTCGGGATCTTTATTAGTTAAAGTATATTTGTTTCATATTGGCGGAGCCAGCGCGCTAGCGCGTCAGCGGAGCTCCATTGCTAAGGAAATTTGGTAATCTATCAAGCCAAAAAATTTTGGAAGTGACGTAGTAGTCACGTGACCGTCCGTCCGTACATCCGTACGTCCGTCCGTCCGTACATCCGTACGTCCGTCCGACCGCACCACAGGGATACCAATACACTTCCTACACTGGATAGAACCCTGTGCTGAATCCCGTGTGTTTTCGGCGCGAAATCGCATGTTGACCCGCGTTGTAGCAAAACAAGCAAAGACAACAAAAGTCAAAAACAAATTTGTTAGTGGAAAAAAAAAGTTCAAAAGAACACTCAGTTGTCTTTTTGGTGGAAGGGGAAAGTTCAATCTAGGCGAAAGAAATTCGGCGATAAAGTTCAGGCAAAAGTTCAAATTTGCCTCGTCGGTTCTGTTCAAACTCGGTCGGCACACCGCTTGAGTTCGCAGCTTTTCGCAGCGGTTTCGACGCCAAATATAGTAGAGCTAGTGCTTTTTGGTTTTTTCTGTCCACAACCATGGTTTTTACGGCGTTTCGAACAAATTTTGCCAGGAAAAACACCAGCATTTTCATGCTGATAGGCAGCTTGTCACGAAGAAAGAAATAAGTATTATTATTAACTACGTACAGAATGTCAAACGCCCATGGCCTAGTGGACTAGTTACCGGCATCTCACGCCGACGATCCGGGTTCGACACTCACCGGGAGCAAGAATTTTTTTCTTTTTTTTTTCTTTGTTTTTTTTTTTTAATAAAACGACTTGGATGAAAGTATTTTCACAAATTAATAACTGCCAGCAAAAACAAAACAAACAAAACAAAACAAAAAACAAAAGCAAAAAACAGACAAAACAATAAGGGGGGCTCCACTTTTAGGTTTGGCTTAATGGCCAGATAGAAAAGCTGGACTGGACTCTGGACTGGACTTTGGACTGACAAATTCGTTGGTAATCGGCCTTGTCCGATGAAAGGAAACTTCTGTTATCTGGCATGAGAACTGCCAGTGAAAAAACGCTTTGTTTTTTTTTGAAATTCAATTCTGGGAATATCTGGAATATATAGGTAACTGACAGGCGCGTTAACCACCAACAAATAATATTGGCGTGCCGGTCACACACGTACTATCCGGACTATCTATTACGGTATTCCCACGTTCAACTCTACGTTTGCAAAAATGATAGGTTGTGGAAGTAATGGTTTTCACGCTGGAGATGAGAAGTCCACGCGTACATATGCTAGCGTTGTCCGTGGAGAGGATTCGTCGGCTCCAATGACAAATTCGTGGTGGAGAAAATTGCAGCTTGAAAATGAAGACGAAGTCATCGCCCTGGCCACCAGGAACTCGATCGAGGATCTGGTAAAGGTACATGTAATTCATTAATTCCTCTAGCTAATCTGTCTAAACACAAATTTTAGGAATAAGGCAACTGTTTATAACCCATTCTTAATAGTCCAGATAGTACGTGTGTGATCGGCACGCGATTGTTATTTGATGGTTGTTAACGCGCCTGTCAGTTACCTATATGTTCCAGATACTCCCAGAATTGAATTTCAAAAAAAAAAAAAAACAAACGAAGCGTCTTTTCACTGACAGTTCTCATGCCGGATACCAGAAGTTTCCTTTCATCGGACAAGGCCGATTTACCAACGAATTTGAAAATCAAACACGTACTACAGTCGCTGTACTACAGTACTACAATGTTTTCCCCATTTTATGTCTATATTTTGTTAGCATACCACCTACTGTAACCCGCGCAGTAATCGGTTCTTCTACTCCCCGGTTTCAATCTGTCAACACTATTCAAGCCAGAAAAGAAAACAATAGGTCTTTTACTCACTAACAGGCTCCACGCAGATCGAAAATTATATCGCGCGAGCTGCACGCTATCGTGGAGGAGCGTGGGTTTTCTGGTAAATTGTAAAATGTTTCTAAAAACTGGTTCATAATTAAATTGAGTTGTTTTTATTTAAGGGATGGACCATTTTGTTTTATTTTTATTTTTTTGGAAGAGGGGGGTGGGGGCAAATACGAAAAAAAATTCCTGGCCAACTTTTACAGAAGAAATATAAATCGTGCATAACGGCACAAAGCAAAAAAAAATTGCAAATTAGTCCCGAACAAATATTCATGCAGAAAAAAATTTCACTTTATTTTTAATTATTAACTAATTAGTAAAATATTAAGTTCATTTCAAGTCAATAAAAGTCAGTCCAAAGTCCAGTCCAGAGTCCAGTCCAAAGTCCAGTCCAGAGTCCAGTCCAGCTTTTCTATCTGGCCTGGCTAAATCTATATATTACATATAAAGCTATATAAGCATCGCATGAGTGATTAAACAGTAAGTCACAATGGCTGAACCTGAAGAAGTGGTTCTTCATTGTTCAGATTACTTTTCTGCTTTGTTAGTATATATTGTTTGTCTGAGCGCTTTCGATTGTCCAGATTGCAGACAATTTGTTTAAATGGATGGCGTGCATAAGGGACTTTGCTTATGCGGGAAGAAAGGGGCAGAGTCGTTTGCGTGCAGGATTAACGGAGCATAACGAAATAAATTCATTTTAAGGCTTATTGTTTAAATTATCCCCACAATTTTAGATCTAACGGCCAGTTTGAGTTACTCAAGCGAGTGCAAGACACTCAATTTGCCTCATCGATTTCTACTCTACATAAGCTATGTAGCTATGTAACTACTTGTTATCGTAAAGATGGCATCAAAGTTTGTTGACAGACTTGACCAGTAAAAAACAAAGAATCTTTGTTAACAATTTTACTCGTATACCTTTCCCACTTAGGAGAATCAATGACAAGCTCTTTTGATGCTTAAAAGGGCGTTAACGTGGTCTGCGGTTGTATTTACTTTGTCTCCATGTACCTTTAGATATCACGACGTTTTAAGATCAATAAGCAATTAAGAAGACATTTCGCCAGAAGACTCTGGAAAATTAAAAAAAAAATGTACCTGAGCGGCGACATAGAAAGTCAAAAATCACTTTTCTGCTTTATGCTTTGGTTATTCTTTCAACACTTTGATCACATACATGTGTACTATCAATCAAGACTGCAGACTATTAGAACGGTTTGCGATGAATAACAAAATAAATACCTCTTACGGTTAACTGAGCATATCAAAGGTTATAGCCAGTTTATTTAAATTTATGGAAGCTCAAAACATGGAAATTGCCTGTAGCGATATCTATCCGATAGAGTGAGCGGAGAATCCATTGCTAAACCGACTTGTTTGTTTTAATACATCCTGTAAATCGTCTCTAAAGGCTTTTGGAGGAAAATCGCTGCCTTACTCCAACAGTCAACTCTTAACAGTTGGACAGACTATAAACCAAACACTGATTGTTTCTCCTCCTGTCATTATCATTTAAATTTGAAATGAAAATCATGCAAGCGGAGAAATTAGTTGATGTGTCCACTTCGCATTGCTAACATCGCAGATCTACAGTTCATCAAAGGTAAGTTCATGGAAAGCTCAAGTGCAAAGGTAACTTTACTGACGTCTTTTATAATAATACTAACAATATAGACACTTGGATCATACCTGCATCTGAATTACCGGCTGACCAAAGCGCAAAGGGAGGAAAAACCATGCATGTAGCTTTTCAATACAGTTTTGTCTACTTCTTTGCACCGTGCCCTACGTAGCCAATATTTGCTTTCTTTCCACCATCACTCTTCACTATAGTTTCTCTTAAAATGCAGCTTCGCCGGAAAGTACACGGCATCGCTCGAATTCCTTGATTTCTGTCAACCAAACGCGCACTCCTCTATCCTGAGTGTGTTGTCACAAGGAGTTATATTTAAAGGAAACACCCGGATATTCATTTGGAATATTGATTCGATTTCTCCCTACCTGGATCTGAGCCGTATCAAGGAGGCCAAAACCAATTGAAAATAATGTACCTGCTATGGATCAGTCAGTTCAGTTCAGTTCTCTGCTCTTTAGTATACAATCGTCAAATTTCAACGCTTTGCTAAACATAGGAGCTCAAAATATTCAAATAGGCTACGAACAACTACGGTTGCGTTCCTTTAAGTTGTTGGTTTTTGTTTTTGCGATCAAAAATTCGATTTTCCATTTCGCTTATGATTACTAAGGAGCAAACCAAACTTAGCACTGCAATCTTACCCATGCACGTACCGAGGGGAAATTGCTACGCTTGTGTTTAATTCGTTATGGTAGAGGTCCGAATATTTCTCAATGTTTTAGGTTCTCAGTACTCGCCGATCATAAGAAAACACTGAATGACGCTTAATGGTGTCAGTCAAAACGCGAAATCAGCGACTATAACACTATTGGGAAGAAAAGGGAACGAGAAAAATAACATAACTCCAAGTCGCTGATTGAAGCTCAAATTTAAATAAATAGTAGTCGGCTCTGCGATCGTTGTTTTACCACAAGAATCGCGTGATTAATCAAGCTGCAAACTATAATAGCTGAAATTGCATCGAAAAGTGCTTTTGCATTCGCGAACAGGCCTGTGATAATGTAGCTACGCTTCCAGTTGTCTCACAGGTTTACCATCCTCTGTTTGTGTTGCGGACCTGTGCTAGCTGTATATTTAAATGGGCGCTTCGGTTGTGAACAAAAAATGTTGTGAATCCCATATTTACGGCTTTTTTGAACGGTTAGAACCATGAACACTGTGTCACTGTTTGTTATTATGGGCTTAATTGGTTTGTCAATTCACAGCTTAGGGAGGCGGTTTTAGAAACTGAAGTTTGACCTGCTCTATATATATATATATGTAGAGAGAGAGAGAGAGAGAGAGAGAGAGAGAGAGAGAGAAAGAGAGAGAGAAAGAGAGAGAGTAGGTCAAACTCACAAGGCTTGCAATTTCCAGAGCCTCAAATTAACGACCGGCTTGGGATTTCGCCAAAATTAATACACTTAAAGTCGTGCCTTTGACAAAAGAATCCCGGTTTTCCAATGAACAAGCTTTGTAGTTTGATTTGGCCTGATCTTGACTCATTTGGGTCCGCGGACTGACCGTAAAAATCCAGCACAAACTTTCGAATCTGACGGAAAATTTGTACCTTCCTATCATCTGTATAAGTTGCCTACTCAAAGGCATCTCAAGAATGCAGTTTTCCATGCAAATTTGAACTCGCGAGGCCCAAGGGGCTTGTTTGACATACGATGGAATCCAGTTAAAAAGAGTGCACGTGCAGCCACGCATCGCAGCGCAACGATATGGTGATAAGCGTTTTCTAAGCGTTTTGATTTGGCTTTCATCCGTTCAAAAAGCCGTAATTATCGTATTCACAACATCCTTTGTGGTCCGCAACACAAACAGATAATTTTAAGCCTGTGGTTGTCTTGTACCGTAGCCAGCTCTATCACAATGTCTATGCAGTCATGCAATGTCATTCATTCATTCATTCATTCATTCATTCATTCATTCATTCATTCATTCATTCATTCATTCATTCATTCATTCATTCATTCATTCATTCATTCATTCATTCATTCATTCATTCTTAATGCAGAGAAACACCAGTTGGGTTTCATTATGCGGGCACAAAACTGACATGTAAGTTGCCTTTAGCGGTGGCTTCTCCAGGATATTTAATACTTTATTTAATACTTATACCTTAGAAATCTAGTATCGACTATGGAGGCCGAGTTTTCTATGACCAAATAGTCAAAGAGTCACAGCGAGGCAAGTAGTGTAATTGTTTGAACAAATATGATAGACATACATGACTGTTATCGTAAAATGTAAAACGAAATGTTACTTTCCAAAGACAACTCGCACAATCTTTGCGTATCAGCAATTATATAATGTGCTGAATTGAATTCTATTCGCATTTTTATTGATTCTTAGCTATGATCTGTTAGAGGACAGACGCAAGATGATGTCATCATTGGCAACTTTTGTCTCTATTATATAAAACAAATAGATTCCATGTTGCCATGCGTCTTTTCCGTAATAGATCACAGAAGATGTCAAAATGTGGTAAGAACATCAGTGACACACTCGCCTAACGGCTCGTGTGCCACGTTTTTGTTCTTGCCACATTTTGACGTCATCTGTGATCTATTACTGAACAGACGCACGGCAACGTGGAATTTAATTGTTAAATTGACAACGACAAATGAGCCAATAGTATTCGTATTCACAGTATACTACTTTGAATGTCTACTTACTACATTTTTTGACTAACAGATGAGGGCCAGCCATTGTCATATGTACTCTTTTAGTGGACGTCAGCTTTTTTTTTTAATGCCAATCCTTAAGTTTCATTCACTAGTCTAGCGTTTTTGAGGTAATTGAACTTGAAAGAAACATAATTTAAACGCATTGAAAATAGTAAAAGCAACACAAACTAAAATGGGAGGAAAACCTTTTTAATTGTCTACCTTTCAGTTTTCACGTTGTCATAAACATGTTTTCCAATGTCTGCGGTGATGATGTTGGTTTCTTTTTGACTACGGCAGTATACCCGGCGAAATCCGCCAAGGGAAGAAATCTGTTATAAGAGTACATATGTCTCTAACAGCGAAGTCATCGTATTTTTAGCGCTAAATAGATCCACAAAACCTTATATCTCCCAAACCAATTCCGCTGAATTAATCTCGATTGAAAATACAAATTGGCATGTTAGATCGTGCTCAGTTACGTGCCAGAACAGTTTTCCCTGACATGCCAGGACGTTGAAAGTTTTCAAACTTCGTTAGAAACACCACCCGCAGGTGACACATATGCTCGTATTGTTTGTGTCCATATGAGCTTCAAAGATCCAACAACTGGAAAATTAGCGGTCACCGTCAAAATGCTACACATGTATATTATGTGCCGTCAACAGTCAATTCCGTTCCTCAGGTAGACCCCTGTCACACTCGTGTCGAGTTGTCCGTTGACAGTAGATAAAAAAGGCTTTTAAACTTTTTCACTGTATGCTAACCGGCTTCGTGTACCTTCTTACAGCGTTTGTGCATTCACAGGTTGTCATGATGGAAGACGAAGAAGACGCCTTAGAAGACGAGACACGTGATTACAGGCAGAAGGTGAAAACAAGAACAATTTTAGCTTTTGGTGTGGTTGGCTTCCTGGTAGATTTCTTCTTCACCATTAGCATAAGTGCCAGTCAGGACATCTTACAAGCTACCAAGATTCCAACATCCTTGGTTTTACTAGCTACAGCTGGCCCGGCGTGTCTGACAACTGTTCTCTATCCGTACCTTTTTCAAAGGATTGCAGTGTCCTTGGCATCGTGTGCGATTTTTGTGTTTTCCGTCACTGGAATGCTTATAACTTCACTCGCGCATGACCCCAAGGTGAAGCTAATTGGAGTGTGCATGGTTTCATTAGGAATCGGCAGCACAGAAACCGTGTTTGTTCCTTTAGCAGGTTCCTATGGAGGAAGTACTATTAACGGCTTTGCTCTTGGCTCAGGAATCGCATTTGTCGTAGCGCCTTTGTCATACATAGGTAAACAATACATTTTTCCAGTTAACCTTTTACACCTTAGAGTGCCCAAGTTTGAGACCACACGTGCAAAAAAGTCCGAATTTCGTTTGGGAAAATATTAAAAGGATAAACAGCATTACAGAGGGGTTCTCTAAAAAAGTTTCATCCGGAAAGTGAGACTTTAGCATTGAGCTATATCCAACTTTATTTGATCCGCTTGGCCATGCGCTATGTTTCAACGACCTCGTATATCATATATAGTATAAGAATCTCCTCTACTCAGTATGCTATAAAAACGCACACGCATTTAGACTTGTCAACTGAGTTAAAAAGGTAAATTAGCCATCGTAAAAAGATTGAAAGCTGCCGTTTCGAACGTTAGACCTTCGTCAGGGCGAATCAAGGAGTTGTGGGTTGTGTGTGGTTTATGTGTAGAACTGTAAAGCTACGGTATTGGTAGAAACATGACAACGTAAAAACCGTTAAAAAAGCTTGTCTGTTTACGTTGCCATGTTTCCACAAATAGCGTAGTTCACCGCTCTTCACCTAACCACACACAACCCACAATTCCTTGACAGAGAGCTAAGCTCGAAACGTCAGCTTTCAATCTTTTTTTTTAGTTGGTCAATTTACTAGCTCATCAACTCAGTTGATAAATCCAAGTTTTTGTGTGATATCACCATTATTATATTTACTAGTGTTTTCTACTTATCAACAGGGCTGACCATGTTAGCTTGTTTGTCGCCCGAATATTCGCTTCTCCTGGTCGCAGCACTATGGATCCTATTTCCAATTTCCTATATTTCAATGGAGGAACGAAGCAACATAATTCACCCCAACCCTCCTCCGACGTCACACAAAGAAATCCCTTACAGCCCTATTGAATCCGATTCCAGTGACACAACGGAATCAAAACTCTCCTGTAACGACATGTTATCACTGGCATGGAAAACACAAGTACTATTTATCGCATTGTTTGTGAGTATCTTTTGCAAGCAATTACTTTTGAGTAGTGTTGTGACAACCATAGCGTTTGCTAACGTCTCAATAACTCCAAGGAATCAATTCTTGATATATGTGCTAGCATACGGGGCAGGTGACCTTATTGGAAGGCCGTACATTGGAGTTTTGTCTTTGTGTGGAATAGAAGACAAGTTGATTGTCAAGAAAACATGGATCCTTGCCTTCGTGCAAGTTTCTATTCTAATCTTTATGATGTTTGTCTCTTGGTTTCGGTTTCTTTCGCATTTTCATTCCGCTGTTGTCCTAGTTGTGGTCAACAGCATGTTATCAGGGATGGTTTTCGCCAACACCTTTAACACCGCAGGTGAAGGTCTCAGTGTGGAAGAAAGAAGATTTTGCCGTGCACTGTTGACGGGGGCGCTTTGGTCAGCAAATTTGGCTGTTGCGCTGATTGGTCTTGACACCGAAGCTCGTTTGCTAGAACACTGCCTGCTCTTGTTTCCACAGGTTTCTTGTTATACAAGGTCACGGACTGTGTGGGCTCCATCCACATCTTGTGTGTTATAATCACATAACGAATTGACATGTTCCCCGTTACATGTAAAAAAACAAAAAACAAAAAAACAAAGCAACAAAAAAAACGTAATGTTAATTCACTTTACAAAATGACAATATGTAAATGTAAATTTACAGAACATGTTTGTAAATTACAGTTTGCATGTGCATGTTCGTCAACAACAAGAGTATTGCCCTAAAGTTTTTTCATCATTTTGCTACAATTACCGGCCTATGTTTGAGCCCAGTGTTGTGCTGTTTTATTGCATATTTGGTGTAAAATAACTGGTTAAGGACGTTTGCGCGGAAAACTTCTACAAAACGGATTTTTTCATACTTTGGTTACAGTCAGATAATGAGTTACCTATGCCAAAAAATTGGGGGGAGGGGGGGGGGGAATCACCGACCTGAAAAACTACCCCAATTTTGACACATCGGTCCTCGTAACTCGACATGGCCTCAGTGCTTGTTAGTTAAAAAATATTAAAAATGATTCGCTTTAGACCCACTTTCTCTGTCAAATTTTATTTAAGTGGGTCTTTCAAGTAAATAATTTGAACCGGAGTCATCCTTTCAGTTAAACTTAACCTCTAAGACGGACTTTTGCGAACACCGTGCAGCTACAATAATAGTAGAATTCGATGATGTGAGGGCAGAAAAGTTGAAAAAAATCAGACTTCCACAACACAGATTTTCTTGAATTTTTCACAAAACGTGGATAATCGACAAAGAAAGTGATCTATTAAAAGAAAATACGGGGTCACGGAACATTTAAGAGAGATTCATAGATATTTAAGTGCCCACTAGCGTTATATATCTCCACATTTCTTCAACGGTGCGCGCGCTCAATGTATGACGTGGCATAACATCGCCAAGTAAATTGCGTGCGCAGTAAGGATGCGCAGAAACAATTAGCGTGAACGTCCTTAAGGTGGTCGGATACTATTTATTTGCGTGAGGGGCAACTGTTTTGAAATCAATTTTTTAGCTGTTCAACAGCATTCGATTGATGAGATATTTTAGACGTTGAAGAAGGAATGCTTGAAGTTTATCAAAAGCGTACTTTTATTGAGATCGATGCCAATATACAAAAATTTTCAGCAATTTTCTTGAATGTGGTTTTCAAAAAAAATGCGTATTATCGGCGAAATGAAAAGACGTTTTCCTTCATATTACTCTGAACAGGTACTGGAACCTTAAAGATTTTAGGGCCCAAGTTTCAGATAAATCAGTTCCACACAACCTTTATAACAATCGCTGATTAAAATAGTTATTAGAATATTATGTACACTCATTTAGCTATAATTACTACGAAAAGGATTAAAGCACATAGAGTCGCACTTACTGGAACAAAGGTGAATATATGTGTTGTAACTTATTTTGCCGATAATACGCATTTTCTTTGAAAACCACATTCAAGAAAATTGCTGAAAATTTTCGTATACTGGTATCTATCTCAATAAAAGTACACTTTTGATAAACTTCAAGCATTCCTTTTTCAACGTCTAAAATATCTCAGCAATCAAATGCTGTTGAGCAGCTAAAAAATTGATTTGAAAACAGTTGCCCCTCACGCAAATAAATAGTATCGGGCCACCTTAAGTGTCAGCTAATACAAAAATAGCAACAGAAGGGACGTGTTGTAGGGACTGTCCGACTCCGGTTTGATCGTTTTTACTTCGTGCACATACAGTACACATAAGAGGAAAGAACAAGTTGAGGTGACAAGTTCCAAGGACTTGTTTCTTCAATGCACTCAATTTGAATTCTTTGGACAAGTCAGAGGATCTAAAGTTTAGCCCGTGTGACTAAATGTTTTGACAAAAATCAA
This sequence comes from Siderastrea siderea, assembly GCA_964030785.1. Classification (NCBI taxonomy): domain Eukaryota; kingdom Metazoa; phylum Cnidaria; class Anthozoa; order Scleractinia; family Rhizangiidae; genus Siderastrea; species Siderastrea siderea. The sequence goes on along the minus strand of OZ034966.1, from coordinate 66,884,523 downwards.
AAGGTCACACCAAGGGACTTGTTCCCAGACCTTGTCTCCTTGAATGTGCTGTCCTTTACGACTTTTATCATTGTATTATTAATCTTATGAATCTTTGAACAAGAATTGATTCGGTAACTGTAATCTTTGTATTCAGTTTTTTCTTTCTCTACACCTTTCATGTTTCCCATGCATCTTTCTAGCGCTCAAACGTATGGTCAAGAATCGGAGAAGATGCTTTATTAGAAGATGCCTTTTTCAGTGGCTGGAACCTTGTCCCTTAGACACATTTTGGCACTAAGGGCGCATTCCATTCTACCAAAAATTCCGGTTTCAAATTCTAAATATTTCATGTGGCGAATGGAACAGTATTTCCCGGTTGTTCCTATTTTCTGGAACGTTAGGACAACCTCGCAAGGTATACCCAAAGTTCCGGAATAAGAATTTCCGTTCCCTTTGCCTCCCGTTCCTGAATTTTCGGAATGTTTGGTTGAATTGAAAGCGTCCTCGATTTTTAACCCGGAGTTTTCGTTTGAATGATTTGCATTTCGGAGATTTAACAGTTTTCGGAATTTATGGTAACTTTCCCAGGAAAATTTTCGTTCCATTTAACCCCTTTTCGAAATTTCTGGAATTTTTCGTCGGATGGAAAGCAAAGTTTCTATGCTTACGAGCAATGACGTCATAAGTAGCATGAGTCAAGTTATTTTTGAAGAAAAATGCCTGTTGTGACCTTTGTTTGGACGGTGGAAAAAGGTGTAAATTTCTGGCAAAGAGCCGCAAAGTGTTTAATATGTCATGTTTTACGTACTTAGCACGCCGTTTTTGTAATCCGAGCATTCCAGTAACGGAAAAGATAAAAATTACACACGATGCCAAGGACACTGCAATCCTTAAAAAAAGTTTTAAGCGAGTTTTTTGCTCGGAACACGTCAAGTTTATTTTTACATTCACAACTTTATTTTAGCAATTTTGAAAACCAAAGTGAATTTCCCAAACAAAGTCTATAAATCGAGAACTACAAGTTAGAGTCACGTTCGTGCTATCAGATAGTGAGCTTGCGCTGCAGTTAGTAAAGGTGGCATTTTATGGTCCTGGCAGCGTGCTTTAGTTTCCCTTTAACATTAGACTCTTCTACTTCATCAATCTCTACGTTCTTGCCTGTCGATGTGTTGCCCATCATCTTGCTTTGGGACTGATTTCCGAGCAGGTGGATATATGTATTAAAACAACAGGTCAAAATGTCTTATTTTCCTTGTGTCCGGGGTTCCCCTTCGCCCGAAAAGTTATCATTTGACAGAACATTATGCACACTAATTAGCTAAGTTTGGTTGAGGAGTCAGACGACCTCAGGTAATAAATACTACTAAATCACATTGTTCATTGACTGAACTTGTAACACTATGTGCTATTTAAATTCCTTGGTACGATTTCGTCGTCTCCTAAAATGCTATAAGTATGGATCAGTTTCCGACATTTTCCCGAGAGCCTAAAATAGGGTTATTTTAAAGCCAAATATCTCCAATGACCAACAAGGTACATACGTAACTTTAACATGAGATTGAAGTGGTTCGTTACAGCTTTCTCATATTGAATAAAATTCTTGGGCAAATGAATAACTCGTTAGTATGGAGACCAAATATCCTGCCAACTCAACAGACTATGGCCATTTCATTAAAAGTCATTGAACTAACACGGTAAGGACATTTAATGTCAAACGAAGCACCTTTGTAACCTTAATAAGGCCAAAGTAAGAAAAGCTTGTCTCTTAACGCGCTCTCAATCATACTAAAGGATACAAAAGGGTATTTGCTGATTATAAAATAAATTTGCTTAGGTGATTCAGTCTTGATGTAGAGTTCCATTTGGCGTCCTAAATCCACAGCAGTTCCATCTCTTATTCAGCTATTTCATGTTTGTTTTGCCCATGCAGTGATCCATTATTGTCGTGCAATGCTAAAAGTAACATTGACGTACGCTGCTATGTCTCAATATATTCATCACAAAGTAAAGCAAATGACTCGTAAAAGCGAAGCTGGACCATGGAAGGACAATTAAATCTGACAATAAATCGTTGGTTTACGTCCACGTACTCTCTAACACCGGCCGAATACATTGTTACTGTTCTTTTTGCGAGCAAACTCGAATAATCAGCTGTTAGGAAGTTTAAAAGGAATCATTTTTATTAGAAAGGTTTTACTAGTTTCAATTAAGGGCTTATGCTTAAAAGTATTTCTTGGTTTCAGTTTGTTCGTAGTTTAAGGTCATTTAAGGTTTTAGCTAGCCCACAGGGGCATTTCCTTAGTTTTTGAGCTGTACTGTCTACTGAAAGGATTTGTTGAGTTTAGGTGTGGTAACTTAAAGTAGGCATGCTTGAGAATTAGAGCTGACCTTGGATTTTACCTACACGAAGATTCCTGTTTGGGTTGATAGTTGAATCTGTAGTTTTATCATCGAGCTTTTATTGGTTGTCTTCCTCTTGTCACTATCGAACATGTAGGTGTGTTTCACATACTGTGTTAAGCAACAGGAAGAGAAGCAAAAGGTTCCCACGGTCAGCAAACCCAAACATGTCTACAATTTTGACATGAAAGAAGCTTAATTGTAGCTAGTAGATTATTAGACTCAGTGGAAAAGTTCGAAAACTCAAGACGTTGTAATGAAGAAGCTTGCCTAGAAGAGTCTTGGTACCTCTTCGTGTTTATCAAGCGAGTCGCTCCTCAACACAGTTAACACCAAGCATAGTTTCCGCGTGTGATGTGGCATGATAATAACGTATTATTATATTGGATCTCATACGTCAAGCAGCCGTGACAAGAGCTCCCAGAAACCTTTCTTTCGAGTAATTTTTCCCAGTAAAATGCCAGTGAAATGCCAGTATAAATTTCTGGCTAGAGATTTAATGGCAGTTCGTGTTATTTGTGAATATCCGAACACGATGACAACCCAAAGAGATACCCATTTACTTCAGAGTAAGTTTAGTATATTTTGTTGCTGTAAATGAGCGACGTTTCAAGTTCATGAAATGAAATGAAAGCTGAAAACGTGCCACACTGAACTCGCTCAATGAATCCACGATTCTAAGTTTAGTCGCTAAATTAGGACAGAAATGTCATTCACTTCAAATGAACTGGAAACCAAAAAAATATAACAACATAAGGAAGATAAAATATTTTACAACTGAAATAAAATACACTAGATGCGAAAAAGAATTAATCAAAGGAAAATATTGAGAATTAGGCACCAAACTTCAAAAGGCGTACATACCAAAACATTGACAAATTGTTCATTAATGAAAATTGCTTGAATGAATAAACCCAAAAGAAGGGACTGGAAACCTTCACAAACATGAAATTTCATTCAGACAAGGACTTTTTTCCCTAGGAAAGTAAAAGGCATTCAATTAATTTTCCCAAAATCGAGTGAAGTTACTCGCAAGCAATTCCTTTCGAAGCGGGAACTACAAGGTAATTTCAAGGCTTTTTTGAACACGTTTTTCAGTCAACCATTTCAAGAAAATTATCGTAAACATGTAAAGTCGCTCAGATAAAGGCAACTGCTTCCCTTAAAAGATTATTACTATTGAAAACTTCTAGGGCAATAAAATCGACAATAGTCCAAAGAAATGGACCCGACAGTCAAATTTCAAAACAACGTTTCGCCGAATTCACTGAAGTGATGCTTGTGTAAATTAGATCAGTCATGTGACAGTCCCTGACTGTACTTCGACACAAAATAATGGTCAGAGAAATCAGTTATGAACTAAGTTTATACTTATTGAGATGAAATTCGCGTCACACTTTCTGCATCGTAGGTCGGTCCACGTAAGTAAAATCGGCTAAGCACGCAAGTAAAATCGGCGTACGCGAGCGCCGTACGTACAGCGCACGCGCCCGCTGGCCAAGCTGGGCGAAAATTGTTTCATATAAGAATGTCATGTAATGCGACGTACGTACGTACGGCGGAAGCGCCCGCTGGCCGTTCCGCTTGCCATGACCATGAAAAATGACCAGCATGCTGTAGAAGTATGGTGCTCCGCTGGGAAGCTCCGCTATAATGATAGCAAGATAAGTGCAATCACCATGGTAACTTCCAGCAAGGACCCTCAGAACGTCATTTCGAAATATTAAAGATCCATCAAGCCTGGTGCAAAGATACCTCAAAAGGCTACAAGCAACGAGAAAAGCATTCGTAAGAGTCTGTTCGCGGCTAATCTACTTGATGGCGGCGAAAAATTAAGATACCAGCCGGTAGGTACTCTAAGCCGTAAATTTGGGTCTATCTACGCTCCGTACAGCGATTTAATGGAAGGTCGTGGGCTCGATTCCCCCAATTACGTTTTTCATACGATCGTGGAAAGCTAAATATGACATCTTTCCTAATTATTCACTCACCGCGCTAAAAATACACCATCTTTGTTTATCCTTCCTCACTCTGGACACCTTCAACATTGCTGATCCTAACAGTATGTAGGAAGTGTGTCATAATGAACCTAGTAAAACTGACCTTAAGCCCACCACACATCTCCCAGCAGTCCGGGATATTGAGGTTCATGGGTACGACTTCCGTCGGGGACTATTTTTTTGGACGCTCGTGACACATAGAATAAAGCATTGTTCTTAACCCTATTGAGATCGGGCTTTTTTGGACTTTTGGGACCGGGGAGAAGGCAGATTCCGCCCCAACTCTTAACTCCGAGAATATTAAAGGTATGAATGACAACGGCACTTAAAGGAACAGATAGGACGTCCAAAAATGTTTCCACTGAGATCCACAACATTAGCTGATGACGTCATTTGACATCATAATAACGTTTTGCTCTCAATCGGCGGCCATCTTGGATCCGCCATCTTGGATTTCTTGATTTTTCCAAAACCTTAAAAAATTGATCAAGAGGTGATCAAAATCAATAAATTAACACGAAAATGATACAGAAATGAAAAAAAAATTAAGCTTCAGCTACGGTTTATCCCCGCTTTGAGATCCTTTTGCTTTTCTTATAGTATTTCGGAGTATTTCTCTAGTAGAGTATTTATTTTCAGTACAGTTTTACCCCCAAAAATGTAGAAGACCCCATAACTATAAGTTCGTCTGGCCAAGATGTTCAGGTAATTAAGATTTATCGCTTGCAAAAAACCTAGATCTGCAAAATCACTTAGTGACGTTATAAAAATACGACGGGAATCGAAATTAGCAAGTTTCTAGCAAGTCCGGCTCTAAGTAACAGATGACAAACAAAGCAGCACGGCTGATCTGACTACGTAGAAATATTTGACTCTGCAAGACATCAACACGACACTTATAGAACTTTAACAGAGCAGGGTTGCAGCCGTAGACAGCTGTTTCGCTCTTCTTAGAGCTCATCAGTACGGCATAGCAAGATGGCGAAAATGCCGTAAAAATACCCGTGCACTCTGTTAAAAGCCCTAAACGAGGACGCACGCCCACCAAATCACGCCATCACGTGTCTTGGAAAGGTCGAGAGTCCAAGGGTGGTGTTGATGTCTCGCAGAGCCAAAGATAGGATGGACAAAACCAACCTTATAAAGAAACATGGACAAAACCATGCTAGAAAGAACAGCATATCAGATCTACTAAAAAGACCTACGGTCCAAAAACATACATACAGTAGAACAATATCAGCAAAGGACCGCAAACGAAAATGCTGCACGTGTACGTAGGATCTAGTAAACCAGACCTAATCAGCCAAAGAAATACTATAAAAATAGTATTTCCTAGATCTTACGTAGACGTGCAGCATTTTCGTTTGCGGTCCTTTGCTGATATTGTTCTAAGTAACAGAACCTGTCATTAACCCTTTCGCCCCCAGAAATTTAGCAGAAAAATGCCATTTGAAGCGAGTCAAGCCGTTTTTAGGTCACTGTCTAGCCAAAAAGAATCGAAACTGTCCATAACATTGTTTATAAGTGGAGCAGCACGCTAGCTTTTGTTCCTGAGGCCAAGTTATAGCTTTCGAAGTTCGGGCATGCGCAGAAAGCAAAATTTTCTCTCCTCCCCGATTCTTTTCGTTTTCTTTCCCCATTTTTACTTTTGTGAGGCATTTACTAGGCTTCCTTTCGGTGGGAAAAGGTTTTGCAAAAAAGCCCGAGGATCGTGAAATTTTTTTGAAGGAAATACGAGTGAGCAGTGGGACAAGATTTTCACTGGAATTTTCTGGTCAAAGTTACATGGTTTTTTGCGTTTTTCTCTGGCCCGTTCGACTGAGTCGCGCTCATTTAGATACATCTTGAAAGATCTCGTCTTCCAAAGTTGTCCAGGACTATTAAAACTGATGACGTCACAAGTGGTACAAGCGACGTGGTTGAACAAGGGCGCCTAAATGCGTCCTCAAGGGTCAAGAAAACTAACTTATTATGTCTCGAGTGTACGTGTTTTTAATCATGATCAACAGAGAGAATTAAGCTATTACAGAGATGACCAAGTTTTCGGATCTTTTTCTTACTTTATCTTCACAGATGAAAGCCAAGGGGACATACTATCCTGTTACACTTGTGAATCTAAAGAATCATGAGAAGATTGCGATAATCATGTGACTGCAAAGACATGTCCAGAAGATTTCAATGAAGTATGTGTCAAAATAAAATTCACCAGAAGTGGGATAAAAAATGATACACAAGCCCAAATAACACCGTATTTCAGCCAGGTCCTGTGATATTACAGACTGTTGTTCAGAAAAGGAATGGAGAGTATTGAGATGGCAATGCATCAAAGTGTTTACATGATAACGAGTGTCCCAGTAATTGTGATTGCACTGCTTACGTGCTTTGAAGTTTGAACTATTTTACACTCTGTAAACTTGTCACGCAAACGCCAATGGATAGTGCAGCTTTGTACTGTAGATACACGCCTACACTTGATTTTAATATCCGTAGGTTTACCGGCTACTGTTAAAATAAAATTCAAAATATTTCATATTCAACAAAAATGTTGAATTTTTTTGGAACGTCTCTACTTCTATGATGTTCTCTTCCAACTCTTAGTTAAGATAATGATTTCGTTTCCCATCTAATCAAAACATCATTTGCCACATCTAATGCAAGGCAGCCAAAACAATAACTATATTATTCTTTTGCGTTTACAGATACGGCAAATGAACAGTTCGACGTTTGAAATTAAAAGGCCCTGGTTTAGTAAAATTTTAACGTTGTTGTTGTTTTCGTCGTTGTAATGCAGTTGTTGTTGCTCCTGTTGTTGCTGTTGACTGCATCAAGAAGACGTTTAATGTTCCGCAATGATAATAATAGTAATAATGATGATGATGATGATGATGATGATGATGATGATGATGATGATGATGGTGCTGATAATGATGATGATGATGGATAAGTAATAACAAATAACAAAGATATCAAAACATGGACGTAACATCTGTAGGACGTGTCAAGCTGAGAAACTTACAGCCAAATCGGTAGCCTAGCGTCCAATTTCTTGCCTACCTCTCCAAGATGGCGTCGTTAATCGTGACACGAAGTATATCGAAGTATAATTATTCCTCAAAGGCTATTAATTATTACACTTATTTACAGAGTGTTGTGTAGTATCCGACCACTTCTTTTTCAGTTTTCACTCGATTGTAGGAGTGCTGAAAATTCTCCATGAGACAATCCATTCACTCGATGACAAATATGATTGTAAAAGGCTAACAGCACGATTTCGTTTACTTATTTGTTTATTTTAATATTTGTTTTGGTGGAAACTATCAGCTATTAGTTGCCCAGTATCTAACGATGGCAATGATGTTGTTTTCCATAAAACAGTTGATCAATCAAGCAGCACGTATACAGACGATTCTATTTCACTGGACTGTTACGGTCTTAGCACTAGATGCAAACATTATAATGAATCCGTTTGAATCACAAAATATTTCTTGCAAAGTGGTGCCGTTCGGCTTGGACAATACGTTTATGATCTTCTTTACGAATATTTTGCTGAAATAATAAACGTGTAGCCTACGCGAACAGCGCAATCAAGATTCGGTCTGCTGGCTTACAGCTGAATGCATGACGAACTCGCAGTTTTTGTTTATAATTTCAGTGTATTTGGCTCGAAGAACCGTCGACATCACTTGAAAGAGAGTCTGGAGAGAGCCATTCAAACCTAAGGGACAAAAGTGAACCTGAACGTCGGTATCCAAGGTCGGTATCCACGACCGTCATACAAAAGTCTTCCAAATTTTGAAATACGTTGACCTATGCCTTCTCATTTAGACATTACATAACTCTGAAATTCGCATGTGTGGCTAATTTTAAGGAGCTCTTACCGTGTAGTATCAAGCCCAAATACAAAATTAACGTAAATTAGTGCTAGTCCTAAATGGTTTCATTTTTTAATTTGCCACAATTGTGCCATTTACGACAAGTTTGGAAAAAGTTTTAATGCATTTTAATTAAGAATCGTCATTCATCAGTGGATGCCTCCATATAATCTAACAGAGACAGTACGATAAAAAGAAATGTCATTTTAAATGTTTTTGTCGTTAGAATGTTCTGCCACAGTTTCCGACAATGTGACCACTTTGCAACGAGTCAGTCAACATGGGGCTCCTATGTATCTCCAGAGGGTTTAATCTAAACTGAGGCGAAGCGTGACTCTAAATCGAAATGAGTCTGAAAACTGCATAACAAAGGAAGCCGCCTCGCGATCTTCACTCGGGTTATAGTATGTTTGTTTGATATTATAATTATATGTAAGAATACGTTAGTAATTGAACAGTAAATCACAATGGCTGAACCTGAAGAAGTGGTTTTTCATTAGTCGGTTCACTTTTCTGCTCTGTTAGCATATATTTTTCCTTTTAGCGCTTTTGATAGTCGAGATTACAGACAACTGTATTTAAATGGACTTTGTGCATACGGGGCTTTGCTTACGCAGGAAGGAAAAGCGCAGAGTCATTTGCGTGCAGGATACGAAGCGTAACGAAATAAATAGCTTCTGAGGCTCAATGTTTAGATTATTTCGACAATTTTAAATCCTATGGCCAGTTTGCGTTATTCAACTGAACCCAAAACACGCAATTTGCCTCAACGATTTCTACTCTACATAGAGTAGAAAAGGAAGAACGTTTTTTTTTATTTAAATCTCAAAGATGGCATTAAAGTTTGTTATTAAAACAGAACTTTTGTTAACAATTGTATTCTAATATATTTCCCACTTATGAGAATTAATTAGAAGCTCTTTTGATGATTAAAGTGACATTAACGTACGGATTGTGGTCGCATTTACCTTGTCCCCTTATTTAAGCAATATACCACACATTTCTATGGTTTACTGGCTCAATAAACCACGCGAGATGTTGGAAGAACACGAGAAGAGATTTACAAACTTTTCGTGTGTGTTTCGTACATCCCAAGCGGTTTATTGAGCCCATATCCCATAGAAATGTGTGGTATATTGCTTTTATATAATAACTACATTGGCCGTATTTATACTAGAGGACGTCTTAGACGGCAGACGCATTAAACGTCTGGCTGTTAAGTGCGACTAGTATAAATACGAGACGCACTCAACTTTGGGGTGACAAATAAAATACAAGATTTTTTCAAACAAGAGACTGTGCTCTAATTTTTCATCCCTTTATACTTCACCCTGACCTTCGGAATGGACCGTCTTTGCAGTCTTTGCCTTCCTTTCTTGTGATCTTTCCTCTTTAACCTTCTCCACGTTAAGCCGTGCATCCAGTTCAGTCCTAACCTATTCAAATACATCTACATTGGCGTCGATCAGACGCACTTAACTTCAGACGTTTAATTCGTCAGACGTTTAATTCGTCTGCCTTATTTCCCGTATTTATACTAGACGTCTAAGACGTCTCAGACGTCTTAGACGTCCTCTAGTATAAATACGGTCATTTTCCATGTCGTTTACTGGTATAGTAATCAATAGGTATTGACCAATCACAGCACGTACATTATCTTCAGTTATTGCATAAACCTTTATATATCACAATATTTTAAGATCAACAATTTAAAGAAGACATTTCGCCAGAAAACTATGGAAAGTTTTAAGAAAAATGGACCTGAGCGGCGACATAGAAAGTCAAAAATCACTTTTCTGCTCTATGCATAGCCTGCGAGCAGGCTCTCTATTCGGGGGGCAACGCAACGTGAATTATTTTCTTACGTGAATTATTTTCTTCGAGAGCGCCGAAGGCGCGAGTTTCGGCGAGCGAAGCGAGCCCGCGGTGAAAATTGAGAGCCTGCACGTATCCCATTGAATTTTGAATCCGGCGCGTTCGTCCACGGACGCAGCACTCTGATTGGTCAAAAATGACAGGCTCAATTAATATGAGTAATTAATATGCATATGGCTCAATTAATATGCATAAGTTCCTAATTTTTCGGGCGCAAGAATTACACACACGGCTCGACAAAGAAGACAATTTTACGAAATAAATACCAATGTTTTCGCACATCGTCGCCAATACTTGTCCGCGACTTTCATCGCGATTTGAAACTTCAAATAGATTTTCCGTGGACATTCGACCCGATTTTCCAGTTCCATATTTCACCAAAAAACTACAACTGCAGATACGGCAATGTCCACTTGCTTTGTTGACAACTTTTTTCGGAGTTAAAACGCGTTCTTCCGATCCTTCCATGAAGAGCCACGAAGATCTAGACGAAATCCCGGGAAAACTTCCACGTGCATCTTTCTGTCATGTTTGTTTATATTTTTCTCGTTCCCTATTGGCTAGTTATTTGACACCGGAAGCGTGGCGAGTTGTCAACAAGTTGTCACATTTCGAGGGGCCGGAATTGAAATTCAATGACTCACGTGCAGGCTCTCGTTTTTCACCGCGGGCTCGCTTCGCTCGCCTTCACTTCGTTCGCCGAAACTCGCGCCTTCGGCGCTCTCAAAGAAAATAATTCACGTTGCCCCCCCGAATAGAGAGCCTGCTCGCAGGCTACTCTATGCATTGGTTATTTTTTCAACACTTTGATCAAATACATGTATACTATCAGTCAAGACTACAGATGATTAGAACAGTTTGCGAGGAATAACAAAATAAATACCTTTTAAGGTTAGCTGAGCATATCATAGGCTATAACCAGTGTTCAGTTTATTTATGGCAGCTCAAAACATGCACATGGCCTGTAGCGACTATCAGATAGAGTGAGAACCAATTTGCTAAACCGACTTGTTTGATTTCATATATCCTCTTTATCGAGTCTAAACGCTAAAATATGTAGTCGCTCTATCTTTTGGAGGAAAATTGCTACCTTACTCCTGGCACTTTAGTGACAGTCTATAAGTCAAACACTTTGATTGGTTCTCCTTCTGCCATCATTTGAATTTATAATGAGAATCATGCAAAGATCAATTAGTTAAATTTGTCCACTTTGAACCGACATCTCAGTTCTACAATTCATCAAAGGTACGTTCATGCAAAGTTCAAGTGTGAAGGTAACTTCATTGAAGTTTTCTATAATAATACTAATAATTTGTACACTTCCGTTATACCTGCAACTGAACATACCAGCTGTCCAAAGCGCAAAGAGGGGACAAATCATGCATGTAGCTTTTTAATACAGTTTTGTCGACGTGTTTCCACCGCGCCCTGAGCAGCCAATATTTGCTTCCTTTCGACCATCACTCCTTACTATATTTTCTTTTGAAATGCGGCCTCGCCGGAAAGTGACACGGCATTGCTCAAATTCCTTAATTTCTGTCAACCAAACGCGCACTCCTCTATCCTGCTAGTGTGTTGTCAAAAACTTATGCCTGCGGATACCCGGACATTAACTAGCACGGATATTCATTTGTTGCATTGAATCGATTTTCCCCAACTGAAACAAAATAAACAATGCTTGGATAAGGAGCCGAAAATCAACTGAAAATGGGTGGTGTAGCTTTCATTTGTATCAGTCAATTCCTTTTTCTGCTCTTTAGTATACATTTGTTAAGTTTCAACACTTCGCTAAGCGTGGGAGCTCAGAATATTCAAATAGGCTGTGAATGTCAACAACTAGGAACGAACCCTTTAAAAGTTGTATTTTGTTATTTTGCGATCAAAAATTCGATTTTTCATTTCGCTTATGATTTCTAAGAAGCAAATCAAACCTAGCATTGCAATCTGAACCGCGCATGTACGGAGGTGAATCTTTCAGATCCTTACCGGAATGTGGTTTCGTGTTGTGCGTTCCATTTCGTGGCGCTTAATAGATCTTGGGCCATTTTAATCAACACGCCTTTTTTCAAGGTGTAAACAAACATGAATTGATATCTGTTCAGATTTTTTTTTCAACTTAGCACAAAAAATCTAAACAACCGAATCGACTGAATCTGACAATGGATTAATTATCTAAGAGGAACGCATCCTGAGAAAATTGTGCAAATTGGCGCAAAATGCAACTAAGTGAGAACTTTTGACTTCTGCCACGTTCATTCCAGAACTGTTCCGTGAACTGGAAGTCCAGTTACCTTATTTATAAAGGTTAAATATTAACTAACATTGAAACGATACTATAAAACGATAGTTGACGCTAAGGGCACGAACTGTGATATAACTGAAATATAAGTGAGTTAGAAAACCTTTTAGAAATAAACACGCTTGGCATTAATTCGTTTTTGTTGAACTTTGAATATATGCTAAGGTTTCTCTAGTGCTCCCTGGGCAAATAAACTCCCCAATCATATGGAAACACTATAACGAGTCAGTCAAAATGCAAAATCAGCGACTATTCTCACTGCATACATAATTAGCCCGTCACGCGGGAAGGCTTAAGATTTTCAAATTCCAGCATTCTGTTATTGCGCACTGTTGGCGTGATGCTTTGCGGCCTTCTGCTTTAAATATCGAAGTTTCAGTCACCTCGTGGTCAGTTTAACGGAGTTCGGTTGAGTCACCATAAAGGTTTCGCCCCTCCCACCTCCCCTGGTGGCGGTCGATCACTGCTGTATCCTACATTCTACACGCCAATTGCCCTGGCAGTCGCGGGTATCCTCCTATAACTTAGCTTCCCGTGTCAGGGCAATTGTTTGCGGTGAGAATGTTTTACTGTTCCATTCTATTGGGAAGAAAAATTACTGACTGACAAAGCATGACTCCAAGTCGCTGATTTGAGCTGAAATTTACATGACATTGTAGCCGCTCTGTGATTTGGGTCGCGTGAGTAGTCAAGCTGCAAATTAAAAAAGCTGAACTTGCATCGAAAAGCTGTTCTGCATGGGTGAACAGGCTAATGACGATACAGCTATGCTCAGGGTCTGGAAGGGGAGGGGGGGGGGGGGGGGGTGTGGGCGTCCTGATCCCGCATTCCGGCTCCTTTTTCACGAGAATCCGGCATCCCGCCTTTTTTTCATCCCCGTTCTTTCTTTCCCAAAAATACATTTAAAAAAGACTAATTTCTGCAAAAGCTAATAAATTTAAGATGTATATTGGCCCTTTCGATTGATATGTTGCACTCGCCTGCCGAGTGCTTGATTCACTTTTGCCGCTAGAACGTTTACTTGGGTCAAGGCGATTTCCCGAATTCCCGACAGACAAGCAAAAAATCTCGCATCCCGTGCCCAAATTTTGGCGAATCCCTCTTCCCTGGTAGCAGTCAAATCCCGAATCCCGTCAAGATATTTTGCGTTTTCCCGAATCCCGCACCGTATTTTGGCCAAATCCCGGATCCCGAGAATACCCTTCCAGACCCTGTATGCTGTCAGTTGCATTAATTCATTCATTCATTCAATCATTCATTCATTCATTCATTCATTCATTCATTCATTCATTCATTCATTCATTCATTCATTCATTCGTTCGTTCGTTCGTTCGTTCGTTCGTTCATTCATTCGTTCATTCGTTCATTCGTTCATTCGTTCATTCTTTCATTCGTTTATTCGTTCATTCGTTCGTTCTTTTTTTTAAAAAATAAATATCCTTTATTTACCCTCGGCAAGTGATTATAGCAAAGTGCTGTAGGGCGGAGCATTCGTTCCTTCGTTCTTTCGTTCTTTCGTTCTTTTGTTCTTTCGTTCGTTCGTTCGTTTGTTCTTTCGTTCGTTTGTTCGTTCGTTCGTTGGTTCGTTGGTTCGTTTATTCATTCACTTTTTAATGCAGAGAAACGCAGCCAGTTGAGTTTCATAAAGCGGGCACAAAAAAGCAAGTCGCTTTAAGCGATATCAGACTACGAGGCCAAGTTTTCCATTTCACAGACAGGCCGATAGTTTTGTTTGTTTGTGTCAGGCATGTTGAGACGCGATAGACATAAATGAGTGTTATGGTAAAACATCAGACGAAATTGTACCTTCCAAGGACATATCACGCAATCTTTGTGTAACAGCAAATAGACAACGACAGATGAGCTAATCATATTCGAGTATTCACAGTACTTTTATACTACGCTGCATGTCTACTTAGGCTTTCAATCACACTTGAAAAAGGTACTTTTCAGGACTCCGCTGCAAAGATTTTAAAAAGCCTCCCTGATCACCTGAGAATGTATGATGATTTCAGACGTTTCTGTAAGGACGTAAAATCACTTCTTCTTTCTTGATACACTTAGAATTCCTATTGTAATTTTTTCTCATCTATTATCACTATTTTCAACGCTAGTTAGTCTATTTTTAATTTTATTTTCACATTTCTATTTTTGACATAACAGATGAAGAGCCACTCTGCAAAAAACGCTGTCATTATTATTATTATTATTATTATAATTATTATTATTATTATTATTATATGTTACTAATAGATGTTGGTCAGCCATTGCTTTATGTACTCCTTTAGCAGACATAAACTTTTTTTAACAATAGCCAGTTTAATTTTACATTGTTTCTGCGCGTCACGTAAGCTTTTAGCTTACACGTAAAGGTAAATGTTCCCAGTATGGCTTTGCCCATAATATACTGAATCGAGAGGGTGGCCCATTCGATGATGGTCGCCGACATTCCCACCTATAACGCTAAAATGGGACTTAAAGGATTTGGAAAAAGGAATTAAAATGAAGCCAAAAATAATTTGGAAACTTTTTGAAGTCTGCGAGGCAAAGAGACGAAATTTCCTTACAACAACGAGCTCGACACCGCGGCTACGAAAGGGCTGTAGAAACCAGAATCAATGCGTCATCGATAATAGTCTGTTAAGGACCTGTTGATTCAAAAGCACTAGGCCCCATGATCTTTTTAGCGAATAAGGAGATTGGGAACTTCCGTTTATTATAAAAGCGCACAAATGCGATATTTGTCTGAAGATCAGTGTTTGTTTTCACTAGCTTGCTGCTCTGAGCGGACGCTTCTCAAAATAACAAACTTTTGTTGCGTTACCAAATTTATTTCGCAAAAGGTTTGTTTTGCAAATAAACTCAGGCATTAGCTGTACTGCTGAGGCTAAAGTATTGAAAAAAAGATTTGCTTTTGGGCAAAAATTTTATGTCAGTTGGTCTATTGTTAGTAAAATTAGTCGGTTTGGCTGTCTTGTTGTCGTCTTCAATAAGTCGTTTGTAAGGTGCAGGTAGTTGTTGGCGACGATTCAATGGTGTTTGTTCTAAGTTAATAAACTAGCTTTCCAAAGTGATTGGTTGATGGAAGTCCGTACTGAATTCAAACTAACACAATTAGCAAAGTCCCAGTCGATTGTGTGGTTTGTTTGCTGAACACCATTTACATTTTAAACTCCTTGACTTCATGTTAACCGGTTTCGTATACGATCTTTCAGCGTCTGCGCATTCACGGATGTCATGATGGCAGACGAAGAAGACAAATTGAAAGACAAGACAAGTGATTTCAGGCAGAAGGTCAAAACAAGAACAATGCTAGCTTTTGGTGTAGTTGGCTTCCTAGTAGATTTCTTCTTCACCATTAACATAAGTGCCAGTCAGGATATCTTAGAAGCTACCAAGATTCCAACATCTCTGGTTTTACTAGCTACGTCTGGCCCGGCGAGCCTATTAAATGCTGTCTATCCGTATTTTTTTCAAAGGATTGCGGTGTCCGTGGCATCGTGTGTGATATTTATCTTTTCCGTTACTGGAATGCTCCTAACTTCACTCGCACAAGACCCTAAGGTGAAGCTAATTGGAGTGTGTATGGTGTCAGTAGGAATCGGCAGCACAGAAACCGTGCTTATTCCTTTAGCAGGTTTCTATGGTAAAAGCACTGTTAACAGCTTTGCTCTTGGTTCAGGAATATCATTTGTTGTAGGGCCTTTGTCATACATAGGTAACTAGCACATTTTTCCAGTTAACCGTTTACACCCCAGAGTACCCAAGACCACACACGCACAAAGTCCAAAATTCATTCTGGAAATTACTTTAAAAAACATCAAAACATAACTACAGAAAAGTACACTAAAAAAACTTTCATCCGGAACGTGAGACTTTAGTGTTGGACTTCACCCACAGATTTAGTTGATCCGTTCGGTTAAACGACCCCATACATTACCCAACTGCACAATGAGTTTTACCGTTCTCCAGAGCGCGAGTGTGTTTAAAAGCCTTAGACATCCACATCACGAAACAGTTTAATTAATTTCAGTGAGTTATTTATTTGGGATTCCTGGTTTTTCTTCTTCCCTAAGACATTTTGATTTTTGAATTCTAATTCGATCGCCAAGATATCTGCCTACCCTCATGACGTGCGATATTACCTAAGCATTAATTTTACTGGTGTTTTCTACTTATTTACAGGGCTGACCATGCTAGCTTGTTTGTCGCCAGAATATTCGCTTCTCCTGGTCGCAGCGTTATGGATACTATTCCCAATTTCCTACATTTCAATGGAGGACCGAAGCAACATAAATTATTCCAGCTCTCAACCTACGTCACACAAAGAAATTCCTTACAGCCCTATTGAATCTGATTCTGACGACACACCCAAATCAAAACTCTCCTGTCAGGAAATGTTATCCCTGACATGGAAAACACAAGTGCTACTTATCGCATTGTTTGTGAGCATCTTTTGCAAGCAATTACTGGTGAGTAGTGTTGTGACGACCATAGCATTTGATAACGTCTCAATCACTCCAAGAAATCAATTTTTGATATATATGTTAACATGCGGGGCAGGCGACCTCATTGGAAGGCCATACATTGGATTTTTGTCTTTGTTTGGTATAGAAGAAAAGTTTATAGTCAGGAAAACATGGATTCTTACTTTCCTACAAGTTTTTATTTTAATATTCATGGTGTTCGTCTCTTGGTTTCGGTTTCTTTCGCATTTTCATTCCGCTGCTGTATTAGTTATGGCAAACAGCATGTTATCAGGGATGGTTTTCGCTAACACATTTAACAAAACAGGTGAAGGTCTCAGTGTGGAAGAAAGGAGATTTTGCCGCGCACTGTTGGCCGGCTCACTGTCTTTAGCAAATTTGGCTGTTGCACTGATCGGCTTGGACACCGAAGCTCGTTTGCTAGAACACTGTCTGCTCTTGTTTCCCCGATTCTCTTGTTTTACAAGGTCACGGACTGTGTGGGCACCATCCATATCTTGTGTGTTATAAATACATAAACAGATTGAGCATCACGTTTACGGCAAACGCGAGCGACAAACACAGCCAGGTGATAATGATTTTCCCGTCTGTTTTCACGTTTGCCACTGCCGATTGCCGTTTCCACGTGAGGACGACTGTTTCCGCGTTTGTCATTAACAAAAGCATTCACCTGAAGTTTTTAAATCATTTTGTGACAATTACCGGCCTATGTTTAAGGGCACTGCTTTTTTTTATTGCATATTCGATGGAGAATAACTGGTTTTTTAAGTGTCAGCTAATGCAAAAATAGCAATAGTGTAAAAGGGGACGTGTTGCAGGAACTGCCCGACTTCGTTTTGATCGTTTTTATTTCGCCCACATACAGTACACACAAGGGGAAAGAACAATTTGAGGTGACAAGTTCCTGAGACTTGTTCCTTCAATCCACTCAATACGAATTGTTTGGACGTGTCAGAGGACTATATGTTTTTGACTATATGTTTTGACGGAAATCAGTAGTGCACACCAAAGGACTTGTCCCTGGAAGTTGTCTCCTAGAGTAAGCTGCCCCGTTTACGACTTATGATTATATTGTTAATCTTATCGTTAAAATAAACACTTGATTCGGTAACTGTAATCTTTGTATTCAGTTTTTCTTTCTCTACACCTTTCGTGTTCTCCATGGATCTTTCTAATTCTTATTAGCGCTCAGACGTATGGAAGAATCGGAGAAATGATTCTTTATCAGAAGATGCCTTTTTCAGTAGCTGCAACCTTATCTCAGACAAATTTTGGCAACGTTTGTTCAGGCTCGGTTTCTTTGCTTACGAGAGACGATATCATAAGCAGAATGAGTCAACTAATTTTTGAAGAGAAATTCATGTTGTGACCTTACCATCAGGTATGCCTCTCACTACAAATCCTTTTTCATTTCCTTTCTGAAACATGCAGACGAATATGTTTACATTCTACAATGCTAATTTGCCAGATCTTAATTTCGTATTTCTTGATTCACTGATGGTCACGTGTGACGAAGGCGTCAGACTGGTCTTCTAGTTTCCGGTCGCAACCCAGGTTCCGTGCAGCTGCGCACAAACTACGCCGGTAGTTCAGTGGCATCCCCTAAAAGAAAAGCAAGTATGAAACATTAAAGGCCTTGAAAAATTATTTCTCTTTTCTGGTGAATCACCGTAAAATAACAGAGGATCATCATTAAATTCACCCCAAAACGCTGTATTTTTTATTATTATTCTATCGACTTTTTTTTTTACTGACGGAAATTTCAGTTGAAAAGACTTGCGCGCTGAAACGTGAACATTAAAATAGCTACAAAAGATCGCACATGGCAGTTTCAGCGTATTAGAAGCACAGGGTTTCTAAAGAGTAACTCGGTAAATATAGCTATATAGCTATCTAGAGGCCAATAAAACAAAAACCTCGTTTTAACTGACACCAGGTGATTAAATGGTACGGTGTACGATGGAGATCATTCACAATCTTACAACAACTTGATTCGATGGGATAAAACTTGATTCTATGAAATGAAACTTGATTCTTTGAAACGTAAACTTGATTCTATGGAAATAAAACTTGATTCTTTGAAATGCAATCTTGATTCTATGAAATAAAACTTGATTCTTTGAAATGTAATCTTGATTTTTTGAAACGTAAACTTGATTCTATGAAATAAAACTTGATTCCTGCAAAACACAAACTTGATTCTTTGAAACGCAAACTTGATTCCCTGAAACTGCAAACTTGATTTCTTGAAAACACACTTCTTTGTTTCAATGTCACGGTTACCTTTAAAACGGGGAGCGGTGGGGAATCGAGAAATGAGGAACGGGGAACGGGGAATCTTTAAAGTGAGGAATCTTTAACATGGAAAATCTTTACAAGCGGGAATCTTTAAAATAAGGAATCTTTAAAACTGGGTGAAAATATTTAAAAAGGTCACACTAAGGGGCCGTCGACATATTCACAAGTTCCCCGGCTTTCTACGGGAAAGGGATCGTAGGCCGGCCAAGATAGAACATCAACATGCCGTCATGTCAGTTAACGCCTTCTTCTCGCCTGAAATTCGTGTGATCAATAAGTTTCGAGTTTCGGCATCTTCTTTTGCGAAGGAGAAGGGAATATGGCCGCCAGTTTGTTTCAATTTTGTTTCTTCTTGTCCAAAGATGTCCGTTTTAAATGTAGATCTGACCACGGAAAACCACTGAAAGGTAATGTTCAGCACCTAAATGTTCTTCGATAGTGCATTGCTTTTCTGTGTCTTTAACTTAAGTTATACGACCGTAGCGAGGAGATTTATTTGACATGTTTCTTTGTTAATAAAGCGAAAATGAGAACGTTGACTTGTGTGGCACTTCTAGGGTAAAAACCAAAAATTTCTTATTTATTAATGCCCCGCGTTAACGTCCAAATCTCGACTCTCCCCAACACCCCCCCCCCCCCCCCAAACGTCCAGTGGACTGTAAGCGGGGAACTTGTGAATATGTCGACGGCCCCTAAAATAAATGAAATCGGTATCGATATCTGGGTTTGTCACACAGTTGAAGCAAAGGGTTAAATTTCGTTCGCGCAATTGTATTTTTGCAGAATTTTTGTGCGTAGATTCAAGAAGGCATGATGCTCGTGAATTAAGCCCATCAAAGAGACGTTCTTCAACGAGCAAGTCGGACAAGAATGCTTTTATTACGAAGAAGTTACTTGAGTTGTTGGTGTGCATTTTCAATACCGTTGCTTCAGTACTGGCTTGCGAATATATCTGTCATGTTATCTGGTTGTAGCCAGTCGCCCAGATGCTGAGTAAAAGCGGCTCACTTTCGTCGTTTATAACCTTTCTTTAGCTAAAAATACGTTTCGCTTAGAGAAATCCATAATCTCTAAGCTTTCAAATGACATATCAAACTTTGATATCGAACTATCATCTACATGAGGACCATGAGATGCTAGCGAATTTTACTTGTAGCTTGTAGCTTTATGGAATTGTTATTACAGCGTTTCATGTCTTGAACTCAATATTTATAATTCATTTCAAGACATCTATGTATCTTAGCTTTTAAGTGAGACTTCTTACAAATAATTGTTTAGAGATAGAGACTCCCGCTTTTAAAGACTCCTCATTTTAAAGATACCCGCTTTAAAGATTCCCATTTTAAAGATTTCCCGTTCCCCGTTGCCCGTTCCCGATCTCTCGGTTCCCGCTCCTCTTAAAAATAGCCGTGACATTGAAACAGACAAGTGCGTTTTCAAGAAATAAATTTGCAGTTTCAGGGAATCAAGTTTGCGTTTTAAAGAATCAAGTTTGTTTTTTTAAAGAATCAAGTTTGTGTCTTGAAAGAATCAAGTTTGCGTTTTGCAGAAATCAAGTTTGTGTTTCAAAGAATCAAGTTTGCGTTTTGCAGACTCGCTTATAATTTTTAAAACTCACTGCTAAAGTTGCTTGTTCATGGGTCAAATTTTATTGCAAACAAAAATTTTCATATTATCTTAGCTAACAGATGGCAAATTGAACTTTAAAGTTTTAAATTCAAGTTTAACCACAGTTTTCGAACAATGATTCTTCTGTGGACATTTTTTTTTGTTTATTCGTAAATTCATATCGGAGAGAAAGAGATTGTCCTTTATCGGTGTGTTTTACTATGGCTTAACTTGATCAAAATCGAAATTGAGTGTGCAGCCTAGCCGAAAAAAAGATGCTGTATACCGATTGAAGTAAATCTTATACACGGGAAGCTGATTGGTAAAACCCCATTAGAGTTCAGTTTAGACATAACTGTTGGTTAACCTATTCTATATGTTAACCAAGGTAAAGGTGGCCAACCAAGGTAAAGGTGGAAACATGTAGCCCACCAGAAAACAACTAGATTATCGGAATAATCCATCCTTATGGAACGTTAGTCCGGGTTATGTTCCCTCAGCCCCCCGTTCCATATTTATTAAACTGAGAGGTGAAAAACGGTCAAGTGTGTAAACTGCTTCGCCTTAAATTAGGCACTTCACCTGAGAGGGATGCTCGAGCTATCTACCAGAAAGAGAAACAAACATTTGCTACTGAACTAACTATGCTAATAACTATGGGAATTGTTCTTTTACCTCGGCCTGTTTGTCATTTTTTCCACAATTTCGACAATTAAAACTCACAGAATCAGCTTCTGTTACGAGCGACTCCAGTAACAAACTAAAAAAGAATAGAGCCACCATCTGTGATGCCATTATTAATAACAATTTGTCTTGTCTTTTTTCGCTAAGGTGCTCTGGAGGTGTTAAACACAATATGGCCTATATGACTATACTCACTTTGTTAACATGCTTTTTTGCCCTAAAGCACTTTAATTATGCATAATTGTGCAGATGTGTATTTTAATTTCACACTCCCCATCTGTGTCGGCGAAAGAATAAAGGAAGTTGTGAATTGCAAATAATTAGTGTTGCGCTAAAGAGAATATGGAGGCAAAGTTTAACTTTCTGAGCTGCAATTGGCTACAATGATACCACCTAATTATTGTCTATCTTAGGCGTCGCGACAAGGACATGATGTCATAACTTTTAAACCACGCACCATTATTTTGAATAGCATGCATGGAAAATTTGCCATTTATCTCTTAACAACATCACAAGAGCTGGTAAACTAAAAAAAAAACATTAGGAGTAACTCTGGGATTGAACAGAATAAGTACTAAAAGCTTCCTCAGTGTTTTAGTGTTTCTGCAATAGATATTATCTCATTGAAATAGATTTCACTGAGAATCAAATTACAGTGGGGTTTGGAAATGAAATAGAAAAAAACCAATGAAAAAGAAATCTTCTCGTTTCAGGGAGGAAAGGAACGCTCAACAGGGAACATGAGACGGAGTAAACGGTCGTGAAGAAAAGCGTTTTTAAGAGTGAGAGGGTGATGAGCGCAGAACGCAATGAATTTGCATATGACGCGTGCCTCCCATGGTGCTTTCTCGACATATTGATCTCCTGTTGGTGTCATCTCACCCATCTAACCATCCCACGCATCGCGGGGGTGTTCTCAGCCAGCCTTTGTTACAGACACCTGTACACCACTCCACTTTACCGTCTGAATTACCCATAAATGCGCACTGGCGGTGGCTAACTGGCGTCGTTCTTTTAAATCGCCAGTCATCAGAAAAGGGGGTGCGAACAATGAAAATTGTAGAGGAAAAAGTCCTTACTTCGACCAACCTCAGTCAATACCCGGAGGTGAATAGCTTTACGGACACTTCCATTTCCGGTTGTTTAATATTTTGTGTTTTCAAATTTGTAGTCACAAAGATAAACCGCTTAGATATAACTGCGGATTAGTTTCGATATCACAATTTTTTGTTCATTTTTTAATTCATTATTTTAAAAATTGCTTCCAGCTGTACCAGTCATTCTGTTTTTGTTTTGTGTTTTTCTTTTATTTTTGCGGTTTGATTTCTTTCAGTTATTTTCTTTCTTTTCAATATTGTCCCGCGAAGAATATGTCGACATTTTCCTTTACAGTATAGATTTGTTTGCTTTGCCTGTGCTTTACAGAGCTACCACAGTCTAATATATCGAAAAGATCACCGGATGTTTTTGTTTCGGATTTTTGATTGAATTGCTATCGAGATCCGACTTTACGGCACACAACTGACAATTTCTTTGCCGTTCCAGGTTAGGTTGATTTGTTTTGTTTCATCCATGCAAAAGATATTTATTTTGAAGAAGAAATAAGGAAATTCAGACGCTCAGTATACCTCTAATTACAGGTGCTTTTTTATTTTCGTTCTGGAACATACAGACGGATATGTTTACATCCTACACTATAACTTGACCTCTTAAGCTTTTTTTGCATTTCTTGATTCATTGTTAGTCGCGTGTGAAAACGGCGTCAGGTTCGTCTTCCATTTTCCGGTCGCAACCTAGGTTCCTTGCAGCTGCGCACAAAGTCCGCCGGTAGTTCAATGACATCCCCTGTAAAAAGAGGAGACATAAGACATTAACGACTTGAAACATTGTTTCTCTAGGCTGGTGAATCACCACAAAATTAACCTGTTGACCTACACCGTTCCAAAGCGGCTCTGTGATTGGTTCGCTTTGCTCCGCTTTCAGAATTTCCGTACCGGGTGTACCGAGCCAATCACATCACAGGTTTTCTCGAGGGAGAACTCTAAGGTATAACAATCGTGAAAGGCCTGTATATTGTGCCTTAAAAGCTTTGCTCTGACGAGCATGTCTTCTAGTGATTTGCCTCTCGTGTATTATATAATAGGAGGCTTTTTGAAAATGGTCCTCAGCAATGGCTGATTTTGAATTAAACTACATTTGTATATCAATATATATTTTTAGCTTCTTAACTCCTGGGTGATATGACATGACAAATCGTAATATTTGCCCGTGAGTCTCTTTCTTTTGTTTCAAAGCCGACTGTCTTCCGGTGAAGGAGACTTCAGATAATATTCTCTCCACTAAGTTTTTAGGGTATCCACGCGCGAGAAGGCGCGTTTTGAAATTAGAGAGAGATTCCTGGAAATTTTTTTTCGAGGAACTTGTTCGTAGAAGTCTAATAGCTTCGCCTTTGATAAAACCTCTTTTGACACCTGGTGGGTGACAGGAAGTGTAATGTGTGTACTGAAATGTTTCAGTAGGTTTATAATGAGTTTTTATGTCAAGGACAGCGTCTTTTTAGAATCGTTCTCCTTTATAAACAACTGCGTCAAGGAATGTGATTTCCTTGTCTAAAATTTCAGCTGTAAATTTTATTGTTGGATGAAAACAGTTTGTTTCTTCAAGAAATAAACCTATTTCTTGTTTGTCGATGTCCCATAGAGAGAAAACGTCATCGATGAAACGTTTCCATACTGTAGGTTTAATTCTGCATTGGCTCACGCATTTTTGTTTCGATGTTTGCCATGAAAATGTTGGCAAAAGCTATCTATCAAGTTCCTATACGAGCCAGATTCAACGTAGCTAATATGCCGAAAGCGGCATAGAAATCACATTGAATCGCTTAACAAACGATCAGACTGAGGTCAAATTTAACTGAGAATAACAAGCAGTGCGCCAAGCCACAAGAACTGATCCATCGGATATCAGAAACTTGATGAGATATGACCTCGAGATCAAAGTCTTAAAAAATCCGACACCTAAGTTGTAACGGCTCAATTCAGTCACCATATAAAAATCCTCTAAACTTAAAACCCACTACAAAAACACAAGCAAAATTGGTCAAAAGACCGAGATAAGGCGTGAGGAACAAAGACGTGAAGTAGGAGTCGCGTAGGCCTTCCAACCCCATTTTATATCCGTGTTGCTAGATTGACCCACAACATAAGTCCATCTGTCCCAAAGCATGAAGCACTGAGGAAGGCTAAATGGAACTCTTTATGTTCGATTTACAAAAGGAGACTTGCTTGCATTGCCTACCAAACAAGGGGCGGATTCAGGGGGTTGGGTGGATTGGGTTGCTAGCCACCCCCATCTTTGAAATTATAAAAGGGAACAGAACTATCACTGAGGCAATTTTGTCTCGGATTGTTCCGATATCGTTATATCAGGTCATCCCCCCTCTCCTTCAAAAATCCTGGATATCCATCATCTTTTAAGGCAAACGTCTAAACGTTCTCTAAGACTTAATAGGTCTATTTTCCTTTGAATCTTGCTCTACAATAACAAATAAGAACATTGATGAGTTTTACCTCTGACCTTCCTGAACGTAATTATCACTTCCAAACACCTTTGTAACTAGCACATTTGGTTGCGTCCCTTAAGTGTCCGTTACGCATGACATAAGAGGGTGCCTTGAAATGGGGAATTAATAGGTCCAAAACGTCATTCGGAAGGAAAACAAGACCTTGGTCCACGCCATCATTTACTGTAGCCGCAATTCATTACGCTATAGTGGAAAGTTCAAGCAGCACACTCTTCTTTTTTCTGATCTGCATTCACTCCCCATCAAATATCGCATTGACTTCCAAATTTAGGTTACAACATACAAAGCGCTTAATGGTCTCGCACCGGTTTTATTACCGACGTAGTCGACAGATCTACGGTCTTCTAAGCAGATATCACTTAAAGTTTCAAGTACAATTGCCTTTGAATGAAAGTCATCCGGCATTTTCACACCTAAGAAGAAGAAGAAGAAACTAAGCTTAATAACAGCAAAATAAGACCGAAGAGATGGTCGTAAAGAAGAAGAAACTAAAGCTTAATAACAGCAAAATTAGACCAAAGGGATGGTGGCAAAAATACTCAGGGCCAAGTAGTGTACTTGTCATTCTGCAAACAGCTGTCAATTATCAAATGAAAACTGAAAAAGTAGTTCGGTACTAAAGTGTAATTTTCACATGCTACTGGACCACCTATAATTCTGGGTATTCTACAGAGATTTGTGGTTTTTAGAAAGCCATGTGATTGGAGTACTGACTGATTTTATTAGCTGACCAAACAGCTAGATGTAATACATTTATCATTTCGTTGTTCTACGTTCACTGTTTCTAGTGGTTAGATTTGTTGGGTAAAACACCAAGAGCCCTCAAGCTTTAAAGGACTACAGATGGTAGATAAGGCTGCTTAATATAATAAGGAACAGAACAGTTTTTTGTCGTGTTTTAAATTCGTGTTAAACAAAATGAAATTCCAGTCTTATTGGTGTTAGAAATAAGGAGATGGTCTGATGAACCCACGCAAATGCTGGCTAGGCTGCAAACTGAGGTACGTATGCACAAGTGCTTTCGGGAAGTCGCTTATAACTATCGAGGTAAAATCTCAATTACATTTGTGAATGGGGGCTTTTACATTTGTGACCAATCCTTATTACATTTGAGGGCTTTATTAAATTTTTGGTCAGTCGTTCTTACATTTGAAGATTTAAGAGCCATTTTCTGAGAATATCGAGAATCGAAAGACACTCACAAAAAATCGAATTTTTTTTTATTTTGCCAAAACATCCCTTTGGGTAAGCTAATTCAAGATAAAATAATCCAAAGTTCCAACGAGTTATTTAACGGACGAAAATTTAAAAAGTTCGAAAAATGCATAAAATGGCGGTTTCAGGGTCTCTAAACGGCTCAAATTCTCGCTCAACTTTAGGAAGCCGGCGAGAGCGTAAAAAAGATTCTTTTAAAACGAAACAAACCACGAAGATTATTTAACCTTTCTACTTTAAAACTGTGTAATAAATTTGCCAATGTTTGGTTTCGAACATTTTCAAGCGGCGTTTTTATCGAGCCGCTCTTAACCTTGTTTCTCACAAGGTAAAATGAAGGCCAACTTCGGCCGCTTAAAACGGCATGTGGTATGTATCGTTCAATGATTAAGACTACACAGAAAGAAAGCTCTGTCATTGTACTTTTCACCAGGAAAGTTACAGCTTTGGGAATCAAATACTTCCCCGTCAGTAAAGTTTTACTGTTTAGTGATCTGAGCGGGTAGAATTACATGCAAATTACAGATTTAATTCCTGGAATACTGCTAACAATTACAAAAGTCGTTTAAGATAGGCTTATCATTAGTTACACATGCACGGACAATGTTTTTTCCTGATCTTTGAAAGAAAGTTCTGCTTTCTTGAGTCTTGCTGAGTCTTATTATGTTAAAACAAAGCAGATTTTTAACGGCATTTCAACGAGACAGGAATCCACTCATTCAACTTAAAGAATCTGACCCACCCAGTTTGCAACGCGCGCTTCTATTATTGTTATCATCCGGGACACCGTTGTATTCTTCCCATATTTGGGTATAGCTTTCATTGTCCTTCAACGCGCGAGATTCTTCTCATCGATATGGCGGAAAGGATGCAACTGGAAGGGAGCGATGGCGAAGAAGCTCTATATATCACTGGCGACAATTTAAGTGGAGATGAATACGCAGAACGGCCTGCTGTAAATGCTTACGGATCGCCAGTGAACGTGAGCCGAATCGAACCACGGCTCGCCGTGATTCAGTCGCCGGACCAAGCAGCGCTGTTGTCGCTCGTGTGGTATGAAATCATCCCAGCTTTACATTTATCCGCTTCAAAATAAGAATATGCATTTCTTCCGATGTTTATTTTTAAAACTAAAACGAGACTGGCTCTGACATTGTAGGTTTGCCGCTGCAAAAACACATGTAGCCGAAAGAAGAGTGCGAGGTCGACAGGCTGCCCGTGTCGGAATGCCGACTCCAAATGCACGTCGAGTTGTCAGTGTGGAACGAGCAAAGCTGCCTGCAAAAATAGGGCCTTTGAAGTCCAGCCTGTCTTCAATAACCCGAGCGCATCTGCACGCCACCGAAGAGTACGAGAATGAAATAAAGGTAAACATAAGTTTAGTACAAATTATCGCAAGCAAGTGAGAAAATTGGCACTTGTTGACAAATTGTTTGTAGCTGAAGTCTCTCTGTTCCTGTCTTATACGATAGGAGTTTGTGAAGAAGCTATCAGAGGTTGAAAAGGAAACCCTTCTCATCAGGGTACTGAGCCAAGGCCGTGGCAGTGTAGAATACGCCAGAGATCTACTAACAGGAGCAAATAATCCAGAGTCGGAGCCGCCAGAACCGGAAAATGACGCAGAACCATGGTGTATTTGTGGAGTGTGCCGGAGGATGCAGGACGAACAGGAAAATGTTTGCTGCCAGAAAAGAACCTGTGTTACTTCCTATGTAATGTTCAACACCACCTGTTTAGATCGGGAAGTTTTGCAGTTGGCAATAAGAGCCAGGTCTGATATCCGTGCAGATGAGCCTAATTACTCCAATCAAAGTTACCGGAAGGCCGCATACAAGTTTTCTCTTGACTACTGGTAAACTTATTTGTAAATATTCTGGGCTATCATTATATTGTAAATTGCAGCTTATAGGTCCGGGGCATGCACAACTTCGAAAACGTTGTTTTGTTGGCAAGTGGAAAATGTTTTCACAATAAACATTTTAGGGAGATCTGTAGTGTGCTTATTTATTGCAGGGAACATAATTGGTGGGCCAATAGCCTTACAAGTATGATATGGGTCCTATAGCCTGCATTTTGTAGTATTGGCTGATGAAGTGGGGGAAAATTTATGTTTCACTGTGCGAAACTAAAAACCATGAACACTTTGATTTGGTATTGGGTAATAACGTGGGGGTAAAAATTTAAGTTTTACTTTGCGAATCCAACAACCATGAACACATGACCAATCAGATGGGAGATCAAACCATAAGAAAAAACTGCAAGCCACAAACCTAATTATTGCTACAGGTTGTGGTTTTTTATCTAGCATCTGATTGGCTTTTACCTCACAACACAAGAATATTCCAGAAATAATTCTAGTGTTCGTAGCTCCTGGATTTGCACAGTAACAAAATACTCCCATTGACACAAGAAAAGGTAAAAAAATCTCTGTTTCTCATCCATTTATTACAAGTAACAACCTTTATTTACCTTTGTTCCATGATATGATAGTTGTAGATTTGGTACACTTGATGAATCATAATGTTGTGCATATATATAATATCATAATTATAAAGACTTCAATTCTTTCTCAGTCCTGTCTCCTGAGAATGAAATTTCTGATATATTTATTTCTTTTTATTTCACTGAAGTATTTCCAAATAAAAAATTGGGAATTTTGATAGACAATGTTAATATTTACAGACAAAGCATTTTAACAAAATTCGAATATTTCTCATGTTGAAAAGATCAAACAGTGATCAACCAGTAAAACAAACATTCTTAGTTTAGTTACCCAGGTTACTACCCAGCAGGACAAATTCCTGACTTTTCACAGACTTCTCCCTGACAACAAAGGATGACCATTATGATGGCTTCTATGGTATGAAATCATAAACCAAATCACTAATAGACAATTTCTACAACTATAGGCCTTCCCATATCTAGAAATATATATCTGGTTAACTGAAAATAAAGTTCCCTGACTTTTCACAAAATCAAACAATTTAGAATTTCTCTGACATGATGGAAAATACCCTGAGTTTTCCCTGACCTTGAAAGATAACTGCTTTTCCTTTACTTTTCCCTGATCGTGGGAACCCTGTCACTAAATAGTCTGTTAACACCTATTCTGGTTTCTTTTGAGTCTGAAAGCATGACAATTTAGATTTGACCAACTCTTCAGTTGAGGGGCCCTTTTCATAGCTATAGCTCTTTTGTTGGTACAAGGTGGATGGGATTGGATGGGGAGACTTCAATGTGCCTGGTAATGGGATCTTTATCTTCTGCACGATGTCGCAAGATGTCTGTCTGGAGCAAAGCCAAATGAGGATAGTGCTTGGGTTCCATTACAGGTTCCACCCTCCAGTTTCCTGAACGTTTAGAATAGATCTTTTTAAACTGCCCTTCCAGGGTCTTGCAGAAAACATGGAAGTTGTGGTCCAGGGCTGCTAACAAAATCCGCCCAGTAAAGACCTCATACCTGAAACATATTATAACATTCAGTTGAAGTTATTGTATACTTTGAAGCAGAAGAACAAGGAAAATGGTGTGGGCAACATAACCTGTCTCCCAACAAACTATCATTCTAGTTTGTAATTTTTTCCCAACAGATTTCCTTCTATTTACACGAACATGAACTTACCCAATTGCAATCCGTTTCGGAGCATACTTCAGAAGCATCGAGTTGAAGTTTTGTAAGTTGCTTGTATGCCTAGTTTAGATAAAAATAACAAAAATTCGAGACTGAGCCATTATTTGAGTCATTTTTTAAATGAGATAAAGGTGGTGGAATATTGGCCAAATTATTTTATTACAAAATTAGGACCAAAACAAAGTCAAGATCCAGCTGTACTGACAGGTTTAGTTTTTAATTTTTAACTTATTACTACTGATTTACTTCAGACAAGGCTTGCTTTGTAGAAAACCACCAATAGGCGATGGCGACCTGTATAAAAAGTTACTATTATGTAACAGACAACCAAGCATATTGCCTACACAGGTTACCAATCACATAGCAGGATTGGCTTTATTTTGAGTGCTAACAGACCACGCCATATAACAGGGGATACTACAAGCCACTAATGAAAAGGTACATGTAGATCCATTCAGATCTATTCAGCGATGGGTATGCATTAAGTTATCTAAAAGGTCTGATGCAAGTGTCATCAAAAAACTGTTCTCCCAAAATGTACCTGAATAACACATAGTGTTCCAGACTCTTTAACCATTCATGGTCCAACACGATCTTCTGCAATTCTTTTGCAGCCATGAGGTTCATGGCTAAGTACTCCTTGCCACCTTCCACTTCAGTCAGTGGCCCATGGGAACAAGTAGCTCCATCCCACTCATGCTCCCCACAGACATGGTGCATTATCCCTAACCACTTGTCCTTAGAAAGACATACTTATTTTATAAGATGCTACAACATAAAATTGAATACTCTAACTTGCCACAAAATGTTAATTCGAGCAACCTGACCCAAAATGAAAGTCACATACCTTCAGCAATTCAATATCACATTGAAAGTGACAAATAATAAATATTACCAAACATACACACTGACTTCAAAGTACTCTCACTGCTTTCTCAGATAGAAACAAGAACTCACTTGCTAGCAGATGTGTTGTCTGAAGCACTGGCAAAGGGTAACGGGGACACTGATAAATCCTCAGGTCCGCGTCTTATTTCAACAGGCGTTGACTGCAGGAACAATTCCTTTCTCTCTGTGAATAAATTCAAAACATTGTCACACAGACTACTCAACATTTGTCACGCACATAATTTAGATACAAGATCGTTTATTGCCAGCTAGAACATTGGCTGGATAGCACAACAAAGAAGCCAATTTACTGATAACATGTTAGAAACATTTTCTTACCTCGCCTCGGAAAAGAAGGTGTTGAATGTGGTGATCCACGACCATGGTGAGATCCCGGGTGAGATCCCGGGTCAGATCGAGGGCGTTCTTGAAGGGCACTGAAATGCTGATGGAGAAGCATTTCGGCGAACTCGCTGTTTGTAATTCTTCGAAGCCCAAGAGCCTCCTTTCGCTCGTTCCACAGATTAAACGTTGACTCTCGTAATTTGAGTCGTTCGATGCCTTCTCGCCTCCGTGGACGTCCCATCTTGGGACGATTCGCCGCCATTGCGACGGAGGAACTTCTGAACAGGC
The DNA here is from genome assembly GCA_964030785.1 of Siderastrea siderea. Taxonomy (NCBI): domain Eukaryota; kingdom Metazoa; phylum Cnidaria; class Anthozoa; order Scleractinia; family Rhizangiidae; genus Siderastrea; species Siderastrea siderea. The sequence continues at coordinate 66,853,068 of OZ034966.1, read as the reverse complement.
ACAGAATCCCACTTGATTACCGTTCGGAAAGTAGCGATTGTCCACAAATAATACCCAATACAGAAAGAACAATAAGTGACGAAAATATTTATGTGAAAATAGAGGCTGCTTTGTGCAGTGACCGCTCGATGGAGAAGGATTACTTTCTCTAACGATGAAATCCGGAGTTTTGGGTGCCCCGAAAATGGCGTCTGAACTTAGGTAAGCGCGCAAAGGCTCTTGGGTGTGTCAGATTCTTTAACCAAGATAACATCGAAAACACAGAGAAACGACGTACCATGCCCCCTACCTTGCCAACCGAAAACGCAACAATACAACAGAAAAACATTCCAAACTGTAAACAACCGAATTTTCAGTTTCCTGATTGAGCGAAGATATTTAAAAACTCATCGCCTAGAGGAATACGCAGAAAGACAGGTCACCGCTGCACTGACCCGCACGTGTTACACCACACTAACAGAGAGAGTCACGTATTCGATTTTTGTTATGTGATTTGAGATAAAAACTTGGTGGAAAGTTAAAAAGAAAAAAATCTTGCAACAGATAGCTAGTACTTTGTTGGATTACATGTTAGCACAAGCTCCACAAAGGAGTTTTTACGGCGCGGTAATTTCGCAATGCACGCTCAATTACAGCTCATGAAATAAAATAAATATTGCAGTAAGTTACATTCACAGTGTGTAAGTACTGCTACTGGCGTCGTGTAGTTTTTCCACTCTTCTAGAGAGGGTTACTGCCTTTGATTAAGCAGTTGTTACCCAGGCCACGTTGAAGTTGTTTCCATAAAAGAATGCACAAGACATCTCGCGGCATCTTCAATTCAATTGCTTGTCTTTACAGATGGTGTTCAAAGGACTTGGTGTGGTTTCATTTACGATGTCATCGTAACTTTCCTCCGTGTTCATCATGGATTTTTGCAAGTGATGTAATAGTTCAAGCAAGACCGCGGTTTCGAATCTTACGATTCTCGTCAGTTGCTATTTGATATTGATTTGTATGTGGAAAGGTAGAGTTTGAAACTCAATTCCGTTCCACCAAAAAATCTGGCAATTTGAATTTTTATAGCCACGGGTGAGGTCGGGTAGGATCGAAAAAGGCGCATTCTGATTGGTCCTTGCCAGCCAGTCAGGTTGCTGTAACTTCGATCCGATATGTTGAAGCTATAGGTTGTGTTTTTTAAGAGGTAGTAATGTGGATTTTTCTAGAAATGTAAAATGGTTTTACCGTTTTTTAAAAGTCTAGGAAGAAAATACACAATAGGTTGGACATAATCCCTCGGTATTGAGGTGATGTGTTTGTTAATTTTCGTGTATTTCTCCGTAGACTGTTTCAATTTTGTACAGTATAATTTTTTGATGTGTTAATTAATTTTAGAACGGGGCTCTGTCTGGATTCAGTCACAGTGGGAAGTAGCAAGGAGTGACAGGCCTGCACGACTTCTAACAATGGAAACATTTATGCAATGTCGCCTCTTTATATTTTTGCGCTGACAAGTATGTCATTTAGCGATTTACTTTTCTTGAAAGAAATGATCGGTGGCTCTTTGAAGATTTGTTGTAGAGATGGCTGGTTCTGTATCAGGTGCCATTTTTCCATTAAAACATGTTTGAGTTTAGGCACCGCTGGTTGGTATTGTGTAACAAAGAAATCTTTCCTTTTCCTTTTGTTAGAAGTCGTGCAGGCCTGTCACTCCTTGCTACTTCCCACGGAAATTCAAGAGGGCCAAGCCCTTATTAATGATCCAAATAATTACATGGCACTGGATAAACCGATGGTCACACAAACACAACTCAAAGTGTCACGCTTGATCTCAGATCTACACCGTGGCAACCACATAGATGATATGACTAAAAAGTGGCTTTCACAAACTCCGAATCCACCACGAATACCGGAATTCTATACCCTTACAAAAATACACAAACCTACTTTGGTAGGTAGACCTATCATATCAGGCTGTGATGGACCTACAGAACGGCTATCATCATTTGTTGACACATTGCTTCAGCCTATTTCTAAAGCACAAGCGTCTTATCTTAAAGACACTACAGATTTTATCAATTTCATTGAAAATACAAAAGTGAAAAAAAGGACATTCCTTGTATCGATGGATGTCACAAGTTTATATACAAATATACCACATGAAGAGGGTATAGCAACAGTATGCAGAACATACGATGAGTTTCACAGAAACAACCCTCCGATCCCCACTAAATATCTCAGACAAATGCTAACACTTATTCTAAAAGAAAATTCTTTCCGATTCAATGGAAAGGACTACCTTCAAATCCATGGTACTGCCATGGGCACAAAAATGGCCGTTGCTTTTGCAAACATTTTCATGGCTAGTATTGAAACACAAATTCTCAGTGAAAGCATTGCAAAACCAACAGCTTGGAAACGCTACATTGATGATATTTTCTCACTGTGGGATATTAGTAAACCTGATATACAAACATTCATCGAAAGAGCAAACTCACATCACCCTACTATCAAATTTACGGCTGAAATCTCGGACACTGAAACTACCTTTCTGGACACAATTGTGTACAAAGGCAAGCGATTCCAGGATCAATCCGTCCTGGACATTAAAACACATTTTAAGCCGACTGAAACCATTCAATATACACATTTCTCCTCTAGCCACCCACCGGGTGTCAAAAAAGGATTCGTAAAAGGCGAAGCCCTAAGACTCCTAAGAACTAACTCTTCAAAAGAAACATTTGAAGAGAATATCAGAAAATTCAAATCACGACTTCTTACTAGAGGTTACCCAAAACGCCTGATAGAAACGCTTTTATCAGATGTTAAATTCACAGAAAGGACATCGGCTCTACAGCAGAAAAACGACAATCGAAAAGAAATCTTTCCTTTTGTTACACAATACCAACCAGCGGTGCCTAAACTCAAACATGTTTTAATGGAAAAATGGCACCTGATACAGAACCAGCCATCTCTACAACAAATCTTCAAGGAGCCACCGATCATTTCTTTCAAGAAAAGTAAATCGCTAAATGACATACTTGTCAGAGCAAAAATATAAAGAGGCGACATTGCATAAATGTTTCCATTGTTAGAAGTCGTGCAGGCCTGTCACTCCTCGCTACTTCCCGCACTGACACTATCCAAAACTGTTGGAGAAAGGCTGGATTTCCAGGCGTGGTGGTAGAGCCAATGCAGGACCGATTTGACTCAGACGAGGAAAGCGTAGAAGAAGGTGGAGAATCTAGTTTGTGGAGAAGGGTAGTCCAGCAGTATCCCTCACTGGCAGATATGTCATTCAGCCAGTTTGCATCTCTAGACCAAGATGTCACCACAGAAAATCAAATGACGGAAAATGACGCGGAAAGGGAGGCTTTGGAGGCAGTCCAACCAGTCGCGCATGCTAGCTCTCAAGGGGACGAGTCCGACTCTGATGATGATGATATATCAGTGATTGAACCTGCGCCCATGACTCTTGTGCAAGCTACTGAAGCTGTCAAGGCAGTACGACATTTTGTTATTACGTTGAAAGGTTCAGGCGAACGAGAGAGAGAATTCCTCTCCTCTCTTTCAGCAATGGAGGATGCGTTTTCCAGATTACAAGTTAAAAATATGCGTCAAACAAAACTTGAAGAGTTCTTTAATTAATGAACAAGCGCCTTTTAAAAAAGAAAAACAATGAACACGCAAAGAGTGATAAGTAAAGACGATTACAGTCGCAACTTCAAATGTTTATGTTTAGTTTTGTTTCCCTTTTACGATTCATACCACAGACTTTGTCGTGGAGCCTTGAAAACGTCTAATGCTTTACAAATCGTTTAATTGATGCGTGCTTGAAACGCTACATTTGTGAACTTTTTTGATTCTCATTACAAGTTTAATAAAAAATATTAAATATGCAGTAAAAAAGTACATTTTAATTTAACCCCGATATAACGATATTTTCGGCTATTTTACGGCCATATCGTTATATCGGGAGTCTCGATATAACGATACCTCGATATAACGATATAATTTCACTGTTCCCTTGGCATATCGTTATATCGGGGTTGCACTGTAGAAAGGTTAAATAATGTTCGTGATTTGTTTCGTTTTAAAAGAATCTTTTTTACGCTCTCACCGGCTTCCTAAAGTTGAGTGAGAATTTGAGCCGTTTAGAGACCCTGAAACTGCCATTTTATGCATTTTTCGAACTTTTTAAATTCTCGTCCGTTAAATAACTCGTTGGAACTTTGGATTATTTTTCTTGAATTGGCTTACCCAAAGGGATGTTTTGGCAAAATAAAAAAAATTCGATTTCTTGTGAGTGTCTTTCGATTCTCGATATTCTCAGAAAATGGCTCTTAATTACATTTGTGACCAATTATTACGTTTGTGGCTTTTCCAGGGTATCACTTCGGGGTATCCCATCGAAATTTTCAAACGATGGAAAGAAATTCCTCTTTACTGTCCATTAAAAAACCGGTACACTCGGTACACTCGGTACAGCCGGTACAGTCTGTACAGCCAGTACACTCGGTACACTCGGTACAACCAGGACACTCCGTACACTCAGTTGAGCCGGTACACTCGGTACACTCGGTACAACCGGTACACTCGGTACAACCGGTACGGCCGGTACACTCGGTACAGCCGGTACAGTCTGTACAGCCAGTACACTCGGTACACTCGGTACAACCAGGACACTCGGTACACTCAGTTGAGCCGGTACACTCGGTACACTCGGTACAACCGGTACACTCGGTACAACCGGTACACTCGGTACACTCGCTACACTCAGTACACTCGGTACAATCGGTACAGTCGGTACAGCCGGTACACTCTGTACACTCGGTGCACTCGGTCTCCCTGTACCGATCGAAAGCGGCACTATGACTGACTTGTTAACGAGAAGAATAGGATACTTTGCGCGAAATGATGTGATATATGAAGCTAGAAAGGGGACCTAATAGTTGGTTTACTAACAAAACAAAGAAGTCGACTTGAAAGCCAATGAGAAATAATCAACGACACATGTACCACATCCTTTCGTGAAAAAATATTCTATTGTTCTCGCTAACTAGGCAATCACAGAGCCGCTTTGGATCGGTGCAGGCCTGCTCAAATTAACGCAGAATCATCATAAAATTCACTAATAATAGACTCTTGTGCGCTGAAATGCGAAAGATAAAATGACTACAAAAGATCAACATGAAGGTTTCAGTAAATTAGCGACATATGTTTTCAAATTAAAGATTGAGTGAACTCAGTAAATACAGCTCTATAGCTACGTAATAATCTGCAAGTCAATCAAACAAAAATCTCGTTTTAACTGACCCACGGGTAATAAAATCAACCCTCTTTATGAACAGTTAAACAACTGACTCACTGTGGAAAATTTACCAAAAAAATGTCCTCGAAAACCGTTTATTGCCGGGGCGATCTATAATTTTGGAAACTCCTGTTATAGTTGCAGAATTTGAGTAGATTTTAAAACAAATAAAAAAACTCCATATTGTTTTAGGTAAGAGATGACGAATTGAACTTTGAATTTTCAAATTTAAATAGATCAGCTGTTTTCGAAAACGTCCTTTTATCGACATTTTTTTTGCCCAAACCAACTTGAAATTCGTAAATTAATATCGGAGAAAAAAAGATTATCATATATCGGCTTGTCTAACTGACAGTAATTTCACGTGATCAAGAAGAGAACTGTGCGATGAAGCTTACATAAATGTTGTGTTTCCTTCTTAGCTAAATCATAGTTAAATCCACAGGACGTTCTAGATAGAAAATTAATTAGAAGTTTTGGGTCGAATTGTCGGTAAACCTATTCAATAGGTCATGCAAAGCAAATGGGGGCAAACCTGCTGAAATAGAAACTTGTAGCTCAACAGAAATCAGCCAGGATTGTGATTATTCGCCTCTTTCCTTAGCTGTCCATCGCTACCTATTTATACACCTGAGAGGAGCAAGCTGCTTTGCCTTAGAATCCGACACAGAAGCTGCGACCAAATTTAAAGCCATCGACCCTTTCCAGAAACTTTCTAAGACTAACAATTTCGATTGTTCTTTTACCTCACTCCTTCTGCCTAGTTTTGGTGTTTTACAACCTCTACACCACCTGATATCAATACAATCAGCCTTCCTTACGAGCGACACCAGCAACAAAGTGAAAACGAAGAGAGCTACCACCTTTGTTTCCATTTTCACAATGTGTGTCGTCTTTGTCGCTGAGGTTCTCTGATGGCGTTAAAAACAATATGGCCTGTAAGACTATATACATTTTTTAAATGCTCTTTTTCCTCGAAGCAATTAAATTATAAATGACGCAGAATTGTTCAGATATATGTTTTAATTTCACACCTGCCAGCCCCATCGTGTCAGCGAATTTAAATCAAATAATTGATTAATGTTGTGTAAAGAAGACAATATCCAGACAACGTTTAGTTAAGTCTATATCTGAGATGTAGATGGATAAAAATGATAGACCTTAATTCCTCTTTGTCCAGCGCCACGACGGGAGCATTATCCATGATGTTATCCAGGCGCCCCTATTTTGAATTGCTTACACTACTGAACATTTTACATTGCCTCGACCTGTTGGTGATGAATGGCGATAAATGCGTGTATATCATATCGCGTGGCCGTGCCACAGCGCTTTCTGGAAAATTAATTGAATGAGTTCGTCTACTGTTGCTGTCATCTCACCGGCATGTTCACTGCCAGGGTTCTTTATTAAATTACTTTTCTCACACCCAATCTAACCCATTCAAAAGAGTAAGAGACTAAGGCGTTGCTCTTTTCACACGTTGTACTTGTTTTCGAACAAGATGCATGCACACCTGGACCTCGCTACGCAACTTAGCTTCATGATGTTCCTCAAGTCTTGGTTTTGAACAGTATTAAGGTCACTTCCATTTCTGGTTGTTTAAAATTCTCCGTTTTCACTTTAACATGAACCATCTGGAACACTGCGGATTGGTTTCAGTATTACAATTTTTTCGGACGTGTCTAATTTGTTTCTGAAAATTTCTTCCACCATTACAAGTCAATTTGTGCTATTTTGCGGTTTGCTTTTTTTTTCCTGACAACTAACCTGCGATCAGGCGTACATGTACAAAAAAAGAGAACGCCGCAGAATATGTCGACATTTTTCTTCAACTCTAAAGTTTTCTTTGTTTTGTTTGTGCCTCACAGTGCTGCCAAAAGTTATATCGATAAAGTCTTTGAATGTTTTTGCTTCCGTAAGTCCCGAGTGCTATCGTACATTCCAATAACGCCGAGTTCTGTAGTACCTGTCGTAAGCTGTAATAACAGTTCTGATGCGTATAGTAAGTTGTAATAACATATTTTGTAATTTGTAAACAACGCACCTAGTGTAATTTGTAATTTAAAAATGTCGCAGTTTGTAATAAAAAAACTATCGTAGACTGTGATAACCAAGAGTCTCTCAACTGAGCATTCCAGATTCAGACATATTCTTTTTACTTTCGTTTTTTTTTTTGACAATTCTACTGGTGAACCTCTCGTAGTCGTACACATTTATTTCACTATTGATCTACATAAAGCAAGGGATGAAAAATTAATATTTTTCTGTTGAATACTACGAGACAAACTGCGACAATGTTAATGTCACTACAGTCATATCGCGATTAAGGTGCGTTATTTTAAAAAAGAATATGTTACATGTATTACAAGATTCGCCATTTTTTTTCTTTTTTTTTGCAATTTAGGACAAGCGTTATCAAATGCAACAACTTTTAAAATTATACAATTTACTGATAAACTGATGGCTTTAATTACAATTTACGACATGTTAATGTAACAAGAAATTAAATATCAAAGCCCCAAGACAAAACAAGACGAGAACGACACATAAAGCAAACAAAGAAATTCTGATCAATTACCCTGGGCAAACTTCGATGAATGCCCCCTAGGTAAATCGTCTTTCCCCAGTTTAAAACTGTACCATAACTAACGTTTGTATCTACCCTGCAGTTGATTAGCTTGCGCTCAAAAGCTCGAATAGTATAAAGTAAACCGTAGCTGTTCTTGACTGCGACGTGATCTCGCTGTCGAAATAATCACCTGTTGTAGGAGTTTCCGTTGGGTCCACAGAACACCACTTCATTGAGCGACGGATGCCTCCGATATCAGACACTTACCTGGCACACTGCGTTCTTCCTTTGAGTAAGGGAGGCACCCATCCCGATCATCAATGAAACTCCAGTGTTTGTATTTCCTGACTTGGTCAACTTTCAACTTTAGAGGATTAGTAAAATTACAGAACTGAAGAAACAGCGTAGATAATTTTTGTCGCGGGAACAATGAGACTCTATTATGCATTCATTTTGAAACAGTTGCAACTTTTCTTGCAAAATTAAGTCAGGCAGTGTAGCAAAAGTTTGCATTTTGTCCTCCAGGAAAAGAAAATTTGCTGAACAGAATCAACGTGTTGTCCCAAAAAATACCAGTCGCTAAAAAGAAATGGGGACGAATTGGTTCATGTTATCAAATACTTCAGCTCTAGATCTGTAAGTACAATAATTACAAGGACTACGCCTTCTAGCCTTGTTTCTTAATTGGTGTGCACCTCGCGATTATAGCTCAAAAGCTCTCCTAGCTGCCTGTCACCGATGCACTGTAAAGAAGCGATGAGGATCTCCCGAAAGGAGGTAACAACAGGCCCGACCGACGGTGTCATAGGCGTAAGGGTATTCCATACTAATCACCAGCCACTTCATTTGTGGTGCCCCACCCCCCACCCCCCTCCCTAGTTTGTATCGCAATCCTCATGTAAAAGGTTGGTTGAATTTTGAAATAAATAAGTGAAACGTTAACTCATCCAGGATAAATATGAGGGCGGGTTGTCTCAGGTACCTGGGACGACTCAGATTTGTATAGAAATCTTACGAGTACGTAGATTTGTAAATCTATTAAGCACGATAAAAGGAAGCACGACAAAAACACAATAAAATGCTTTTGAGAATGTCCAACACAAGTTCGAGAAGATAATAATAGTTAAAAAAAACTTATATCCATACAGCTGAGCTTTTTTGCTGCAATTCACCGCAACCAAAAAGAAGGAAACTAGGCAATAGAAAATTCTGGATTAAAAAGAAGAAAGAAAACAAAAGAAAAACACCTGTCGAGCACAACAACTTGTCACATATTCCCTCGTTTGAGATGTCCTTTTGTTGCTGATTACAAAATGGATATATACACGTAATATATCACTTAAAAGTGTGAAGGCAATCGCTGCAATTTACATTCTACGTTTCAGGACATCGAGCGTTCATGCATACAAAGAATCCATACACAGATTATAAGAAACTGAGCAAAAGAAGCACTACTGGTAAACGATAAACAAACGTTCTATCTTTTGCTCCTCGCCTTGACGAATTTCTTATCGTGTTGAAACAAAATCCTTTTTTTTCCTTCCCCATCAACCCCTTCAATTTTTTTTTTTTTACTTCTGTGCTGCACTAACTATAGCTAACGATGGTTGACTCGTTTTGTTTCATCCATGCAAAAATTGTTTATTTTAAGGACTTCTTTTGCATTTTACAGGGTAGTATGTTTACATGCTACACTTTGAATTGTCTTTTTTTTTCCTTTTGTATTTCTTGATTCACTGCTGGTTAAGCGTGACAATGGCTTCAGGCTCATCTTCCAGCTTCCGGTCGCAGAGTAGGTTCCGCGCAGCTGCGCACAAACTCCGCCGGTAGTTCAGTAACATCCCCTGAAAGAAGAGCAAGTATGAAACACTAAGGACTTGAAACATTATTTTCCTAGCCTGGTGAAAGACCGTTAAGGGGAAAAAGGGGAAAAAGTGTATTTTCATTGTTGTTTTCTCACAGATACCCATTATAAGAAAAAGACAGTTTCATTCAAATTATGAACTCAGTAAATATAGCTATATAGCTATCTCAAAGCCAATTAAACAAAAAACTCGTTTTACAGACACGGGTGACAAAATAAACTCAGTTTATGAAAACAGTTTAATAACTGACCCATTGTTCAAACTTTGCCAATTATACTTTAAAGACGTCGTCGAAAACCGTCTATTGCACGAGCGATCTATGTCATAAAGTAAGATAAGGACTCGCTTTTAATTTCTGAAACTTGCTGTTATATTTATTGAAGTCAACTTTTAGAGCAAACATTTTTTTTCGTGTTTTCTGAAGGAAACAGATGGCAAATTAAACCTTGAAAGTTGAAGTCGAACAGCTGTTTTCGAGAAAGTGCTCTTTTGTGGACATTTTTTGTTATTTACAGTTGATCCACGTCACGCGTGAACGGAAACCTCAGCACGTGATCCGAGTCTTCAAATAAACAAGCTACTTTCAGTGACATAACGGAGATCACAAGGGAAATGTTGAAGATCTCATTGAAATTTCCGAAAATGGCTTCTATCTTTGTAGAGGCAAGGGGTTGTGACGGGACAAATCTTTGTTTTATCGAGAGACCGCGTTATTTTCTGGGTTCGCTTCTCGTCAGTGGTTCAAAAACGTTTTAGACGACTAGAAGGAGGTGAAATTATGTCAATTATTTTGCTAACGCGTGATTCCTGTTTCAACCGAACGAGAACAAACCTTGGAGCTGAACGCTTGTGTAAGAACGGTATCTCCGAAGGAAGTGGACGAAAACCAAGATACATCTGCCGTGTCAAGTAATTACTGATGACAGTTTTTCCTAGTTGCGAGGTTGATTAAAGACAAAGCCGACGCTTCGCCCACAGTTAACCAAAGCGTAATGTGAGTTGTTTGTATGGAGCTGAAATTCGATCCAAAATGTAAATGGTCAGTATTATGTGCAAAATACCTAAAAAGCGAAATAGGTTTGAAGACCATTACCTGTTGTGTGTTTGCTGTGTTTTTGCCACTTTTCCGAGCTTCTGGAGGCCGTTTGGGGCGATTTTCTGTTTAACGGTCGATGCGACATCTGTCAAAGTAAAGCCAGTACGTGACAAGACGTCGCTTCGACCGTTAAACAGAATATCGCCCCAAACGGCATCCAGAAGTTCGGAAAAGCGGTAAAGACACAGCAAACACACAAAGATAACGTTTTTCAGACTCTATTTTGATTTTTAGGTATTTTCCACGGAAAACTGCCGATTATTTTTAATCGAATTTCAGCTCCATACAAACTCTCATATTACGCTTTGGTGGCTGTGCTTCGTCTATTGCATAACCTACTGCTCAACAATCTTTCGCGATTTTCCCATCCATATACCCTAGGTTTCGCTAGTTTGAACAATTCAATAGATTCTACATGCAACGTCGTCTGAAAGTTTAGAAGGATAACTTCGTCCCCCTTGACTGAACGCCTCACATGTACTGAACGTTTCATGATGTCGAATGATACAATAAACAGCGCCAGGAGTTGCACGAGCTGCTGAGGAGATCGCTTTCGGTCCCTGTCCAGTCAAATAACGATCAACTATTCGTCTTCTCGTTTCCTTGTGGAGAGGCCTACATGGCCTGTTCTTCCGACCTAAGGCATTAACATAACCAGGTCTGAACATTTCGAAAAATCTGTGACAGATTCGAAATCTCCTTTCGATTTTCGAAATCCCTCTCTGAATCTCAAGAAACACAAGGCGAATGCCCAACTATGGAGAACGTGACTCGTCACGTTGTTTTGAATTTTAGAGTTTCCGTTCACGCGTGACGTGGATCAACTGTAAAGCAACTTGGATTTCGCAAATTCATATCAGAGAAAAAGAGTTTGTCTTTTATTGGCGTCTCTAACTTTGACTTCACGTGTTTAAGAAACACACTGTGCGACCCAGCGGAAACAAAATGTTGTATAACCTTTTGAGGTCAACCTAAACCACGGGCAGCATACTTATATCCAAGTTTTAGATATATAAAATTGGTCAGTTATTTTCAGAGAAATATATTTCCTTCCTTGACGTGTCCATGGCTTGGCCTAAAGGATTGAATTGTCGGTTAAACTAATCTGTACGTTATTAAGCAAAGCAAAGGTGGCAAACCCTGCAGAACTCGAAACGTGTACTGAAGTTTAACCGTAAACAACTAGCATCAATATTATTAATACACCTTCAATTCGCATGAGTAGTAAGTTGCGCCCGTATGGGGACGTTTGCCTCGTTTTGATGTGAGGATGACGTCATAACCGGAACCGGAAGTCAGGTATGTTTAGGATGGGAAACCGCTGACCAGTGGGTAAAAAAGGGATCGCGGGCTCATACAACCGGAAGTCACGTGTTTTAGAATGGGAAACCGCTGACGAGTGTGAAAAAAGGATCGTGGGCTCAAGGGGAAGTAAAACCGCTGAGAAAACGCGGGCTCAAAGTCCAAAGTCCAATTTCTGGAACGTGGGTGGTCCTTGGAGTGAAAACAAGACAAAATGAATAAATCATGTTTTATTGATTTGTTTTACAATAACTGTGGTTTTCCTTTGAGTTCCTATTTGATAAGTGTTCCTTTTATGATGAGTGTTCAGTTACTGGTATCCATAGGGGTAGGTCTTGAAGGTGTTGTGATCAATGACTCGTTTGTCATACACCAGCTTGTACCATTTATGTTGGGGTTCAGTGAGCAAGGTGTAGTTTGTTGGGTTGCGAACAATTTGATAAGTTTTCGTAACTTGGATTTCCCGTGGTTTTGGAAGGGGTTTCTGGATTTCGTCCTTGACATTCTGACGCATGACGTCATAATTGAGTTGAGTGTGTCCTTCACTGTTGAGTCGGAAGCCTCTGACCTTGCATTCCACTTTTCCTTTATTCGTAGTATACCCATAGTTCTTGGGTCCTCCACTGACAAATTCTTGAATGTATTCTTTATCATCTAATTCGGAGGCGAAGTCCCCAAGATAGGAACCCAATACAGGTTTGAATTGAGTGGGTGTTTCCTCCAGGTAGATGACGGAGTCGGTGTCAAAGTAGAGGACTCTTTCCCCTAAGGCTTCGAGGGCGTCATACAATTTAAGGCGGGCGTGGCAGGTGGTGAAGCAGGCCACAAAAATGTTGAGGTTGGGTGAGACGCGGATGTCCTCTTTTTGTTTTTGGTAGTGGATCTCCACCATATCATGATTTATAACAGCAACGTGACGTACGTCTAAGGCATCGCTATCCAAAAACTGGTGGAAGGCATGAGGATCATCAAAGGCTTGAATTTGCGTCTTGTTGAGGCGTTGTCCAAACTTACCCCACATGGAGTTGAGCATGAGCTTGGCTAATGTTCGTAGGCCGGGGTTCTTCTTGATGTTGTCGTATTCCAACTGGATGCCTTCATGCAGTAAGTACTGTTCGATGTAACGTTGCTTTTCTTCTTCTGTCATGTTGTTCTTAGGCCACCCACTAGCTTCTTGTTTGATTTTCAACCAGGTGTTGACATAATCGGCGAAGAGGCCCTCACAGGTTTCTTTAAAATGCCAGGCTTCATAGATGTATTGGACTTGGTACCCGAGCTCGACGGCTTTATACAGTTCTGGGGTACACCAGGTACTGGTGAGGGCGCGTTGTTCGTCGGTGTGAGGGCAATGATAGGATCTGTCCAAAAGAGGTTTGTCCATTTCTTCTTCCACACAACGGGCACAGAGGGGAAAGAGCAGTTTGTTGTCATGACGGTAAGGCAGCACGGGATGGTACAATTCACGGGGAGGCAGGACTTTGCATTGAATGAGGCCAAAGTACTGGTGTATGTCCGTGTGACCCGGCAGATAATAGATGGTAGGATGTCCTTTGGGGTAGGTGGACTTCTTGTTGACCCACGGGTACAAGGAGGTGACATCGATGTAGTGAATTTTTTGGCCAGGGGTAATATGATGGTAGAGTTTAATGGCATTGGTACGACCTCCACAGAAAGCATCCCGAGGTTCAAGAGGTTGGATAAAGTTGAGTTCCCGGACGAAGGAGTCGATCTCTGGGTGGGTGTCTCGGAGGTGGTCCCATTGACATCCCCACATTTGAATGACGTTGTACCCTTGGTTGGTAAGCTTTTGGACTTTGTTTTGGGTGACGTCATAGAGGTCCTGCATGGTTCGATCATAGTTGCGGGGATGTTTTTCGTAGCGATGGGGATAACAGGTAGGGCATCCGTGGGTGAAACAGCCTTGAAATTCGTAGACGGTGTGGGTGTCGCGGCAATAACCATCCACATAGATGTTGGTCCCGGGGATCTTATACTCGCCTTGATTTCGGACATGTTGAATGTACTGAGGCTCTGGATTGGCACTGGCCAGTAGATCGTCGGGGTTGAGATCTTGGAGGGCGCGTTGACGTAGTTGGTGATCGCACCAGGTTAACCATTCAAGGGCTGGGATGGACTGGTTGATGTTATTTCTCCATCCCTTATGACCGGCGGGTTCGCTGGCAATACTGTTGGGGATCATCCGGTTCATACGTAAATCTCGATTACAAGCGGAGGCAATGGTGACGTGATCGAAGGGATTGAAGCCTGTTAAGTCTTCAAACATGCGTTTGAAAGTCAGACATCCTTGTTTGAGGAGTCGTACATCGGAGCTGCAATAGGCCAACAACTCTTCTTGAAAATGAAACACCACACCCTGGTCGCGTTGTTCTTGATGCCAGGTTTCAAAGGCTTGTCTGCCTTCGAGTGTCATGCTCTCAGGCATGTAGTAATCGCGTGAGGGGAGGATGCCCACGTAGTGTTGATGCTTAGGTATGTTGAACTTGTGGGGGAAGTATCCTTTGCAGAGTTCTGTCAAACCAAAGGTTTTGGGAAACGCGGAGAGGGGCATCTGGAAGAAACTCATGGAATCAATGAACCGGATGCGGTCATGTTTGATCTCTAAGAGTTTACATCCGTTGCGGAGTTGTTGGACGATGCGGTTGTCACTATAGTATTCTTGGATGATAAAGTACCCATCGTACCCTTGAAAATTATGAGCGATGACATTGACTTGACGGGTATCGTTGAGGGTCAAGGTATCCAACCATTCCAGAAAGTCACGGATACAGGTGGGACCTGGGAAAGGTTTGGGTTCATCCTTGTCTTCGGTTTCGGCCACGACGAGATTGGCAATGTGTTTTCCCTGGGGTTGCATGGCTTCGATATCAAAGAAGACGTGTAAGGGAGGCAGGTCTTGCTCGTCCTCGTCCTCGGAGGAGGCATGGGGTTCCGCGGCGGCGGCACCTCGTTTGGCGCCAGGACCTTTTTGACGGGTCCTCTTTCTCTTCTTTTGGTCTTGAGGTTTGGGGGCTCTTTGTATAAAACAACGGTGATGGTCGGCGTGGACGTACTGATGACAAGACGGGCAATCCACGTGCCAACAATGGTGACGTTGAATGCGGGACAAGCCCACATTTTGTTGATAACAGTCAGGGCATCGGTGTCGTTGAGAGCACACGGAGGTCTGGAGGCCCGTGGCGGGTTTGCCCGCGTGGGTCTTGCTGGAATGGGCTTCGAAACACGCGGGTCCAAAAAAGTCCCGATGACACGAGTCGCAACGTTGAGTGGCTTTCAGGTGCCGGGGGTAAGCATGTTGAAAGTCTGGACAATCTTTCTGTCGACAGGCTCCACACAACTTGGTTTTGGTGCATCGATGCAGTCCCTCATGGTCATAGGGTTTCCAACAATCCGCACACACATAACTGGACCCGAAAAATCCCGGTAATTTGGTGATGACGTCATAATGGTCTTGGTTGTGCAACAGGATCAGTTGTTTGTCAGAAAGGGGTCCAAACGTCGTGATGTGGAACGATCGCTGCGCATCCACCAGGATGATCTGGTAACCGGTGAGGGACGGAGCCTTGCTGAAAGCCGTTAAGGCGTCATAGCTGCAAGGACCGAAGGGTACCTTGGCTTCATGCTGAAGCAGTAAGGCGAGTTCTTTTTGAAGTTTGTCTCGTTTTCGAATCGATTCCCATTTCGGGTGCTGGTCCACGCGAGCTTTGGCGGTGACGAGGGCTCTGGCACAGCAGAGGTCATCGTCGTTGGTGATTGTTATTACCGACCGTTTGTTGGCCGTTAACATGGTCATGGTAGGATGCCCTGGTTTCCCACGACGGGGTTTGCCGGTACCTTGAGGAGCATGATGAACTTGAGTGATGGAGACTTGAAAGGAGTCATCCATTTCAAATTGTTCGTTGCTGTTGAGGGCTTGGGCTAAACGTTGAAACAGAGCTTCCACCCGTTCTGTGTCTCGACGCCATTCACCTGCACGTAATCCCCACCCCTGAAAATTATTGTGCAGGCGATCGGATGCTATGGTAAAGTAGAGGCGATCTTGATCGTGGAGGTCGGGGGTGGTGGTTAACACTTGATCGACGGCTCGACGTAATCCATCTTGGAGAGCTTGGGTTATATTTTGGCCTGGCATCAAGGTCCCCCTTTGACGTAACTGGGTCTTGAAATGACGTTCTTGTACCCCCATGCGATCACTCTTCCGATTCACAAAAGGTTCTAAGTCAAATTGGAAGGTAACTTGCGCAGAGGGATCCAATCCACCCCCACTTTGTTCCCATTGGTTCAAGGCCTCTTCACAAATGTCGTCGTCACTGTCTCCTAGCTCTTCTTCTTCGGTGCAAATCAAAGGTCCCATACAGGAATTGGTGTCGTCTTCTGAATCAGAGATGTCCAAACCGAGCATGGACAATATCTCACGTGTAGCGAGGCCGCTTGGCCCCGCCACATTGTCTTGTGAGGACATGATGAGATGAACTCACTGGAGATCGGGGCTCTGTTTTTATAGAGATCCACGCAAAGTATTGTGGTCTCTCTAAGGGGGGTTCCACGCAAAGTATTGTGGTCTCTCTAAGGGGGGTTCCACGCGAAGCATGCTGGGCTAACTAGGGGAGGATGACCAAACAGAGCACGGGATGCCTAGGGGAGGGGAAGGAGCCAATGAGAGAGAGGGTCCAGGGGTGCCCTAGGGAGGGGAGGGACGGGGTGGGGGGACCCCCCTCCCCCCTCTCTAGTGAGGACCCCTGGTGCATCACGGGAACGAATGAGAGACTATAAAACAGATCGCCCCTCGAGGTCAGTCATCTCAAAATGGACTCTAGTCTAGACGACCTGGTGAACAAGTTCGAGAAGTTTGAAGTGGACGAAATTTTAAATGAGGTTAAGGGTTGGGTGCTCGAGGACGGAGACATCCGAGAGTTTGGGGAAGCGCTGCTTGAGGAAAGGAGGAAGAGGAGGCAGCTCGCCCAAGCAGCCCAAGCAGCACGCCACACCTACGTGCAACAGCACTGGAACCCGGGCTGCTACCCGCAAATCACCACCGCGTGGTACATCCGGGGCCTCGACTTCTGCTGGACCAACTGGCACCACCAGTTCAAGAGGCCCCGGACACCCCCACCAGCGCCTCATGGGTGGCCCCGGACATCCCCACCAGCACCGCCCCCCTCGCCCGAGGTCCAACGAAAGAGAGGTCCGCCGCAGTCACCGTCGCAGACCCCCAGTGAATTACAAGGAAAACGACGACGACGATGACCTTAACGACAGCGACTCAAACGACAATGACCTTAACGACAGCGACTCAAACGACAATGACCTTAACGACAGCGACTCAAACGACAATGACCTTAACGACAGCGACTCAAACGACAATGACCTTAACGACAGCGACTCAAACGACGATGACATCCTGGCAGAATTAGCAGAGCTCAGGGCGAAACAAGAGCGACGACGGGCGCAGCAAAAGGCTAGCAGAGCCAGGCGCAAGGCCAGAAAGGCAAAAGGTAGTGAGACCCCCCTGGTAAGCGTTGAGGACGACGTTTACAAGGAAGTGGCCAAGCTCCGTGCCAAAGAAGCCCGACGACGGGCGCAGCGACGGGCTGAGAGTCATAGGTACCGGGCCAGACACCGCGACCGAATAGCAGCCTACCAGAAACAGTACTATGCCATGAATGTAGAACGACTCCGGGCCTATAAAAGAGAATACTACCGTTCGAAAGCAGGTCAGCAGTGGCAGCAACAATACAGAGTGAGAAAGCGTGAGGCCGCTGCCCTCACAAGGGTCATGGTTCAAAAGAGAACAGTGGATAAAATCCAGGCGTTAGGGCCACTAAAACTAACGGTCAGGTTGGAGGATTTTATGTCGGACTTTTGCAATACCCTGTCGCCCAGCCCTGAGGATGCCATGGATCAATCTAATACCCTCATGGACATGGATTCAGGGGTCCTTCATCCCCTGGATCATTCCGTAGGTGACGAATCTTCTTGTGACATGTGGGACGATGGGAAAGGATTTTTAGACAATTTACTCGATGACTTGTCGTCGGACGAGTCTTTGTTTGACTTTGTAAATGACATGATGGAGGAGGATCCTTCATTTGATTTGGATGACTTTGTCAGTTAACCCCTCCTCGTCTTTGTATGTTTTGGCAGAATCGTCTCAGTATTTTGGAAGAACATCCGTGTCAGTATTTGGCAGAACATTCGTATTAGTATTTGTGACAACTCATCAATCAAAATGACAAAAGTGACATTGTTTTTATTTTTTATCAGGAGTGTCTACATCACAAGGGGTTTTGTCTCGCCAATCCTGCTTGAGACTCAACACGAACTACAGAAGACTACCGAATAACAATGTGACATTTTCATTTTTGACTCAACATGTGATTAAATGTTTACAATTTTAAACGTTTCTTGGCTTGCATAATTTTTTTGACCACCCGTTCGGTCTTGTTTTTCTTGCCGGGTAATCGATCAATGGCTTGGATCATCTTGGTATCGGCTTTCCATTTATCTTGCAAATTCTTGGCACGACTGTAATCAACGTCGTGTTGCTTAGCAATCTGGTCCAAGCGATTGATCCCGGGATCCCCCCGTTTCAGACGTTTAGCCAAATGGGTGCCAGGGCCCATGTACTGATAACCGGGCCAATGAAATTCCTTCCCCGTTTTCGCAATCCATTTTTGTACATCCAAGGCCCCTCCTCGTTGGGGGCGTCCCCTTCTCCTCCTCTTGGTGGGCATCTTTTAGTCCGTGTCGTAATCCAATCGACGTCGTAACTTTTTGCCACGAGCCCAATCTTCCCAACCGGGTAAAGGTTTCAATCGTTCCACTTCACGAGCGGGTCCTTTGCCTTTGCGACTCTCGGCTAACTTTTTTTCCAAAGCCTTGCGTTGTTCTCGAATGGCTTCTAAACGTGACCGGCTATCCCCTCGACTGGTGGATGGGCTCCCTTTCTTAACAATGGGAATCTTACTGGTAGTGGCTGCTCCTTTGCCTTTCTTGGTTGCAGGGGTAATGGGTGGTTTGGGAGTCGACGGGCTGCCTTTTATCATGCGCTTCAACCATTGTTCGACGGGTCCCGTCACCAAATCCCCGGCTTCTTCTTCTTCTTCGCCTGGTGGACCACCCGGGGCACCCGGGGCACCAACCCCTACCCCGCCAGGAAATTGACGAATGCGTTTGGTTAACTTGATTAATTCTTGACTCAACGGTTTGGTTTGAGCATTGACCAGGGCGGGAGGTAATTGGGGATTGGCTAATAACACATGTTTTTGGGCGGCGAGCGTTGCGGCTTTGTTCAACAAGGCATTTTCGGTGAGTTCTCCTTTGTAATATTGAATGAGTTGTTCCAAGTCCTTTTGGGGAATCATGTACACTTCGTCCATGTTCGTTGACTACAGTCGGGGCAAAGTTCCCCGTCTTCTTGGTCACGGCAACTCTTACAAAGACGGGACTTTAAGATGTGTTGGTACTCTCGATACAACAGGTGATATTTATGCTTCCAATAATGACACTCGTCTTTCCACTTGTCGGTGGCCCGATTGGCCTCTTGTAATAGAGTCATCCACGTAGGGAGGGTTAACGAACACATTGACATAACACCTCGTGAAGTCCTTGAAACAATCCGCTTCCTTTTTGTCGGACTAACCACTGACGACGTTTTTTGACGGAATGTCGACGACGTCCCAAATCACGTAGTACCTTTTTATAGGGTTGAAGTTTAGCCAGCATGGGTGGGGTGACGGGAATCTTGTTTTTTAAAAAGTTCAAGACCAGTTCACTCACAGCATTGATTTGATCGGCATTGGCATGTTGTAACAACTCTTGACGTTTGGAACCATTGGCTTCTTGTAACATGGACCGTAAAAACGGGAACTGACGTCGAAGACGTTGCATCCTTTATCGGTGACGACGACGATACCGTTGATTGGCTTTTTGAATCGTGCGTTTTATACGTTTATCCGTTTCCAAGGCCACGGCTTTCCCCAATCCTGCCATAGCGGGCACCAATAGATTTAAAAAACCGCCTCGTTGACGACGGCGTCGTCTTCTCCTCCTCACCATGGTCGACCCGTCAATAGCCGTTGAAGGGCTTTGTCTTGTTTGATGGCATCCCGCGTCTCTTTATAACCTTGACGGGTATTGCGTTTGAAATCTTGCCACCAACCCCCACCTCGTTGTCGTCGGTAATGTTGTACATTATCGGTAATGCCTTTCAAGGCTTGACCCCCTAATTTGCCTAAAGCCAGTCCAAACCCAGTGGCGGGACCTGATAGAAACATACTCATGCCATGGGCAATTTTATCCACCAAACGGGGTTTGCGGCGCATTAAAGCCCCTCCTCGTTGTTTCCTTTTTCGGCGTCGTCGTCGTTGGACGGCCATGGTTCTAAGAGTGTGGGACTAGGAGGGAGCGGCTTTTTATGGATCCAATAGTCTTTGGGTCTCAAGGGACGAGGACATCCATCTACATAGCATAGGGCTTCCAAGGGTTGGTACACAAAATGACCATGGTAATCTTGGAGACATCGTTTGGGTAATGGAGGGGTGAAATCCACAATGGTATCATCCAAGGTTTGCATCTTGATTAAAAATCGTTCCAGATCCTCCAAGGGAATACCCCGCACATGGGTTTTCAATTCGGTCAAGGCTTTGGCATAGGTGGTAAACGCAAATCGACTCATGGTCACTTTAAATCGGTATTGTTTAAAATCATTCCATCCTTTGACCACGGTGCCCACGGCCGCCAAACACGCTACCAATGTACTGTTTTCCAAAAGGGGACCCGCAATCATACCAGCGGCCATCAGGAGTAAGGCCATACCATTGAACAAGGCATTGATACACCTGTAATGATTCAACATTTTTCGATAACACCACCATTGTTGATGATAAAAAGCATACAAGGAATCCATGCGTTGTAATAATTCTGGGGGGAAGGGAAGACCATGTTGTTTTGATCCATTCAATAACGACACGACGGTTTTCATCTTTACGGCGAAACACGGGACGACGAGGTTTGTACGCTCGGTGCTCCTCCTTGTTTATAACTGGTCACAATGCTATTGGTCATGGTGACATTAGCAATTTCACGTCCTTGGGCCAACTGTTCTTGATCTTGTAACAGCATACGTAAACGTCGTTGTAAATCCGCTTGACGCAAGGTACGAGGGGGCGGAGTCCGAGATCCTCGAGGAGTGGAGGGACTGGAGGAAGGTGTCCTAGGTGAACCGGGAAAAAGTCGTCGTCGTCGTCCGCGTCGGCCACCACGTCGTCCACCACGTCGGCCACCTCCACCGCCACCACCACCACCTCCACCACCACCACCTCCTCCACCACCACCACCACCACCACCAGGTCCACCTGCTCCACCACCAGCACCTCCACCAGCACCAGCTCCACCTGCTCCACCACCAGCACCTCCACCTGCTCCACCACCACCAGCACCACCAGCACCAGCTCCACCTGCTCCACCACCAGCACCACCAGCACCACCACGTCCACCACCTCTAGTCCTAGGACCACGGCGTCCCCCACGTCCATTTCCACTTCCCCCACGTCCATTTCCATCACCCCCTGCACCCGCTGCTGTTCGACCACTTGGTGCTGTTCGCCAACCAGGTGGACTTCTCGGGGACTCCGGGGTGGTCTGGGGGCTATGGAATGAGGCTGAATGGGATGCTCGACTTCCTACCCCGGCTGGGGAAGAAGCCTGTGCAGCGGGCGCACCATCCAGATCGGGCCAGCTCGCGATGACGTCGGCAGGGGGGATGGATTGCATAAACTCATAGAGGGGATCGGGGTGCATTTCCTCCATGGCCACGTCGAGAAGGCCTTGGTCTCCAGAGATATACAAATCTTGCCAGGCCCTTGGGGACATTTGATTACCGCTGGCCGCTCCCACCCCCGCAGGGGACACGGTATCGTACGATTGCGGAGGTTGACGGTCATCGTCATCGGCCATGGTCGCTTTTCTCTTTTTACCTGTTCCAAAGGGGTGCCTTTATAGTCGTTTTTGATAGGTGCGAGTCCATCCTTCGTCTTTTAACAGGTGACTCAACACCCGTTGTTGATCGGAGGAGGCGGGATGTAAATCCAACACCAAATAGCCATACGGTCGTGTAGTGGCTTGATGAAACGTCTCCAACGTGTCTTTCCAAGTGGTAGGAAACGATTGAAGCATGACATTACGTACCCCTAATTGATCTCGGGGGTTCTTGAACGCCACGATGTAATGGGCATTGCGGGATATACTTTTCGCATAGCGACCCACGGGAAACATGTCTTGGCACAAGTAGAGCACCGTCACCCCTTGATGATGCGAATGTTTGGTGAATAAATCCAACACGCGTTTATCGTGACTCCCTTCATCCATTAAATCATCCAAGACCAGGACCCCATGTCCTTCAGGAAACCATTGCACTAAGGCCTCATGATCGGGAATCCCTTCGTGAAACACCACCCCTTGATCTTGCATGCCTTGAAATCGATCTTGCCAGGCCCCATAACAATAATGCATTTGGGTCGGTGGGGTTTCAAACAAATCGGGGTTGTCTACCAAGAGTTTTTCCGTAAACGCGGTTTTGCCACATCCCGAAGGACCCACCACCAAGATAGAGGAAGGAGTATGAAAACGAAACGGTTTCCCCGTTTGCATGATGATGACGAACTACCCTTAGAAAAAAAAAAGGCACCTTTTTATTGGAGTCAGTGGGACTCGAACCCACGTACGACCCAATCCCTATCTGAATCAAAGGTCCAAAGGCTCTACCCACTGAGCTACGACTCCGACACCACTTTTTTCCAACAAATTTTATTTAATGATTACATTGATGATACGGATGACAACAGAGTTGATACCATCTGGCTTCTTGGCCTACAATCAATTGTTGAAGGCGTTGACCGGCTTGATGGTCATTACTAACATAATCATGATCCGAAAACTCATTTAAAAACGCTTGCAAGGTCCGTCCACGGGCTTTGGCTTTCAAGTACAACAAGGCGTAATCACCACAACTCTTGCTTGTAATGGCTTGGAGGGACTTGCCATTGGTCACTACATACTTCCAATGTTGGACAATCCAATCTCGTAACGGGGTAGCTTGCACGTACGTATCCATGGGCAAAGCATAACTGTCCAGGACTTCACACACCTTTCCATCGGTCCACACCGCTAACCAATGTTGTCCCGGTTGATCGTGTGGGTCGGTATTCACAATGTACCCTTGAGGGGTAGTCTTGACAGGACTCTTGGGTAAACGATCACAGGCCACTGTCCCGTAAAAGACAGGGTTCAATTGGGGGTCGTCTCGGGCTAAATAATCCAACTGCACATTATTCAAGGCCACATGTTCCATCTTCAGTGCTGGTAAATGTTATACAACACGGCTCCGTTCCTGTCAATCTCCAGCAAATTCTCAAATTCCCCATACACGAGTACGGTTATATTGACACCGGGGGCAGCTCCAAATTCCAACACCAATTGTAAATCACCTGTTTGCTTGGGGTTGAGGTTTTGACTGTCAGCACATCCATTGGCCACATTGTCAAACATGTACAAGGTACAATTTTTAGCTTGGCCCCAATCCAGCAGTTCTACCATGTTGCCTTTCTTTTTACACCAAGCCCCACTGGCTTGCAGAAAACGGAAGTAGCCTAGATTATCTCGGGTGCCATTGTTGTGCACTAACTGAAGGGTTTCATAAGGGTACTCTTCTCCTCTGACAATCTGTTTAATGGAACTCAGACCAAATTTCTGGAAACAGAAAGGATCTCGGGTCACATCTCCATTGAAGGCACGGCTGTCCAGTAACCCCACAATCAATCGGTCAGGTATTCTGTTTTGAAACAGGTTCGGGATATCAAAGCGGACCAGGTTGTTTTGCATGCTGAAGGTCCGGATTTCACTGCGGACGGTCGGGTAAGCCGCCACTTGGCCTTCATTGTGTCTTTTTTCAGATATACTCTGGTAGATGGCGTCATTCAAACGCAGTTGGCAGAGATGAAACCGTAGTTTGACATCGCCTTCCATCAATCGGCCAGCTTCACCCACTCCATTCAAAAACAGGCTGGGGCCATTGAAATGAAATTTCATCTTGATTTCAATACCAGGCACCAACAATTTGCCAGTGTGAAAGACTTCCAAGTGGGGGGTAAACACCAAACTGTGAGTGACACCATCAACATACTTGGCGAGTTCGGCTTTCATGGCGGCCAAGGCTCCTTTGTGATGGGCAGGGAGTCTCTGGTAGTCTAGATGTCCGGCACCAGCATTCGCTGCGGTGTTGGTATTGTTGGCAGTCCATTGGGGTGGGAAATCCACTTGATTGAACCATCCTTGGGGTCCTAACACGGTCTTGCCATCTTCTCGATCATAATTCAGCAAGGTTTCTAGGTAAGCTTTGTAATGATAGGTGTCGGATTGTGGACTGATCAACGTGCCATTCAACTGCAAGTCAATTTGTTTGATGATGGAATGGGCCAAATTGTTGACGGGGAACAATATCTCTGCGGCGTCCAAGTTCCCGTTATCCTCCTTTTTCAAACTCAATTCCATGGTAAAGTAACTGCGTCCTAAATCCACAAAATCGTCCAACCCTGGAATGATGAATTCCATGGGATTGATACCCGTGGTGGTGGGTTGAATGGTGACCATGCGATAGGCATTGATGCTAATGTCGGTCGGTGGCACCTTGAAAATCCGTAAGGCAGGGTTGACGGTCCCTTCGGAACGCTCGTGAGCCGGGGCGGTTTGTGTACTCACGTCAGGCATGTTTAACGTCGTCGAGTGGTACCCCGTCGTCGTCGTGAGGGGTTTTTATAGCGTCGTCGTCGTGCTAAACGTTGTCTCAAATCAAACCCGGGGACTTGCATCACCTCGGGACTTAACCATCCACCACGTTGTCGTCGCATGAGTTTCCAAAACGGATACAGTCCACCCCATTGAGACAACCCTCGATTACTACGAATCCGTCGAGGTCGTGAATGCACGGGTTCCATGTTCACACTCCCAAAATATCACGTGCACGTTTGGTTTGTTTGGGAAATAAAGCAGTGGCTACACGCACGGCGTCTTTCACGTTCTTCTGATTCAACGCTTTCTTGGCTTGTTTGGTGATTTCCTTTTTAAGGACGTCTTCGGCTTTGCGTTTGATACCTCGTGTCAAACCCGTTTCCAAGCCTCTCTTGATATTACTAGGCAATTTTAAAGGATTTCGCGTCCTTATAAGACCTTGCAACCCCCCACGCATCAGATCCGTCATCACTCCTTTGCCTTGTTGATCATACCACTCGTCGGTTCGAAATCGTGTCAAACTTCCCCCACGCATGGTGCCTTCTTCACCAGGGATAAACGTTTTGTTTGGGCTTCATGGGACTCCCCTTTTTATACCGTCATCGTCGTTTTTTCCGAAAAGCGGCTTCCAACCCTTTTTTAGCCCCGTAACTCGCGGCACCACTTGCGGCACCCAACGCCACAGCTTTCCCTCCAGCGATCAAGGCTGGAATGAGGGCGGCCAGGGGCAAGAGACCCCCTCGTTGCCTTCTTCGTCTCCTTCGACGCACTCTTGTCTTGGGCATCTTTGTTTGTTTTTCACAACCCTTGTTTTCTTTTTATACTCACATGACGTTGCACGTAAACGATTCCCCCGCCCACCGTTTGCGTTTCCCACTTCGCATTTCTTCCATACGTTTCTTCGTTGATCTTAGGTAATTCTTTTTGGCTAACTTTTCTACCCCTTTGGTGATGGACCAAGCGGCCTTAGGAATCCCGGCAATCACTGCGTTGACCCCTTCCCCCGCTTGTGGACGCTGTGGTCGTCGTCGTCGTCGTCGTCGTCGTTTCGGAGGCATGATTGATTTGGGTTCCCTTCTCGTCTCTCTTTTTTATGTCTTTTTGAAGTGTAACGTGACAATGGTATGACCTTCACCAAACTTGACCAAGTCTCCTCCTCTACCAATCGTTTCAGCCACTTGAACGTGAATCATTTCCACCACCTCGTTACGAAGAGACATGTATTGAATGTGCAACGGTTCAAAATACAGGTTGCCGCGTGCTTCACGCTTGTACTGGATTTCACGTAACAAATCAGTCACGCGATTGCCCACCACAGTGCTGCCTGCCACGTCGGAGTACACGTGCAACGATCGTGTGGGTTCACCCACCACGGAACGAAACGCCACATTCAAGTTGGTGAAACGCCACCCACAACTCATACTCAATTGTAAATAATCCGGTAAAATAGAACGCACCGTCCAAAAGACCGCGTTCCCCTGACCGTCGGTGACATCGTTCCAATTATTGTCAGCGGGTTTTGTCATGTTGGGGATTTGATCCCCCATGAATTCTTGTTGTAAGTTGGGTCCCAAAATCAACCCACTGTCAATTTTACGTAACCATCCCATCTTGAGCGCTAACTTGGTGTAGATGGTTAGGGCGGGCGTGTCGGTGCCGCAATGGCAGATATTGGTGTTGTCGATGAGCAGATCCTCGCCTTCCCACTTGAACTTAACGTAGGTGTGTTTGCCTTGATCATTGGTAAACCGACCCCCTTGAATGGCCGTTTCCATACGTTGTTGTTCCAAGTGAGCAATGATGGCTTTCATGAAACTCACGCCATCCACCACCCAATCCAAATCTTTCACGTCATTGATGATGCTTCGCGCGGTGTCTACTCGCGAGGTCATTTCCCCGTCTTTTGCACCCGGTTTGGGATACGTTTGGCCCCAGGACACCCCCATGACGTACCCATTTTTCTTCACCAACTCATACAAATTGACGCGCGCATCCGGTAAGGAAATGGCACTCAACCCCACTTGCCATCCACCTCCCGTGAGCTGTAACGGTTGAGGTAAACGAATCTTGAAGGAATTAGGTTGGTTGTTGGGAAATTCACGTCGGTTGGCATGACTGGGTAACGTCACGTAGAACGACATGTTGTCTTTGTTCTTCACACCACCACTTCCCTTTTAAAGTGGAGGGTCAGGAGGGCATGGCCTTCGCCAAATTTCACCAGATCCCCATTGGTTTCGGCCATCTGGGTTTCGACGATTTCCACCACTTCGTTGCGTACTGGGATATATTGAATATGTCGAGGTTCAAAGTGGGTGGTGTTTTGTGGCTGGTACTTGATTTCTCGTAAGAGATCGGTGATACGACCCCCTACCATGCTGCTGGTCCCTACATCACAATACACGTGCAAAGGACGCGTGGAGGGAAATTCCAACGAGGGACGAAAGGTCTGGTTCACATTCACAAACCGCCAATTACACGTCATACTCAATTTCAGATAATCCCCCTCCACTTTCCAAAAGATGGGGTTGTTGGCGGCATCGCGGATATCGGTCGGGGTGGGAATGGAGTCCGAATGAAATTCTTGCAAGAGATTCGGACCCAATCGATACTGGCCGGGGGACACTTGTTCAATCCATCCCATTCTCAGCGCCAAGGATCTGCCCCATGACACGTGTGCTACTTGTCGTGTGTAATCCACATTGGTCGTATTCAACAACAAATCCCCTTCGGAGGTCCATTCAAACGTCGGGTATAATTTGACGCCATTGTCCTCGGCCCATTTGTTTTTGGGTTCGGTTTGTTTGGCACGGGCTTGCACGTAACGGTACACCAGTTGATGAAAAAGGTGCGATCCCGTCGACGAGGCCAATTCCTTTCTCATATCTCGCCCGTAGACAGTGAGTTCGCGACGTTGATGCCACCATCGATCGTTGCCTTGATCGTCTTCGGCATACACCCGTTCGTGCCATCGTACGTACAACAGAGGATGGGAATCACCCACGCCTCCTTCTTCCGCTATCACGGGAATGGTGGGTAAGGATAAACTCACCATACCCACCATCCATCCTCGTCCCACAAATCGGATGGGTTTAGGCAATCGGTTTCTGAAATGATGACTCTTGTTCCCAGGAAACTCTTTGGTACTCGCATGACTCATCAACGTCACGTAAAACGAAGAGTTGGGCACCAACGTCATTGTTTTAGCGGCGTCGTCGTCGTTTGCGGGGTCGAAGGGATGTCACGTCTCCACGAGCAATCCAACTATTGTACTTGTCGGGCCACCCTTTCCACTTGACCAACCAACGACCTTTTTGTCGCTTAAGTACCTTCTCAATCCGAAACACCTCGGACACATGGACTTTTTGTAAATCCTCTTCATAAAACGTACCTTGGACGGGGGTCTCATCCCATTCGCGAATCTTATACGTGGGGACAGGGCCAGGGATCACACGATGCACCACAAACACTTCTTCGGTCCAACCGGGTAAATACCCTTTTTCAAAGGTACGATGAATCGTATTGAGACGGACATGATCCCCCACCTTCAATTGGGGTTTTTTGTAGCCTTTCAATCGTTTGGCATACAATCGTTTCCACACGGCTTCTTCGTTGTCCCACGTCACGTTTTCGGGGGGCATACCAATACTTCGATGACGGGTGGCATTATAGCCTTGCACCAACTCGGGTAAGACATTGTCAAATTTCAACGTGTTGGCCGCGGTCAAATAACGGTACAACCGTTCTTTCAAGGTGCGGTTAAATCGTTCCACGACACTGGCTTTGGCATCCCCTTCGGTCGAAAAATGATGGATGTCTTGCTCGTCGACCCATCGTTGAAAGGTCCGATTATAAAATTCTTTCCCTCGATCCGTTTGCAATCGATTCGGGTGACGTCCTCCTTGTCTCACAATCTTCTCAAAGGCTTTCACGAGGGCCACCCCGGTTTTGGTTTTCAACGGTTCGACCCACGCGTACTTGGACAAGACATCCACGACGGTCAACAAGTAGCGTATACCCCGATTATGTTTGGCCAAACGTTGCACTTCCACTAAATCCGCGGCCCATTGATCATCCAAGCCCCCTACGATCACGGGTAAGGTAGCAAAACGACGACGTCGGGGTTTATGCAAGGTGTAACCCACATCCTGTTCCAACACCCGTTGGGCTTTTTTCAAAGGGAGACCCTGGGCTTTAGCAAATCGTTGCACCCCACCTAAACTGCCCGGGGTACGAGGATCATGGTAACGGTTTAACCATTGTTGTTGCGAGACATTGGCCTTCTTCTTCGTTGACGACACAGGGCGTTTGGTTTTCTTTAACCATGAGGACGACGAACTCCAGCGTTGGGTTCTCTTTCGAGGGGGCATACTTTTTGGCATTCACCCCATAAGGTCGATATGGTGGGGACCGTGTGGGGATGCGCCTTTTGAATGATTCGATACCATCGCCAGGCGTTCGGGTGAGCTTTTAACCATAAGACAAACACCACCCATCGATATAGGTTGCGGTCGACATGGGTTTCTTCAAAGAGGTGGAGAGGATGCGTGTCCTCGGGACAAGGGGGTATGGGGATTTGGGACCCGGGTTGGTGATCATATAAGACTTGGCAAAGGGTTTGATGACATTGCCATTGCCCCAGGGACAAGACAGACTCCCACGCATCACATACAGACTCCATGGTGACATTGATAAAAAATTTTATTCGTTCTCTCATTTAAAAGAGACCTAGACGGCCGTAACTGATGGTCTCTAGACCTTTCTGCCAGTTCTCCACACTGTCACTGTACTTGGGGGGTGGTGGTGCCGGGGCTACCATCATTTCTTGACGGTTCTTGAGCTCTTGAATTTCTCGCAACAATTGTTTCTCATAATCTGTCAGGGGTCGTTCTCGTTCCACGTCCTCTTTGCTTTGGACTCGAGGGGGCGGGCCAGGGATGTCATAGCCCCTCTTGGGATATCCTTGAGCATCACGGGTGGGAGATTCAGCTTGTTGGTCGGCTTTTTTGGGAGGGTTGTCATGAAACCACGTCCAGTACTTGGAACCCAAGGGTTGATCGGCCCATCGGAAGAAGCCACACGTTTTCTTGGAACAAGTCAGAAACAACCGATCGGGGTTCTGAGTCGAATGACTCTGTTGAAGCGTGGCGGGTTCACGGCAAAAGCATTGTAAACCACCCCACATGTCCAACACTTCTACATCAGGTTGACTATACACGGCTTTCATATACTCCAGAACTTGATCTTGTCCACAAAACAGCAAATACGGTTGCATGGGACATTTCACATACTTCCATCCCTTTTGAGATTCTCGGGCCTCCAAACGCACCTCATGGTAAGGACATACCATAGTGTCCACTGAACTGGGAGGATCATACACGGTCGTCAAGGTGAATTGAGGTGATGGGGGTGATTGCTCCACCATGTCATTCAATTCTTTCATCATATCTTCCACAGCAGCTCGGGTGTCTTCCACCACGTCGCACACCACAGGATCACAGTCCACGGGCGTCATATGTTGAATGCTCTTCTTCTTCTTCTTCCCCTCTGGGGGATGGGTTGATTTTCTCTTCCGATCGGTGGACATCGTACTCAAGGTTGATGTCACCCCTACCGACCATGCCTTTTTATACCTTAGACCCTTGACTGTCATTGGTCAGCTTATCCTACCCATATAAGGACTTGTTATCTTCCCATTGGTCACCTTATTCAATCCAAATAAGGACCTCTTGTCTTCCCATTGGTCCGTTGTCCCTATTTAAGACGGTCCCTTGGTCACTAGATCTTCATTCTCAAAAGCCATGCCCCCAGACATCATGATCGGAGAACAAGATCTCGGTGCCTTGGAACTGCAAGTGGGTCATGGCCATGTGGTCTACACAGGGGGAGCCAAAGGTACAGATGCCCTCGTGGAAGAACAGGCCAAACACTTTGGGATGCAACTAGAAGTCCTGGTCCCCCCGAATCATCCTCGATCCACTTTCATCACCCCTTCTACGGTGGAAGTCCTGATGCTGGCCAACCCCCATCTTCACCAGGCAGCGGAGAAACTAGGCAAACAAATGCCCAGTCATTTTTACACCCTGCAATTGCTGCAACGTAATTATCAAATTGCCAAAAAAGCCCATACCATCTATGCCTTTGGCATCTTGGAACCGGATCATAAACGCGTGAAAGGAGGCACTGGTTGGACTGTGCAATTGGCTATGGATCAAGGCAAACCCGTCTACCTGTTTGACATCCCCAGTCAATCATGGTACCGCTCGGACCATTACTACCAAGTCAATGAGAATGCCGCCACCCTGGTCACTGGCAGTCAATTTGTTCCTTGGGGGCCTAAAAAGCCCACCCTTCATCAAAGCAGTGCTATTGTGGGATCCCGGGATGTGGACGAGAAAACCCGAGCCGAAATTCAAGCCTTGTTCAACCGCACCTTCTGTCTACCCGAGAACATTGATCAATTACGTATGGAACTGGAAGACTTTCATTTGTAATTTTTTAGTTTTTACTTTTCAATCTGTACATAGCTTTCTTTTTCAATTTCTTAGTTTTTTATTTTTTCCAATTGTACATAGCTTTTACTTTTTATTTTTTCAAAATTGTAGATAGCTTTTTTTTCAATTGTAAATAGGAGCGCCCCACCCGCGTGGCAAAGAACACAGACCACCCTTTGTAAAAAACATCAACTCTTTTTTAATTAAAAAATAAAAAACTGACAACACTGACTTTGCACTATGGTCATAAATAATTTGTCTTGACTCACAGCAGCCTTGACTCACAATTAAAACAAATGTCCACAGAAATAACAATGTTCATTCTCCCAAACAACGCCTTACGGTCTCCATAGCTTCCCTCTCCATGTCTTCCATGCGGGCATACTCCTCCCTTTGCTTTAACATTTCCTTAAAGAAATACGCCACTGTGCCCCATTCATCCTCTTTATGGACACGCGGCAAGTGCTCGACTAAGTACTGGTCCAGTTGTCTAAAATGTTCCAAGCTAATGGGCCAATACTGCTCATCCATGGTGAACACCAGCCACTTGTAAATCCATGGGATGATTCGGCGGACTAGCTTTTTCTTCATCATCCTGTAAGTAAGACTCTCCAGAGGCAAGCCATTCTCCGTGTAAACAAAACACAAAAAAAATAAATGTAGAAAAGCCGCCACGCGCCTACGGTTCAGGGGACGCCATGCCTCTTCCCGCCTTTCGTAAATGGCTATGGTATGGTGTTGCACAGGCGTTCTCTCCACTCTCCTCCTCAACGCGTCTGCTCCTCTCACATTCACCTCACTTGACATACAACCCAATGCTCTTCTCGTTTTGACCATTTTTTTCCTTCGCCAACTGACATAAGTCAACAAGGACCGGCTCAAAGCTAGGAATGGCGTCCTGTGGCCTCGCTTGACTTATATACCCTGATTCGCGCAATGCACCATGGTCTATCTAAGGAGGGGGGAGGGGGGTACCCCCACCTCTTCCCCTCCCACAGCATGATGGGTCTTTCTCTCATTGGTCCCTTCCCTCCCACGTGACCCTTTTGTTTCTCTATAAAAACCACCTTCCCCATGTCATGTTACAATCCTTGGATGATCCAGGCCTCAGTTCAAAAGCCCAACAAGTGATGGCTCAACCCCAACCATGCCTGGTGTGTAAGAAACCTGTCACCAAACCAACCATTTTGATGTGCTGCAAACAACCCTGTCATCTAACCTGTGCCAAACAGCAGGGAAAAAAAAGTACCAATCCTAACTGGGGTTGCTTTAGATGTCTACAAGGAACTAGCCTCCAAGTCCTTGAAATCCTTCATGAAGAATGGAAAAAAGACCCCCAATTTGTGAAAGAAGTCAAACGTCACTGGTACCAACATACTAAACGGGGAATCACACATCACCTCCTTCCTCTCTGGTATGGTATCGGTTATGAATTGAAGTGCGGTGAACCCATATGTTTGGGAGGCGTCCAAGGGTTCTGGGGAAAACACAAACCCAGGTATTGCTCATCTGAACAAATCGAGTTTCTTGGCCAGACCCCAAGCGAAGTCATTTCAAGCATGAAACAACTGAATCCTGTCCTCACCCTCCCGTGTGTCGTCTGTGAGAAAGATGTCAGCTATCATATCATATTGAGCTGCTGCCGAAGCCCCTGTCATGTAGCCTGTGCTGACAACTGGAGAAAGAATCCTCATCTAATCCCCAAATGTGTTTACATCCGACAAGGCCATTCCACCACAGTCATTGAAATCCTCAATTACGATTGGAAAGAAGACCCCCAATTTGTGAAAGAAGTCGAACGTATCTGGAATGGTCATCTGTGGTATGGTATTTGTCATACAGGCACCGGAGCCGTTCAAGGATTCTGGGGAAAAATCTTCAAGAATCCGGATACAATCAGCAACATACCCCATTTTCTTGGCCACACCCCAAGCGAAGTCCTTTCACACATGAAGAACATTTTGAGTTCTCAGTAACCTCATCAAAGAGGAACACTTATCAAAGAGGAACTCAAAGGAAAACCACAGTTATTGTAAAACAAATCAATAAAACATGATTTATTCATTTTGTCTTGTTTTCACTCCAAGGACCACCCACGTTCCAGAAATTGGACTTTGGACTTTGAGCCCGCGTTTTCTCAGCGGTTTTACTTCCCCTTGAGCCCACGATCCTTTTTTCACACTCGTCAGCGGTTTCCCATTCTAAAACACGTGACTTCCGGTTGTATGAGCCCGCGATCCCTTTTTTACCCACTGGTCAGCGGTTTCCCATCCTAAACATACCTGACTTCCGGTTCCGGTTATGACGTCATCCTCACATCAAAACGAGGCAAACGTCCCCATACGGGCGCAACTTACTACTCGCATGCAATGCTAATCCATAATCCATGTTAAGTTTTCTTAGCACTCCACAGCTACCTATTTATACAACTGAGCGGTGAAAAATTCTACAGTAACGGCTGCTATGCCTTGAAACACGACACTTATACTGAGATGAATGATTGAGCTTTCTACCCGAAAGAGCAATCAACAATGGCGAATATTATTATTATTATTATTATTATTATTTTTACCTTGGTCCTTTCCCTTTTTCCTTTTCCTCTTCTTTTACGGTAGTCTATACAATCAGCCTCTTTTACAAGCGACACCAGCAACAAAGTAAAAAAAAAGAGCCACCACCTTTGATTTCATTTTCACAATTTGTCGTGTATTCTTCGCAAAGGTTCTCTGGAGGTGTTAAACACAATATGGCTTATCATACTATATTAAGTTTGTTCATATGCTCTTTCTTCCTTGAAGAAGCTTAATTACGTATAATGTATTAATTTGTAGTTCTTATTTTTTTTAATTTCACCTGAACCCCACCTGTGTTGGCGAAAGAAAAAAAATGAAGTTATTAATTGCAAATTATTAATATTTTGTAAAGAAGACAATATGGAGACAAGTTTTATCTTCCTGAGCTGTAATTGGCTACAATGATACCCTCTTATTCTTGTTTAGCCTGCATGGCGTCACGACAGGGACATTATTCTATAACGTTAACCACACACCAACCATTATTTTGAAAAGAGTGTGTTGGGAAATCAAACATTTAACTTCACCTAAAAAAAGAAACAAGCAAACAAAAACAGAATATATATCCAAGGATTGTGACGATTGAAAGGTACTTATTATCCAACTAAGCGCATACGACCCGACGTTATACGAGCTTCTTTTCTCAAGTCAGGGATGTGATTAGCGTCACAGTCACTTCTGGCCTGATGTTTAATATTTTTTACTTGTGTTTTATTTGTTTTGAATATTGCTTCAAGATTTACCAGTCATTTTGTGCCATTTTGCGTTCTTCTTGTTGGGCTTTTTCTGTTTGTTCTAATACGGCCCGAGCGCTATATGCCAACATTTCTCTTTAAGTCTCTAGCACCTTTTTATAGTTTTACAGAATTTTGGTCGTGGTAGGTTGACTCAGGTCACT
Source organism: Siderastrea siderea (assembly GCA_964030785.1). NCBI lineage: Eukaryota > Metazoa > Cnidaria > Anthozoa > Scleractinia > Rhizangiidae > Siderastrea > Siderastrea siderea. The sequence continues at coordinate 66,818,180 of OZ034966.1, read as the reverse complement.
GGATGATTGATTGTTTGCTTAATGATATCCAATGGGGGTGGGGACAGGAGAGGGCTAATGGTTTGACCGTGGTTTTCTTGGGGACATGGGTAGGTTATTGCGATGCCTCCAACACGCATATATGAGACAATAGGGGACCCTTTGGAAAATTATGGCCCGACCGAATGTTGTACGCAACAATTTTCAAGAGGCTCTTGGACATTGTACGGATCAAAATACGCCATTTAAAAGGTGAAAACAAATGGGAAAGCTCTAGAAGACTCGATCCAAACGGGGCCGGACATTGGAGTACATTGAATGGCTCAAAGCAAAGAATTAATTCCTGTAATTGCTCCATAACAGAATATAGTATTTTCCTCAAATAGAAGGCTTATCCGAATTACGGCAACTAAGAAATGGGGAATACATTTCAGGCATTGGACTTCCTGGAGCTTTTACAGCCTTTTCTGAAAAAAGTAACAAAGGAATTTCCTGGAGTAATTTACGTGCATGATAATGAATTCATTTGGTTATGAAAAGTCTGTTTTTTAACTCAGACAAAATATTTCAATCCACGCATTTGAAAATAATCCAGCTCATATAAAGAGGGAACATAAACGTTAGAATCTACACAGAAACATTTTTGTCGATTCAAAATATTTAGCCGTGAAAACAATCTAAAAATTTAACCAAATGCAATTATAGAATATTCATTCAAGAGAAACCTCAATCTCGTTTCCAGAGTCCGCGTTACCCTAGACCAGCGGTCGGGAACGAGGGACTCTGGGATAAAGCGTTTCGGATCGCATTTTCATTGGCTGAAATCTGAGCATGAGCAGTTAGACCGGAAGTGAAAGTAGCTGTAATTCGTCCCCAGATTCCCAGATTTGGCCTCCGTTCCTGGAGCCCGTGTTACCTTTTCCAGCGGAGTCTTGAGACCAAAATGGCGGACAAAACACCAATGAAAGAGTGAAAGCTTTGCCTGGAGGTGTAGAACTACAGTACGTTTGAAGATGTTGTAATTCCGGCCCTATAAGACATGCGATAGATTTGTTTGGGGAAAAATCTAAGAACAAGAACCTTTTAAATGTTCTGGAAAAGTTGACCGGATTAGTTGTTGTGTATGGTGACGGACTTACGAGAAATGAAAGTTGCAGCAGCTGTTGTAGTCGTGCAAAACACTTTTCTGAATCTGGGAACGAGGTTGTTTTAGGACTTGTTTGTGGCTTCACACGAAAAACAAGAAAGTCCCTTGAGGCTGTAGAGAGGGAAAAAGCCAGTGAGAGTCCGAAGACAGGAGAATAATGACAATCGAAGAGAGGTAAACATCATGCTATCGAACTAATATTATTGACACCTCCCCAGCCATCACAGAGTTATCCTTTGAGGCTGGAAGTCCTCAGTGATATAAATAATGCTTTCACAATTTAAAGAATTAGCTTGTTCTGTTTGCATAATTTTCAAATTCATTTTTTTATACATTCCAAACTGTCCCTTTTCTTATACTTCAAACATATAAAATACACTTACAACTTCGAAGTAACATTAATATAAAATTCATAACACTATTTATTGCTGATTTTACTTTCGAAGTAAAACAGAACATTATTTTTTGATAACAACTGAACGTTAATTTTCATTATCTGTTTCCATAGGACAGGTTGTTTTCCTGGTCCAAAGACAATCTGAAGGACAAAGAGGTTATGATGTACTTGGTGTTGGAAAGGTGTCAGATTCTATCACATCCCATTCACCAGATCTTATTCCTGTTTTTGTTGCTTTAATGTTGAACCTAATAAAGCAGCTGAATTATTCTCTGTTGGTCAAGTTAGTCTTGTGGCCAAGAACACTAGTAGCAGTCTATGGGAAGAGAATCACTGAAGCACCACCACCTGTAGAGCCCCATGACCCCTACCTCTGCTACTCCTACTAGTTCAAAAGAAAACTGGCCAATGAACTATGTACTTCAGGTCATGTAGCTGAGACTGCTTCTGATGCAGTTGAATGACACAGAGACAGAAGGTGATGGGGAAAAAAGTCTAAGGAACTGGAAACTTTTCATGTTTTATTTTAGGGCACAGCCTAGGGGCATGAAATATGCCTTTGAGGCTATGCATTTTATAACAATTGTTATAGGTCCTTTACAGTGAACACATGGCACATCATATTCTTCATGGTCAGTTTGTGTACCCCAAAGGTGGGGAAGGCAACGATTTGTGTGGTGCCAATGACCTTTAAATGGAACATGGTCAAGAATGATAAGGGTGTTCTGAAAGCAATATGTGGGAACAAAACTCTCAAAGCAGTTCAAAGATCCACTTCTTCTAGTTAACTGCTAAACGAAACATCAAAGCAGTATGACAGGGAAAGCAACATTTCCCCAAGTCAGCAAGCCATACTGATTGAAGCAAGCCACACTGATTGAACTTATCAGCAGTCAAAAGCCCTTCGAACATCAGCGAGGAAAGAGTCTTCAAAGCTTCCCTTCCATTTCTAAGAGCCCTTTAGATCAGCTGGACATATTTGCTTTGAACTCCTAGTTAACTAAAAACAAGAAATGACTAGAGAGCTAATCCACACAGCTGCGATGACTCTGGATGTGATGATGCTCATGAAAGTGATGGGTCAGGAAGACGAAGAGATCATTTCTCTAGATGAAGGATTCGTTTAATCTCAGAAAACATAAACATTAATGTACATTCCCTAGGGCATCAGCTTTCTTCACTATTTTACATCAATATTGGTATTACTTTAAATTTGTCAACTGAATACAATTTATATTTTCAGTCCCACAAAATGAGGAATTTCACTTGCATAGTGGATCACATATTGCTGATACAGTGTACATGAGTACTTTCCACTCTAACTTACAGTGTAATAGGCACTTCACACCAATGAGGCAATTTTTGTCATGGACAGGGGTGGGGGTGCAATTAAGCCCTACTAAACATTCAAAAGGTCCCAATAACAACATGGAATCCCAAATGACTCAAACTACAGTTATTTGCTTATTAGTTACCCCTGCTCCATAAACTTCTCACTGAAATATTACTGTTATTTTTGTTTCCCCTGATGGTTCACATTATGGAGATTCTACTGCACATGTCTTCTTGGGAAGGTGTTTCTGAATAATACTGAAAAGATCTGCAGCCATATCTTTACTGTACACTTGTATGATGGATTCCTTCTTTTGTACAGAGATAAGGTCTGGCAAGTGTTCAAGGACCAAAGAAATCATTTCAATTGGAAACCCACTGGACAGGGCCACATTGTGCACAGTGCTTCTCCCAATATCTTTTTGGAGTTGAAATCTATATTTCTCCATGTCTTGTTTGATTGTAAGTTTGGCCTCAGAAGTAAATAATTGGGAGTTACCCTCATTCTGTTCAGTGAGGGTCATCTCAGACTCGTCTTGAACACTGAGTGCCTCAACCTGTTCAGCTGCATGCACAAGCATACAGTTTTCACACTGACAGTGTAGCCTGTAGATCTTGAGGTTGATTGTCTGGAACCTTGTGGTCAAACTGATTTAAAATAATTTTTCTTTTACATTCCTTGGACTGGACACAGGACCGCATGGCTTCTGGTATGTTTTTTACAGGCTTTTGGAATGTCATAAGAATAATAAATGTCAGCCCTAGCTGCAAGGTCATTTCTGCCAGCCCTCCCAACCTCGTGTATCTTACCCCAGTGTAAACAATTCTGTGAATGTCATTGCAGTCAATCCCAATTGCAAATGCCACAGTCACGAACAACACACGCTGGCTTGATTTCCCATTTACTAGTTCATCTACTATTCTCCTTCTCTCATGCTTGGAATATTGGGCATGATACATGGTAAAAAGTCTGTTCTTTGCTGACGGCTCTGCTGAAGGGTGGTATTGGTCTTTGCCCATTTCATTGGAAAATACAGGAAACAGCCTCAAATTGTTTCTAGATTTCCATAAATAAGAGTGAGGGGCGTTTCCAGCCTCTTTGATAATTTTGAGTTCTGCAACAATTGGCTGCAAAATTCTATCCAATTTGTCATCGCCCCTATCAGGATGCACATGGGAGGCGTAAGACCTGTTTGGACTACACTCAACTGTTACTGGGCTGGACAGTCTTAAGGCAGTTACAATGCCACTTTTTGTAGCTGCTGTTGCTGTGCCTGTAAGTGCCAGTAGTGACACTCAGATGGGAACAAATTTGTCAACAGGCTTATTCTTCCATATGCTGGACGAAATTTGGCCCTTCACAAAAAACAGAAAAGAAGGTATAAATATAAATTTGTGTCCCACGTGATGTTTAATTTGTAATTATGTAATGACTGAAGTACACCATCCCATAAAATGGTTCATTTCCCATCCATCTTTCTCTTTTCATGGGTTGCTCGTTATTTTATCTCTGAAAACATGAGTTGCAAGGATGAGAACCACTCTCTGGGTATTTACGCTTTCTGATTGCTTTCATTTCACAAGCTAGTTATTAACCGGTTTGAATGATAAAAAATGTAGACAGATAGACAGTCAGACAGACAGACTTTATTTATGCACCATAAAGTAAAAGCTGTACAGTGTGGGGTCATATGAAAGATTTTAAAAATACAATAAATGCCTGACTAAAAAAACTATTGCAAGTTATTAGCCAGTGAGGTACACTGCAGCAAGTTTGTGGTAACAGTCCTTGGATATAAATTACAATGGTTTGATATTTTCTAGCTAGCAGGGAACCAATTAGATATATTCAAGGATGTCTATTTATCAAACAACATGACTTTTTAACGGTTTTGATTGAAAATAATAACGCATTCAGTAGGAAATTGGTCTATTCTGATCAGATGGTTTTAATATAAGTAATAAAAACTATCAGCATTTGCAGTGAACATAATCTTTTAAAAATGTACATTGTACACATGCACACTCAGTTACTTCAGGTTTGAAAACAAAGCAACACGACTAGAAGAAGAGATATATTATATAAATACCATTCAAGAACCAAATGAGCCTCGTTCACAACAATGGCTTGCACCCTTTCGCTTTAAGCATTTTGGCAACATTCTTGTTGTCCACGAATCGAAAACTTCAGGGTGCCCAAACATCAAACATTTCTTGATATCTTCCGGGATGGTGACTTTTCCTTCCCCTTCTTCTTCTCCCACACTTTGTAAGACACACACATTCAACACTCCTTCCAGTTTTTGCACCTGGTCTCTCATAAACGCCCTCAAAGGCGAAACTACGATAACAACAGAATCTTGCCCCACAGCAGCTTCGAATGTAATCGAACATCGAGGAGGAAAATCGGATAAAAGATTTTCCGAAACCTGTCGGCAATGCCACCAGCACACCTTTTTTCTACACATATAGCTCTTTAATAAGGCATCGTACTGCTCTTTCATTAACACTTTTATCCCTAATTTTTCCATGGAAAACTCAATTGCCTCGTGGAATAGTGACTCCATTTGATAACACCGGATGTGCGAATACCTGACGCCTGCGCAGTTTGACCGATCACAGGATTCTTGTTTTCCGGTTAACGCTTTATCCCAGAGTCCCTCGTTCCCGACCGCTGGTCTAGGGTAACGCGGACTCTGGGAACGAGATTGGAGAAACCTTTAACCCCCGGCGTAATGGTGGCGACTGCCTTTCGACAAGTAGTCACTCAAATAAATAACGCATGGCATTTCTTACTGTATTGTAAACCACAGGTTTACTTGTTTTCTTGTCATTTTTTTTTGTTTTATGTTTTGTTTGTAACCAACAGGGCTCCTTGATAGCAATTGTCTTACTTCTGAAAGAACCCCCCTGATGAATTTTGAATAAAGGTGTACTGCTTCTACAGTGCTACCGACGGTTATGTCGAAAAGACGTCCACCGGATGTTTTATGTTTCCGTGAGTCCAGTGCTATCGAACATTTTGCAATACTTAGTAGTAGTAGTAGTGACGGTTTATGCTTTGTATTGCTGACGGCTTATGCCAGCATCAGTTGAAATTTTTAAATGCAGACTCAAAAATCACCTTTTTATAAATGCTTTCTACGGAAGCCGATTTTCTCGTTCTGTAATATTTTTTTTTTCTTTTTTTAAATAAGGATAGTTTCTTTATTTTTTACGTTTAGACAGTTTTTAACAGTTTTTAGTATTTAGCAAATCTGTAATTAGCGCTGTTGAACCACCGGGAAACAGCGCTAAATAAATGTGTTATTATTATTATTATTATTATTATTATTATTATTATTATTATTGTGTGTACTAGATTGGAATAATGCTTTTCGCATATTGTCACAATGCACCTGATGAAAGTTGCAAACTGTCGCATTTTGTAATAAACAAACTATCGCAAACTGTCATACTCGGTGACACAGTAGTGAACATATCAAAGATTCAGATATGTTCTTCTTTTTAACAACTCTACAGCTGAACCCTTCGTAGTGCGATAACGTTAATGTATATATTGCTACAGTTTGCGGGCTGCGATAATGTAGTGGTTAGCTTGTTGGACTTCAGATCTAAAGGTCTGTGGTTCAACACCCAGTCCCTGCCATGGTGTTGTTTCCTTAGACAAGAAGCTTTACCCACATTGTCGCTCTCCACCCAGGTATATAAATGGGTACCAGCGATATACTGCTGGGTGTAACCCTGCGATAGACTACCTCCCCTTTCAGGGGGAAGTAGCAATACTCTTAGTAGGTTCCTGCTATAGAAACCGGTATACGCTTCGGCCGTGAGGGCCTCCTTGGCTCCTGTGCGACTTTATATTACCTTTTTACAGTTTGCGATATGCCCAGTATTACACAATTTTTTTTTACTGCAATTTAGGATGTGTCACAAGATGCGGCAAGTTTTAAATAATCCAACTTGCTTACAAACGCGACGGCTTTAATTGCAATTTCACAACAGTTTAAGAGAGACAAAGCGCAAATGTATAGCCTATCTCCCGAATGTTGGAAGTAACAACAGACCCGTCGCAGGCAAAGGGTAATCCATATTAAAAATCAACAACTCCATCTGTGTTCGTCCCTCGGTTTGTCTCTTCCCCAAGATGAGTTAGCCATCCTGTTCTTTACGATGTAAAAGGTTGGTTCACTGTTTGAATGAATAAGTGAAAAGTTAGCTCGTTCAGGTAAACTCTTGGAGGCAGCGATTGTCTCAGCTGGTACCCTGGAAAACTTGCCCATAAAAATCCAGCAGCAATATGTCGCATGTTCTCTTGTTTTAGTATTTCCCTTGCCGTTGATTTTAAAGTGTGAAGCCAATACCTGCATTAAAGGCAATTCTCTGTAAGAAACAAACAAAGTGGAAAATGAAAAATTTTGACCCCCCATTTTAAATTTACATACAAGTAGATATCCACGGGGGATGTTTGAAAATGGCCATTATTGAGGTCATAACTAAATTGTTGCCATGGTAACAGCGAATGTTTGTTGACGCCCGAGAACCCAATTTTGAACTCAAAAACTGTTGTGAAAACTGCAAAATTTTACGTTATTTCTCAAGTTTATTTAAACACTACAACTTGAGACTTGAAACAAATGTAAAACCACTATTCTAGTTTTTATTTTATTTTTCATTTACATATGGCTTTTCATTACATTTAATGTAAACAAATAAACGACGAATTAACTACACCGTGTCTCGGCCATTTTCATTCGTGAATAAAACAAGCAGTACATTTCTTTTAATACAGTAGAACCCCGGTAACTCGAACTCTGAAGGGAAACGGAAAACAGTTCGAGTTAGCGGGGGTTCGAGTTGTCGGGGTCGATAGAATATTCGATTTGCCATGTTAATAATTGATAGCTTTCTGATTTTTCAGCACTTCAGTATACAGTACAGTGCAAATTAAACTTATCTCGTCAGAACCTGTAACGCGATTGTGCATTCTTCTGATAATACAGTACTGTGAACGTAACTCAGTTGCACTCAAGATCATAAGATCGGGAAATGACTGTTAAATACGTGATCTGTTCGTCGCACTAATTATAATCAAATTGATGTAGTGTTAGTTTTAGTGTTTAAATCCGACTGCACGACAAGAAGAGCTAATGGGATATTTCAGTGGGCATCCGTGGTGAGTTGCAAGAACCAGAATATAAATTCGAGTTACCGGGTTAATTGTTGATCAAGGGAAACGAAATTTAGTTCGAGTTAGGGGGGAATTCGAGTTATCCGAGTTCGAGTTACCGGAGTTCTACTGTATCTCCAAAAGTACATCAGTTCTAGAATTGAAACTACATGGGTCGCTTACAAGAGACATTGTAGTTGCTAAATCTGTAAAATTCTCAGCGGGGCTGCCTTATTTTGTTTTTATGGCAATCAACCAAGAAACCATAAAAATGAAATTTCTTAAATTTTGTCAAAATTAACATTCCGTAAATTTGCTGGAAAAATCGGAAGTAAGCGGAGACGACGTTGAGATTTAAAGAAAATTGTCTGTTAGGTAATTCTCTGATGAGAACAACTGTTCATAAGCCGTATTTTTGGAAACAATTTGAATCGAAGTATAGCTTACTTGACGGCTTTGTTTATTTCTCCACTTTTCGACTCACGTTGAGCGAGCTGGTTCTTTCTGTACAGCACTCGCATTGTTTAAAAAATCCAATGATCTGAAACTTTTCTTTCAGATGGTAGTGTTATTTATCCCCGGCAGTAGTCCATCCCTTATATCAGCCCACTGAAATCAGGTTTGGTGGCACTGTCGGCAGAAATAAGCCAACATGGAGTTTAGTCAGTACAGGTACATTAATTTCCACCGTAGCCTTTCGCTCTACATCTCGACCAGACGTCACTACTCGCTTTAAAAGATAGAAAGATGCATCCTTTCAACCAGGATTCCATTTAGCCAAGCATTTCACTCCAACTTACGGTGTAAAAACTGCAGACAACAACTTTCTTTGAAGTGGAAGAGACAATAACATACGCTGTGGGACGCTACCGGTCAGCGGTGTTTACTTGAACAACTTTCCCTTCATAATTTGAGAACACCGGGTCCTTTATATGCGGTTGATATGACATTCAAAACATTTCAGAAAGCCAGCAATTTCCTTTTATTAGATTCTGTTTTTCTACTTGCTCTCTAGTCCTGGTCCATTCACAGTAGGATTAACAGTCTCTGATAGAACAAATGTACAGTGCGTTTTCCAGCGCTCACACCATTTTCGCCGCAAGAAATGGGACCGCTAACTCGACAATTAACAATAGATCGGTAAGCTGGTAAAAGAACGGCTTTTCTTATTTTCCATTCTATTAACTAGCGTGCCTTCAATGAAGACTTGAATCCTGATTATTATAGACCTTTCGCACTTTCGAGGACAATTCCTTCCAGCCATTCACAACTTTGTAAAACAAACAAACAAACAAAAGAGAAACAACATTTTCAACGTGGGGTTGATTTCTTTTTCCTGAGATGCGCAAATCATACGTACTTTTGGCAAATGGATTAAGCGTTGTCATTCTTCGCGAGGACAATTCTTCTTTAGTCATTTCGCACAGCTGGAGATTTTTGTATACGTGTGGATACCTATGAGACTCGTCCACTAAAGATCACTTAATATCATTTCTTACTTCAGGTGGCGTATTTTCGAAAAAGGATTACCAAGTCGTCTGTGCGATATTCTGCACCAGAGAAATACTGTGAGTATGGTGTTTATCAAGTAGGGCTTTTTTAAGCCATCCTTCTAGGGGAGGGGGAGGGGAGGGGTGGGCAGCATCACAGAGCAAAGTTGAGTCATGCACAACATTTAGAACAACGCCAAACTCAATTCCTACGTTACCGCAGTATACAAGTGGACTGGGCTTTAAAGTCAAAGCCCAAAACAACAATATAAAGTAAGAGAAAACAGAGAGAAGGGGAGAAATCAAGTAACAAGACCGATGGTGCAGAATTCGCCAAAAAATGCGTAAACTCGAGTACAGACTCTAATAATCAGCGATTATTTACAACTGAGGTGTTCCTTACGCTCTCGCAAATTTCGTCTTACGTTTCTCGCATTGCGACGAAAAGAAAGCAGCTCAGTGCATCAGAATATCCGGCCGCCGAAAACGAAAGTATTCCTAGGGGTAAAAATGATATCATGAGATCTTCAGAGGAGTCCCACAGTCATCCATTCGAAAACGAAGAGTTCCGTCAACTGTGTGAAATGAAAAGGAAGAAAAGAAGAATTGTTATCGCCAAGAATGACAACGCTGAAAGCCGTCTCCAAAAGGTACGATATATGCATCTCAGGAAAAGGAAAGAATGTTGTTTCTCTTATTGAGCTCTGCAGCTGCAAAGCTTTGCACAATGTAGCCTATAAGGCGCACACCAACTCACTAACATAGCGGTTGGACATGCCGGTGCAACAAAGGAATTTTAATGATAAGAACATTAAGCCGTTTTTTATTTGTTCGTGTTTTATTTTTGTTTTGTTTTTGTCTTTGCTGTTGTTTGTGTTTTTTGTTGTTTTACAAAGTTGTAAAAATATGGCTGGAAAAAATTGCACTCGAAAGTACAAAAGGTCTAAATAATCAGGATTGAGGCCTTCATTGAATTAAAAGCACAAAGGCACACAAGCTGAATAGAATGGAAAATACAAATAGCCATTCTTTATTCAGTTTACCGATGTATTGTTAATTGTCGACTTGTGTTAGCAGTCTTAAGCGGCCTTTAAACATCAAACTAATGTTGACCAACATTAGTTTGACGTGTGAAGGCCGCTTTATTTTCGGGGCGAAAATGGTGTGGGCGCTGGCAGGAAAACACACTGTTCATTTGTTCTATCAGAGACTGTTAATCCTACTGTAAACGGACCAGGACTAGAGAGCAAGTAGAAAAACGGAATCTAATAAAAGGAAATTGCTGGCTTTCTGAAATGCTGTGGATGTCATATCAACAGCATATAAAGGACCCGGTGTTAAGCAAATTATGAAGGGAAAGTTGTTCAAGTAAACACCGCTGACCGGTTACGTCCCAAGGCGTATGTTATTGTCTCTTCCACTTCGAAGAAAGTTGTTGTCTGCAGTATTTACACCGTAAGGAGCGAAATGCTTGGCTAAATGGAATCCTAGTTGAAATGATGCATCTTTCCATTTTTGGAACGAATGGTGACGTCTGATCGATAAGTAGAGCAAGAGGCTAAGGTGGGTAGGTACCTGTACTGACTAAACTCCATGTTGGCTTATTTCTACCGACAGTGCCACCAAACCTGATTTCAGTGGGCTGACATAAGGGGATGGACTACTGCCGGGGATAAATAACACTACCAGCTGAAAGAAAAGGTTCAGAACGCTGGATTTTTAAGCCATGCGATTGTTGTTCAGAAAGAACCAGCTCGCTCAACGTGAGTCGAAAAGTGGAGAAATGAACAAACCCATCAAGTAAGCTGTACTTCGATTCAAATTGTTTCCAAAAATACGGTTTATAAACGTTTTTTTTCATCAGAAAATTACTTAACAGACAATTTCCTTTAAATCTCAAGGTCGTCTCTGCTTTCTTCCGATTTTTCCAGCAAATTTACGGAATGTTAATTTTGACAAAATTTAAGAAATTTCATTTTCATGGTTTCTTTGTTGACTGCCCTGAAAACAAAATAAGCCAGCCCCGCTGAGAACTTTACAGATTTAGTAACTACAATGTCTGTTGTAAGCTATCCATGTAGTTTAAATTCTAGAACTGATGTATTTTTGGAGATATTAAGAGAAATGTACTGTTTGTTTTATTCACGAATGAAAATGGCCGCGACACGGTGTAGTTAGTTCACCGTTTATTTTGTTTACGTTAAATGTAATGAAAAGTCATATACATGGAAACAAACTAGAATAGTGGTTTTACATTTGTTTCAAGTCTCGAGTTGTAGTGTTTTAATAAACTTGAGAAATAACGTTTTAAAATTTGCAGTTTTCACAACAGTTTTTGAGTTCAAAATTGGGTTCTCGGGCGTCAACAAGCATTCGCTGTTACCATGGCAACAATTTAGTTATGACCTCAATAATGGCCACTTTCAAACATCCCCCGTGGATATCTGCTTGTATGCAAATTTAAGTTTGGGGGGTCAAAATTTTTCATTTCCCACTTTGTTAAATTCTTACAGAGAATTGCTCTTAATATCTTCTTTCAGTTTAAAAATAAGCTGATATCTGCTTGCAATGATTCAACAACCTATACTGCACTTACGGATAAACTCTCCAACCACATCTCTAATCTTACCCGCAAACTGAAAGACAAACTTTTACAAAAGCAAGCGATTCTTACCGCGGAACGCAGATGTCGCGCCAAAACGCAAGACCTACAAGACTCAAGACCTCCACAAGACATGCAACCTGACCCAGACAGAAGCATGACCACTTCTAACAACACCTCAGCCAGACGCAACAGACGTAGACGTAAACGTAGAAAAACAACTAGGAAACTAGACACCACCAACATCATAAACCTGTCAAGCGTGCAATTAACTCAAGACGAAGTCAATTTACTCTCTCGTGGCCTCAAATTTTCTCCTACTCCAACTCATATCAACTGGCCGGAATTCAAAGCAGACATCTCTGATTTCATAAGACGACTCCGACTGCATGAATATTTTCACGATAATAACAACAATTCATCTCAAGATAGCCACAACCCCTTCCGTGTTAAATCTACCTGGACCCCCCACCCCGGACGTGACGCTTCAATAGACACATTCTCCAACGACATAGAGGAACAATTACTCAGCGCTAGACCAACTAGAATACGTGACCGCTTAACCAAACGAGAAAGACGAGCTTCGGAAAGTCTCATCCCGCGAGAAGATGTCATCATTAAACCCGCAGACAAACGCTCGGAGACGGTTGTCATGGACATGGACTGCTACGAAAATGAATGCCTCCGACAACTCAACGACACAGAATTCTACGAAAAAATCGACAAAGACATTACTCCGCTCACTCACGAATGTGTCAAAAGATTCATTTCCGGATTACAATTTGACAAAATGATTGATGACGAGACAGCGAAATACCTCAAAGAAAACTCTCCTAAACCAGGTCGCTTTTACACCATTCCTAAAATACACAAACAGGGTCATCCTGGTCGCCCTATAGTCTCCAGCAATAGCCATCCCACAGAACGTATTTCCCAATTTGTCCGGCGATTTTCACCTTCAACCACTAGTTACCAAACTTCCTTCTTACATAAAAGACACCACCCATTTTCTCAACAAACTCAACAGCATCGGTCAACTACATGATGGTGTTTTACTCGTTGCCCTTGATGTATCTTCACTCTATACAAACATACCTCATAATAACGGAATCCAAGCCTGCAGCGAATTTCTGGACCAACGACGCAATCCTACTATCCAGACGACCAGACTCTGTGATCTCATTCGCATGATACTTACTGATAACACTTTCACTTTTAATGGACAGCATTACAGACAAATTAACGGAACAGCTATGGGGACCCAAATGGCTCCCTCATACGCCAACTTTTTCATGGGAAAATTTGAAAAAGACGCCCTAGCAGCTACTTCACATTCTCCCCTAATTTGGTGGCGTTACATCGATGACATCTTCCTCCTCTGGACACATGGCGAAGAAAAATTAAATGATTTTATCACATACTTAAACAACCTACATCCTACAATCAAATTTACCAATTCCTTCTCCTACAACGAAATCCCGTTCCTTGATGTTAACGTACTGCTCATCAACGGCAGATTAGAAACTGACCTTTATGTTAAGCCTACAGACAAACATCAGTATCTCCTTAAATCATCCTACTACCCATCTCACACCAAACAATCAATCCCATTCAGCATGGCCTTACGACTAAGAAGAATTTGTTCAACGGATGAGTTCTTTAACACACGTTCCAACGCACTCACAACACATTTAATCAAGAGAGGATATCAACACCGTTTTCTTAAAGAAGAAATAGAGAAAGTGCGTCAAATTCCACGCAGCAAAGCCCTCGAAACATCTACGAAACAAGAGAATATCAGAATCCCGTTTGTAGTAACCTTTAATCCAGCCCTTCCTAACATACGTCAAATCATTTTCAACAACCTAAACATTCTTCGTTCTTCACAGCGATGCAAAGCAGCATTCCCTTCTCCTCCTCTCATATCATACCGCCGTTGCAACAACCTACGTGACATTCTAGTCAGAGCCACACACCGCAGACCACCCCCCAAAACACCTGGAGCTTTCCGCTGCAACAGAAGTAGGTGCTAAACATGTCCTTTCATTACAGAGGGAACCACGTTTTACACCTTCTTCTCCACTAACGAACAAACGCAAATTCTACATCACATCTCTTGCTCATCTTCCAATCTCATATATATGATACAGTGCTCCAGATGCAAGGTACAATACATTGGAGAAACTAAACGTCAACTCAGTGACAGATTTAGGGAACACAGACGCGCAATCGAAAAAGCCATCACCCGTTGTCACATTGATCAACCCACCGCCGTTTCAGATCACTTCACTCTCCCTGGCCACTCCATCAACGACATAGAACTCATTCCCCTAGAACTCATTCACTCGAACAGAGACAGCATTTGTAAAGTCGGAGAAGCATTTTTGATTTCAAAGGGCAAGACACTTGAACCCCACGGAATAAACAGACGAGATGAAACTTAATCTATTTCTATTTTTAAAAAAGCTGTTAGTCACGTTTCCGCTTTCTATGTTTGTCAACCAATCATATTTAATCTTTTCATTTTAATCATTTTAAATCTTGTAACCGTTTCATTCGATTTTTACTTAGCTTTTACAGCCCCTGATAAAGGTGAGTTTTGTCTCACCGAAATATTGAGCAATAAAATTATTACCCTTCTTAACTGTCCGATCAGCCTTGCAATTGGTTTTTTGTTTTATTCAACATTGCTGATCCTGATCTACACCAAGATCCGGCTTCACGTCGCTACTGTTTGTCCAAGTGGTCCTTGCATCGAGTTACCTGATTTAGTTTTCTTTCAGAAAATCCATCGTTCGAGCTTCCAAGCAACCGGTATGCACACATTATTAAAAAATGAGCAAAAAACTTAGTTTGTAGTGCTAAACAAGAGTTATATTTTTTGTCTCACACTCAGGTTTTTTTTTTGTTTGTTTCAGTCCGGCTACGTCGACTAGACATCACAATGACGAATTTCTCATTGCGTTGTCACCAAGTGGATCATATGTCAGCCAAACTGCCGACAGGTAATCTAATCGAATGCCATTTCTTTTTCCGGCAAACCAATAAAGTAACTGGTCAATCCAGTTTCTTTTTCCACACACACACACAAATGGTGCATTATTTGCCCCGGAGTTGGTTCTCACTGCGGAGTTACGGTCGATACAATGGCGCCAAATTTGACGTTTCTTTCTATGACAGGGTTGAATTGTTTGTATGTGTGTGTGGTTTTTTTTGTTTGTTTGTTTGTTTCTTTTTGTTTCTTTTTGTCTATGCACAAAATGTCTGTTTTATAGAAGAAATAATTAAACGAAATTCTGACCATCAGGTATGCTACAGGTTCTTTTTTATTTCCGTTCTGAAACATTCAGTTGAATATGTTTGAATCCTACTCTACCATTAAACTGGCTTTTATTCCTTAATCTTGAATCAATGAGGGTCACGTGTGACAAGGGTGTCAGGCTGGTCCTCCATTTTCCGGCTGCAGCCTAGGTTCCGTGCAGCTGCGCACAAAGTCCGCCGGTAGTTCAGTGACATCCCCTGAAAGAAAAGTATGCGCTGTTGAATCACTATAAAATTAACGGAGAATTGTCATAAAATTCGCCGAAAAAAACTTATCTTTTTACTCTTATTGTTTTCTCGGATATACTTTAATAAAGAACAGAATGATATTCTCTTGTTTGAAATCAACAAATATAGCTACATATTGACTGTCATCAGGTGATAAAATCTCCTAAGCATGTGAAAGTAGTTTAATAGCTGAGCCATTGCCAACACTGTTTAACACACTCTATCTATGTTGTAAAGTAAGATAAGGTGTCATCTTTAACTATTGTTTTAGTCAAGAGAGGATCCTCTCTTGTTTTAGTACAGCGCTAAAGTTTGGCGTGCGCCCATTGGTCGAAATCGATCAAGTAACGCGATAGTGTGTCTCCTCAGCGGTCGCCTATCAGCGCATAGTGCCCGTTGTTTGGCAACTTTCGCTCAAAATTCGGCGTTGTACAAAAAAAAAACCGTAGAGTCCTTCTGTCTCAGGCCCTATGTGTGACAGGTTTCCTCGGTAATTTCATGGTCAAACTTCATATAAGCTCTAAAACTACGTTCTCGGGGTAATATCTGTTGTGCACATCAAATGTCCTCAGGTAACCTATCACACGATAGTGCCTTCGCAGAAAGAACTCTATTGTTTAAATAGTCACTGTGACAGTAGTTTAAGTTCAATTTTAAAACGAGCAAAACTCCTTTTTGGCGCGATCTATGTTAACGTAAAGAAATCAGAATCAGAAAGAGAAAGAAACAATTACTTAGTATAACTATGGAAATTGTTATTTTACCTCTCTCCTTTTGGTTGGTTTTTGCGTTGCACATGCCCTTCTGCAACCAATATCGATACAGGCAGCGTCCTGAAGGAGCAACACTACCAACAAGGTGAAAACGAAAAGAGCTACAGTCTTTGATTTCATTCTGACAATTATTCTCGTCTTTTTCTCGGAGGTTATCTGGGGGTGTTAAACATAATGTGGCTTCTAAGGCTTTATTTAGTTCGTTTATATGCCTTTTTGCCCTGAAGGGGTGTAATTGTGAAAAAGAAACAATTATTCGGATATATATTTTAATTTAAGACGAGCGTAGGGTAGGCTAATTTTGAGTCTGTAATTGCAAATAAATATTCATTAACTTTGTATAAAAAAAAATAAAATATGCAGACAAGGTTTAAGTCCCTGAACCGTAATGAGCAAGTATTATACCCTTAAATCTTGTCCAGCAGGGGCGGTAAGGATCAATAAGACTGCAAGCACCGGCTTTTGCTTTTTCGCCTTGATGTTGATCTTTTTGTTTTTTTCTGGAAATTTCAAATTGCGTAATTGTTATTCATAGAAAAAAAAGGGAACAACAACAAAGGAAACAAGAACAAAACAAAAAATAGCAGAATAGAGACGAAATGCTCGACAGCTTTTACTTTACTTGAATCGTGACACTTCAGGATTGACTCCGGGATAAAAAGAATTTTTAAGTTCTTAACTTTTAAGAAAAGTACTGTCAAGTTCTTAATACATAAAAGCATCGTTAGCTTCTCAGGATATATATATTTTTTTATCCTGCCATAAATATCATGGCAGGGAAATATATTTTACCTAGAATCAACTTCCTAAAAATGCAAAAAAAAAAAACTCATTTCGTGAAGAAAATTATAAATGGGGAAAACAGAAGGCTGACAAGTTGTCAGCGTTTGTGTGGGTGAGAGTGGGTGTTATGTGCGTAAATGCCTATTTTTAAATGAACATGAATCTTGAGTGCCTGAATGATTAGCGCTAAATGTGAACAAATCTCACACGTCCCATGGCGCAGTCTGGACAGTTATGCAAATGAGATCGGCCTATTGTTGATCTAGATCTTGTCTCAACTAAGCAGCAACTAAATGAATCAGCGGGGGGGGGGGGGGGGGTGTTTTCACATCCAGGGTTTGCTCATTACGTTCTCCATTCTCATTTCAGGCACCAGTATGCCCCCACCTAACCACCTGAATTATCCACAATTGCTCACTGGTGCGTGGTAAGTGGCGATCATCATTTTAATCACCTCCCATCAGAAACGCAGCTGTGACAATGAAACACTTTCCCGAGAAAAATGAAAGCAAATGAATAAAACAAAGCAAAGGAAGCGAAGATAAGGATTCACTGAAATTTAGAATGTGGCTGCTGGGGTGGAATTAGCACACTCCCTCGCGCCGACCAAAGCGAACAAATCTTTCACCACTTGTCCCGTTTGGCGAGTAATTTTTTTTTTAGCTTTTCACCACCATGTACCGCTGTTTTTCAAGTTCATTGAAGAAACAATAGAGGGATTTGTCATCATGTTTACGGCAGAATCTAAGGCGAACTTCAAGTTGCCGTCAGCCATGTGCTGTTTTATATTCAGCGTTTCTTTTCCTGCTTCTCAAGCTCTAGAATGCAATGTAATATAATTTTAGTAGTGAAAAAAGTATCTTTATAGCTTACGAACATTATAAACAGACAAAGAATTTCAAGGACGATTGAAACTTCTTTCACTGCACCAACAAATCTCCATTTATCTAAAACAGTGTTGCATTTTAATGTATATCTTGTAGCGATAACGAGGACCGATAAGGTCTGGTTTTCCAGCTTTAAATTTCCCAACTTAAATGACAGGCCTTGAACTGACAAGACCACAAATCGATAGTTCAATTCTCGCGACTTTAGAGAAGATCGGGAGTCAAGTACATTTACATATTTCGTGGTCCGGCTAACGGGAAGATAAAAACAAAGAAAATTTCAAACCATCAGGCTAAAAAATGCAGTTCAAATTCCCCACCCTTCTAAGGCAAGGTTCAAATTCCTCCCTCCCCGGGCACGATGCACAGTCAAATGCCCAGCCTATGCCCGGGGGTGGAGGGATGTTGAAGCTTCCATTTGACCGGTACATAATCAGCAACTGAATGAATCAGCAGGGGATGTTTTCACATTCAGGGTTTGCTCATTACGTTCTTCATTCTCATTACAGGCACCAGTATACCCCCACCTAACCACCTGAATTATCCACAATTGCTCACCGGTGCGTGGTAAGTGGCGATCATCATTTTAATCACCTCCCATCAGAAACACGGCTGTGACAATGAAACACTTTACCGGGAAAAATGAAAGCAAATGTATAAAACAACACAACGGAAGCGAAGATGAGGATTCACTAAAATTAAGAATGTGGCTGCTGGGGTGGAATTAGCACACCCCCTCGCGCCGACCAAAGCGGACAAATCTTTCAGTACTTGTCCCGTTTGGCGAGTAATTTTTTGGCTTGTTTAGCTTTTCACCACCATGTACCTGCTGTTTTTCAAGTTTATTGAAGTAGCAATAGAGGGATTTGGCATTATGTTTACGGCAAAACTAAGGCGAACTTTACGCTGCCGTCAGCCATGTACTGTTTTATATTTAACATTTCTTTTCCTGCTTCCTAAGCTCTAGAATGCAATGTAATATAATTTTAGTAGTCAAAAAAGTATCTTTATAGCTTACGAACATTATAAACAGACAAAGAATTTCAAGGACGATTGAAACTTCTTTCACTGCACCAACAAATCTCCATTTATCTAAAACAGTGTTGCTTTCTAACGTAGAGCTTGTAGCGAGAACGAAGGCTGAGAAGGTCTGGTTTTCCAGCTTTTAATTTCCTAACTTAAATGAGAGGCCTTAAACTGACAAGACCACAAATCGATACTTCAATTCTCGCAATTTTAGGGAATACCGGACTTCAAGTACATTTACATATTTAGTGGTCCGGCTAACCAGAAGAGAAAAAGAAAGAAAATTTCAAACCACCAGGTCAAAAAATTGGTCGCTGTTGCTTACAGGAGTCGCAACAATCGCAATTTGAGTAAACAATCTTTGATAAAATTTTTCCTTTTTTTATTTTATTATTACTATTATTATTATTATTATTATTATTATTCTTTTATTTTTTTATCAGCACCTGCCGTTTTGCAGTAGTTGTATACATATCCCAAAGATAAATTTTAGAAAAGGTTTGGTGGGAATCGGTTGCCATGGTTACGAGATATGAGGTCATAAATATCATGTGGTCAAGCCATTTTTTTTCGGTAAAAATTCTCATTTCCCCCCGTATTTTGAAAAATTCTAATTTTGAAAAAAAAAATCCAAGATGGCGACTATCTTGGTAACTATTTAGGATGACGTCATAGGTCCCCCAGCAGCGCCATAACCCATAATATTTACCTTATCTTGCAGAGCACATCACAGGCTATCTACTAAAGGTAAAATCTTTTCGAACAAGAAATTCTGAAGAATTTACAGATGGCCGATAGTCTCTCCCCCCCGCCTCCCCTTTTCCTAAGGAAAACAAAAACTTTAGTAGTTCTTGGTTTCCGGTGACCTGTTATGGAGAATTTGCACTTCTGGTATGTAAGGAAGTAAGTAATCACTAGCCTGGGTAAACGCTGACCCTTACCAAACCAAATATCTTCAAAAACAGCGACACATAAACATTTAAACGCTTACCTTTACTTAACTTCCATACGCAGCAATACTCAAAACAACGGAATTAGACTCCTCTCTAGCATTAATTTTTTCGTAACCACCACTACTTGAAAAACAGAAGTAAAACAGACTTTTGACGTTGGCTTTCGGTGACCTGCTTGGCACAATTAGCCCTTCATGTACTGTCACGATCTGTCACCGTATTCCCTTTAAAAACATGATTTAACACGTCTGCAGCAATTGTAATGTAGTTCGTCAATAAATTCCCCGAAATTTTCTGCGATCATAGATGGAAAATTTAGAACAGCAATACCATTCTCGTTTGGTAAGCCTTATGTGCAGTTGTCTCTGTTGGCTGCGCAACACCAAGAGGACTAAGTTCCAGTGACGGACGACGACGACGAAAGGAATGCAAAAGGGATGCAACTTCCATTTTATGAGTCAGCGTGACGTGCATATATGCACGACGGCCGCCTAAATATTGTATCACAACAAAAACCCAAGGGGGTTCAATCAACCGCCCTCCTTGAAAAACGGGAGGGGTATGAGTTAACTTGTACGTCTGAGCTATAAATATCTGTCGAGTCGAAGATATTCCCTAAGAATATTAAAGCACACCTGCATCCTGCCCAATGAACATAAAGTGGAAAAGAGACATGAACAATTTTGTTGTCTCTGTAAAGATAGTCTCTCTTGTTTGAGAGGAATTTGCATTTACTGTATACTTACCGAGATTTACCTACTGAAAAGTCACTAAATGGATTTTCGTTCACAGGCTGGTCTTAATATAGCTGAATGCCAATCAAATGGCGCATAGTCGCTTTTTCACGTGTGAAGAAAACAATACGTCCAAATAGGTGCCACGTTTCATGTTTTTTTGACGTGTGAGCCGTAACATTTAGGTAACTCTCATTCAGGCTTTCGTTTTTCAACTCTTTCGCAAGGTTGAAGTTGACTTTCTTTTAAGCTTAAAAACATGAGCGAGAAAAGATTTGCTGCCCACGATACTTCGGTCTAGAAAGTCTCGAAAACAAAAACACAAAAGAAAAGACAAAGAGAGATTGTTGGAAGAATTTTTGAGAAACGAAAAGAACGACGAGCGAGAATTGCACACTATGGGGCCAGCAGAGTTAAACAAGCGGTATCTTGTGGAGTTTATTCGCTCTGTTAGACGTAAAGACAGAGAAGATTATGAGCCCTCAAGTATTTTCAAGTATTGAGAGGCATTTGAAGACAATAACTACCCCGTTAGTATCATCAACGATAAACAGTTTGAATTGACTAGAAAATGTCTACAGTCAAAACAAAAGCAACTGAAGAAAGCAGGGCGTGACCCAAGAGGAAATCGACATACTATACGAAAATAATATGCTTGGAGTTTCCTCCGCTTAATCATTGTCCGGGAGCACAGGGATTTGTGCTGGTGCAATGTTAAGCTTTGTAAGGATGCAAGGATGGAAAAGGTAACGAAATATTTAGTTTACACTGAGAGACAGACAAAAACATTAGGTTTGCAGTTGACGCCTCGAATAGCGGACGATGCACCGTTTTACCTGGGGATAAACGTCACGAAAAAGGACGGCTCCAAAAAACTGGTTCAAGTCGGCACCCATGGGTGTCACCAAACTAAACACTTTGATGAAAACGATGGCTTTGAAAGCAAACATTAACAACGAGCGAGTTACCAACCATAGTGCTCGTAAATACATTATTCAAAACCTTAATGACAACGAAATTCCGCCAACACAAATAATGCCACTTTACGACTTCCTTTAACACACCAAAAGAAAGTGGAAGAGAATCCGAATTGAAGAGTCCGACTCAGATTAAGCTTTAGAAGTCATATTATAATACTCTTTGCTTGCTATATAATGTTGCGTTCCTTGCAGGAATTGGTATTTTTACTAAGGCCATTCATACAACTTACATCTTTTATCGGAGCTTCTGCTTGAATCTGTGTAACGCCATTTGTCATTAAACAAGAATTTAAATCTCAGTATGTATAGCATATGGAAAGTGTATACGCACACTGTTTACGCACTCGTTGGTTGTATCACAAATATCACTCATTTGCTGCGCTTACTCATTCCATTATCTGGGATTAATTTGGTATCGCAAGTGTTTGTTCATCGAGTTTGATGTTACCGTGTTAACCACATTTTGACAGGTGGCTTTTTTTCAGAATTTTAACTCATTTTATTGAAAAATTATTTTGAGGAAAAATGAAACATTTTTAGCGTACTATCTGCCCTGTAAGTTTCATTGTCATAACATTAATAGTATCTGAGAAACTCGGCTCCCCTCCCAGTCCCAGAAGTCCAAAAACCTGGTCTGAATATATAGGGACATGGCTCGAAAAGGCGAAGCTTCGAAAAAAGGGCTGAACTCTGTACATTAAAGCTAGTCCGAACGTTATTTTGAGAACTCCCCTTTCCCGAGCCTTAAATCGCGAACGTAAACACAGAAAAACAAAGCAAAGCAACATGGCAGCAATTTAAGTTTATTCATTTTCATCAGTTTTAAAAGCCTTAAAACTCGCCTTAAGTTTATGCTAGTTTGACGGATGGGAAGCCTGTGGTTGCGCAAGAAAAGAACCTTAACCTCAAAAAATAAAGGTAAAATATCAATGTATAAGTTTTGTAATGAATGGCCTGATGACGTTTTAGTTTTCGTGTAGCTTAATTGAAAAAAATAGTACAGAAAGATTAACATCACCGACAAATTACTAAAAATGCACAAAAAATCTTGATTTTCCCTTGTGTCTTTAGTTTGCCGTTTCCTGTTTTAGCAAGTTGAGTTTTGGTGAATGCATGTCAAGAAAAAAAAAACTTAAAAGTCTTTCAACTTCAGATAAGATTAAATAGCAGAATAGCCAAATGACGATAGATAATTTTTCCCACTTAACAAGTAAAACAGCTTAAAAATTTATCAAGCACCATATTCCGCTTTATTCAGTTCAGACACTTCAGTCAAATTCCAGTTATTTTAGTCATTTCAAATTCTTTTTTTCTTTAATTTTGCAAGGTGTTATCTCCCACAAATTGTAAAAATTTAATCTTTTAAATTATACGGCACATTTGTGAGCCCACTGACGCAAGAGCGCTCTTCTCGTGCGAGAGGTTTCTAGAGCCGTCAAAGCCGTCACAAGCAGGGGGGGGGGGGGCAGAGGGGCGGGAGACCGGGAGAAAAGGGGGCGGGAAGTGTACGGGAGGCTGGAGAAGAGGGGCCGGGAAGCGGGAGAAAAAGAGAAAATTACGCAACATTGTGCAATATTTCGCAATCGCAAAAATGCAAAGAGGAGGGAGCCAACAAATACAGGGTGGGAACCAGGATTAAAGGGAACGGGATCAAGCGGGAGGTTTAAACCCTCCTACCCCCTACCCCCTCACAAGCAGTGGGGTACTTTTAATTTTCTTGTGTTTTTTTTCTTTGTTGCGTTTGTTTTGCCTAATTTATTAATATATACACATATATTTTTTAACTTGAAGCTGACTTATGATTTGCTTTCATGCAAATTAACCTTTTTTGTTGGTATAGTTATCCATTCCGTGAACCCGAAAGAATTTCATTTTAAACGCTTTTCTAATGTTTAATTAACAATGAAGTGTCAAACCAAATTGTTCGCGGATGAATTTTAATTTTTCTCTTCAAACTTTCAAACGTTTCACAGTAGGTATTGATGATGAATAACGATTAATTTGCGTAATGTTCAATACAAGAGAAGAAGAGTCTTTTTCAAGTTTACCCTCACGAGACGAGGCCTGTGAGTACACTTATCAAGATGCCCCAAAATGAACAGCTAAATAAAAGCAAAAAATGAATTCTAAGCTAGCTAGGAATTGAAAGAGCATACAGGATCAAAGATAAAGTAAAAAATTTAAATTACAAGACACTGGTATGGAGGCTTGTTGATCCGCTGACATAATGTGGTCATAGGCCATTTTTACATTAAATGGGCTGGCACAAAGCCTGCACGTGCCGTGCAATCAAATGTGTTCTTCTGACAGGCAGCTCTTTCAGAATTTGCACTTCTCCTGTTTCAAATGAAAATGTTTAACTTCACTAGGCTAACTGTTAAATGGTTAGAATATTTAAGTGTTATTTTAGGTTCAGTTCATTCAGTACGATTCGCACACGCGTCACGAAACAGTCGGTACACGCAGTACAAACAAGAGGGTTAGTTTCTAAAGAAACTGTGATGCCACGGCGGTGCATAGTTACTCGAGGGACTGGTTATGAAACCTTGCAAGTTTCAAAGACCATAACAAAGGTGCTGCAATTTATGTTGAAAGTACTACGACCGTGCACAATCTTTTGTTTTACGTTCGCACACTATAGCTGAATAACTTAGCTGTATTGGCTAGTTGCTCATGTAAAATTCAAAACCTATTGTTGTTTGTGCACGGTCAAGGCTAAAAACGATAACAAAGGCATAAAACAAAGGACTTTGCTGAGCTTCATAACCAGATTCTTTTATGAACTATGGTCGGTGGGGACGTGAAACACAAAATTTTGAATTTATCAAAGAAAGAATTTTATTTTAAAGGCTTTTCTAAAAAAGCATCTTGATAAGTGTACTCACAGGCCTCGTCTCGTGAGGGTAAACTTTATAAGACTCTTCTTCTCTTGTATTGAACATTACGCAAGTTAATTGTTATTCATCATCAATAATCATTGTATTTTAATTTATATTCTGAAAAGAATTTTATTTTTAACTTCGATTAACTGAGCAACGGAACCAGCACCCTGTCCTTTGTTTTCTAAAGGTTAGTGTCACAAGTTCAAACAGACTGACGTTGTTATACATCCATTTGAAATGAATTCCCTTTCGAATTAGTTTTGCTGAAGAGTTAGAAAATTTCACGAATATGTTAAAAAGGTAAATTATCACTACTGGATGACTCCCCTCCTCACGCGAACAAGAGTTTTAGCGAAGATCATAAAAGAAATAGTTCAAAGAATCTCGTACCCGTGTTGGTCATGAACATGAATCGGTTATCTCTCAAGTTCTGGTTGTTGACATTTATTCTCAGTTTAAAAGGATTGGTCAGTGCTATTTGCAGTTGTCGTGAAGAAAGACGACTGAATACGAGGCGTCTCGCTTCAAAGCTGTTACCAACGTGTTGACATGAGGGGACGGATAAAGCGTTAACTGTAAGTATTGTTTCACGCAGAGTTTTTTTTCGGCTTTTCTTGGGAAAGTGTGAAAATCCGTTTAACTCTTGGAAATCAAGCTATCATCGTTTCTAAATTAAGCCACGGTGAATATTGTAAAATGACGCTATGTTCTGAATGAAAGACACAAAGAGTTCTGGTTTTCGTCGAAACGTGATTCCTTGAAATAATTACAAAGACTGAATTCTTTGACATTCCGCCACGAGAAAGTTGTACACAGTCTTTCATCCCTTGACTAGCCGATGAAATTGTTTTCGAAGGCAAAGCTGTGTTCGATTTCGAATTTATCCTCGTTATTTATCCTGCGACTATTCTCGGAGGCTAACATTAACCCTAAATCAAGGCCTATGAGAGGAAGCGACCTCAAATGTCTCTCAATAGTTTTACGCGGAGTTATGTCCATCCTGTTAGCAGACTTTTTGATTTTGTATTCAGCGGGTAAAACTAAGCTCTCCAAGAATAGAAAGAAAAACATTGAGGTTCTTTGATATCCTGTCACGATCAGCCGTAAACAAGGAGCAGTCTAACTAGCCTTTCTACACAGGATATTCGAGCAAAAATATATACGTGCGAGCGTAAAAACCGCCTGCCGCGAGGAAACGTGCTTCGCTTTTGCATTGAGCCCAGCACAACGAGTGTGTAATTGTGCGCCCCAAAATGTATCATTGTACTATCTCTACAGGAATTATGGTCACAAGCTGCGTGTATTCCTTTCCAACTGATAAAATTTTGTAACTATTTCGAAAAGTTCAGTTTTCAATATCCTATTTCATTTATTTTGCAGTGTCTGCTTTTTCTTAGTTTCTCCGAAAGTTCTAAATACGTACAGAAACCCATCAACTGGTATGGAAGAAACGGGATTTGTTCGGATTTTGTGCTTGCTCAGCGTATGCCTGTATAATTGTCGGAATATTCTCGCGCGAGTTTTAACAAATCATAGCAATGCGTCTGCGATTCTCGTCACCTTCTTCAATTGCCAGTTTGTACCGCATTCTTAGATTTTATGAAAAATGTTTCCCTTCCACAAATCATTTAACTGAATTTAAACGTATACTGCACGTGATGAACCCTCTTTGATGCAAGTATATTCGTAACACGAGCCTACAAATGTAGTTCTTTCCGATCCCAATATTGAACAATTGGGAAACATCTCCCAGGACTTTTATCACTGCTTTACTGACAAACGAAAAGCGCACGATAAAGACGAGCAGCCGTGAGGAAAAAGTGTGGAGGCCAGAGTCAGTGGATTTTTAATTCCCTTTGAGCCCTTCGCCCTCCCCTCCCCTGTCGGTTTTTCATTTCTTGGCTTTTATCTAAACATTTTCTCGAAACGCGCTGGGGCTAGGGTCATTGAACACACCATACTGGGTGGGTTCCCAAGTGAACCCACCGGGTTTCAACTTCTTTTATTTACTTTGACACAGTTTTTTTACCAGCTAGCTATAGCTCTGACATGACGTTAAGACAGGACAAATCTCAAAACAATCAGATATCATTAACTAAAACCAAACCAATTACAAGATGCAGACAATCAAATGATCCAACGAGAACTCGTAGCAAATACATGTGACCAGTGCCAAGCGTGGAAAAAACGTTCAAGGGCAAAATAAATTGGTTGTCATTGCAGTATACCATGTGTACACGTTCCTATTAAAGCCTACTTAGCTGTCTTAGTAGGCTGCCAAATTGATTGAAGACAGCATCCTAATACATGAGCTTTTCAGCCATGGCCTTCTCGCACTCTACTCGACCGGGTCCGATTCTCACAATTTGTTGTTGTTCTGTTTTTCTTGTGTGTGTGTGTGTGTGTGTGTGTGTGTTTTTTGTTTTGTTTTTTGTTTTTGTTTTTATCAACTGCTCTTAGTGTAGCGACATTTATTTCTCGTCACAGCAGCAAACACAAACTGGCAAAAGATGTGTCATCTTGGCAGCCCTGCTAATAAAAGATGTGTCATCTTAAGAGCAGTAATGGTTGCCACCGTCACAAAGAAACAAATATTCTTCCACTGACTGAGTTTCAACCGGGGTTTCAACTCTTCCTTTTTTTTCCCTTTTTTTTCTCAAACTTCATCGCTATGATAAGTGAGAAGACTATGGCTCACGTTGATCACAGACTTAGCTAAAAGCTGCTTTCCGACTAAAACTCGCTGCTTTGAACTTTTTAAATATTTCTATGTTCATTTTGCCAGTTCGAAACTTAGATATGCAGGCCGCTCTCCTCCTTAACTCTACTAATCATGGCTGGAAAGGCTGACAAATTGTTTTAAGCACAAAGGTTTTGGAACCAGAGCTTTCATTCCTTATTCACGGCCGCGTCATTATTATCATATGTTTGTTTGTTGTTGTTGTTTTTGTTGTTGCTCAATTTTTTGGTTTTTATCAACTGCAATTTATTTCTTGTAACAACAGCAAACACAAACTGGCAAAAGATGTGACATCTTGGCAGCCCTGCTAGTGAAAGATGAGTCATCTTAAGAGCAGGGATGGTTGCTACCGTCACAAAGAAACAAATATTCTTCAATTGACTTTCAGCTCTTGCATATTTTTACTCAAACATTACTCTGATTACTGCTGTCAGAGCTGAGAAGACTCGTTATGTTGCTCAGAGCGATTGGCCTACATTAGCTAAGTTACGGACTGGCAAAATGAACATTGAAATAACTGAACTTCAAATATCTTTCCATGAATCAGAGTCTGAGTAAGTGGCAAAAAAACTGTCGACTTAGTGGACAGTATTTCTAACAAAAGAGGTGCCACCTCCATCGTCTGACTTGTTTAATAGACCGAATAAGCAAACCGATTTCAAACAGTTACTGATTTCTTCTGATTCTTTTCTTAGCATCTTACTGCAACCAGACCTTGTAAACAAATTAATGTGGATTAGCTGTAATTAATTTTAATAAATAAATTTGGTATCCAACTTGCCATACAATGCTGTTTTGCGTTTGTTCGATCCACACAAATTCCCGCCAAAATTATAATGCTTTATTGAGGACTGATCGAAGCCGATCCAGAATACTGGAGAGAAAAACCCGGCATATGCATGTAATTCATGTAACTTCGCGTTTGTGATTAGCAATGATTTAAAGTTGTAATGAGGCGACGAAATCTTAAATGTAACCGAGGCATATCTGAGATAAATAACAAAATTCAGATCGAACACGTGGTTTTGTTCAGGTCTTGTAGCCCTCTAATATTTTTCCATGCCGAAAAGACTACTTTAAGTTAGCAGCTGCAATTGTACCGGTAATGATTTTGCACGGCTTACATACAGATTCAACTTACCAGAGTCCACTACGCGAGGCTTTTGTAAAAGGACATCAGGGAAGATTTTTCTAGTCTTGTTCACTGTAATCTAGTTTGAATTTATCCCATTGTTTGATACAAAAGGAAAACAAAATGTCGATTCCCAGAGTTCCAGGATAACATCAATCTAGTCACATCGCTTTTAGGCTCCGGAAACGGGTGCATTGACGGTATTGGAAGGAAAACAAACCACTGAGATCAGCCTTTAACAACCCCCTGTAACATCACATCGTTTCTCAAGAAAATGAAACCAGAAACTGCAAGAAAACACTTCATTGGCTGTGTTTTCACGAGCACGATTGTCTCGCTTAACATTCCTGAAGGTGTTTTGTTTACTGACTTAAAAATGATTGGTGTTTTCACAAGTAAGATTGTATTTCATTTAAGTAATTTGAGAAGAGCACGCGCGCGAATAAATTAGTTTGAATAATGGCGGGAGATGCGGACGAAGCTCACATGTGCGTCCTTCTTTTTTTACTACTGTATTTATGCGCTTGGTTTTCATCCGACGAAGGAACCGATTTCAGCAAAGGCTAAGGTTGCTCACAATCAGAGGCAGGAGAAGAAGAACGGAGGCGTATTTTTTGCATTCGCAAAGGAAGATCTGCCGCAGAAGAAAAGTCGCATGGGATCTAGAAAGGCCACAATTCTGGTTCGAACATATGGTTCTAAACCAATACGCAAATAATATTTGGCGAGAGCATTTTCGTATCTCGAGGCAAACGTTCCAGTTTGTTTGCAATTTGGTTATACCGCATCTGGTACGACAAGACACAAAGGAATTGATTTCTTACGTTAGCTGGATGCTTTGCTTTTCCAGTGTGAAAAGAAAGGAGACTCACCTTCCGGCATTAACTGCTCTAGGGTCATTAACAGATCTAGAAGGGTCATTGAATAGAAAATAATTCATCTTCGCAGAAAAAAAACTACGCCGTGGTCACAGAAGTTTAGCGAGACGCATAAAAATAGAACCGGCGTGTTATATTTCCGATTTTAAGTGCGATTTGACAGCTTTGTCAGATGAGCTGACCACAAGTTGCTTCTCATTGGAGGAAATTGATTGCTGACTCGCTTAAGCTACCTGGGTCGGTGGCTTAAATTTAATGAGAATTGCATTGAAGTTTGCCGACTCGCTTAACTTTAAGCGAGTCGGAAAAGCAAGTGTTTTTACGAGATTTCCGGTTGTCACTCGCTAAGCGACCTGAAAAATTGCTCGTGAAAACACGGCCATTGACCCTTTTCGTTACTGGCATCCGGTGACAAATAATGATGTACAAAATTAAAAAGACCTCCTGGTCTCGCTCCTATTGGAAAGTTTATTCTTGGCGAAAGTCCACCGCAGAGTTTTCAATCAAATGTTAGCCGCTTCCACCCAACAGAACATTAACCGTGACTATTTTGCTTTTCGCTGCATTTTTTAAAAACATTTTTCGATTGCTTACACCTTGAGCGGTCTCACCTTACCACAGACAAATTAATTTTTATAAATGAGTTTTTGGTTCGGATTTCCTATTTGATTGACCAAAATTGTCTTGTGTTGACTTGTGAATGATGCGCACCATTCCTCTATGGGAAAATCAAGTCACGTTTAATTATGACTTGATGACATGTATGAGTCGGTCCTTACGTCTCCGCTGTTCTGGTTTACATTTGATGCAGTGACGTTTCGATCATGAAGCAGCAGATTACGACGCCTTGCGGTAAGCCCATCAGATACGCTTGAAAAACCCTCACAAATTCTTAGAAAAGTTTTCTACGAATTTGTATGGGACAACAGGAGGTACTTACAGTTCGCGCTTTCTCCGTCCTGTCATGAGTTTAAAGTTTTCCATCAGATTTCCTTACCTTCTCTCAAACCAAAAACACAGGATTCAATTATTTTAACAAAGGACTATTATTTTTATTGCTCCTTACTGAAAGCCTCGGTGGGCTTAGTAATCAAAGACGTAAGAGTTTATGCAGGTCGGATCTTCCGGCTAGAAGTAAATCACCATTAGAAGGCTCGAAAAAAGTCGGTAATTTGTTATTGTTTCCCTCCAATAGTTAAACTAGAAAGAAACCTATATATTTTTTACCTATATATTTTTAAAGTAAAATTACATGTTACATGGATACGGTATATATTGTTCGGGCACGTAGCATGAATATTAACGTATGTATTGATCTGCCTTTTGTTACTAAAATCGACAAATTTCTCATTTTCGTTGAAATACAACTTAACTCCCTATGTAAAACTTTAATAATTTTGGCATTGTCAGTTTGTACCTACTGTGAAATAATTGAAAGTTTGAAGAGAAAAATTAAAATTCATCTGCGAACAATTTGGTTTGACACTTCATTGTTAATCAAATTTGTTCTTCTGACAGGCAGCTCTTTCAGAATTTGCAATTTTCATGTTTCAAATGAAAATGTTTAACTTCACTAGGCTAACTGTTAAATGGTTAGAATATTTAACTGTTATTTTAGGTTCAGTTCATTCAGTACGATTCGTACACGCGTCACGAAACAGTCGGTATACGCAGTACATCGCACAGAATCAAGCGACAGGTCAGACTTTGAACTAGCCCCAGGCTCTCGGGAAACCTTCGATTGAAAACGGTCACGAGTTTTTAGTCGAAAATTTAAAGAGCGAGAACGAAAACTGTAAATTCATCACACTATATCAAAAGATCGAAGCATCTGATCAAAAAGTGCGGAAGCTAAAATAAAATCGATCACGGTGGATAACTTCCTAAAGAAAAAAACTACCAAATACCAGCAACGGATCAAGTAGCTTTTCGACTGCGAATATCCCCCAGACAGAGCCTCAAAATGTATGGAATTTAACAGCAGGACTTTTCAGCCAACCAACAGAAAATCTAAGGCACTAGACAAAAAGTGCGGAAGCTAAAAATTAAGTTCAATATATGTATTAATAATAGCAGCAAAAAATAAAAACATACTTGTTGTCCGACAGCTAGCCTTTTTCTGTTGAAATTTTTCTACTATTTGGCATTGGGGCGCGCGATAAATACTGCAAAAACAAAAGCTGTACAGCTGCAGTTTTCACCTCCATCAATTCCATTTTGGCCGCCATTTTGAAATACAAGAGAAATCACCATAGCAACAGTAAGTTTAGTGACCAGGTTTCGCTTTGCTGGTCAAATCTAAAGGCCTGGTTGTCAAGTATTCCCGCGAAAGTGGCAAAACTTGTTTTGCTGATGTGTGCAAAAATACACTATTAGCGCACCAAAGGGATAGTTTTACAGTTTTCTGAAAGAAAAAAAATACTGATATCGTTTTAAGGAAAACTATTCTTTTGCCTTTTCTTTTTTCTAAATTTAGAATGGGGATTCTTAAATAAACAGAGGGCATAAATTTGGTGAAACTGTTTCTCAAATATCAATTTGAGTGTTAAATTGCACTCAAATTATGCTTTTACTGACAGAAATGGTGAAAGAAAATTGAATAGGAAAATTTCAGATTTTGAAGAATTCTCTTAAGTTAGGTGTTTATCTCTTGCAAATTTGCTATTTTAGGAAAAATAAAAAGTGCACCACTCCAATCCCCCCCCCCCCTCCTAAAAAAAGACACCAAGAGGCAGGCAATGGCTAACTTGTTGGCAAAGCTTTTTTAAAAGAATTATCATAAGTGGCAGAACAAGATAATATGAGGTTAAAAATTTCTCACATGTTAATTGCCATTCTTCCCCCCCCCCCCTCCCCGATCACCTTTCTACTCCAGGCCCGCACCCCCATGGAGAGTCTACATATCATATTACAAGATATAGCTAAACTATCAGGAAAACAGTAAAATGACTCACTAGACAGTAATAATTTATATTCCATATAAAGACAATGCTTCAGGTATTCCAACACTTTACAATACTTAAGTCAAAGTTAACTTCTAAGATTTGAATGTTTGGGGTTTTTTTTACATAAAAGCAACTGGGGTCAGTCCAGCACAAGTGTCAAAAAGTAGTAAAAAGCTGGATACCATGTAATCATGCAAATATCAGTCCCATCTGCTGACTTCTTCTAGCTAGCCAATATAATGTAAATATGTTATATCACTTTACGCATATTGTGACTGGCTCTGTCACATAGCTTGTGTAAATGGAAAAGTAATTCAATTAGATGTTTTTTTTTTTACAAAACATTACAATTTTCTTTTTCTTTTTTCCAGACCTTATAGTTTTCATTGTTTTCAAAGTTTTAGTCTTAGGGTTTTTCCATAACATTTTCCCTTTGACAATACCTCTACCTTAAATTATTCTGTCTTTATCTTACTGGTAAAGGGAGAAAACTTTTGTTGCACCACAAATCAATTGGAAGTAGAAAAATAAACTGACAATAAACATCTAACATTAAAGAGCATGAATAATTTTATTGTAAAGCTTCAGGCAATGCATTATCCTGTTCAAGTATTGGG
Source organism: Siderastrea siderea (assembly GCA_964030785.1). Lineage (NCBI taxonomy): Eukaryota > Metazoa > Cnidaria > Anthozoa > Scleractinia > Rhizangiidae > Siderastrea > Siderastrea siderea. The sequence goes on along the minus strand of OZ034966.1, from coordinate 66,785,184 downwards.
GTAAACTTATTTTTATGGATTTGAAATTCCAGAGCACCCTGTTAACTCGCTTGTGTGTATCCCCATTATGTAAGGTGAACAGCATTTCTAAACCATCACATAAGACATCTGAGTTCCAACTGACAAGCTAACTTTGAACAGGTTAGTTTTGGAAGTTTGCATTTTAAAACTGGATATTTCTGCCATGTTCAGACCCAAACAAATTAAACCATAACGCTATTAACAGTTTTGAGTTTTTATGACTAATCAGGTTTCAGAGTTTGGTACTGTTAGTGAGTTTCCTTCAATCTTCTCAGGTGATAAATTTAAAAAAAAACTCATGGCTTGACTGACTGGTCTCATTAAATGATATGTAGAAGCAACACTTTCTTTTGACTTGTCCTGAAGATGGACAAATGATTATTTATGGTTGAGGTCCTGTGGAAAAATTGGCAACTGACTACAAGTGCTTCAATTAAATCCGACTCCTTAATTGAATCAGTTGTCTCAGCAGTCCATTTAAGGATTCTCCTTTTCTAAATTCACCAGCTAGTCACCTGTGTTACAAATAAACAAAACTTCAATCAGCAGATGAAATATCCATTGTTAGAACTATTAAGTTTAACTCCCATCTAAAGCTATGCAAATAATTCATCTTTCTAAGCCTTTTAAAAAGTAACCAAAAGTCTTCAACAGATGCAAATTTCTAACAGAAATGTTTTTAAAACATTTATTTTTGGTTGCAAATTCCTACACTTCACATAAGATCACACATGTCTTAAAACGATTATACATTTCTTTTTCATAGTCTTCCAAGCACTCCACAGCTGTAGTATTAAAGCTGTGAGCTAAATCACTTGACCTTAACTTACAGAGGATATATTCAAGTACTTTATAATTAAGCTTATTATAAAGCTTATTATGTCAGCCAATGTGAATTATTGAATTATATTTATATTATTAAATTTCACAAGTCGTATTCTTCCTAAAAGATCGCAATTCTGAACGTCGCTAATTGCTGCTATAAGTTTGTCACACGGCAGCATGACTTTAAGCTTAAGTTTTAAATCTGACAAAAAGCTTAAGAAACATAAAATCGTTTGCACACGTGAATTTAACCGTTCGATAAACAGTACAATACATTCACTTACCAGGAAAAAGTTCTTTGTAAAACATCCTTTTCTTTACAAGGCCTCTTCTTACGAACAGCACCTATCTTCCGAGCTTTATTGCAGCAGTGGTCACCCTTTTACGAGTCAAAACAGAGACCGTGGAGCTGTTTGTTTACCTTTACTCGGACGCCATTTTTCTTTTCATGTGATCTATTTGTCTCAAGGTCATGGAAGGTCACAGCCAGCTAGCCAATTGCGTGTGCGGAAAAACAATGGCATTGTTTAAGCCATGGCGCTACCTAGTTTCCAAGCCCCCCAATTTGGATGTCGCAAAAGAAGCAAGAATTCTGTGCGATGACAAACAAGAGGGTTAGTTTCTAAAGAAACTGTGATGCCACGTCGGTGCATAGTTACTCGAGGGACTGGTTATGAAACCTTGCAAGTTTCAAAGGCCATAACAAAAGTGCTGCAATTTATGTTGAAAGTACTACGACCGTGCGCAATCTTTTGTTTTACGTTCGCACACTATAGCTGAATAACTTAGCTGTGACATTTTTATTGGCTAGTTGCTCATGTAAAATTCAAAACCTATTGTTGTTTGTGCACGGTCAAGGATAAAAACGATAACAAAGGCATAAAACAAAGGACTTTGCTGAGCTTCATAACCAGGTTCTTTTATGAACTATGGTCGGTGGGGACGTGAAACACAAAATTTTGAATTTATCAAAGAAAGAATTTTATTTTAAAGGCTTTTCTAAAAAAGCATCTTGATAAGTGTACTCACAGGCCTCGTCTCGTGAGGGTAAACTTGATAAGACTCTTCTTCTCTTGTATTGAATTTGCAATACAAGAGATAATTTGAAATACAACTTAACTCCCTATGTAAAACTTTAGTAATTTTGGCATTGTCAGGTTGTACCTACTGTGAAACGTTTGAAAGTTTGAAGAGAAAAATTAAAATTCATCTGCGAACAATTTGGTTTGACACTTCATTGTTAATCAAATTTGTTCTTCTGACAGGCAGCTCTTTCCGAATTTGCAATTCCTCATGTTTCAAATGAAAATGTTTAACTTCACTAGGTTAACTGTTAAATGGTTAGAATATTTAAGTGTTAATTTAGGTTCAGTCCATTCAGTACGGTTCGTGCACGCGGCACGGAAAAGTCGGTACACGCAATTCAAACAAGGGGGTTAGTTTCTAAAGAAACTGTGGTGCTGCGTCGGTGGGGACGTGAAACACAAAATTTTGAATTTATCAACTGAGTTGATAAGGTAAATTAGCTACCGTAAAGAGATTGAAAGCTGGCGTTTCGAGCGTTAGCCCTTCGACAGAACCGAATCCAGGAATTGTGGGTTGCACTTGGTTTATCTAGAGAGTGGTGGAGCTACGCTATTTGTAGGAACATGGCAACGTGAAAAACAAGAGTGAATTAGTTGTGGGAATAAAGTGTACCGATTTCAAAAATAGATTTTTGTTCTAGGTTTTTACGGCTTGCCGTGTTACACTGGTGTAGGGAAAGGCCACAGATCGTCATGTGTTGGCTAGAATGATTAGGGAGATTAAAATGTCGGGTGACTAGTTTGGATGCGTCCTTGTCATTCAAGTTTTAACGTCTCGTAGGTGTTCGCGGAAACGGTCGCCTAGTCTCCTCCCTGTTTCACTAATGTATATCAACCTAAAATTCTTGGTCGGCTGACCTCATGCTGGCATCTTGTTGTCTTTTTCTCTTCCTCTTCTCTCACGGGTTCCTGAAAGGCCATGTCAAGTTATACGAGGACAGTTTTTTTCAAGTTCGGGGTTTATTATTTTTTTTCGGGGTATTTTATTTTTTGCTAGGAGTGACTTATTATCTTTAACTGTAGCAAGACGTGTAAACAAAAATCTGTGAAGTAGATGAATTTGCGCGAAGCTTGTTAAATCGGAATACCTTTGAATGATTTTATTTTCCGTGAGTAAGAAAGAACTCCTATGGACCATCTCCTATGATCTGATGATAGACTGACTGACTAATTATTTGATATATTAATTAAATGATTTACTGACCGACCGACCGACCGACTGACTGACTGACTGACTGATCGCTCGGTCGGTCGGTCAGTCGGTCGGTTGATTGATTGATTGATTGATTGATTGATTGACTGATGGTTGATTTGTTGGTTGGTTGATTCATCCAATTTAGCGCAGGGGGCCCTCACATCAAATAAGTAGAAATGAATAAAAGACTGAAATTTGCTTACATTTGTTGTACGTGTGTGTTTGATTGCGAATGGCGGGCATTTTGAAAAATTCAGACTCGGTCATCTTTTCGAGGTCTTGGGCGAGTAAAGAAGATCGGATGTTTCCAAATTTTCCGATTGCGCGCTGAGAATAATAAATAGAGTTTACGAACGGTTTCCGAAGGTTTGTCGGCCCCAGACCTCGAAAAGATGACCGCATCGGAATTTTTCAAAATGGCCGCCATTCCCGATCAAAAACACTCGTACAACAACTTATTTGATGTGAGGGGCCCCTGTGATTTAGTGAGTAATTATCTGGTTGAAGCTGTGATAACTATAGACATAGAATTTAATAGTACAGTTTGTTGGGACTTTTTTAGTCCCTAATATCTTTTTTTTTCACTTGCAGTATCAAAACTGTAACAACATGAAGTTGATGGTTGTTGGAAGAGTTTTCGTCGCAGTACTTTCAGCTATCATCTTCATTCAAATTATCATCTTAATTCTGGAATCTTCAAAACTTACTGCGCCAAAAATAGCAACTTGGAATCATTTCAATGCCACACCTCAGAGAGATGAGAAAACGGTAATATAGAATGTAACAAACAGTAAACATTGGTTAAAGCAGAAATCCTTCTGATACAGTCCTTTTACTCCTGCACTTCCTCCTCAGTTCTTCCTTCTCCTCAACACACTTAACTTACAAATTGGTAGCTAAGCCCCCTTTAATTTAACCTCTTGATAAACAATTTGCCGTATTTATTCGAAAACACGCTGTCTGATCCATTTGTTCTTCCAAATGCAAAGAAAAGAAATTCACTATTGTATGCATCCTATTAAGATCCAGAACAGTAGGACTACAAAACTGTTTAAACACGCTCCCTTCATATTGCGAAACATGGATGTCAAATATCAATCCGAAGAAAACAAAAATAATGATATTCCAGAAAGAAAATTCCAAGAAAATCCGATGACATCAACTTCAACATATATAGGCACCGAGCCAGTTGAAATCGTTCAAGGATACACCTATCTAGGTACACGTTTAACTCCCACAGGAAACTTTCCTCTTAAACTCGAACACTTAAATTAAAAGAAAACGCCCTGCACGACTTCTCTAGTATACGAAAACATACACTTCTTAATAGACTTAATCGCAATACCGCATCCCAGATTTTTGACACAATGATATTTCTGATCTTAAGCTACAACAGTGAGATAGGGGGGATGTATATTAAGCACTGGGAATTTTAAAACATGGAATAGTTCCCCATAGAAAAAAATCATCTCCAATTTTGTAAACGCTTCTTAGAAGTGAACAATAAGGCCCCTAACGTAGCTTGCATAGCCGAACTTGGAGGATTACCAATAATTATCCCAATTAATCAGAAAATTATGAAATATTTTGTTTACCTAAACAACAAAGATAATGACTCTATCGCCAAACAATCTTTCCTTATGTCGAAGAATCTACATTCTATTAATAATTCCAGATTTTATTCCAATTTTATACTTGATAGAACAATATATCATCTATCCAATTTAGACGCTGAATCTTTAGACAATGATAGATCTAGGCGATATATAACTAATATCAAAAATTTATATCCTTCTGGCGACACAGCCTTGAACATTCAAAGATCTAGAAATAAGAATTTTATAAATTTTTTAAAGGTGAATACTCTACATCTGACTATTTACACCAGCTAAGAAACTTTAATGAAAGACGAAATTTAGTGAAGTTTAAAATATTAAGTAATTACAAACTTATGATTGAGCTAGGTCGATATCAGACCGATCATATGCCCAGAGAAAGTAAATTATGCCCATTTTCTAAGTCAAATTAAGTGGAAATGAAACTCATTTCTTGTTTCAATGTAGCAAATACTCTTTGCACAGGCAAAAACTCTTAAATCGAATCAATGAAATAATACCTGACATTGAAAGGAAATCAACCTCAGAAAGCATAAAAATTCTCATGAACTCTAACGACTATCATGTAAATAAGCTAGTAATGACGTTTATTCAGCGGCTCATGTATAAATTTACATATACTTGATACATTGTTATTATCAAGTGAAAATGATGTATCTTAAGTTTATTAGTATAATATTGGATTACTATTAGTCTTGTTTTGTTATGAATTACTGTAGATATGCTTTTGCAATGTTGTAAAATCTTGCGGTCATGCAAATAAAGCAAATTACTACTGCTACTACTACTACTGCTGCTGCTGAAATAAGCATCCCTAACTAATTGATCAATAAGCGCCATGACGTGCGTTTTAGAAGGACAGTTGGCCGTGAGTATTTCCTTTTTTAACATGAATCTTAAAAGAAATCTTGTCTTTCCTTCACCAATTGCCAAAACGGTTAGCCCATCGCTATTTTTCCTCGTCTCTTAAAAGGTATGATAAACTGGTAACAGAACTTCTGTCCATTTCCTTCTGTAATCATACTCGTGATCAACCTTTACCAGAACATCAATCTATTTGTCTAGACGTCACGTTTATATCAAGTGAAATCATAGTCCGCAAGTGAGAATAGTGACGCTTTTCATTGACACAAATGAAATAGCTGCAAAACCAGTTGCAGAAATCTTTTCATTACAAACAGTGTAAGGTTACATTACAAACAGTGTAAGGTTTTACTCTTGATGTGGATGTTGTCTAAAAGTCGACATGCTATTATTATTTTTATTCATTTTGGGTTGTCTTTTTTACAGAAAACAAAGTGGGCCAGATGCAAAAAGCTTATGTCTGGAGATGAGAAACCGAACACTAATTCATTTATTTTAAACGATTCTGATATTTATAAAATTTACAAGCCTGATGAACAAGATTGTGCCCGCGTTATACAGGCACGTTTTCCTCATCCTCCTGTGTCTAAGGAAGAACAGCAATTCCCAATCGCCTTTGGTCTCACTGTGTATAAAGGGGCACGTCTGTTTGAGCGAATTCTCCAAGCTATCTACATGCCTCATAATGTTTACTGCATTCACATCGACAAGAAATCTCCAGAGGTCTTCCATAGGGTCGTAAAGGCTATGACACGCTGTTTGCCAAATGTATTTTTAGCATCTAAACGGATGGACGTAGTTTGGGGACATATTTCGGTGGTTCAAGCTCAACTCAGCTGCATGGAGGAGCTATTACAGTCATCTATTAAGTGGAAATATTACATTAGTTTAATTGGACAAGATTTTCCCCTTTACGATAACAGACAAATTGTGGCAGCATTAAAAAGGTTTCATAACTTGAACAGTATAGGAAGCATACCAATACCTACATATAACGAGGAGCGAACTAAGTTCGTCCACACATTCAAAAACGGCCTTCCTTATATTACTTCGGAGCGAAAATTACCTCCACCCCACAATATTTCAATTTATAAAGGATCAACACACATAATCGCCATAAGAGAATTTGTCGATTTTCTAATCCATAGCACGATAGCTAAAGACTTCATTGAATTTTTGAAGGATACTTTTGTACCGGATGAAACAGTGTACTCTTCACTTCAGCAGCACCCGCTGGCTCCAGGCGGTATTCACGGTGAACAACCAAAGACTATAGCACGTGTTTTACATTGGAAACCTTGTGAATGTCATGGGGCCTGGATACGATCTTTATGCTGGATTGCTATCCAAGATTTGCGTTGGGTACTGGGGCGAGAAATGAAGCACAGACTTTTTGTTCACAAGATTCCATTTGACTTTAGTGATGATCTGCTAAAATGCATTCTTTTGGCATTAGGCAGGGAAGGCAGTATTCCACTTTTCTCTCGGAACGACAAGAAAACAACACGAAATGTTATTCCTATCATGGGTAACTCAGGTGGGTAAATGAACATACGGAGGTCAATACCTGTAGAGATAGGGCTGTATGTTTTGGTTCTTATTTAAAAAATAATAATAATAAAATAAAATAAAGTCTTATTTTAGTAACACACATTCAGTTTTCAAATTAACGCTCAAAGACAACTGCCCATGGCAATTTATTTAACTCAACTATGTCCCCTCCAAAGGAAAGGGCATTTATCAGCTGTTTAAGATGAGGCCAGTTGGAAGGGTATGTGTTTGGAATGTAAAAAAAAGCAAATAAATAAATAGAACGTCAGGGGGAGGTCTTTAATAAGGGAGAATCGTGAGATGCCATAGCCCATGCCCATAATTACCTGTACAAACTGTGTAATAGTAACCTATCCCTAGCTAACCATAATTAGCCACACAAAAACAACTGAAATTTTGGAAATGTACACAATGTTTCTTTTGAGATATTTCATGCAAAAAAGACATTGGGGGTGAGGGTGGGGTAATGTACAATTCGTATTTAATTTTTGTTTGAGTTGGTTAAGACAATCTGTACGAATTACCATTATAAACATACAGTAATGACAATTAAAGTAATTCTGCAGCCTCAATAAGGAGCAGATCACTAGGCTATTCAGAATAAGGGGCAAGTGCATAAAAATGCCCTGGGAGACCACTCTAACCACACGGTTAGAAATTTCATAGGTAATCTACTTTTTTTGCTACAAATATGGCTTTTATTTAACAAGATTGCGAGAGTGTTGAGGGCGGGGTGACTCAGACAGGTAAAAAATGACCAGCATCTGTAGTCCACAATACATAATTTGTGCTAAGCATAAAATAACTGACAGAGTTCACTTAAATTGTGGTTTGCACAGACATGATCACGTCAACGTTAAAACCTGTACTCTTAGCCAGTAATTTTAGTCATGAAGAGAGCTTATCCAGAACAACTATCTTCTGCATTGAATAAATGAATTGTTTTGCTGCTAGCATCAGATGGTTAATTCCCTTCTGGGTCACTGGCTGATCACGTACACTCTAGCATTAAGTATCATGGTATATGGATAAAGAACAAAGCATTCAGCATTTAATCAACTTTAATTCAATTTATTTTTCATTCTCTACGTTGATTGACAACAAAATTATTAAGTTGTTTGGCGACGTGACACGTAAGTACACGTGAAAGAATCCGAAACGAGGGTCAAACTTAAACCTTTGCAGAGCATATACCTCGGATTGTAATCAAACAAGTAAGCTTGAACGTTATATGTAATCACTGAATTTTTTATATGGCCAGAAGAAATTAGGAGATACAAAAATAAACACTGGAACAGTCTGTAAGTGGACACTCTGGTAGTAATAGCATTGGAAAAGGTCCTTCATTTTGTTATAGAAACTCGAGCACAATTCTATCCTACCTTTTATAAGTCACGAGCAACTAGGCAAGAGACTGCTATCTTTCAGGTCCTGAATCAGAAGGAGCACGGGAACTGCAAACAGGAGTACGATACGTTCGATCAGCACAAATTTTCCGGTGAATTGGTTCTTCACTTGAACGTGACAAATTCCTCTCCGTTTCCCTAAGCTTCGTGGCACATTTACGGTAAGATTCTCCATAAAAAGAGCCTTAGATTTTTGATGAACAAGTGAAGAAATATGGCGGACGAATGACCCTCGTGTACTAGTCTGTGTCAGAAGACACGAAACGGACTCAGAGATTTGCTGCTCGCTGATTGGCCAGAAAAATAGAAAAGTTCCGTTTTTTGGGGGGACCCAATCAGGAGTCCGAACAGGCTTGACCGTTAGGAACAACTCTGGAGATACATTTTCCCCAGGGGCTTTTCGTTTTGCCCGTGACTTTTTTTCGACCGTTACGACTTTCCCTCGCCCCACTATCTGCCCCCAGGTCTCCAAGGATGCGTGTGAATTTCTTCTCTGCAATGCTCTTAAAAAGCGTTAGTTGGTGCTCTTTTTCTTGATTAATTAACAGCTGATTTGGCATTATTATTTTGTCCTTAGATCATCAAGGTTGCAATTAACAATTAGTGTGTATTATCAAACGATAAAATCTAATTTCCCTATTACAATCACGTGATCGAATTTCACGAATGTCACAGAAGAGCAATTCTTGGTGTCAGTTCACATTTCATAGGCAGCCTCCTATTTATCTTATTGTTTTAAGTCAAAACACTTAAATTTTATTGAGGCTGTGCAAAATGCGTTTATAAATACGGTTATTATTGCTATGCAGACGTTTTCTTGGCTCGTCACGCACTACTCCCCAACGTTCGTTGGCTAGTGGTGGATAAGGTGGCTAGTGCTATATTTCATTGGGAGTAACAATTTCAGTTCAGTGCAGCTGATCTAGTTAGCTAAAACTAAATGAAGGCAAGAAACTCCTTGTTTTAATGTTGTTTCACAGAGGAGTGTATATAAACTCCGTCATTCCGATGTTGTTTAACAGATTATTGTAACTTACAAGGATACCCTCATCCGTGAAACAACATTTAATTTAATCAAGGAGATTCACTGATTAGAATACACCCATCCTTGAACCTCCTTTATTAAATGTTGTTTCACAGATAAGTATATCATAATAAGCTACAATAGTTGCGCTGCCTGGTCGCTTTTTATGCAGTAGGATTATACGAACGCCACGCAGGGGACCATTGACAGAGGCTATTCAGAATTGAGGCAGTGTTATCGATGTTATGTTATTTTGCAATCTCAATGGTTATGTCTATTTGTCAAAATAAAGTCATGCCATATAATCAAGTGCCATCTGGCTTTACAGACACTCCTAATATTCTAAAATAGGCGAGCAGTCAACAAAGTTTCAAAATTTTGCCCTTACGTTTAGTTTGAAGAACACCCATAGTAAATGGATACCGCGCGAATTGCTTCGGTCAGATGTTGAAAAAAACGATAACACTAAAATAGTGGTCATTAAATAAATGTTTATTATCTTACGGGTATAAGGCTGCCTTTTACGGAAATTCATCATTCGATTTTAGCCACCAACGACGACATACCGATCTGTTGTTGTTGTTGCTGTTGTTGTTGTTGTTGTTTTAGCCCTTTCGAGCATTTCACGTCGAGCTTAGGCGAAGAGTATGACTGGGAGACGAAAAGAGGCGTGAAGTCCAAGTTCTAACAAATAATGTGAACTTTAGAGATCGTCTGTTTAAGCCCATGTTTCTGGTACCATCGTCACCAAAGAAAGAGAGAATAGTTATCCTAGAAACTGAAGGTGCAGAACCTACTTTAAACACGGAGCGATCCCATAAAAAGGAAGGCTCCGCCCCCTTGAAACGCTCGGTTGGTTCCAATCAATCTAATTTTGTAATGGTAGACACCGACGTAACGGTCAAGCAGTTGATATCAAGTAGAATGTTCGTTTGTTTATCCGAACAACGAATGAATAAACCTGGAATAAAATAAGCTGTAGATACTAAATGTTTAGTGTACAAAAACAAGTAAGCCGTCAGATCTCATTTAACTCTAAAACGTTGCAATTTATATGCAAGTCTGAGGTTCTCAACTGGAGTTGATAAACTCGAGATAAACAATGATAAACCCAAGACTAATAATTCAAATTCTGTGGAGTTGCCAAAACAGCTTCCTCACCGCTAAACTATTTTAATAGTTTTAATAGTTTTATTATTAAAATAATTCAAAGTTAAAGACTTATACAAATTAATTTCAAGACTTGAAGTTGAATATTAGTCTGTGAAGACGTTATTTGCTGGGACATTTTTCAAACGCGGCTGCAGATTGCAGCTGGTTTATAATCCGCTACCGAATTCTATGATCTATTTTGTTCATAGTACTTGCACCCTTTGGGTTTTTTTCGTCGGTCGAACTTATTATAAGCCATTATACAGAAGTAATAGTTTCCCCGAAAAATCTGTGAAGAGTTAGACTGCTTTTTGGTTTATTTTATACCTCGTTTTGTTTTGCAAAAGCCGTATTCATACGGATCAAGTTGTTTATTATTTATCGGTTTCGGTTTGCTTTTATAGCGCCTGGTATTTCGCCTCTTGACCTCTTTTCGTCTTTAGAAAATTGTCATTGCAAATATTCGGGGTGAACATACACGATATTTCCATTCATGCGATTATCGAAGAATTATCCACCCATTTCGCCGATGAAAGACTAATTATTTATCTTGTTCATCGGCTACCAATTTTGCGAGTAATGCGAGAATGTTCGACTCGAAAGCACGTCCCTTTTAGTCTGGAAAGTTACCAAATCAAATGCCTCCATCGGGACCCCTTGGGATTTGTGATGGACAAGCTGAACACCTCAGCCTCCCTTCGCTTCGTGTTTGATAATAGGCTGGTTCACGCTAGGGACCAAGCACACTTGAAGTGCTCTTGAAAATCAAGTAGACTTGAGGTCATTCTAATTATATATTTAGCCAAACACAAGTAAAGAAGCTATTCGTCCGCTTAATACTAATATGGTACAACTCTTTTGACACGCCGTTAATTAAAGAAAAATGGTAATTTTGTTTTGTGTACAGGTTTAGAATGATGTAAATTACTTGCGAGCACCAGTTGGTACGCAGGCGATTAGCTTGATAAACAAAGTTACGGGACTAAAGTACGATATGCATCTTAGAGCCTGGTGTAACACTTGCTCACTTTTTGTTACTTTTTGGGAAATACGTGCTCGTCTTAAAAACATGTTTTTACATGATTTGTATCTCACAAGTATCGAGTGCGCGCATGGCTGAAGTGTTTTTGATTGGCTAAGCCTGAGGTTAGACTACAACCCCTAAGTCGGATTGTAATACGCCTTCAAATACGACAGCGAAAGAGAAACTTGAGAGTCTTTTTGAAGTCGACCGTGACTCCAGAATCGAAAACCAAAACGCAGAGAGCTTGTTCCATGTTGAATTCAAAGTTACGCGCCCACGTGCTTTTAGCTGTAAGCCTTCACTGTCATTGGTCAAGTGCGCTCCCGAGTAAGGGGTAGACCTTACTTTCAACTGCACTTGAATCCTTTTGTTTTACGCTTATTCCCAGGGCAACAAAGAAGCAAAGATAAATAACACAGAAATTCGTCAATTTGGTGATAAAGGGGTGTATCCCCAAAGATCCGTCAAGAATGTTAAAGAGTGTCTGAATGTGAGTTGGTTTCTCAAATGCAAGGGCGTCGCTTAAAATCCACGTGCGATCAACCAGGTTCTGTCTTTCTGCTTCCTTGAGAAAGCCTTTTCCGTAACCACCGGCTTGGAAACGATAATTTCAATCTTACTGGTGTAGTTCAAGCGTGGGATGTATTCAGACAGTGCAATGCAGAATGATTTTCCACTAAACGACTCCTTTTCCAGTGACCATACACCATATCTCCCATACGAGTCATCAACAGCCACCACTCCAACGTAACTCCAATTAAAGTATTCAAATAAGTCAGCCATTGCACTCGCCTGCTGCTTGTCTGACGGTACGGTACGGTAAAAGTGCTTATAAAACGGAGAGCTCAATTCTTCGCTGGTGGCGCCAAGGCTGACTGCTGGTATACCAGCAACTTTAAGCAAGCTTCCGACCAATATTGCTAGGTCGCTAGGTCGCTAGGTCCTATTACGGAGATTACTGGCAGCGAATCATGTTTTCTCGTGTCGTTTCTCGTTTGTGTCATTAAGGATTTCCGAGAGCATGCAAAATGTGTGTCAGTGGCTTTAACAAACTGGTAGGTAGCTTTCATAGCAAGGGAAGCACTCTCGCAGTAATTGTATATGTCGTAACCCAGAGTTATATTTGGCAGCAAATTTGAGTCATTGTTGATTTTCTCGATGGCATAGATCATTGCCTGTACATGCCCTAAGCCAGGGGCGTTAAAATCTCCGCACTCATCAACTGTTGATACCTTTGTAGTGAAGAAAAAACAGGCCACACATTGTAATATTTCCGGGTTTAAATTTTGGGTTGTCCGTGCTGGAAATGCGGCTGATGTGTTCAGCTGAGATAAAATGAAAAAAGGCTAGCAGAAAGCAACCACGTAGAGACAGCAGGTGGATCATGGCTTCACGTCTAAAACTGTCGACACCGCCAATTCCCTATTTCGGTTGAAGCTATTCGAGGATAGCACCTTTTCCTGTAATATTAACAATTTTGATGTCTCGCAAATTAACTGCAAGACAAAGAAAAGTAGCAACGACAGCGTTTAATGAAATCGATTTCACAATTAAGCTGATTAACCATCGGTCGTCAAAAGTAGTTTGGTAGGTGCCGCTGGCCACACAGTAATTTTCAAAGAGTTATTTTAACTCCAAAACTGGAGTTAAAATTTTACGTTAAAAATAACCCCTTTTTGGGGGTTATTTTAACTCCTTAATTTAACTCCAATTTTGGGGTTATAATAACTCCAGTGGGGGAGTCACTTTAACTCTATAAAAGGAGTTATTTAAACTCCATATGGGAGTTACTATAACTCCAAAAGTGGTCACTTTAACTCTACTCCATCAAAGACTAGGGTTATTTTAACTCTGCTCCATCAAAGACTAGAGTTATTTTAACTCCATAATCAGAGTTGTAGTTACTCTGACATCAGAGTAAAATTAACTCCGGTATATTCACCCTATTAGTCTCTTAGATAAAAAGCAACATTACACAAATTGACTGTCACTATAAAAGGTACAACATTTTTAGTCCAATCCTATTTCATTTTCTTATATGAACAATAGTTTCTTACAGAATTTGAATTAACAGTAACATTAATGTAAATTTCTAAGACACTATAATCATTATAATTGATTATAATTGACTGAAAAACCGGAAGAACTCTGGTGAAGCCCTAATGAACAATCTTCCCAGGTAAGAAAGTCAAAATTTTATGAATTCGAATTTGAAGAAAGTTGGAATTCAAATGACAATATAGGAAACTTCAACAACACTATCTTTTCTTTAAAATTACAACTGGCTCAAAATTCAATTTTCTTAAATTATAATCTGGAACAGGAACAAAAAATTTCTTTTGTGTGCTTTAAAACCATTTTAAACTTTTTCCCCCTTAAGCCTTTAAGAGCGCTTGTCTGTAAAAATCAAACATAACGCGGCAAGGGTCATATTTTAATGTTAGATAGGTTAGGGTATAACTAAAATCACTGGATACTTTTTTTGGCAAAATATCCTTTTATTTCATAGATAAATGCGAATAACAAAATTCCGTTAAAATCTCCATTTGAAGCAGCAAATTGATACACCAATTTGAGACGTTCGCGTGCAAAAACAAATCCCTCTGTCGTCTTTAAAACGCTCAAATCTACTTTTGCAATCTCTCAAGAGCTTCAAAAATGATTTTGGTAAAAACTGCGTTGTTCTTTGTGTTTGAAATAATTTAATTTTGAAAGTATACATTTCTCATCAGGAAAAGTACTTCGTCATTTAAATTATTTTTCACCATGTGCTAAACCTTCAAATCGATTCAGCTTCTGGCTGTTGAATCAAGAAAAGATGTTCTCAGGATTGCTGTAAAAATTTCTTTGGGCAAACGATTGAGAGCGACGCGAGAGCTTTTCAAAGTTCGTTAAAATGCAGGTTATTTGACCCTTCCTGGCAACATTCCATTTGCGAGTCACGCACATATTTTAATATGTTTCGACCCATATGAGATCGAAAACGTCAAACAGAAAAACAGTTCGAAATGCTCTAACCTCATTTGCTGTAGAGGACAGGTCCAGAGGCCATTTTCGTGTGATTCTCTTGCCCTTTGTCGTATTTTGTTCCTGCTGATGACGTCCAATGAACCGAATGAACACCGCCAAGTTGTTCAATGTATTGTAAACGGTCGAACAGCTCAACGACACCAACTTTTCTTGTAAAGCGTTTGACATCTTTCTGCACTACGGCATCTTATTCAACAGTTCAGTTGATTTAATAAGAGTGTTGCTCAGTTTTCAGTGCACAAAAGCATTATTAGATTTGACTGCTAAATTGGGACCAAACGTGGATGGCGCAGCGTGCGTATTTGGTTTGTCACGCAATGCGTATCAAAGGCATTTTAGGGGGTAAGGGAAGGGCAGAATCTTTGAGGTGAAGTAAAATAACATCCAGTGTTAATTGCAGGGATAATTCGTGGTTTTAATGGTGTGCTCTGCTGGTTCTCAGCTGGTATATGCACAAGGCACAGTTTTGTCAGAAGTGAAAGTCAGCTCGGCGTTAGATGGAGTTTGGACAGGAAGGGTTCTCTCTTTATGACAAATGGGTGCGATCGAAGTTTTTAACTGTGCTCCCTTGTCAGCTGTTTGACGTAGTCTACATTAGTGTGTCCTGACTAATGAGTGGGGCTTCTAACAGCACGCCAGTGCAGTTTGAAGGCTGTGGAAAATTATGGCACGTAACCATGGTAACAAAAAATGAGGTTCTGTTCCTGAATTTCTGTTTACGAATCTTACAGAGACAGGTTCCCAGTGAGTGAGATCTCTCACAGCAGCCAGCATACTTATCATAATGGATATGTCGGTATCATAACAGAAATCTGTCAAGCTTCTTGCCCTTAACCGTCTACTATCTCTTTCACGTTCTACATACACCTGAATGATGACGAAGAGAAGCAGTGAGGCTTCCATCGATAACCTGGCTAATATTCGACATATTCGGATAGACCATAACCGAATATAAAATTCACCCGATCCAACTCTTACAAGCGAACCAGTCTAGCGTAAGACAACTACAAATTCCTTTTTTCCCCAGTCTCCTTTCACTTTTTGGCCACTCTCCTTTTCCTTACCGTGGCCCGGGACCCAGCCCCTTGTGCTGTAGCTTCTGGTCGACACTATTCCAAGTTTTGCATGATGGTTGGGACGTACTCAAGCGTTCGTTGTAAAAAAAAACAAAAATAAGAAAAAAATAAGAAAAAAAAAAGCAAAAGAAAAACTTGCCCTACGGCTAAAACTAAGCTGACTTGTGACTTGTGGTATCAGGCCCGTAGCAAGGCTGAATTAAATGCTGCGAGCAAATTGGCCTGGTCAAACCCCCCCCCCCCCTCCCCTTCCCCTTCAAAATACACACTCACATAGTTACTAACAGTTTTCACAATGCCACAGTTTGCGTCGCTTTCGTCAAAAAGGACACCTTTTTGAGGACATCGTTCATTGAAAATTTGCCAAAAAGCTGCTTCCTGTTTCCTTTTTCGCCGACAAAGTTGTTGCCAACAACCACCAGAATTATAGCATCAGTAAACACTCCCGTAAACATTTACGTAACTTTTGTCACTCGATTGGTGAGATAAATATAGTTTTGTTCCTTAAGCTTGCAGCAAATACACAGTCGTCGCTTAGCTACTAAAGGTATTAAGGTCCTTCACAGTCTTAAGCTATACTGCCAGGGTCATACAAGGTGATATGGATGAAGAAAGACGTTGGTAAGGAGCCTGGGCGACGGAAATATGCGGTGGGTTGCCCGGTGGCTAGTGATTCAACAGATGTCGTACCCTGTTAAAAGTTGTGAAATTATAAAATTCACTTTTAGCATCAGCATTCAAGACTGATTGTTGCACATTAATTTGTTTTAATTATATATTTTTTGGCTCATTTACCGGTGATGTTTTTTAACTTCCAAGAATTCTGGGGGCTCGAGCTCCCCCCCCCCTGCCCCTCCCCCTTCTACGGGCCTCGGTATTCTTGGTGCATGAAAGTAAAGGAACAATTTTTTTTCAAGCTTTCGATTCGTCTAGTGTTGTAACTACAAAAACTGCAACTGACAACAATCGTCTTCTGTGTAACGAAGCAGTTCACGTATCATGTATGTATCATTTGTGAAAAAACAAGTCAGAGGTCCCCCCTCTATACCAAGCAATTTCCGTGTTAAAAACGATTTTAATGTTCTGGACTCGATGTTTTGAAGAGGTTTTCAACTTAAGCTAGTACACCTACCTTTTTTAGTTTTTTTTTTTTTTTCGTGTTAGAACATTGTAATAGGCTTCTGAACATTGTTATTTGCATGCCTACAGCCCACACCGAGGGGTGACTACTTTTTCTGCATTCTGGCACGGGAGGTTGAGATGCCTAAATGTAGCGCTAATTTTGTTTCGTATTTTTGGTCCATTACTAGTTCCTCCCATTTGTCAAAACCTCAGCCGTTTAAAAAGAAGCAGATTCCTTCCCCCACCCCCTAGTATAATGTCCATTCCGATGATTTGCATTGCGTGACGCGGCTATCCACGTTAGCGGCGACATTTGTGTAGTGATAAAAATCTTTTTGTGCATTGATTGCCAAGTAAGCAACACTCACCAGCAACTGAACCGTTGAGTAAGATGTCACAGCGTAGAGAGATGTCGAACGTTTTGCAAGAAAGGTTGTTGTTGACCTGTTCGACCGTTTACGATACATTGACCGATTTGGCAGTGTTCATTGGACGTCATCAACAGGACCAAAATGCGTCGAACGGCAAGAGAATCACTCGGAAATGGCCTCTGGACCTGTCCTCTACAAATGAGGTTAGAGCATTTCGAACTGTTTTTCTGTTTGACGTTTTCGATCTCATATGAGTCGAAACATATCAAAACATGTGTGTGACTCGCGAATGACATGTTGCCAGGAAGGGTCAAATAACCTGCATTTTAACGAACTTTGAAAAGTTCTGGCGTCGCACTCAATCGTTTGCCCAAATAAATGTTTGCAGCAATCCTGAGAACATCTTTTCTTAATTCAACAGCCAGAAGCTGAATCGATATGAAGGTTTAGCACATGGTGAAAAATAATTTAAAGGACGAAGTACTTTTCCTGATGAGAAATGTATACTTTCAAAATTAGATTATTTCAAACACAGAGAACGACGCAGTTTTTACCAACATCATTTTTGAAGCTCTTGAGAGATTGCAAAAGTAAATTTGAGTGTTTTAAAGACGACAGAGAGATTTGTTTTTGAACGCGAACCCCTCAAATTGATGTCATAATTTACTGCTTCAAATGGCGATTTTAACGGATTTCGTTATTTGCATTTTTCTTTGAAATAAAAGGAGATTTTACCAAAAAAGGTATCCAGTGATTTTAGTTATACCCTAACCTATCTAACATTAAAATATAAAAGAAATCAAATTTTCCACCCTTGCCGCGGAATTTTGATTTTGTCTGATTACCCTTACCAAAACAACCCTGTTTTAAAACTGCTTTAAAAGAACTTAAAATGTATTTGGATGATTTAAAAACTGTTTTGATGCTATCCTCCTGTATTTTCAGACAGGCGCTCTTAAGCCCTAAGCCCTGATGAAAATGAAATTTCTCTTTACATGATCACCACTTGTTTGAACATTTAAGTGACAAGAATAAAGGAACTGATCACCAAGGATAAGATGTCTTGATATTTAAACAAATTCTCCTCACTAGTTTCATAAGAAATGTATGGAGATCAGTAATGAGAATATGCATGTTTATATTAGGGCTGAAAGGGTTACGGGGCATTGAGGGTTTTAAGTCACTATAAATACTGGTATACACCTAATTGCAATAATGTCATAGAACAATGAAAAAAAGAGAACAGAACAAAGCCAAATGGGAATT